>OX438654.1:10450429-11700429 GCA_949316385.1 Globia sparganii
TGAAAATCCTGTTCAAACCCCTCATGAAATATATATGAGAACTGTTTCTAAACCAATAAATCGTTTATGACAGCTATAAAAACGGACTCTATTTCCCCTTTAATATTTTCAATCATCGAAATAGATATGAGATCAGCGTTTGTGATAGTAAACATAACACTGATGATAGTTCATTCATACGAATTACGTTTGCTTACTGAACAATAGTTTATTGTACAATTATGCTATCACTTGCATTTCATCTCATCGAGAGCCTCTTCTATCTGCGACCTACGCGGCTGCTGGAATGTTCTTCGTTGTTCACTATTCATGACTGTATGGTGTACGGGTTATCTAGCCTTCTCGGTGAATGTGGCAGGCAATGTATGCTTAACAGAAGTCTGTTATTGTCTCGGCATCGTTACGTCACGTCGATCGTCATCTGTATAACTGTCAAGGTGCTCGTTGCGTAAGCGCATCCGTGAGGTGTCATTGACATTACGGATGTTATGTGATTTGTGAATAAGGGATCTGTTAGTTTTGACAGTGAGAGTCATTTTCGCAATCGTTTGTTGGTTTGTTGCTACTGTTTCTAAAAAAGTTTGTTTTAGTTGGTTTGTCGTATTATTAGTATCTAATTCTTCAGCTGCAAGTCTTATATTGGCCTTATAAAGCATTACTTTTTATAGTACCTACTTGAAAAATACATTAAATAATTAGGTACTTTCTGTCTCACACCTAACAAAATTAGCGCAAACATTGAATGAACATATGAAGGTTATTGGTACTACCTACCTACTTTACTACCTTTAAATTACCGTGTGATAATTTATGAAATCTAATTGATGTCCAAATACGTCATATTTATTGTTATTTTATCAAAAGATACACCAATAGAAAAATACAAACTTTTATAAATAAAACAGATTAGGCACGCCTACTAAACACCATGTTTCCCAACGCTACCTAGTATTGTCATGGTTGCGGCAATAAAACAAATTAGTAAAGCCATTAAGAAATAGAGCAATCTTTAATTATTATTTCAAAACGAATCAAGAGTTAAATGAGCGACAATGGCCTAATTGCGCTGTTAGAGGCTGCTGATGGAAACTTGGCGACAGACCATACTTCAATTAATAAATTACAGTTATTATAAATGCAAATATGAGATCGTGACGTCTTTAAGGCTAAAGCGGTGAGCTGATTTTGATTTTAATTCTGTATAATTTCAGCCCGTAAACGTCTCCTTGTAACCTTTCCATGAAGCCATCTATGAATATAGGTTGTTGGATGGATGGTTGATGGATGGTTGATGGATGGTTGGATGTTCTGTATTCATTGCCACGGTTTACAATTCGCCAGTTATGTTTAGCATAATCAGCCTATAATGTTCCCACTGCTGAGACACAGGCCTCCTCTCGGTGAGAGGGAGTGGGCCATAATCCACCACGCGGGCCCATTGCGGGTTGGAAGTGTCACGTCTTCGATTTTTTGGTTCTATGACGTGCCGGTTTCCTAACGATGTTTTCCTTCACCGTTTTGAGAGGAGTAGTGATGATATAATTTACACAAAGTGAAGCGCCTGTCTGGGTTCGAACCTAAGACCTATCTAGCAAGTGTTAACGTTCGCGATTTACCTAGCTCGTAAATCGCAGCCGTTAACATTGGGCCACACTGCAGTTATGTTTAAGTCCTATGTAATAGGGGGTGAGCCTATTTCTATCAACCGAGCACAAATCCAGAATCCGGGCTGCGACTGAGAAATTCGAAATGAAAAACCAATAACACTGCCGGACCCGGATCGAATCCAGAACCCCATGGCCAGCAGTTAGCTCTTGCGACACGTAGACCATTTATCTATAAACTTTTCTTAACATCACATACAACGTATATGCAATGTAAATATTTTTAAATAACATAAGTTTAGACCTGATTTCCCCATAACTCCGCAAAAAAACCAACCCAATTCTTGATGAGCCCGTGCAATATTTACACAATAAAGATATATCTTCGGCATTTCCCAACCAACGGGCAGCAAGAAAAACAAAGATCAAATTATTTTGTAACAGAAATTTCACGCGCTCAAACGTTAGCTTAGGTTACGTAAACCCAGTGCGAATTCGAATCGAAGAACCAGATTGCTTGATTTATGGCGTTGGCAAACTGTGTGTGGTGTCGTGACGTGTTCTAATCATATCGAGTTAAATGCCTAATGGTCACTAATGGAAATAATCGCGGGAGAAGATCTGACGAGGACTGTCTGCGACCGCGTGGAGAAAGTGACAAGTTTGCCGCTATTAAGGCGCAGTTTTATTTGTGAATTATTGAGTTTTGTTAACAAAATGTTCCTTAATATTTACGAAATTCATTTGGTCAACAGTTGTAGTCTGATTAACGACCCCTCCGTGCCTCGGAAAGCACGTTAAGCCGTTGGTCATTCGTGAATCTTTGACAGTTGTAACTTACTGGTCGTCAAAATCCCAAAACCGATCCCAACATAGTTGGGAAAAGGCTAGGCAGACGATGATGCTTTACGATATTGATTTATTTTGAGAAATTTTATGAAAGCCTTCATACTTTGAGATTTATACCTACTTCAGGACTTTATTTTTTTAGTTTTGATTCTAATCAGCGCGGCGTAGCAACAACAGTTTCGGTACCTAACCTTCGTTGCTACGCAGAAATCGTGAAAAACTCAGAATACATATATATTACATTATATTTATACTGAAATATGGAACATTAGAAGTTGAAATGTGAATCATCCTATAAGTAGACAAAGCAACTTTATTTTTATATACCAAAGAAATATAAACAAAACATTACATCGATTGCCAATTGTTTACTTTTTAGTTCTCACGAATCCGATGAATAATCTGATCGTGATGGGTCATTCCGAAGTTCGTGGGCGGTGACTGGCAACGCTTTACTATAAATCTACAGCAGGTGCAACTATTCGATCGATTATTTACGACGACGACGATAAAAACCGCATATTACAATAAATGTGTAGGTAAATAATGCATTTGAGTGCTACTTTCAAATTGGTTCCCAATATTCTCTTTCTTTCTCTAAGCTTTATCTTAAATGTCAGATGCAACTTGTTCTTATAGAAAGTGGTTAATAAATTATTGAAATGGTCAAGTAGCTTTTCAATGTTTTTTTTAGTTTTAATTACTTAGTTAAGCTCTCTAGGAATGAAAATAAATTGTAAGTTTTTTACTGAACCGTAACTTTTCCTGAACTTTCTCGAGCCAAAAATATTTAATCAGGCTGAAACTGTTGAACTAATACGCTTTCGTTAAATACACTATCAAACAATTTAATGAACATAATCCTGCATTGACTTGTCATTTCAGTTTGTCTTTTATTTTGCTGATAAAATATTAAAAATGCTCCTGAAATAAACTTCAAAACTTAATAAAAGAGAGTTCTTTTAGTCTCCTGTAAAAGAAAAAAAAATTATGAAAAAATACGTTTATTTTATTTGCGGTAAACATGACGCATAAAATTAACACAAAAAAAAAACAAGTTGGGGGAAAACGTGCGTCACATCCACGCAAAACGACCATCGCTTAACATAATGCTAAGCCCCTATACGATACAGAGTCCCAGCGCTGGGTGGTGGACAAAATCTTTGAAAGTGTAAGTAATTAATTGACATTCACACAAGGCGAGAGCTCTCCCTTAAGATCATAATTTAATGTACAGATAAAACTGAGAGGCTAATTTGTAAACCGTTACAGTTGCGCAAATATCAATATACTCACATTAACTAGTTTTGTATACTGGCTTTGTACGGGTTCGTGCTGAAATCTAAAGAGTAATCTTCACTTAGTGCAATTTACGAAGAAAGTGCACGAGGATTATCAGTTTAACTGAAACCAATTAGAATAGGTTAGTGAAACGGACTGTTTAGACTAAATAATAGATTTAAATAGGGTCTTTAGCTGCACATCTATTCTGTATATATCTCACCGTAAAAACGTATGTGAAGTGAGCTGTCATTCCACCTAATGCTAGGGATTGGCACTCATGATAGCTCACTTCACATAAATCTTTTCACGGTGAGATTTTTACAAAATAGCACTACAGAATAGGATAATCCGGTTGATTCTATAAAATTCTCACCATGGAAACGTAGGTGAAGTGAGCTGTCATTCCACTAGATGCTTGGATTGACACTATTGTCAGCTCACTTCACAGAAGTTTTTATCGTGAGATTTTTAGAGAATGTTTCAATATATTTAATTCGATGTGACAGACACACAGTTCCCACTTAACGACATGGAACTATTCCTTCGCAACGTTCGAACTACTTTTACTGGGGTTTAATTTTTTTTCGTGTTATGTAAGAGACAAGTCGCATATCGTGATCAATGTCTTAAGGATAAGTTTTCGGTAATTAGATGGCATTAGCATATTGCATGAGATATAATCTCTATAATATGTAAGCTGCTAAACATTATGTCGATAGTTAGCAAATACTTAACACATTCCATATAAGATACATTTGTCAAAGGTTGCTACATTTTTTTTAATGTTATTAAATTCTTTCCTAATGTGTTACATAAAAGTTTGCGGCGGACATCTTGCAAAACGGTACGATTTATGGACAATTTTCCGCTTGTTATACGGCATCATATTTCTAACATCGGATTGATGCAATAAACAACGTATTATAATTTATTTATGAGTAGTGTTGAGAGCGTGGAATTCTGCATTCATTAGTTTAATATGTGGACATAATAAATACGACACCAAAATGTTTGGTTAAAAAACATTAACTAAGTAAATTGTTTTTTCTAGAAAAGTATTTGTATGTTTAACAATTAAGTACTGCAATTAATAAACATGTGTAACTACACAGTAGTGACGTCTCTCGGAATATTAAGTGTTATTAATAAATAGCAATCAAAAGTGATGTTTGGCTATTCGCGTATTACGCGATACGGTATCTGTCAAAATATTTTGACGGCCCGCCCGTATCGAAGCCACTGACAGAGAGTACGCAAAACGCTACTCATTAATTATATCCGACATTACTAGTTTTACTTTCATTAGTTATACAAGATATTTACATAATTTTCTATTTGACTAAATAATATAATATAACTACTGTCGATGTCCTTTCCATCGTTTGCACCTTAGGTATTTACTTTAAGTGACATAAGGAGACCAGTGCAAAAACAGCAAAGATCGAAAGCTCTGAATAATTGAAGATACATTTAATAGAAGTCTGAAAACGACATAAAAGCAAAATATATCGCACAAAACCAGTAAGTCTACAGATACACACATTAATAAAATATCGATTGTTGATAGTACACGACTTGGCCGTCGAAAGGCTTTCGATCGGTTTATTCGAGACAAGAACTTTTATCTTAAACATATTCCTTTGCTCGGAGAGATCGTTGCGGCCAACAAAAGGGCCGAAAGTTATGTTATTGCGAAATTGAACGGCTTCATAAATTGTAGGACGTTTCGCTTTTGACAGCCGTCCCGAGGTATGCTTTACGTGAAACTATGCCCCTGTCTTCTGTACTATCAGAATACAGAGACTTACAGTTCATAGAACTTCTTCCTTACATTATCTATTGTTTGAGTCTCGTCGTATTGTGATAGCAAATTCTGATATCTGGAGTCCGGGTTACAGTGATTGTTTGGGCCGGATATGATCGCCGAATTTCTCACTTCTGTGTCACATTTAAAGAATGTGAACAATCAATGGCATTTTCTGTCTCTAAAATAATATACACAAATCACTTGACTATCTAAATAGCACTCAAGTCATTATTGTATTCAATATTGAATATAATGCCTACGGAATTTCATGAATTTTCTTACAGCGTTGGTACATCATTATCCTATTACATGCAAGACGCACGAATACACTGGAAATACCTTTTTCTGGAACAAAAACGAACAGCCGGTTAATGCTCGAGTTCACAATGAGCAAAGGCGTGACAAGATAAAATCTAGGGAACACCGTCGGCGAATTAAAATAAAATATCGCATTGAAAACGGATTGAATAGCCTTTGGGACGAAATTAAGCGCAATTACTAGAACCGGGTCGCTATTTACACGTATTGGATGGGACGCCTTAAAAAGAGCCCGTGATATGTGATTGCACCCTCTTCAATAATGAGATTGTTTGATATATAGGCGGCGTATACGCAATTACGCGCCTATTTGAAATGCTCGCTCGAATCGCTCGTTTATAATGAGATATTTCTCCAGGCAACTAGTAATTCGAAAACGCTTTATATATCACAAACGTTGGTTGATTTCTCGCGAAAATTACGTTGAATTTCTTACGATTGCTATAAAATGTTATTTATTGCTTGTATGCGATGATTTTACACGCATAAATTACTACTGAGCATTATTGTATACGACTTCAGATGACCTGTAAATAGCTTTTTGAATAGAACAATAGAAGAGTACCTTGTTATCTTAACAAGTCTAACCTATGATGAAGCGTCAGAAGCCAATGAATCATTCCGAGAACAGTTAAACAGACTAAAGAATTACTGCTTCTTTTGTTGCTTTCCCGCTACAAAAAAAAATCTTTCCTGTGATTTGGTTTCTTTTTGTATTTTCCATTCTATTTTTCTTATTGTATATAAGTATATGCATTGTGAGGAAACCAGCATGTCTTAGAACTAAAAATTCGCAGACATGTGACATCTAGCAACTCGCACTGAACCCACGAGTCACGTGGTGAATTATGACCTGCTCTCACAGAGGGGAAGTCTATGTCCCAGCGAACATTATAAGCTGATTATGATACGGCAATGCAGATACATATTTATGTGATGGTATCACCACAAACTATTTACCTATGTTAGGCCAATCACTTCAAGCAACAGATAGAGAAACCGACAGGATGACGATGTTTTTTAGTATGCTAATTCAATAAAATCTCAAAATCAATAAATTAAATAAAACCAATGAACTTTTCTATTGAAGGTGAAAGCCCATTCAGAACTGTCAGACAGTCTTTAATTAAATAAAAGCAATTTCACATTGAATTCACAAAAAAGTTGATTGTAAATTAGTATAGGATGCAGATACGATCACGCAATTGAAATATTTTAATTCGAACTGTCATTTGTTATCGCATCCGAGACGATGAAAATAAACCCCACTTCATTAAAGCAGGGGTGATAAGATCGCAGCACGCGAAAGTCACTGATCATCTCCCAATCTCCTAATTTGTTTTCACTTTCTGTTACCAGTATTTATTGTTCCCGCGACTACGATATTATCTGACAAATGGAAATATTGCGTCATACGATTAAAGTTACGCAATTCGAGTTATCGTAAGTTCACTTTTTGTGGTTTCGCCTGCAGCTTAGAAGATGATTAAACGATAAATAATCAGTAGCCTTTTGATGTCACTTGGAAGAAAGCGCCTCATTGGTGTTATTTTCTAAACAATTGAAGTTGGTGATCATTAGCGCTTTTTGCTGTTGACAGGGCATTGATAGAAACATATGTCAGTGTCAATTAGTATTAAGAATCGGTAAGGTGCACAAGAAAGTTCCCATTGACACATCTGTTAATAGTGATGTTCGCACACTTATCAGGTGGTACTATGATGGATTGCGTCAATCCATTATTGATACAATGTAAGAAGCAATGTTTACTATATAATTGGTTAGTAAAAGCATTATCTGCTGTCATAGTGAGTGTCCTATTGTGGTCAGTAATAATAAGAAATAATAAATAAACATTGAATCAGAGTTCATTGTTATGAAAAGTCGTTATAAACAAGTTAACAAGATAGAGCTGACTGTGGTATCACAAAAGACAGCTGGTCTGGTTGTTACAACGCCTGTTCTTGGCACTTACACTGTCTTATGCTATAAATTAGAACTGATTTGCGAAATGTTGTAATCAGCGTAAATAGTTCAAGGTTTACAATATTTGACATGGTTGTAGTTTAGATATTTTCCGTGTAATCTCGGTTTCTGAATCATAGTGACCCAGATATTTGTTAGCTTTAATAAAACAAATGAAGACGTATGGTAAATGGATGAAAGCTCTTGTTAAACAAGAGGGAAGATTTTTCTTCATTTTATTTCGTCGAAAAATATTAGCTTTCTTCGGGTTTAAGTAAACTTGGTGTTGTTTCACGCATAAGAAAGAGATTAGATATTTGAATTTTTACTCTTAAAGTGTGCGCTCACGCAGGATCCTGTGTACAGGCTGAGAGTTGCACAGAAAGCCATGGAGCACATGGTACATGCTTGGCAACAGGCTAATAGAACGAGTTCCAAATGTGATAGACTGACAGAGTGGCGTCCAAGGACCGGAAGACAAGATGTCGGTCATCAGGCAGCGAGATGGGCAGACGCCATTGTTGTCATCGCGGGCAAAACCTAGATGAGGCTGGCACGGGAGCGTGGGGATTAGCACAAGAAAAGAGAGGTCTATGCCCAGCAATGGGTGGAGTCGGACGATGGCTGATGTAGGTGAAAGAGAGTATACCGTTAACTTAACTTATTTCGTAAAACCTCCACAACATATAAGCAGTACCCATTCTATACTACTTGAGATTACAAAGTTTCATAAGAATTCGATGGTCGAATGGGTCGTGAACTGGACACTCATCACTCAAACTACGAGAGTTTTGTCCAAGATTTCAATAAAAATACCAAGAACAGTTTTATCAACTCATTATTACTTCATAAGGTTCAAAGTTGTAAAACCTACACAATATAGTGCAAGAGTTCGGTATCAGTACATCTTAATTGCGTAAGAGACGGGACATCGCTCAGCGGCCGCCGACCGGAGTTTGTTTTCTTATTTTTAACACAAATATTTATTGCTTAATTAAATTAATGTTTCTTTTCTCTGTTTGGAAAGACAAAACAACATCACATATTTGCGAAAGGGGTTTAAGAAAAAAGGCGCTTTGAGTAGGACAGGTACCTACTTACCTAATAAAATCAAATACTTACATGGAGGCATTTTTTGTATAGATTTATGTACTCATACATTAGGTTCGAAACGAAATGTTTACAGTCGCTTCTGTTTGTCACAATGTACATTCATAAATGTTGCGAAACTACTATTTGTAGAGGAGCTATGAAAGATGTCAGGATTAGGTGCGAACACATAAACGATGCAACTGTCATTACTGTGTCGACAAATCCGTCGTGTGCACCCGGCTTTCACTGCCTTTGTTGTCAGTGCGCTGAAGACGACACTTTCGCCTGACAAATCCAACTCCGCACTGTTTGGCTTTGCGACTTTTAAATATTTCGACATTTCGAAACACTTGCGAAATTCCCCTTGACTCGCGTCACAAAAGAAAAAATAGTAGGCGCCTATACGCCTATGTTTATTTAAGTATTTCTCTCGCGAATAAGTTTCTTTTTGGTCGCGATGTGGGAACGGATACAACAGGAAGAATGTTAACAATCCGGTCGCACTGAGGATGCTAATTGAGTCTCGGCAAGCGTTACCAGTCTGGACGCGGCACCTACCATACATTTTCATAATTTCTGAAGTTTATTGTGGACTCTTATCGAAATGAGTTTTACTATCTTCCTTGCAAAACAAGGCTGTTACCAGAGTTTGAGTTTCACTATGGTGATTCTGATCCAATCATTCTATTATTCAATTTTTTTTGGGAAAATAGAGATTATTTCCTCGAATTCGTTTTGTAATGACGAATGCGAAATGCACAATTTGTTCGAATATATAATATGCTTAATGGTTGCCTGTGTCGTGGATAAGAAATGATCCCCAAAGCAAATCCCAAATCTACAGAAGAAAATGGTTACGCTAACAAATCGAATTTGATAGTTTATTTCAAAAAACTGAGGAATGTCATTTGCCTATATTACCATTGTCAATTCTGTTTACAGTTTTGCCTGATCACCAAAATATTTAAAAGACTAAAACTTCATAATGTTAAAATTAAACTGTCATCAACTACTCTTAGTAGGGGCAACAGGCGACACTTAATGATGACGAGTCGGCCGGCTGCATAGGAACGCAGCTAAATCCCAACGGTGCACTGAATCGGGTGCATTTATTTACATTATTATGTCGTCCCGGCTATTTCTGGTCCACCAGGGACGAATCTAGAAGTGGACGGAAATGAGTGCACTGCGGAAAAAACTCTATCGCCACAAACAATAAATAATAGTTATTGTATGTGGAAAAAACTTCATTTTTCATTCAGTGTCGGCGTAACAAGTCTTATATTTCCTAACATCTCTATCTCAGTACCTATTCAACTCTTTTCTTGCCGTATTATCTTTCACATAACCCATTCATCGTTTATTTGGTTTTATACATACTCAAAGTTTTCTACTACACTATAAGAACGGATTAGTTCGACCATCGCTAATTACAATTAGAGGATCAGTAATCCGAACTGAAGCCCTATTCTCGTAATATTATACCGTTCAAAATTTAGTCGCAGTCTCATCTCGGCGACAAAAAAATGTAGTTGAAAAAAAAATTAGGAAAATTAGAAGTGTATTTGACAGATTGAGACTGAGATCAGACTATGAACGTTCTTAAAATTACCAGAATTGCCCCTTCGATCGATTAGGTTAATTATTCCTCCTCCCCTACTCCTCTCCTCCTCCCTCCTCCTTTTTAGGCATTGTTTATACATTTTTAAGTTTCTGTGTTTAGCAACATGATCTTTGAAATAAAATTAACCAAAAAATTCCTAATTAGGAAACCTAGAACGTCAAATAATTTAAGTTTACCAATAAGTCAATAACTTAATCCTCATTTATTTATCGGTAAAATTGTATTAATTAAAACATAATCATAAAGTTTGATTAACAATAACGGCCCCTGATTAATACTAAAATATGGTATAAAATCTTAATAGAACATTAATAACTTCTAAAATGATAACTTTAAATACGGTCCTGACTTATCGACCGACAAAGACAAGGTAGGTTACGGTTTCAATAAAATAATGTAAGTATGATCTTGACATATACACTCAAAAGATAGATACAAAGTCTACAAATATTTCTGTTCAAGAACTTTCAAAGCATTATATTTTATCATGTGCTAACTTAATTACGATATTAGTGGCGTTTCGTGTCTATCAAAAATGAAATCGTGACTGCAAGCTGCCAAAAAAAAGGTAAACAGCTTCAAATCTCACCTTGATCTAACTAGCTAAACTCTTTAATATGCTTATCTAAACTGTTCACGAAATTGGCGACTTGATGTTGTCGTTATTTAGTAAACATGGCTGGAAATTAAATTTATGTCTAAATCGAGACAAACAGATAGCAAGACACGAAGTCGCCGGAGGAAACTGTTATCTCTCGATATAAGATTGCGGAGCTCGATAACTTGATCTATCGGAAAGTTAACGAACCGTGTTTGCATTAAGATTCTTATAATTTTGTTACGAAAGGATTTTCCAATAATCTTTGCCTTTGTCTTTTAAAAAAAATATAATGATAATGTTTTGGTTCGTTAGTTATTTTGCTATACTTATCCATAAACATTATCCAATTGTGGTGTAGTTTTTGATGATACTATATTCGCCTTTGTATCACTAACATACTTTTCTATTGTTTATTTTATAGATGCATTTTTTTTTTATAAATCTGTCGTAACAAAGCTTCCCAGAATCATCCATCTTTGACCTAGCCAATCTGCAAGAGGAACGGAAATAATGATCTTGACTTCATTTATCATAATTATACGCTTCCTATTATTGCTCTGGACAGCTTCACAGCATCGCGGTGCCAACAACTAATATTGTTGACATGGAAATCAAGAACCCTTGACAGCATTCCAAGTTTGTTATAAATTTATTTTGAGTTAAGAAACTCGTCTTCAAAATATTTACGGATGTGTTTACTGCCATCTAATTCAGTAGTCTACAAGAGAAAGCTTCAATTTTACTGTCTATGCTTGACTTCCTAAAACAACAAATCGTAATTTTTGTTACTGCAAAATAACAAGATGAAACTGCACCTTAATCGGTTCAATGATTTCCAAGATTAACATCCAGAGAGACACATATAAGTAATAAGTAATAATGAAAAGTTGTTTCATACAAGCGGAGACGATGCAAAAATAGTGCCACGCTACTGGTTGTAAATAATTACACGCAGACATTTCTTTGAATGCCTTGTGTGACCACTCATCAGTGTTAACAATTTGTTTGGTTTTGTTGTGGCCCCAGGAATGTAGTCTATCGCTTCACCTCGCCGTCATTAGTGCATACCACCGGGCTCAGAATACCCCGAATAAAACTAAAAAGACTAAACTAAACTGAGGGGCGTAGCTAAACATTAATCTTGCCCTGATGTTACACGGCTCCATATTTGATGAATAAAACCTGAATCCTTCACATGAGTCATCTTCTTCATCTCCATATTTTAAAAATAACTGTTTTGGTTGACAAAATCACGTTAATTATACACGCTTGACCCGAAAAGCATCGGGCTACCCGAATATAGAAAGATGATATTAAGTGCCATTTATCAAAATAATTTCAGATGATAAATTCAGATGTAAAATAATTACTATGCCGTATTGATAGGAGCTACTGTATATTTAAAGTATTAATTATAATTAATAATACACTTGACAAAAATCCTGTGAAGACCTCTTCAATACTTCGAATATGTAAAACGGATATTGCTGTTTTGGGCGCTGGTAAAAATAGTTGAATTAATTAATGATTGTAGGTAGGACATTTCCGTATTCGACATGTCTTCGAGCTGCAATTAGTTAGATACAATCTTGATTACATTTAACATGTAAACCACGAAATATAACTCTCCATCCTCTGAAGATATACGACATCTTTCACTGCATTATATCCCGGTAAAAGAATGGTAAAATTTTCGTCATCGTCGTCGTAAAGTTTCCGTTTTCAAAATTTAACTTTTCAGTTTATTACATACCAGAGATTGGAAAGTTTCTTCAGAAATAAAAGATTATAATTATCCATTACGGGTTATTCCGATAAAAATCCAATATATCCATAAAGTCGCTTTTTATGCTCTAGTGCTTAAAGTATTTTTTTTTCTAAGACTAAGAAAATCAGGCCTAACAGCTACACGCACAATAAGACGTCGCAGATTAAAGTTGTTATTTTATTAAATTTGCTTTAAATATCACTTCCGTGTTTTCTATCATTAATTTAATAAAACCAGATAAAATAGTTGTCATTTATTATTTATAAAGGCAAATAAACGTTTTTATAACTTGGCAGTATGAAGTACCCAAGTTGAATGACACGTGTTGAAAATAAAATAATAAAACTTTTAAAAAGATTCGTGTCGGGAATTAGCTATTCTCTATAGCTATTTTGCAACATTTTTGAACAGTGAAAAATGATCTTATGCCTGTTTCATTTTCTCGCAATCGAAGTGAAAAGCAGAGTGAAAAAAAACTCGGGCATAAAAGAGCCATTTTAAAATGGCTTCTTTTATGCACTAGGCCTAATGTGGTCGATCAAAGGAATAACCGTCCATTACTATCCGCACAAAACGATAAAGGAAAACATCGTAAGAAAACCGGCATGTCCTAGAACCAAAAAATCGAAGACATGTGATATCTATCAACGCGCACTGGGCCCGCGTGGTGGATTATGGGCAGCCCTTTTATAGACAGGAAGCCTGTGTCCCAGCAATGAGAACATTATAGGCTGATTATGTTACTAACCGCGCTGGGGTTGAAGGACAATTACCAGAAGATACCAAACTACAATACTAAAGATTTGCTTGGCCATTCCAAAAATCACCAAAGTTAACAATCTATTGGATGTTATACTGTGTGAGCAGTCATTACAAGACTACTGCACTTTCACTGCCTGTCGGGGGTCAAGTTTACGTGACTTCCGATGTTCCGATGCATGTGGGTCACATCACCTCGACACGATCATTAGTTACATTCACAGCACATCGCCATAATTAAACCGTCAACCACCACCTCATTATTTGTACTGTGTACGGTCAACTTCACTATCATTTCATTATTTGTTCCTTGTACATTCAACATTACCTCCACCTTCATCATATCCATCAATCCGCACTTGGCCCGCGTGGTGAATTATGGCCCACTCCTCACAGAGAAGAGCTCTGTGTCCCAGCATCAGCAGCGGGAAAGATGGCTAATTTTACAGTCAACAAAGAGTTAGGTATGCCGGTTACAAAACTCTTGGCACACTTGCAGATGGCATTATTATGGCGTATGTCACAACTTTTTAAACATAAGTTACCGTCAGACAAATAATGGTTATGATTTTACTACAATGTATAAGATTTGTTTAAAAGTAATTACAGTTTACCTGCACACTTATTTCTTTTTTGTTGATTCTTGTTGTTGTTTTGGCGACCGTATTCGTTTGACCGAAACCCGTTCCCGTGACAGGACTTATTTGCAATCGTGATTCGTCATTCAATCAATCATTCAAATATGTATTGGCGAATACATAATATCAGCATCTTACTTTCTTTTGACCTACTTGTTGTCGTGTTCATCTGATGTGAGTAAAGTAAATATTGTTGTAATGTTTTCTTTCAATACTAGGTCGTCCTCATTATTATATTATGATTGATTTCCATAAAACTACATTTTTGTAACCTATTTTGAAAGGTGTGTTGTTTACTTCTAGTCGTAATACTAAATCGTTGTTTTGGTTTACATTTTTCGGTAACTTTATAGCCACGCGGGACGTTCACAAATGTAACAGAAAGATTGTCCGTGCACAAAATTCCCTCGCTAGAGTTTAGGTAAATTCATTGCGATGCTATGTTTGTGTGCACCGTTCACGCACACACGCCTAAAGATCGAGCGTAGTGATCACTTAAACAGTTTTGATCCTATAAATGATATTTTTTTATTCATATATATATGGTTAAGAAATAAAAATTGGAATGTTTGTCTAGTGTAGTATTCGTGTAGTATAATTACCACAATCAACATAAAAATGGTACAATTTGGTGTTATATGCATTTAGGTACCTACATATTTTAGACATTCAATAACATTGAGGCACGGTAACATTATTACAGTGTTGTGACTCGGTCCTGTTCTAGAAATAATTACTTACAGCCGCGCGGTACGTAAACACGCGATAGGGCTGCGCCTACAGTAATTTAATTTCATCAACCTACTTGAGTTTATTTCTAGTGTTGTGATTGTATAGGTAAATATTATATTTTTAATAAAAAAAATGAAGTTCGTTAGGAATTAAATAGGAAGAGTTCAATAAAAAAACATGTTGTATTTTTTTATTAGTAATTTAATTAAAAAAAAAACTTTATTCAACAGTAAACAACATATCACCAGTAATTACAGTCTTTTCAGAAATAGCATTGTCATCGATTTTCAATGTACTCGTAAATACTTCTATGCACTTCTAGCGCTGACCAAAAGTAAAACTTTACAAGTTCTTGAGACGAAGCCGTAGCAATTTGATTTGAATCACGTTTTGTTAGAATCTGTTTGATACGTGCCACGTTTCGGCCTTTTTTTTTTGGTGATGCGATTCTTTCTTTTGACCCATTATCTAAAACAAATATATGTGTGTGGTCGGGGGACCTCCGTCAGGAACAAGGCTCGTTCTCACGTATGATTTAAAACAAAAACAAAAATTTCACAGCCGCCATTTAGATTTACATTTTGACCTCACATCGACTATAACACCCTCGAAAACTATGAAAACGATAATCATGATGAAAAATTTGACATTTTGGATTTACATTGTAACGTCACTATCGGCTTTAAAACCCTCGAAAATCATGAAAACAACATCAATGACTAAACATTTGAACTTTTTCGCAACCGCCATTTTGGATTCATATGTTGACCTCACTACTGACTTTAGCACCCTCAAAAACTATGAAAATGACACTGATGACAAAAAATTTGAAAATTTTCGCAGCCGCCATCTTGGATTTACATTGTAACGGCACTATCGGCTTTAAAACCCTCGAAAATCATGAAAACGACTTCAATGACTAAAAATTTGAATTTTTTCGCAACCGCCTTTTTGGATTCATATGTTGACCTCACAACTGACTTTAGCACCCTCAAAAACTATGAAAATGACACCCGTGACGAAAATTTAGTAAATTTTCGCAGCCACCATCTTGGATTTACATTTTGACCTCACCGGCTATCGACTTTAGCAACCTCAAAAACTATAAAAATGACAACAGCGCCAGCCGAGTCCAACTATATAGCTAAGAACCATCCAAGTGACACAACACGCGCACACCAGTATTTTATATTTACATCAAAAGATTTAATGTTCTTCATAAATATACAAAGTACTTACTTAAAATAAAATTAATACTTACCGGATCAAAATGTAAATCAAAAGATTTAATGTTCTCCATAAATATACAAAGTACTTACTTAAAATAAAATTAATACTTACCGGATCAAAATATGGTAGTCGGCGTACAATTTCTGAAAATTATGTTTACGTAGAACGCACGCGCCTGCGATACAAAGTGACGCGTCCTCACGCTGGGAAGGCCCGGTCGCTACTGACGGGATCGATTTTGCGCGGTCGATAATATAGCTCATTTTGCCTTTTATTTACGAAATGAAGTTGTTGTTTATTTATAAAATAAAATTTAGATTCTATTAAATGGTTAGCTGAAGATTAATAGGTAATTTTTAAAATTTCTTAAAAGTATTTCTAAGGTATAGAAAAAAATACTTATTTGTCTAGAACTTTTCCAAAAATTATGTTATTTCAACATTTTTTCCTGCTATATTTTGTATTGAAGTTGAAAAAAGTGGTTCAGCCACATGCAAGTAGACCATATAATGATGCTGATGATATTTTTTAATGTTCAAAATCAAAAGTAGTTTCTTGTAAACGGATAATCAAACGTCAGTCTCGCGTCATTTTTCGGAAAACTTGTTGCGAAATTTTGTGATTTTCCATGAATCCTTAATTTTTTTGAAAAATCCCTTTCAGCCACATGCAAGACGAAGAACTAAACTCTTCAATTCACAAATAATTTTGTTTAAATTTTCTTTCCCTTTCCCACAACGAATGAACAAAACTGATCAAAATCAGCCAATTTCGTGCATTTACTCAAACCTAAAAAAGCGTTCTTACAAAACATGTATAAGAGTAAGAGAACATCGTAATAAAATAAATACAACAGGTCCAATAAAAAGTAATACGAAACGTCCAAAAATAATTGCAGTAAATTTTTTTCTCCTGTATTACGTGTGCGTGTTACGCGGGAGTCGCGCGTGCATTCTACTGGTTGCCCTCTATGGGCGCACGCGCAAGTCGCGACGCACTTGACGCGGAACCTGCCTTCATTCGCCAATCACATCCGTCTGCTTAACCTATTAAATCGTAATTTTCTATAATAATGTTGTCTTTATTCTCTCATTGCATAATGTTGTTCGATCGTGTAATTTTTTGTTGATTCATGCCCATAATAAACCACAGAAGTGTTAAGTTTTGCAAAAGTACTTTGGACTTTGGAGAGCTTTTTGTTAACTTTTTCTCTCGAATAAAAAATTTAACAGGTTGTACACACGGCTACACATCAAGCTATACAAAACCAGTTTACGCTGGTCTCGCATCGTACGAAAATCCTATACAATGTGAGATCAGCTTATACTGGAAATGTATAGCTTGATGTGTAGCCGTGTGTACAAGAGAGAGTTTTAATTAGACGCATCTTAAGTGGAACACAAAGATTGGCAATTTAATCAAATAAGTTATTTATAATGAACGTTTTCCTTGATGAATGACATAGATAAAGCAAATGAATTCCTGTAAGGCAAATATTCTGTATTGCCAAAAGAAAATAAAGATGAGAAGACGACGGCAAAAACAATAATTTTAATAAAGTAATAACCAACGTAAAAATATTTAGTAATGAGACATCGGAGTTTTAAGTAAGGGATAAACGTCTTACGGCTTTCAACAAGTCATCCCCTCGACTGAATGACTCCTCTCGTTTTTATATTTTTTGTTGACAGAACTTTTCGGAGTGAAAAAGGCGTTTTGCCGAAAGAACCGCTCATTCATCGTTGTTTAAGTTTTGCAACAAATTCATTGTGTACAACAACACTATAAGCAGACAACACGTCGTGGAAGTAAACACGGATGACGAGAAGTAAACATTATAATGCCTTTCAAACATATTTTGGCTTTCTTTATTTTTTACTTTTGACATAACAAAGATCACACTCGCAAGCTTCCTGTATACTTTACATTACCGCAAATTTTTATAAAACTATGGCGTAAAAACAAAAATATTAAAACGGTTCTGAGAAAATAAGGAAAATATTTACGTTAACATGGTTTACTCGGAGTAAACGACTACAAATTGGCAGTAAAAATGAGGGATGTATCAAACACATAGATCGACGTAACATTACCGTAATATGTGAAAGGTGTTGGCCGGAAAAGTACTTGGTACTAAAAAGTTTATGGCGAAAAAGCGTGCCAAAAGGATGAGCAAATAGAGAGCCCTACAATAGAAATTGCTGCCGAATATGACCACACGCGTGTTGTGTATATTTGTATATCTTTTTAGCTGTTAGAAACCTTGACAATGAATCAAGGATCCGCTACGTGGTTATTCAACGTGAAGGCTAATTGGTGGAATTGCTAGAAACTAGTAGGACCATTATATTCAGATGGATATAATGGATATTTGCTTATAAGATCCCTGTCCTTCTTAAATTGAGAAGAATTAGCAACAGGACATCAGAGGGATCTTAGTCTCAATCTGTCCGAAATAGCTCTATTTTCCTAAATTTTTGACATTGATTGTCGCTGAAATGAAATTGCGACTAGATTTTGAATGCTTTTAATTACGGGAATTGGCATTCAGGTCTTGGCCATCGTTCTCGTGGAGCAGAAAAAGAAGTAAATACACAACCTGAAGCAGTGAAGCTAGTTACACAATTGAAAAAGGGACACGAAAATACCTTATACACACTTACGAAAAAAAATGAAAGTGCAGCGACCTATTCCTCGTCCGTAGCCCTAGATATTTCAATATCACACGGCCACTTACACGTTCTCATGTTTATTATTATTTACGAATTGCCAATACTATAAATACAGTCCTATCCCATACGTGCAAGACGGAGCCACGAGGTCACAGGTACATTGGGGCACTAACCTTGATCGTATGCAAGATCCCCGATAGTATAGATTCGGTCTGGGGGCCTATTAAGCTATGCCGTCTTTGATCTGGCAAGTCGCAGATGTCAATCGATAGACGCAAGTCGGACGCATACTCCTAGTTTAGTCCTTGTCACTCGACTTGACGGATGCACTAACGAACGCAGATGTTAGCCGGATGTTTTGAGAGTAGGTATTTACTGCATGCCCAATTAAGTGACGTGTGTTGGTTTTAATTTGTGGGTGTTGAAGATAGGTCTTTTGCAAAATGCATAGAGAATTTATGGTTTTTCGCATACTTCTATACCTTTTGCTACTGTGTTTTGCTCGGCTAGCAGACATATGGCAAATAATTTTATTTAGGTAATTATCTGTGTATCATGTTTTTTTAACTGAACAGACAGCAGCTGTGCTACTGGGGAGTTTGTTGCGCCACTTCTTCTTCCCAGCGAAAGCACTAGGAATTGGTGAAGGGCGGTCGTTTTGGGGGACTGTCTTATGTAATTTTGATGTTCGACAAATTCTGATTCTCAGCCTAATTTGAATAAATGACTTTGGATTTTTTATTTCTTTGTTTGTTAATAGTTATAAGAGATAGAAAAACTACCCACATTAGATTTGTTTTTATTATAAAGGGCAAAACCTACTACCTATCACTTGGCCCTTTCCGTTACCTGCGTGCTTAGAAAGTATTTATTATACCTTATCTGTGGGGAAATATTATTTCAGAGAATGTAAAAAAGTCACGTTTATATCGCTGCTTAGAGGTCATACTTAGATATTTAATCAAGTAGGTCAGTATTACATCGCAGAAATAGTTTAGATTTTGCATAACGCACCGTGTCAAAACGATCCAATATCATCATTATTCTCCTGCACTTATCCCAATTTATTTGGGGTCGACGCAACATGTGGTTTTCTTCCATACTTCTCTACTAGTCGTCATCTCGGTAGTCACTCCCTTTCTAACCACATCATCATTCATCAATCCATCCATCGTTTCTTTGGTCTTCCTCTACTCTTATCTCAAAACCTTCCTCACCATTTTCCTCATTCCCGTATCACAGGCCCATACAATGACAAGCGATTTCTACACAACTTTTCAATAACCGGTGCCACTTTCAGACTTCCTGAAAACGAACCAATAAAAGTTATTAAATTAGGTCAGTTATCTGTAGCCGCTTAGGTATTGCTTATAAAAGCAAATGGACATACGTACACATCATTTTGCCATGTATACCTAAAATGTATCCATTACAATAATTTAATCTTTCTGAAACATTAAAGGTTTTTAAAAACTTTTTTACAAAAAAAAAACAACCGACTTCCAAAAAATGCACTACGAAGTGAAAAATAACTTTAATTTCGGAAGTCGGTGTCGTTGGTTCCGCATTTTCGTTTTTTGACACCGACTTCCGAAATTAAAGTTATTTTTCACTTTGTAGTGCATTTTTTGGAAGTCGGTTGTTTTTTTTTTGTAAAAAAGTTTTTATGTTATACTTTTTAGTGATAGGTACCTACCCCGCAAAAATTCATATAACACTACTTGCTATGTAAATATCAGTAAAAGGAAGCTATTAAAAAATCATCAATATGAACAAAGTGGAAAAAATCCTACTGTTGAACACATCTGCGTACCCCTTTAGCGGGTACAGGCGTGATGTTATGTTGTGTGATTGCGTAAACAAATACATATGTGATAGCAGCAGTCGCGGTTGATTTGCTGGTATTTATTGAAGAGTTCCGTTGTGTCTCTTCGAAACTCATCATCAGATCTTTACAAAATTTTAATGGGACCATTTCGGAATACACGAACATAAAAAGAATTTTGCAAATCCGCCTAAATATGACGGAATCATGCCCGAACATACTTACATTAAAAAAAACATAAACTTCCGAATTGAGAACCTCCTCCTTTTTTAGAAGTCGGTTAAAAAAAGGTTTTCTATTTTTTTTTAATTATCAGTGATAGGTACACCTGGAAAGTGCATACCGTTACAATTCTAACAAGCCCAAACACGGCTAGGATACATTGTCGTATTATGGAGTTCCGGTGCCTGTCTCATGGCTTCATCATCAGATCTGATGGTAGAATGGTTCTTATTGAACGCAAATGCTTCACTTGTAGAAAAAATACCAAAATCGCTGTACGTTTTCCTATAAAATTTGAAGAGTTCCCTCGATTTCGCCAAGATTCCATCATCAGATCCCGACTTGGTGACTTTGGGAAGTATACCCTTTCTAACAAAAAAAGAATTTTTCAAATCGGTTGGCAAGCTACGAAGTTATGCGCGAACAAACATAAAAAAAAATAGAAACATCCGAATAGAGAACCTCCTTCTTTTTTAGAAGTCGGTTAAAAATAACACAGTTAATATTTCATTTAGTTCTAAAATACAGTTACAGTATCCCGCTATTTTGGCAACGTTACATATTTAATGTGCTCGCAACAGTAAGTTTGGCAGAAGCAGCCAACTTCTGCGAAGTCTGGGTGTAACGTGTAAGCGTACACCGGCTTATCATGTGGATCACTGGAAACGGTAGCGTGTAACCGTACCCGCTCAATATACTAGTCAAATGAGCACTGTTTATATTTTGTGAACTATGGTGTTGGGTAGGGGACTAAGAACCGCGGAGCGGGCTCTTACTGAACCCGTTTTTAAGTGTGGGTGAAAATTTTATAACGGATTCGATGTCAATGCTTCGATCAAGAATATTCAAATGGAATGAAATTTAAGAAGTACATGTCTTAAGAATACCCACTCATTAATCTGTAAATGATCCTCCTTCTAATAAAAATGCGAGTGTCGAAAGTATAATTGAACATCATCAAAATTGTACATAACTTTATAATAGAAAGCCTAGGGTTTTCTTGCCGTGAAAAACTACGGTTTATTCACCATGTCAGTGTTGTATGGATCACTAAAGAAGCTTGTTGACAGACACGTTTTTGATACGACGCGGTTTATACGCCGAACCGTAAAAAACCGTGCCGTGTACAAAGGATCTTAGTAAGCACCTATTTCATAGCCAAACATGACAATAAAAAATACACTGCACTGCATACATGATTTAAAAATCAATGTTGACACTGCAGCATATTAAATTGAATATTTCTGGAGCGTCGTGAAACTGGGTTACATATAGCTTACTTATTGGAAATCTACCTCTTGTTGCATTCAAAGTTATATTCAAATAGCTTTTGACCCCTTACATAATGTCCCTAAACCGCTCCGCTCTTTACCGTACTACCGGCCGCTGGCCAGGTCGGCACGTTGCGTTCCCGGAACCCAGCACAGTCACCTGCTGCGACACCAACATGATAAATAAGACACACAATTAATTGCTTCCTACCACACCCGATCCCACTAAATCACAACACATATTAAACTGTCGCCTTTTAATCGCTTTTATCATTCTCAGTGACATTTTTTCCATCTTAATAGATATAGCAGTATCTAATAAAGCTGCCAGCTTGCATTGCGCGGCCCGTATCGAACTTATTTATGAAGTCTGGTGAACCAGATGAATGTTCCACAGGCTAGGTGTGAGTCATGCTTTAAAATTTAGAGTTTAAAGCTCCTGCTGTTATATGTAGTATTGTGCCCGACCGTTTGCAACGCGTAATTAATGTACGACCGTTATTATAATTTACTCATACACTTTAGCTATATTATTAACTTAAATAATGCATTTCATTTCAGTTCGCCGTTCCTGCAAAATGTACTGGATAATTCAACTCAACTGAATTTAGTTCACCTCTACCTGATTTAGCTTTTGCTAATAAAAATATATCAACTCGTGAACTCTAGCGGAAAGAGTTCACGAGTTGATATATTTTTATCTGTTAATCTGTGACCTGGATTTTTTATTTGTATAATCGAGGTTAGCAAATATTTCCACGCCTGATATGGATATTTCCTATCTCTCCAAAACATAGTACAGCTAGCCAACCGTAAGCATCACCTTTGTACGTGTTTTTTTGCCTTTCTTCTTGTCTGTTTATATGTTTGTACATAAATGGTTAAATAAATAAATAGTGTATTTGAAATGAAGATTCTCACATTGTCGTAAAGAATATTGTAATGTGGACTAACCAAAATGAGAAAAAGATAATATGACCTACTATACCTACTAAAACACATCTCAGTAACATTGTGGTAGGTACCTTGAAACCAGTGACAATGCATATTTGACCATTAAATACGGAATTTAGCACGCTCCTATTCACTGTAAGTGATCAAGATATCAATTATAAAACTTGTTCAGAAAAACTGGCGGCTTGACAGATATCTTACAGGAATGCGATGCCTGTTTTTGTGGCCATGCTTATAATGGATTTTTAATGGTAAACATTCTTGGGAGGTAATCGAAACGCAAAAACTACATATAATATTCCGAGGGATTCCAATGTAATAAATATGACATTCACCTATATAAAAATACTTTAGTTATTATTAAAGTAAACACATTTATTTTCAAGTTTAAATATTACGAGTCTTATTCATTACGATTAATAAATACCTTAATGCACATGCATAGTGCATGAATCTAAAATAAAGACTGATTAATAATATACCTGCATTATAATTGCGTAACACACTATCAATCACAATCACAATCTGAATTATTTTGAAGGATATTGCTAATCCATTGATTCATATGTTCGAAAAAATTGTCTGCTCAACAACGTAAATAACGCACTGTTAACGCAATGTTGTTCAACTGTCAAAATGAAAGCCATTCCTACTGATAATGTGTTATGCAATAACCCAGCGGGTTATTGCGTTAATGCGTTTTTAGGTAAATAATGACATTTGTTTGTTTTATGTGGCGTCGCGTCATGGTTGCAGAACTGGCTTTCTGCAACCATGACGCGACGCCACATAAAACAAACAAATGTCATTATTTACCTAAAACGCATCTGCCATACAAATGTTGCTTTCAAAGTTGCTCAGAGACAGAAGGACGGAACGCTCATAATTCACTCGGATGCAATAAAAGTGCACTACGATGCTTAGAGTGAAATAAATTGTAACATATTGTGAATGCTCGGTTCACCTTGTGTTAGTTACGGTATTACGTCCCATTTCCAACTGTATGATTTATGTGCCCCACTCTCAAATACATAACATCACCAGGTGATTCGGGACAGACGGTTTACGACGTTTTCCAAACAAAGACGGCGGTGTGATTAGATGGGATGTAACAATCGATTGCAAAACCTAGGCATAAACGTAATTTGAAATAATATTTATGGAAATAATCACCGTTAGCATTAAACTAGATGAAATAAAGACAACAAATAATATCAAAACAATCGTGACCTATAAAACGGGAATGTTATTACATACGACCGTAAGTTTTTCCGTTTTTCATATCTTCCAGTAGTGAGGATATACACACGTTCAACATGATTTTCGCGCAATTGTTTTATTGGGTGAGTTTGGAATTATATGTGTGTAAGATGTATAATTCAGTGACACAATTCGCTTGACAAATAACGTTCCCGCTACACACGAGTGAAGATAATTAACGCGGCGACCACTCTACTCAACCTCGCTGACTCTGCCAAATCGATTGTTACACGTCTCTCATTGCGACATAGTTGCGAAACAATCAGCTTCCTTAAAATAGTAATATTTGAATATTTAAACGGGAATGCCTTATGAGGACATCACTAGCATTCCGGTATTGCATTATGATAATGTGCCATTTTCAATGTGCGCATCGAAGTCGTGCGCGCCGCAGCACGCGCCCTCTCTGGCGCCGCTTGCGAGTTTCCAATACTAAAAGACACATGAAGCACAGATCCTTCGTATACAAATTCCTACCTTACAGTATGCAAATAAGATTAAATTTCGATAACCCCAGCAATAAAGATAACACTACACGCAACCCTAATACTCCTCATGCCAATAGAGACAATAAAGCTCAAGTTGGGTCCATTGACTTAATAGGGAAATATGTTGATTATCATGGAATCTTCACATTACGAGACGTAGGAATGGAACTTTTATTAATATCGCTGCGTTTTATTGTACTATAGGTGTCGAAAGTGACAGTACTATATGAACAGTAATCCATTACGTAGATGTTTATCAAAAATATTTGGAATTAAGTCACGCGTGTGGGATGTGAATTGGTGTTTTTATGGTAATGTTATGGCGGCAATAGAAACCTTCTCCCGACGAAGCGAAATCGACCAAACAATGTGTTGTTTCAAAATATACCATTGTAAATTTCCCATCACTGATTTTATTTTTATTATCCAATATACACGTACGCATAGTAATATTATACAATCAAATAAACAAGGAAGAACAAACAAAAGAAATTTTATGATAGCTGGCTTGTTTCACCGGAGTAATTACAGCCGGTATGATAGATCTAGGGAAAAACAACATAACAATGTTTTCCTATTTCACCTTATGGAATGTTTACTGAACCTATTTTACTATTAGGAACAAGGAACAGCTTTATATTATGCTGGTTGCATAAATAAATAAATGGGAATATTAGCACAATGACCATCGGACCCAGTGGCCCAGTGTGTGTTGAAGACTTATGATGTAAACCAGACGTTTAGTTCTTACTTGGGAGAGCAGGTGGGAAGGGACAGATGAGTCAACTTTAGCTGCTGGGCTTCTGTATTAATACCGATATGGGAGTATATTCTAGATATTTGCACCTTGCATGTTGAGAATTTCTGAGAATATTAGCATAAAACTGATATGCCAGGATTTTCGCGCCCTCAGCCGTCATACAAGGCGCCATTTATCTAACAAGGTTGATACTCCGTCCAGTTTTCCCGGTGCCGTTATTACTGTTAATCGTTGATAATGTGCTGATATACTAAGAATATTAGATGAATTCTTCTCTTAAGATATAAATAAAATCAGGGGAGGTCAACATTTTCATAGTATCTAACGCAAAAGAAATCTACTTAGTTCACATTATCTTCTTCTTAGAGTGTCGATGGCAATGAAAATGGACTCGACCCAGAATTCGGCTACGTGTTTGTGGTGCCATGACTAGCGTCCGTCTGCTGCTCCCGGCGTAAGCATACTATCCATCAAGTGCTCAAACGAGAACGGCATAGTTCACACTTCACACTATATTTTTTAAAGACTTCCTCTTCTGCAAGAGTACCTAATGTAGCGCCTAGTTTTGGTAATATTTAAAGAAAAATAGTTAGTATCCGCAATAAGCATTATTTTTAAAAGCTTACACTTAAACCGATGAATAAAAAATAAATCCAAGACTATTTTTCTCATTTCCCCATAACGTGTAATTAAATTCCTGTCACATAGCACTTTACCGCTATCGCTATCTCCAAGTGTCTTCTTGCATAATTTAAACATATCAGAAATAAGTTTTCTGCCTGTACATCCGCAATTACCGGTTCTATCTTTCACGTTGGTTCCTGACAGGTACTGAAAAGCGGCGCATTTATCACTAAGCTGAGCCTTCTATTGATGAACAAGACGGACGATGAATACCACGTAATTTAAATCCCTCTGTAGAAATCTTGTGGGTGGTTCGCCATCAATCCTGTGGGAACTGCAACCGAGTGTTAATTATAAAACATTTATCCTGTCTTTTAGTTACCGTTTCTGCGATTGTTTGTGCACGACTCGTCTGAGTGTGGGTGTCTGCAGTGCTTTAGTATTCCTGGACGCATTTGTTGGGATTCATCTGGTCATCTGGAGATTGGTTCTGTATCTTGTTTTACTACTTAGTATTGGGTAATTGAAACCAAATGTGGGTTGGGAAGTTTTATGGGATAAGAAAGATTTTATTTTATTTGTAACTGGAGCATCTACCACTGCTATACATGGGCTGAGATTTCCAGAAACTAATGTTCGAACAGTTTATGGAGGGAGATGCTGTAATACCCATATAAGGTGATCCCAATACCCACGATCTTCGATGATCACAACTAAATATATTTCATAATAGGATAAAACTACGAGCATATCTTCGCAGTAAAAACGACTGTTTTTAGTCGCAACCATAAAAAGTTTCCATTGTTAATCTCCGTAACGAATACAAATAATCTACGGCTGATGTAGTCATAATATTGTTTTAGAACGAAGCCCTAAAAATATCTACAACGTTATAGAATGAAAAGACCATGCTACTGAGTATCTTGTAGCATATTAAGCCTGTTTCATCTCTACATCAATTTATTCGCTATAAAAATTGTAATTAAGCGTAATTTTTCCATGTATTGGCGTGTTACACGACGTGGGTTTCGCTTCAATACGAGAATCATGTTTTATAGAAAAGTGGATCTTTATTGAGCGGTGAAAGGCGTCAGCGTACTGGTAACTTACCATTATAGCTGTCTCGACGGCTGGTCGGGGACATTTGTTTAAATTTATGCTTGTTAAGGCGAGGTGACTGAAGGCACGGCTACACGACATGACTCCATCGATAAGCTAATCATTCGTTAGCATGCTTGTACACTTGTGTTTGTAATAATATATCTTGACGGTTTTGATTTTCTATGCAGATTTTGGAGTGCGTGCTGAAAGTCATTTGGTTTTGCATCTTAATAAAGTGAATGCATTTTTATTTTATAGAGTTCCTTCCTTGTTAAAATTGGTAAAAATAAACTGATCGTTTCTTTGTCAGTTTTGCAATTAAAAACTATTCCTTGGCGTGTTTTTTATAGAAGCAGAAATTCCCGCAATTTTATTTATTATCAATAGGTAACATTTATTGATCGACTTGAAGATTTTTCCTCTAATACATTATATTATACAATAAGGCGGATACGGAACACTTTGTAAAGACTAACACGGGAATTTTTTATAACTAGATAGTAGGTAGGTACAATCGATTGAAGCGTATCAACTAGATTATCTAGATACTAGAGTTTCAATGACGTGACATCCGACTGACCTACTCCATTTTATAAACCTTTGAATATAATTTTTCTTGTAAATTGTGATAAAATTGTGTTTTATAATAATCGGCAGTATCGTATGATCCTCAAGGTTATATTTTATTCAAGTGATATGACAAGTTTTTTTGCATTACATTTAGGTAAGTACTTATATTTAATATTTTAGTTTAAGATTAAGCCGTCACAAAATCAAATAAATCTCACACGATTATCTACATTCCTTTTTCATTTCTCCTTTCGTAGGTCTACTTTAAGAAATTTCTTAAGAAATAAGAAGTACCTTTGTACTCAATGTCGTAGGTATCTGAATCCATTTTACTGTGTTTACATAAATAATAAAATAATGAACTAAAATAACTTTGAAGGATACTGCTGACAATCATGTTGACGCCATTTTTATTGCTATCTTACTAATCCCATGGAGAGACAGAGAAAACACTTTGGTAGAAACAACAACACTGTATGGATATAATAAGGCTCTATAGACTTATAGTGCAGCTGGTGGTCAAAATGTGGTTTCACATGTCATTGTTATTACAAACTATATTTTATACAGAGTCTCTGAATGTAAACAAGGAAGCTTGTTTATCTCACCATGTTTCTATATTGCATGGGAAAGGCTGTGTATGAGTAGGTATACAGGGTTTTTTTATGGGTGGGAAATCAACAAATGACCCCTCCCGCTCTGGGTGGAGCAGAAGGGAGTGTAATACTCTTACTGACTAAAACCATTACCATTAGTAACCATTTCGGACAATCCCGCTGCCCATGAGTATACAGGGTGGGAGGAACATCGACGCGCAAGGTAAAAAAAATATATATATATTCAGCCTTTCCCATGCAATATAGAAACATGGTCAGATATCTTTACCTCTTTTTTATTTATGTCAATATATCCATACGTGCATATCTAATCATTGACAGGGAATGAAATCTGAATATATGACTCGCTTATCATCTGGCAGAAGTTGTAAAAGTCAACGAAGGTGAAAGGTTAGCTTAAGATAACCGATGGGCGTGCAACCTTTCCCTGTATAGTTATTTTTTATCTTTTTGTACAGACGCCAGTACATCAAGCTACTACAATCTATCAAATTTCTTTAGTAGATTTTCAACTTTATCGCTAGTGGTCAAGGTTCTATCATAAGGTTGAAAGTTGATTGGGAAAAATTTACAGTTTGGGATAGCTTGATGTGCAGCTGGCGTCTGTACCTATAGGGTTCCATTAGCTAAACTCCGCAGACGCGATTAGTATCGATATCGTAACATGATATTGTACTAAGTGATGTGATTTAATGTATTCGCTTCAAATGAGGTAAATAGGTATTTGAGTGGATGCAAGGTTTTTCTATTCTGATTGATTTATAATATAAAATAATTGTTTTACTTAAATTATTTGCCAGGATACGGATTTGCTACCATAAACAAGATGTTAATGTTATATGTCCATTTTAAAACTTTCTTAAAATGTTATGGATATAAAACGTTGTGTTTTAATATGTAGTAAGCCATGAAACCCCATATTTATACGTATACAATAGTCTACAACACAATTGATACGGCAAACCGGTGGATACATTATTTTTACGCTGATTTCCGCTATAAAACCTGCAAAATTGAAATTAAATTAAACAAAGCTGCTAATTTATATTTTATTGTATTTAATAATAATAAACACAGGCATAGCAACTGCACCTTTTTTATTCGACGGCAAAAATACCGCATACAAATTAAAATGAAATTATCGAAATGTGTGTTTTAAACTTTGCTGCAATCACTAGTTCTATCTGTCAAAAAACTGTTAACCTAGTGGACCTGGACAGAGTGTAGTCACTTAAAATATAATTTAATAATCTATTTTTTGTGTAAACTCCACAAATGTAATGGGTATCGATATCTGAACACAATAAAACAGTTTTTCTCGACTCATATTTCAAGAAACAACACTAACGAGAGGAGGTCAACGACCGCTTCGTTAACCTCCTAAATAAGACATCAAATCGCATTTTTTATTTTATTATATTTAGATATCAATACATTTCGCGTCTGCGGAGTTTAGCTAGCCAATTTAAAATAACCCTGTCTATGAGACTTTATCAAAACATGTTTCTAAAAACTCACCTGGTTAGATATAGTCCTGTCCCAAGTTTAAGTTTCATCCTGAATAACTGCACTCTTTCATACACTTGCGTTATTTTTGGCAAATCTACAATATCCATTGCGTAAGTTACTACATATAAATAGTTGTTGAGCTGAACGATTTTCCAAACATATGGATCAATGATCATGCATGAGCTGTGAAGTTTCTCCTATAATGAAAAGTGGCAAAATCAAAATTCATTTATTCAAACTAGGCTGAGCATCAGAACTTTTCGAACGTCAAAATTATAAAAGACAGTCCCCCTAAACGCCCACCCTTCACCACTTCAAACTCAAAAACTCAAACTCAAAGCATTTATTTCAATTAAACCATTTCCAGGCACTTTTGAATTGTCAAAATTAACTAGTCGGTCAGTTAGTCAGAAAGTTGAAGCTAGTTGCCCATTCCAAAACGTAGATCTCTTGGAGAAGAACGGGCAAGAAACTCCAAGGACACTCTTTTAAATTAAGATATTACAAAATCCTGAGTACAGTATTCTTGTTGCTTCTATATGTGAGAACAATGTTATGAAGAAACAATTCAAAATAGTTATAAGATTAAAAAGAAGCCCTGGCAGCTAAGAGATGACCAGTCTCAACTGACAGCGCCCGTTCACGAACATGACGCATGGATCAGCACCATCCAGCTCAACCATTTTGAAGGGAACCGAATGATCCAACACACGTAGTGCTTTCGCTGGAGAGAAGAAATCTCTGGCAATCGCTTCCAAAGTATTTCGTACTTCAAGAAAGACTTGTCGGTCCCAAACATTTATGATTTTTCCATCAACGTTATCGCTGAATGTAACTTTGTCTAGGCCCCCCGAATTTCGATTTAGATGATGTATATTATATTTTTTTTTTTATTCATTCTCTTGACGATTCTAAAGTATTGCTTGCACAGTTACACTTCTTGTCATCATCTGCCTAGCCTTTTCCCAAAAAATTATGTTGGGGTTGATTTCCAGTCTAACCGGATGCAGCTGAATACCAGTATCACATGGAGCGACTGCCTACATTGATCTCCACAACCCAGTTACTGGGTAATACGATACCCTTTGGTAAGACTGGTTGTCAGACTTTCGGGCTTCTGACGACCCGAAACGACTGTTAAAGATCCACGAATGACAGCCGGGACCAACGGCTTAACGTGCTTTACGAGACACGGAGAGGTCTCAGTATGTAAAAATCGTCACCCATCCACAGACCAACCGCGGCAAGCGTAGCTTAACCTGATCGATCGACCTGTGCGGCTGTATAACATTTATGTTTTAACATCAAGAATATATTATACTTCAATTTGTTTTCTAACTAGAATTTTAATACTTTGTAAGGATGCTATGTAGATGCTAGTTCTCTACGCCACGCCAGTCTATCTATGTGCATATCTAACAGCATTTTTGTATTTCATTTATAATAATGAATGTATTTACTTTGATAGTCAGTAATAGAACGCTAACTGCCAGTACTTCTTACGATAACTTTGTTATTCGAATGTAGATTGCAGCATCACTTTTCTTTATTGAAATATCTTTTGCAGACGGCATTATGCAAAACTCTTCCGTGATTATTATGTCTACAATTTCAAAGACTGCTTCATATGTATACCAGCCCTTATAAAGGTGTGAATTCGTAATCTCAAGTATGTATAATATATCGATAGGACAATTTGCAAGTAAATGTAGCGTTAGTAATATTGTAAAATTGCCTATACGTTAGCTGTCGATTTCCCTTTCTGCAGGCTTGGTGCTATCAAGCTGTTTCAATATGCCTAATAGACTCACCTGTTACCAGTTATCAGTAAAAATACGACATGTGGAAGTGAAATGGTCAATATTCTGACTGTACTAACTACATCCCGTAGTAAACGTCAGTATGAATGTAGTATAAGTAAAAATCCAGATAAACATGAATATTTTTTATTAGTCTCGATAAATATAAGATCATTTGTAGGACAAATTGCCACTTTATACATTAATAACATACAATAAAACTATATTTAAGGTATTAGATGGTTCATAAATATACAAACCGTAGGGCAGTCTTATTTCTATTAGGTACTCGTACTAACATGTCAAAGTAGACTTTGTATTTCAATACGAATGGAAAAATTATATCAATTATTATAAATCCAAACACATCGCTTATAAAATACTTTGCGATCAAAATCAGTTATGTGCACAAGGAATATTTAATCAAACATTACGTATCAAAGAAAAGGATAATTAAATATTCAACTTCAAAATTCAATCAAAAAACACTTTTACATAAGTAAGTGCTTGTGTTTCAAGCTAAGGCCTCTCATAGTATGAAGTACATTATCTTAACATTTCAAGTAAGTTTATGCAATGCATACCTACTTAACTAAAGTGCAATATGAAAATTATATAAATTGCAAAACTTTTGAAAAAATGTCTTTTTAGGTTTCCGTACCCAAAGAGTGCCAATGGGACCCTATTACTATAGCTTCCACTGTCCGTCCGTTTTTCCATCCGTTCGTCTGTCTGTCAGCAGCCAAATATATAATATATATATTGTATCTCATGAACCGTAATAGATAGATAGTTGACATTTTCATAGAGTGTATTTCTATTGCCACTTATATAACAACAAATAACAAAATTAAAATAAAGTTAAAAATTTAAGGTGGTCTCCATACAAGAAACGTGTTTTTCGGCGTTTTTTGTCTTGTGGTACGGATCCCTTCGCGTGAGTCCGACTCGCACTTGGCCACTTTTTAAATTCGACTAATTTTCATTTCAGTCTGATTAAATCTACGAACACTTAGCTAATTTATTGCTTGTAATGTACATAATAATACTATGAAATTATTTGAACAAACATAACGTTATACCAACTACTGAACATAGAGTGGCACTTAACAGTCTACTAGAGGATACAAACACGACCTCACGTTTATTGCTAAACATAACTTTCATGCAAACTATTACATAGCTTATCAAAGAGATATCCTCAATATACTACATTTAAATTAATTACGTAGGTTTAATAAAAGTTACACTGTACACATTACGAGTAGAGGCATCAGAAGGGCCATATTTCCTCGTATCAATATCAATCCTAGTAGCCATCTTTATGTATTCTCATCTTTCTAGCCGTCGTAAATCCACTTTTGCTGCGTCCCAGGCCCGGCAGACAAATCTCTTCGATCCGTATCGACAGAGATAACAAAAGCATTCTGTAGTGCTACAGAAACAAAAACAAAACTCCTGTCACGGAGTGAACAAGATCCGATAGTGTTGGGACATGCAGATCATATGCTGAGTGATGGTCGTTTCTTCCTCACGCTTTTGTTGCTCAAGCCGAGAATACTGCCGATTACCTGTGAGAAAAAATATTCTGTTTTTACGATATTTTTTTGTCGTAATCGTGAAGTCACGACTGAGTGCATAGAGTATTGTGGAAATCATCATATTTCCTAAGAGGGAGAGTTGTTCATGAGTTGGTTTATTTGTAAAGAATTCTCTCTGGTAATATCATTACAAACATTCTTTCACTTATAGAAAGCTACATTATTATCAAGTGTTAAAGTAAAAGGACACTTTTTATGCCAGGAAAATGTTCGGTTTCAGTGACGAGAACCTCTATGCGGATGAAACCGCGGGGCATTGAAGTTTTAAATATTTTGCACTTTTTGGACATTTTACGAAAGGGGTAGAACTGTATTAAACTCACCTTAGAGACAGAGTAGGCAGCGAGCTTGCGCCTGGGCGCGGGCAACAAGAGCGCGAGTGCGCGCGCCTCCCGCAGCAGCGCGTGGAAGGCGAGCGCGGCGCCCGCGCACGACTCCGCCGCCGACACCTCGTAGAACTGACAGCCGAACCGCAACGACAACTCCTGACCCTCTTCCGCCTTAACAACCCTGATAGGCAAATAATTTGAAACTTCTTTATTCTGACGTTACTTAATTTCAATCCCTATTATTACAACCAATCATATGAAAAGAATCAGAAAATGTCAAGTACTTATCAATTTACATAATACAGGCAAGGATTTAAGATCAGGCACTTGTAATTCATGTGACCTCTTCTTGAACTTTCCGGTAAATTGAACTACTCGAACAGAATTAAGTATCTTGAGGGCCTGAATACATAGGCAAAAAAGGTACGTTATGCAAACCTGGCATGTTCTAGGTCTCGTTTGTTGCCGAGCAGGGTGACAGCGGTGCAGCCTGGCAGCCGGGTCCTCTCCAGCAGCGCCAACAGCTCGGCAGCAGCCAGAAATGACCGTCGGTCGCACACTGAGTACACCACCGCGAACGCATCTCCCCAGCGAAGGTGCTCCGCTAAACATCCACGTTTCTGAGCAAGGGAATATAGCAGGTTAGGATTTTGCCAATCCAAAAAATTAAAAATTCTAGTTTGCGGGACTTTCTGGTATATCTACTATACCAAAAAGTCCCGCAAACTACAATTTTATACATACTGTCTATTTCTCGTGCAATTTTATTTGAGTCACGCACGCGTTCTCAGAAACACAAATATTTACCAATAGGCACGTTAAGTGTTTACAAAGCGATTATTAAATATATGAAATGTATAAAATATTGATATAAATCGTAAATGTACTCGAGGTGCGTATCCTATTACCGATGGTATCAAGCAAAGATAAAACACTTACGGCGCATCCACACGTATCTAAGACTTCCACTTCAGACGTGGCGCCATCGAACGCCACCCGATGTTGATACAGGAAATCTGAAACAAAATCTTTATTTGACTTTGCAACAATCAACACTCCAGTCACTCGACCCGTTCTCAATATCGAGCTCGTAATGTATTGACTTTCTGAAAGATGCTATCAGTCACTCAGATCTAGGTTACAACCAATAAAGCACTCGCTCGATACGCCAAATGACTTATTAAGTGTCACTGATATAGGTACAAAAAATATGCAATTAATCTTATTGATTGGGATTTCGAGAACGCAGATTTAGGTGTTGATAACTGATAATATTTCAGGGATGCAATAAAATATAAACTACTGGAAAAAACATTTTCCCCTGAAGTTGATACTTCAGCGGTTGAAATATCTTTTGATTTTGTTTAAAAATTTAATTTTCCGTTAAAATAATGTAATCTGCTCCAAAGGTCGACGGCCTGTGTAGACCGGCGCCGGCGTCGGTCAGCCTTGGCACTCCGGCGCTGCATCTTGCCAATATCGTAAATAAACCGACCATTGGCACTCAATTCGTGGCATTTGTGAGTGCCCTCTGTAAGGGCTCATGTTCATTGGTATTTCTGTCTTGCGTTCAACACTGACACTCTTTACATATCAACTAGGTGATCAGAACTAGGAGGAGTGCCAGTGAAAATAACTATTATTACTGTTATAATGACCTTAATACACAATAGGGATGTTTATCTGATAGAAACTTTGTTTATACCGATTCTATTTGATATCATAAAAAAACTGCAATCGGATCTCTCTATTGAGATTCGATAAAACGTGTTCGCCATTAACAAAAACGCAATCTAATTTATGAATTAGGAAAATCCCGAAGCAAATTGCCATAAATATTTCATCTATTTCTGGACCGAATTTATACAGGGTGATTGGAAGATGGGTGCAAAGCTTTAAGGCGAAGTTAGTTCAGACAATTTAGAACGATTTAAGCCATGGCTGTCTTAGACGAAATAAGTTTTAAGTAAACTGCTTATTTATGGCCATATTGAATGATAAATGAATTCATTTTTATTTTATTTCATTAAAGTAATGTGTAAGCAATCTAGCAAAACATATTTTAGGCCTCTGTGTCATTAGACATAAAACACATAAAAATTAGGTAAAAAAAAATTGGTAAGACTTCGTCTAAGACAACCATGGCTTAAATGGTTCTAAATTGTCTGTACTATTTTCGCCTTAAAGCTTTGCACCCGTCTTCCAACAACCCTGTACAAACAAACCTCATTTACATAGACTTATCAAAAGTTGCTAAATATACTCACCGCCAGTGGAGCTGTATTCCCCGATGTACCGCTTCGTTAAATAACGAACCACAACAGCTAAAACAAAACAAACAAATTAAAACAATTGCACAACGTTTCCGCTATCGGGGGACTAAAGTACGTGTATTGATTACACTTTTAGTCCAAACTTTATCTAACAAGATAAAACACACAGATTAATTGAAATCAAGTTGGTAACAGAGAAAGCAGCAATTAGTAGCCACTCGGTAAGGTGTTACAAAATTTGTGCCCCTCAATGAATTTATAACAACAAGGTTCAATTAGAGGGAAAGTAGACAAAGGGCTAAAGGTGTACTAAAGTTATTGGTCAACGACCACACCAATTAACACTAAAGACGAGATACAGAGCAGGGTTCTATTCACAATCAGTGTTTTATGGGTATTCTTATTTATATCAATATAATCACGGGTTTATTACGTAATGAATGGTAACGTTTAGGCCCTTGATTGCCTCGATTATTATTTAGAAACGTTAAATAACGTTAAACGTTAATAAATCAAAGAATGGCTCATTTTGCTGTCGATCACTACAAAATATTGTTGTGAATTGATGTGGATTGTAATAAATAATGAACTTCAGATACAGTAGCAATCATTACGATATTTACAAAGTATTATTTTTTCATAATATGTACCGAGGATTTCAGAAATATGTATATTTTACAAAAATTAAATCAGCTTCTTCATTGCAAGATATTGTCCAGAGCATATAAAATTCCTAGTTAGCCACCCTAAACTAGGAATTTTTACTAAGGTTAAAGGCTAATATTGTATGTTATTACAAATATGTATCAAAGTCGTTGGCACAATGAAACATGATAAACTGACGTGTAACTCTAAACCAAGACATATAACACGTACTAATGTATGTTGTTACGTGAGTATTTAAATACTTTATTGTTCAGCCTAGAATGAATTTCTAGCACAATCAGTACTATAGACATTTTATTCCTAGGTTGCCGTTTTTCTTTGAATTGTCTCAAGAAATGTATTCCTATTTTTCCGTTTTTCTTTGAGACAGTTCAAAGAAAATCAGAACGTATGTTCTACTGATATAAATAAGGAAAGCTGGTTACTCTACTAAAGCTTCAGCTTTTTATGAACGAGACGAGTCGTGCATTGTTTGTTCTGGATAAGATCACGGTAGACTCGTTTCAGCAAATGGTAAGGAAATTAAATTAAATGATTTGAAGACCACGTTTGCATGGAAGATAATTTTACCTGATCACTGACTTTACAAGGTATCCTACTTCCTACTATCCTACTAATATTATAAACGCAAAAGTTTGTGAGGATGGATGGATGTTTGTTACTCTTTCACGCAAAAACTACTGAATGGATTTGGATGAAATTTGGCACACAGATACTTTATAACCAGGATTAAAACATAGAATGCTTTTCATGCCGATATTCCCACGGGATCGAAACTTACGTGGGTGAAACCGTGGGGCGCAGCTAGTATGAAATATAACGTCGTAAAGTTGTTAGTTTGAGTATGGTGACGTTGATATTGTGACTCAAGTGCTGGTAGAAGACTGTTCTACAACCTACAGCTCAAGTTACTATTTTTTTTTTTATTACCTTGAGAGAAAAGAGACAATTTTAATGGAGATCAAATCGTTGTATAAATAAAGCACAGATGACTATAGTTCTCAATGTTGATAAATATGTGCATTCACAACAAAACACAGACAAGTTACTTCACTTCCTCATGCTCTATTGACGCGGGAGGAACGCGGAGCTATATCCAGACTAGGCTACCCGACCCACTATGTACTGTATAGTGTTAGAACAACACATCTAGTCATACAGTAAATACTAATTGCACATAACAACTATCAAACTGTTACCCCACACACAAAAACTATAACTAACCCATTTATTTCCCTATTTGACTCACACTCTGCTTACATTATACAAATCTTATCGAAGACCAGCAATAGGTCGAACAAATATTTATAACCTGGAACTATAGATACTTCAATATTAAGACACTCAATTGCCGATATGAACTGTTGAGCTACAAATAATAAATAGCCCGTTTAGACCTGAATTTATCTATCAATAACAGACCGACATTAAACATCAGATCGATCATGTATCTGTGATTAGAATGAGTTTCGAGACACCGCCCCAATACAGATCATAAACTGTAAAATGGATTATAAAGTTTCACATCTGATCAACGTCGCGGTTTATTGAGATTTGCTTCTCCGTCGAATGTTAGGAGTTAGCGGGAAAACTATAAACATGTCATTTCAACGGATTTATGATTGGGCTTCTGCTGCATATGTGGTTTTAATGTCAGTAAATGTGTAGGTAGGAATACGTAGTTTATGTTCTGTCAAGCCTGTCGGGTCAGGAGCGCGGGGCGTAGTGTTGTGTGCTCAGATTCAATGAACCAGCTCAAAACAATCGATGTATGTTAATTGCGATTTCACGGCTATCTATCGAGGTTGTCGAACTTTCCTTTTATGTACACTCTCCTGGTTGAGCATCCTTTATTGATTCAGTATAAATATTTTGCTCGTTTTATTAGCTGTTAGCCATCACTACTCGTGTACTTTTAACACCAGAATATCTTTTATTTACAATGTGAGCAAATATAAATGATTGAGAAATGTGTTGATACATCTTTGAAATAACGCAACATGCCAATGAACGATTCAAGCTTTTATTACCTACATATTGAAGACTAGCTTTTGCCAGCGACTTCGTCCGCGTGGAATAATGACTTCCGGAAATTGAGGCACTAACTCTCATAGAGTTTAACCGATGTGCTCTTTCTTCTGCCGATTCTTGAGAACGCGTATTTCTCATTCAACGCGTTTTTCAAGACAATAGCGGGCGGACGCCGGCGTCCGCTTGGGGCTTGAATAACTAAAAATATATAACTACGTCTAATATATAAAATAATATATAATAAAACCTACTTCACCTAAAACTAAATACCTATAACTACTATAATTAATAATACCTATACCTATAATTAATAAAAGTACCTACGCTTTTACCTACTTAATATTAAAAAAAACTGAACATAAATTAACCAAAACTTACCTACTACTAACTAACTACTACTAACCTATTACTACTTCACCTAAAAAGAAATCCTGTTTTCCCAACATTTTCCTTCACTGCTCTGCTCCTATTGATCGTAGCGTGATGAAAAGTATACTATAACCTGCCCAGGAGTATGAAGAACAATTGTACCAAGTTTCGTTGAAATCCGTCGAGTGGTTTTTGTTTCTATAACGAACATACAGACAGACAGACAGACAGAGAGACAAAAATTTTACTGATTGCATTTTTGGCGTCAGTAACGATCACTAATCACCCGCTGATAGTTATTTTGGAAATATATTTCATGTACAGAATTGACCTCTCTACAGATTTATTATAAGTATAGATAGATAAGACTACATCATAACTTCATTAACAAAACCGGCCTTCTTACTGTAAAGCGTACTCAACAAGTAATGCAGAATCTGAAAACCCTTATCAATTCGTTCAAAATAAACATGCAGCTTGAGTCTTCAATTATACTAACGAGTACTTTCACTTGAACACTGATAGCTAGGCAGTTCAAGGTGATCCGCAGCCATATTACTTTGCACAGATAGTGCCTCATACCATAAATCTAGGTTAAATTTGTAACCAGACAGAACGGTCTTCAATTCGCAATGCACGAATACGTCCGAAATAGGTATTCCATTCCTTACTACAATACAGTGAGTGATGCTCCAACTACTGGTTTGAGATAGGGACCACGCATACATGGCGAGCCTTATTAAGATCTTGACCGTGGAGCCGCGACTCTTGCACGTTTATAACTTTTATATTCATTTCCAGAATAAACTAGAGTGCAGTAACGAGTCCCATAACGGGACTCGGGGAAAGGGGGGATTTAAGCGACGTCTGTTGAGCGAATACGGTAGCGCTTAATGTTAATTAAGAGCATCGGCGAGGTGATCACCGCGCGATCCCGGCCTGTTCGCCACGCTACAGTAATTGGACGGCACAGAGTTTCATTTACATTTTTACGTTCAGTTTATTTCCTTAAACGCCACTTAATTAAGGTGCACGTCTTTGTTTCTCGTCCTATATGCACTATAACTTTATTAAGCCCTATAAAATAAAAACACATCAATTATTTTTTTTTTACAAACTTTCTCTTGTCATCTTAATTTGTTGTATCGACATGCTAATTAGAATTTCACCTAAGTTATTTTTGACAGGTGACAATGATGAGTTTGGCCTGGAAGTCTAGAAAAGTTTGACCTCATAATTCAGTTCAAACAAAGGTCTAAGGTGGCATGCTGTAGCAAATTATCAACAAACAGATATTGACAGTTAAATAAATTGAGAAGTTCGAAACATGTGTGCAAACATCGATCATGATTCAATGAACAAGTACAAAATCGAGAAACCACATAACGAAAGTAAAACCAATAATTATTATTGGAACAACATAATTATGTAGTTTTTGGATACAGAATTTGAAAGGTATACCTTACATTAGATAGCTCCTAGCTGTGCAAATTCTATTTGGAACGCTGACTGAGCGATCTAATATTCGGTCGGCAGTGTATAATTATTTCGTATCGTGAGTGGGACACGAACGAATTGACAGAAGCAGAAGGTTTACTTTAGGCCACGTCGCTTTAGAAGCTAAATATTGTAGATAGACCGAAGTGGAAGAGAAAAATGAGCATCGCTGACTAATGATTAGCGTTCTCGTTCTGCCATCCTATTTTTAATGTGAACAGTCATTCGAGGCTGTCTCTAGTCGAAGAAAGATATAGAAACCTCAAACAGGGTGAAGGACACGGGTCACTGAAATTTGCGATCTGTGACTCATTGGTTTGAAACTGATCCATTTCGAAGAGGCGGTACCAACTAATTTCGTGTATAGATTTTTTAGTGTCCATCATCTGTGGATTTTCTGTGTTTAGTTATTCAGTATTGGAGTGAGTGTGCGTGGTGCGTGCAGCGGGTGTCCCGGCAGACGTCTGACCGGGTGACTCACTGCGCACCGCGGCATGCGGTGGAGCTGCGCGCACGCCGCTATTAATACTACTGCAGTTGACATTTACTCGCTCTCGATCTATGATCCCGAAACTCAATAAGCGTTTTATGTCACCCGTAGTGTTGCATATGATGTTCAACTCGCGATGACTAAAATCGACGTTAATCTGGGAGTTAAGAGGTTCATAGAAATGTTCACTTCGTTTCAGATAATGTTGTCTTTCTGAAGAGCCTCTTTCAATTCAGAAAAGAAACATCAATTTGTTACGCTTGCTCTCTACGGATTAGGGATTTCAGCAACTTAAGGGCCTAGGTTCATTCTAACGATAATTTATTATGTCCTACCTGAAGCAGGTTACATCAATGTCAAGTTTAGTTCCAAGAAGGGCTTCGGTGTTGTTTGAACCTGTTTGACCGGGCAATCCGGGCATTTATACTCACAATATGATTTCATGCATGTTTGTATCAGGGTCACTATCTCAAGACACTTTATCGTTCAGCTATTCGCAGACTTAATATACCTATATTCTCTTTCAGTAACCATATAGGTAGGTACTCAAAAGTAGTAATGGTGAATTCTTGGCACTCAACGCCTTTATGCCGATAGATATAAGCAACGGTTGTACAGATGGTACACGTGGCAACGCATATTACAGCTATTAGAGTTGTTTTGATCGCGTGTCATAATATTTCCTTTGTAGTTGTGATTTCTTTCTTCTTTATCGACTTTGTGGGTGTTATTACCAGGGTTAACTTTTTAATGAAAACTGCTCTGTGATTTGTGATAAGCAAACTGTGGGCGGCTTAGCCACACGCCACACACCACATGAAAAGCTGAAAAGCTATGAAGGCTGAAGACATTTGTGAAACTTTGAAGACAGTTCAAAGACTGAAGACAGTTTAATGCAATCAATCCACAAGTTCCTAATGTTACTTATCCCCATGTCAACTCCATTTTGGAAAAATATTTTTTACCAAAGATAACCCTAGATAAGCTATGATTTTACAAAAAGCTTCCACGCAAACTTATGAAAACTAAAATCAGCCCATCCGTCTTCAAACCTCTTAATAAAGTTACATCACAAAATGAGTTCCCAACGCTACTTAAACAGCGTAAACATCAATTATAATTACAAAAGTACTTATAATTACAACGTAATCCCGGGTAAGCCACTTGGTAAGCAAGTGTGCCGAGACTTCGAGAGCCTAAGTTAAGAGTTAACTTAATCACACAATCAAGATGTGGCCACTTAAGATTGATTGTCCGCTGCGTTTCGTTGCGTAATGCATGCTTCACTAATGCTTGCTCAAGCGTTACTCTGATCACTTGGAAGCCATGGGAGAATATTTTTGGAGTTTGGATACTTGGGATTCCAAACAATTGGTGTGAAATTGGTAATAAGTACTCTTGAATAAGCTGTTTTCCGGCAGTTCTTAGAAACGTCTCGTTAAGTTTTTAATTGCAGGCTTGATAAAATGATCAAATTCTTCTGTAGGTACTCGTTTTTATAAACATTTTCTTGACTCCCACTTGGAAATCTTTATAAGACATCTAGATACAGAAGTATTCATCAACATAATCAGCCTGTAATGTGGAACTGCTGGGATACGGGCCTCCTCTCGGTGAGAGGGAGTGGACCGTCTACTACGCGGGCCCAGCGGATTGGTAAATGTCACATGTCTTCGAATTTTTGGATGTAGGACATGCCGGTTTCCTCACGATGTTTTTCTTATTGACAATATTATAAGATTAATAAGTAAGTATTGACGAAATTAATTTGTTCAATCGTCATCACTGTTTGTTATGAAAGAAACTTGTTCAAGTTATGAAAAGTAATATGCCTACAAAATGTACCCAACATAACCGTTCTTGAAATATCTCAGCAATAAAATCTCAAAGTGCGTGGCTCACCACGTGCACGAACCCAAACTTTAGAATCAGGGTGTAAACAAACATTGCATATTATGCCACGTTTATTCAATCACAATAATAGAATCTAACCGACTAACCCGAACACACACAAACAATTCTATATCTCCCTTGGTTTCCAATATAACACGCGGTATCAGAAAAATTATTTATCATTATCGCTTCTGATACAATTCTGATTGAGTTACAAAATAAAAGAAACGTGATTACTGTCGCCCGAGTATGACTACATGTGTCAATACATGTTTCAGGTATTACGATTAGTGGTTCCAATTTGCATACGTGATTAAATGTAATTATGTATGTAGTCCAGACGTGTAAAGTATTTCGAAAAAGAGTGGTCTTAAAGAAATAGAATTAGGAAGTGTCAGAAATTAAGATAGATAAGGAGAAGGTCAAATTATAATAAATCTCTATAATTAATCGTTTAATTATCAAAATAATATCTGATGATATTATTTTGATAAATAAACGATAAAGTAGGTAATAAGATAAATTAGGTTCATGCAAACAAAGAATAAAAAATGTCTAAATATTGATTTAATCAAAGCTAACGAATTTCCGAACTAGTTGAACTATTTTTTTTTAAATCAAAACAAAACACGTCATCCGGGTGAAAATGATAAAATTTACTCCGACGAACAAACTACACTTTTAAACACTTCAATTGAATTTATCGATAAAAATCTTTAAATAACGAACATCAAATCTGTTCTCGTTATAAAACCAATATTCTACACCATTATGACTCAAGTGTTCGTAACATTGCTCAATGGGCTGCATCCGTTAGCAGTTCTTACCTAATCTTTCTATAATTGTTATGTTAATATATTGGAGTGTTTCCTAAAAACGACACCCGACGACTGCGCTATAAATCAATTTCACCCGTGTTAGCTTTCGCTAAGTTATTGTTTATACTTTCTATTGCACAGCTAACACGTCTACATAATACTCTATCAAATAGTAGCATTTGATAGTTTCCTAACAGTTATTAATTGGCGATTAGTGACGTTTGAATGTTGAATGACTCATTAATAGCCTGCGTATGATTTATTTGTCGTTGCGCGGGAGACTGTGCGGCAGTCAATTTGTTTGGAGTATATAAGACCGTCTTTTGTATACGTGCCAATGTTGAATAAAACTCGATATTATGATCTTGAAATCAGAAGTGTTGTTGCGTAACTGTTACTCGTTTTTTGTAATATTGTTACTTGTTTCACGTAATCGCACGTTTGTTACATTTTTCAATGATTGTCTTCCTTATGGAACCTATTAGTTTAATTTTGGAGTAAGCGGTTAAAATAAACTAATGTTTGACTATTGCTTTTGTTCTTGCTTCTGTTATAATATTATACATCTGGAACTATATCGTCTTGTCGCTGCGAAATTATAACCTCCAACCAATACCTATATTCTCAATCAACTCAGCCTATCGCAGTCCACTGCTGCTGGACATAGGCCTCTCCCAGGCTGCGCCACAACACTATTCTCCGCCTTCCGCATCCAGTTTGTCCCAGCCACCTTTTTAAGGACGTCGGTCCATCTACCAGGGGGGCGTCCTACACTATAATATATCCTACCAAATTGTAAAATATAGCCTTTCATTTTCCCTCATTCTCTATACATCATTCATTGAACTAATTCAAGTTTATGATCAGTAAAATCTTCATCAATTGAAACTGATGTTCAATAAAATCCCGAAGCATTTGGTGGGTGTGGCTGAACATTTAGGTTACCATGAAATGCGGTTCATAAACTAATTCTGTTTAGTTTAGCTAACCATCTGGACAATTAACCTCTTGAAAATAATCAAGAGGTTATAAAACAAGCCTGATTATATCAGGGTTATCACTGAAACGTGTGCGTTTCGTGAGCTGTGCTGAACTAATGCGTTTCTTTAAAAAAAGCTCTCTGTAATGAGCTCATTTTCCGTTTTACCCAAAATATCGGCGTTCGGTTAATTTATTGCAGATCAATTGAATAATTTATTTCAACAAAATTTTTCGACATTTCATTTTAATGTTATAAATTAAGTGTGCTCAGAAAGTGCATTTTGGTGTCTCATCCAAAAAAATGTGAGTTGTTCTAGTACATTCGAATAATTTATTGTGGCTAATTTAATGGACAGTGAATTTTATTACAACTCCGATTGCTGCCAAAAACCATAGTTTGGTAAATGGCTACAATAAAAAAGTAATTTTTTATAAGACCTATTTAAAAATTTCGATTCATTCTTCACGAAATTTTACATGTAGAGGTTTGCAGTTATCGAAGGAGCGCACGATTTATTATGTATGCCTCGACTCAGAACTGTAGTAACTACGTATTAATAGTTGTTTCGAATTGCGGCCCATCCACACCGGGTATTTATGAGGGCTCCTCCCCTCACAGTTCCGTCTCGACACAAACAAAGATACAGACGTGACGAATATTCCGACGTAAACTTGTAATTTTATTTTTATAAGATATCAAATTGAACTCTTCTTATTAAACTTTACTTTAGTGTAGATGTGTTTTTTTTTTTTTATAAAATTATCTAATAATACTTAAGATAATGTAGTAGGTATATAGTTTTTCAGCTTCTGGTATGAATATTATAAAAATCCAACATTAGGTCATTTTAGTTTTCGTTTCAAGTCAACAGGAAAAACCATTTGAAATAAAATAAAGCTTTGAAGGCTTTGTACATTTACCAGGAAGGTATATTATAGAGTCTAAATCAAGCCAATAACCAACTGCTGCAAAATCTTAAAGCAAACAAGTGAGTACTACATTTTATGAGCCGTCTTAAGAACACCGAAATAACGAAATGCTGATATTTGAAACTATTTTGGGAGTCATAACCTGAACGAAAACTTACACAACATCTTACAATCCAAGATTTTTAATACCCTACTACATGTTTACGTGCTACGCTTCGTAGTCTACGTTCCACGCTCCGTAGTCTACGTACGAGCTATATAGCTACTAATCGTTGCTTATACGCATGGCAATAAAACTTTTTTGCGTTAAATTCCTGAATTTTGGCGACAATACAAAGTGGCTATTTGCGTCCCGAATATTCAAAGATACCATTTTGATGACAAAATATTGTGTAGGTAACTACCCGTTCTGATTTCCGTTGAACATTAGTCGCAGTACAGTTTCGTTACTCTGACTAACGTGTTTTGGAAACTAAGCCCGAACTCCACTACATCGATCCCACGCTCCAGCCATTATAATGCTGATAGTCATCTGTGACAAAATCGTGACGTCACACATACCTAACTACCTACTTACAATTTTCATAGTGAGTCAATGTACCTACTATCCTCACACTACTCGAGAATCTGAACAAAAATAGTATTGTTATAAATAGAATTCAAAACAAAAATAAAACAACCGTGACGAATAATTTTTTAACACTGTCTCGTCTTGATTTGCGGAGGTCAGACAGCCAATTACCATCATCAGAACAGACCGATAACGTCATCGTAGAAGGACTCCCTAATATCAGTCGTAAATACCGACATATGTATATTTCAGTTTTTGGCTGTAGGCAACTCATTATTGTAGTGTTATATTTCTACGTTGTTTGTGAGTATTTATTTTTGGTCTTCTTGTTTATTTTCTCATCCCTGAGCTATGTATATTTTGTACCATAATTATACTCACAATAGTTTTCAGGACCCATCATGTTCTCTTTTTTCTTGTTATTCTCACAAAAAGATGAGGAAATCCAACTAAACGTGTTTATAAAAATATTTATTTTTAAAGTGACGTGTACCTACTAACTACACGTGGCGAACATGCTTCAAAGATTCGCTTTATTTACGTTACACTATTTATCGTATAACACACGGTAGCTGTAGGTTATTGTTTACAGTTTGAATAATACATAAGTTACCGTAGAAGTTGAATAACAAAACAGCATCAACTTTTGTGAAGTGTTATATAGGCTGTAAAAAGGGCAAACCAATGAAATACACAAAATATCCTGAAAAATTACAAAAAAACAGGACTTAAACTTATCTAGAGATTATTTGGTTAAAGTTTGTTAGGGTTAATGGAGGAACACCAAAGGAAAGACCGTTCTAAGGATTTTAATAATACGTTTATTATCCTTTTATTTATATATTGGAAGGTGTGTTTTCTAATATTACGTGAGACGTGTGATCCCACACAAGGCTAATAGAGTAGTACAGTCACTATGCGAAACTAAGGATTTCAGTCAAGTGCTAAGGGCGGATACTTAAATAATATTTATGAGTTAGAACGAGAAAGACGATAGTGTTGAAGTAGGATAGATTTGTTTTTGCTATACTCCAACACGCCCCCTCAAAAATAATCCTTTTCCTTTTAATTACGCTAAAAGATATCAAACATCTTTATACAATTACAAAATCACACACCTCCAATTTTTCACACTCTCTCTGGGAATACAATCAATCATCACGGTCCAGCATTTGCTGCGCAGGATTAGGTAAAACCCAGAAAAACCTAATCAAACCATTATCAATCAATTTATCCATTATAACTGGATACTATGAATGTTATTCATCTACATTTATTATAACCAAGCTCTTATATTTAACATATCCTCATCATTTTATTTATCCACGTTGAATACAATTACAACGTCACCCCGAGTTTTATTCTCATCTCGGTGAAACGCACCGCGGGTAATGATTTTGTCAGGATATCAGCCAGCTGGTTATCTGTAGAAACATAAACCATTTTAATCACATTTTTCTCAACCTGTTCTCTAGAAAAATGATACTTAATATCAATATGTTTAGATCTTTTGTGACTAGTAGGATTGTTCGCGATGCTTATGCATCCATTATTATCCTCATAAATACAAATAGAGTCTGGTATCGCAATGCCAATACTTGTTACTAATGACTTTAACCACAGAGTTTCTTTTACTGCTTCATATAGAGCCATGTACTCTGCTTCAGTAGATGATGTTGCCACTGTATGCTGCCTTTTTGTTTGCCAGCATATTGTGCATTGATCAAATAATTTAAACAAATAACCCGTAGTACTTTTTCTATCTAGTGTATTACTACCCCAGTCAGAATCAACAAAGCCACTTAGAATATTTTTATAATCATTTCGTGTAAATGTTAACTTGAGATTTATAGTGCCCTTTAAATATCGCAAGACCCTTTTTAAGTGTGACCATAATGAATGGTTGTTTTTGTTTGCATATCGACTCAAGATGTTAACAGAAAAACTTAGGTCAGGTCGAGTGCACAGCATGATATATATCAAACACCCGATAAGATTTCTACAAGGGGCACTTGTTATTTCACACGAATTTAATGCTTCGTAATCTAGTTTACTTTCAAGGGGTGCAGTGACAGAATTACAGTCACTCATGTTAAACTTCTCAAGAACTGTTTTTATGTACATTTCCTGATCCAAAGTAACTTTGTTTTCTGACTTGATTATTTTGATTCCCAGAAAACATTTGATCTCTTTTAAGTCTACCATTTTAAAAGTGTTCATTATGTATGTTTTAAAACTATTCATAGTATTTATATCTGCGGTTGATATCACAAGATCGTAAACATAAAGTAGAACATAAATATTCTTTAAAACATGACCTGCATTAAAAATGTAAATGCACCGCTCCGCTGATGAAAACCCCTTTTTATCAAAGCTTGCTCAAATATTTGGAACCAACAGCGTGCAGACTGTTTCAATCCATATAATGACTTATTTAATTTGCAAACCATATTACTTCCAGCCGGGATACCCTCGGGAATTTTCATATAGATTTCCTCATTCAGTTTCCCATTCAAAAATGCTGTTTTTACATCCATGTGGTGAACCAGCAAATTAAATTGATTCGCTAAAGCTATTATCAGTCTAAAACTTGCAATCCTTGCAACAGGTGCAAAAGTTTCAATATAATCAATCAAATATTTCTGACTAAAACCACGAGCCACTAATCTCGCTTTATATTTCAAGGGTTTTCCAAACTCATCATTTTTAACTGTAAATACCCACTTACAATCGATAATATTTCTATTATCTGGCTTTGGTACTAAAGTCCACGTATCATTTTCAAGAAGTGAATTAATTTCCTCTTTGATAGCATTTTCCCATAGATGCTTATCATCCCTGGTTTTAATTTCTGTATATGATTGAGGAATTTGAAATATCAAAGATTCTGCACACAACAAGTAGTTACCATAAATACTGTCCTCATCATTTTCATTATAAGAAACAGTTGGCATGTTTCGGACCCTATTACTTCGTCTCAAATTATGTGATGTATCATTGTCTTCAGATAAAGTTAACTCATTTTCATTGTGATATAAAGACCGGTTCAAGCGCTCCCCTGTTTCATGAACAGATTGATTAGTAGGTATTTCATCCGTTTGTTTACTCATACAATCTGATTGATCCTTACGAGATTCACATCTCTTTTCAAAAGGGTGTACAGAGTCAGAATTGTCAACAACAGAGTTATTGCTATTTCTAGCCATAATCCGTTCGGGCGCAGGTTGCACTGGCCAATTTGGTAAGAAATTAATCTCATCCATTTCCACATCTCTGACAGAGTTGTCAACAACAGAGTTATTGCTATTTCTAGCCATAATCCGTTCTGGCGCAGGTTGCACTGGCCTATTTGATAAGAAATTAATCTCATCCATTACCACATCTCTGACTCTCACAAACTTTTCATTTACTACATCCCAAACCTTATAACCATTTGGTTCATAACCAACGAAAATTCCCTTTGATGATTTCTTGTCAAATTTCGTTTTTATACTTTTATTAACAAAATAGACAGTAGAACCAAAAACTTTTAAATACTTCAGTTGCGGCTTTGTATTATGCCATAACTCATAAGGTGTGTTATCCAACCACAGTGCTTTCGTGGGGCTGATATTTATTAAATAAGTAGCAATTAACACAGCCTCACCCCAGAACGATTGATTTAATTTAGACCCTTGTATCATTGTACGACTCCGTTCTGTTATTGTTCTTATCATACGTTCGGCAATACCATTCAAAGCCGGAGTATGTGGCACTGTTAAGTGGTAGCTAATACCTTTCCGCGCACAGAACTCTTTCATTTCATTGGATACAAATTCCCCTCCATTATCACAATATAAGTTAACAATTCTCAAACAAAAACGTGCTTCACTTTTTGCTACATAATCCCGAAATATAACAAAAACATCTGATTTACGAGCTAACAAGTAGGTAGCACAATAATGAGTGTACTCATCCACAAAAATCACAAAATAATTTTTGCCATCAATAGACGACGGAGTTATAGGACCACAAACATCTGTGTGCACTTTAAATAGAGGTCGTTTCAAAACTTTTGGTTTCGATTTGTTAAATGGCAGGCATGATTGTTTACCATAAATACAAGCCTCACACAATTTATCGTTTGGCATAATATTATCAATTTTATCAATATCAGAAAATAATTTCTTTCTTTTTATTTCCATAAATTTTGATTTGCCTATATGGCCTAACCTCTGATGCCACAATTCATAACTATTATTTACGACTCTATTTAATGAGCATTCGCTATTTAAAGCATGTTTAGAAAGGAGAAACTTAATGCTGATTAGATTGTTCAAAAACTCACCCTTTATTACCAGCTTACCATCATTGTACACAACAACACTACCGTTTTTATCGAAAACGACAGTCATTCCCGCATTCTGCATTTTCTTTACCGATAGCAGGTTGTAGGGAATATCAGAACAGAAAAGTACATCCTGTAGTATACCTGGTACGCCCATCTTACTGGTAACGGGGAGATCACCTTTCTTTGTCGCTTGTAAAAACGTGCCATTTTTCGCAACAGAAATGTTTATTGGCTTTTCAAGCTCAGTGAAGTTTAGGGCCAAATCTTCTCGATTTATCAAATGATCTGAAGCTCCAGAATCCAACACAAAAGTAATATTGTTTTTCCTGTCATTACTTTCATTTGTATCACTGTCCGTCATAAAAGCAAATCCAGCATTTTGTGGTTTTGAATTCACCATCTGAACCGTTTTATTGTAGGTTCTTTTGTTTTCAATAGCTCTTTTGTAAGAAAAACAATGCTTTTTCAAATGCCCCTTTTTGCCACAGTGATTACATTTCTTGTATTTAAAATTGTTCATGAACGGTTTTTATTGACTTTTGCTTTTCTTGATAATTATTTCTTGAAATATTTGAAGGTGGTCTAGCACTTTCAGCCTGAAGCACTTTTACACTTAGATCATATCCTTCGCTTGTTAATTTGACTTCATGATCTAATAATCTCGTTTTCACAAAAGCTAATGTTATATTGTCCTCAGTCAATGTCTCGATTGCTGTGACGGTGCTGTTATAACTGTTCGGTAGAGTCATGAAAAGGTGGGTCACTTTATCGGATTCCTCTAATTTCGCACCTGCAGCTATAAGTTCGGTGACAATCTCATCAAATATTTGGAAATTTTTGATTAATTTGGTATCTCTATCCAATTTCAAGTTCAACAACCTTTTCCTAAGAGACAGCTGCGTCGCTACGCTTTTTCTTTCAAAGATAGAATCAAGCTTCGCGAAAATTTGTTTTGCGATGTCTTGTTCTGTAGTCAGACCAAGTAATGGGTCTGACAAACATTCTATTATCGTATTCTTAGCTGATGCATTATTTTTAAGCCACTCGGCACTTCTCTCTGTCGGAGATTCATCGTCGATAATGTTCAGAACTCCAAGTTCACTTAATAGATTGCGAATTCTAAATTTCCACACACTATACTTTTCTCCATCAAATTGTTCCTTTTAGATCTTAAATCCATTTTAAAAACACTTGCACTAAAATAACTTTTTATTTAGTGTCCAATCACTTTCACTTTATATTATGTATTCGCACTCTGGCTTAACGCTCTGGGCCCATAACCTGTTAGGGTTAATGGAGGAACACCAAAGGAAAGACCGTTCTAAGGATTTTAATAATACGTTTATTATCCTTTTATTTATATATTGGAAGGTGTGTTTAATAATATTACGTGAGACGTGTGATCCCACACAAGGCTAATAGAGTAGTACAGTCACTATGCGAAACTAAGGATTTCAGTCAAGTGCTAAGGGCGGATACTTAAATAATATTTATGAGTTAGAACGAGAAAGACGATAGTGTTGAAGTAGGATAGATTTGTTTTTGCTATACTCCAACAAAGTTTCCTATTGAATAAATCATGGAATAAAATGAAAAAAAAAAAAATTTACTAATTGCCACTGACATTTGTTTTTACAGTAAGAACCCAATACAACAATGTAAGAACAATTTCCACACTCAGAAACGTCACACAAAAACCAATTAAACACTACCGGCTACAAAAATGGAATGAAATATAATAAAAAGACCGCAATGCAATTCAGTTCACAATTCATCTAAAGAAGGTGGCTTGGACGGACTGTACGCGGAAGGCGGTGGACAGGGTGTTATGGAGCAGCCTGGGAGAGGCCTCTATGTCCAAAGCAGTAGACTGCAATAGGCTGAGTTTATTGAGCAATTCAGTTTGAAGTTCATTTCAATCTATTTCTCCTTTCTTCAGGTCGTACCATTCCCCGTTTACTTATGTGCTTCTAAACAAGTGCAGTGAGTGCAGTGAGAAATGGAAGTAATCTTTCTTCTCCTCTGTGGAAACGGTTGGAGAAAAAATTTCACTGATCACGATCATTGCAATAGAGTTAAAAATACACAAAAACACAAGTGTTTGCGTACGTCACGTCAATTGCTATCAAACTTCAGGTCGCCAGACAGACATAAATTGGCCTAAACTCAAGAAATCAGAGTAAATTGTCTGGCGCTTCGCAACAAAATATAGCAAATCTATATTTGTATAGAGAGTAACATGTCTGTAGAATGGTTCTAATATTATCCTGAACAAATTCTCAAAGTAAATATTGAGCTATTTGAGACTGTCTGGTCGGTAAGACTGCAACCAGGTGCCTGCTGTGATTAATTGTTTCAATTAATTAACTGAACCTATTGCAGTTTGCTGCTGGATTTAGGCTTCTCCCATATTGCGCCACCGAAATGAGACCACATCATATTTTACTGCTTGCATTTAAGTTATTCGATCATAAATGCAGGGTTATTTCGGGAAATTCAAAGTTATGGTTTTCAAGATGCCAAGCAAGTCACTAGGCTCTTTTGTGTTGTTTATATCTACTTTTAATAGTCTTTGCCAGTAACCAGACTATATGGAAGTATATAACATACCTACTAACAACCATGAATATACAAACGAAAAAATGTAGTTTTAATTACGTTAACAAAATAATCTAGTAAGCATACACTGCGCATCAACCGATATTCAACCAAATGGTACAGAAGGTCCGCAAGACGATCAGAAGTCAAATTCTTTTAATCAGCAAGTCAATACTTAAGCTCTTCTCTCCGTTGTCCATTGTTAAACGCTCATGTATGACTCATACCGAAAACAAGTAAATCACTTGCAACGATGAAATCGAAATAAAAACATCACAACAATATGTCAGCTATCAATCATGCCAAGAAATAGAGTTAACAAGGTTAATGGTCGTATTAGTAACGGCCAATCAAAGCTAATTGCATCCTTGGGATTTCATAACCCGAGGCTTAAACATCCGGCGCTGAACACGTTTAAGGGGTTGAGCACATTATAGACTTTTAGTAGAGAGCTTTGAAGTCTATGGGAAGAAAACTTTATTTAATAAATATCTAACATTTAAACTTTGTAGTCCATCTCCATCGTCATCATCGTCCTGCCCTTCTCCTAATTTTATTTTAATTCATTTCAGCATTTCTTCTTCCTTAGCTATACTTCTATCAACTCAATATTCAGTATCCATATTCTATTCACACATATTTCTTTCCAATCAGTATTTTTGATCTTCTTCTATTCTTAAGCCATCCTTATTCATATCATGCTCAAAACTAAAACATTCATCTCATTATTCCACTGAGTGCATAGGTATATCAAATGCTGATATGGTAAACGATTTCCACAAAATCTCTCGGGCACTAGTCTCTATAGCAAACCTATGCACAAATCATCCCTTGATAGCAATTGAACCACGCTTAAAAAATCCCTCTGGACGCTCTACCACTGCAAAGTAGGGCAACGAACTTACAAAAGAACTAGGGTTCAAAATTTCTAGAAACAACTATTCTACACATCACACACATCACATTATCAGACACATCTTAAATAAACAGTTGTTTTACCTCCAAAGTCTAGGTTATGCCATTGACATTACAGCGTTCAACAAACTTGGAGAGATCATCAACCTGCGTATGTAACACCACTTTATATAACACTCGTTACCTTTATGAGCTAAGTAAAGCCCTGATCGATATCAAGGATGAATACTTCAAGGCCAAGAAGCCATATAGTTACGTCAAGTTGTAAGATTATCCTCTACGCAACCAGAGCCTTACGCATTGATTGCTATCTTCTGTCATTGAACGAGGTTGACTGTACAAGGCAGGAATAGACGATAGGCGGCAAAATATTACATGTATTATGTTTATGTCATCATATTATTGTCATGTCCACTGATCAAGTTGGGCTTCCAAATGACTTACAACAGCTATCTATGAACTGCAGCGGGATTGTTCGAAAGGGTTACCGCTACCCCAGAACACAAAGGGCTAAGGAAGGAACACGGGTGGGTTTTAGTCAGTAAGAGTCTGACACTCCCTTCTGCTCCACCCAGAGCGGGAGGGGTCATTTGATGATTTCCCATCCTCAAAAAAAAAAAAAAAGCTATCTATAACTATCACCACCAGCTATACTATCCTATCTACTTCATTAGGATTTTTTTATCTTTTTTCCGGAAGTTGGCATGCCTCGGAAAGTACGTTAAGCCGTTGGTCCCGCGCCTGATCTCTCTCTGGTCGTGTCGGATTGCCGTCCCATCGGACTATAAGAGTGAGGGAAGAGAGAGTGCACCTGTGTCTGCGCGTACACTAGTGTATATAGCACACTATAATATCTCCCGCGCCGAAGGCTAGTCTCCGTTGAGATTGGCCGCCGTGGCCGAAATGCGGTCTGGAGGACTTTATTTATGATATTGCCGTATTTTCCTGAGTGTGGTTGTTTGTAACAAGCATACAGGAGTGACGAGAATCCGCTGCTTATCTCCATGATTTGTCATAATCCCTTATACAGCCTTGACGGTAATTCTAATGACTAATTCCTGACCAAAAATCGTGCGGTACTTTTTGCTATTACATAGAAACAACTTTATCAATATTATTACTCATATAATATTACGTACAATAACAATGCTGCAACTTTCTTTGTTACCAACATTTCAGGTGCAACACCCAGTAAATGTCAGTTATCAGTCGTCTCGTATCACGGTGTTGATAACCGGTGCGCATACTATGTCAACAGCCTAGAGAACGATTCCATGGAACTGATCCAAGTACAAACAATCATAATATTATAGTTAGAATGATGCATTCACATAAACAGTAAGTAGTATTGCTGTTAAATTATTGCGCACTGCTAAATCTACTTCCTAATGTCGGGATAGCATACTTCTGGGAAATATTCGCTGATAAGATAAGTTACCTGTAAATATTCATAAATAACATTCCTAACATGTATAATCATACAGGTTTTCACGAAAAACGTAACATTCGTCTTGAAGTCAGAGAAGGAAGAAATTCGACCTTTTGTGAGCAGAGCTACCTACATTACATCGGCCACAACAAGTATCTTTTGTTCAGAGATTACATTACTATAAAACGACAGCTCACAAGTCATCAAAAGATGGCTTACAAAAGATATTGGGATTTCTAAGATATTGGGAGTCGTAGTTTGAACTGGGTTACACCTCTATTCCAGAAGAGCCGTGCCTAGATAAGCGCTGGTTTTAACATGCAAAGCTGAAAGTGTTAAGGGACTTGCGAAAGTTACACCTATACGTCAATTCATGCAGGTACTCTACGTTACTTAGGCTATAAGTAGAAAGTTTTTATGTAATTTCTAAGAACACTACAAATGCCCTAATGTATTCAAATATATTTACAATTTCATCATAAAATCATCAAAATATAATCTCTCCTAATAAAAAATTACATAATATCAATTTCACCTATTCTGATTGGTGCCGTAATATACTAATATAATCAATACTAAAGCAATTATAGAAGATCACAACTAAACCAGTCGGCGAAATAGAAGGCATCCATGAGTAACATCTGTTTATAACTAATCTATAGCTAGGCCCATAATTAATTTAATAATCCTAATAACTACCTCAGGGCATTCAAAATAAAATAAAAGCTTTTCTCGGGCTATCAGACATAATTGATTTCGGGGCTCGATCCAAAAAGTAAAAAAGCCATAATTATCGACAAGTCGTTAAAAACTAATTTAACCAAAGCTTCAAATATGCTTTGGTCGGGAAACTAAGCATTCCAGGCGCATAAATCACCTGCTAATAACAATTTTAATGTTTTCCTGAGGTTATTCTTACCGGACTTGCCGCAGCGCGCGCTCCCCAGCACCACAACTCTTATTCGATTAACTGTCATCTTCATTAGTCCGTTTATTAAGTCACTGCACTTAATTTAAATGTTTGTGCATTTAAATCTGCTAGCTGCAAATCGTGTTCGTTTGTACAAAATGTTCGAAACAAGATCGCGTTGGCGGCAATATCAGCTGTGATTCAAAGATGGCGGACGCACGCGCGCACAACGCACCTGCTTGCGAGCGACTGCCGTCAAACGAAATTGGCGCAAGGCGCATTCAGGCACGTCTATTACTACAGTGAGGAGTGAGAGACATTTGAATACAAACTCATTTGTCTGTGGCCGTCTTTTTTTTCGTTGCAGTTCAGTCGGTGCATTGATTGGTAAAATGTTGAAAAAAACTAATCCCTGGTCTAGTCATCATTCTTTTTCTGTGTAGACTGTGATGTTCCCAAAACGTCAATTTAAGGTTGCATGACAAAAACACTAATTAATTTTTAATAATCTGTTCCAAATGATTTTGCACATTTTTCTATTGTTAAAACTGACACAATGAAAGTTTTGATAGAGTTGTTGTGGACCAAACAATAATATTTGATATTAATTGATGCCAGACTTTACCTAGATTATAGGTAGTACCTATAGATTTGGTGTGCCAATTTCACGAATGTAGCGTGCTTTACATACAAGATCGAAAGTTACCACACGTTAGTAACTATTAAAGTAATTGGGCTAATGATGATTGTCCGATGTCCGTTCAAATTTTTTTGCGTTCTATTTCTATCACAAGATCCAATAATAACGTTGAGGTTTATACAAAAAACATTGACAAGCGTTTAATGGCCTTAAGTGAAATGTTTGACAGAAACGGACAGTAATCTAGGAGTCGCCAATTTGTTGGGCATGAAGAAACGCAGGGTGTTGTCGCGGTACTATCAGTAAATATTACGGTTAGGAGAGCAGACTGTGCGCTTAATCCGCGGAATGTATGCCAACAGCCAATACGCGCCGACATGTGATATGATATAATATACAGTCCACTACTAAAGTGATACCTACATAAAACCAGTACTCGGGTAGTTGCCCAGAAAACTGTTTTACATTAACCTTGAAGCTTGTACAAGCAGCTCTATTTTATAAATTGAGAATTTAACTCTGAAATAGCAATCAAGACCACTTTGGACATGGAAAATCGATGAATGACTGTAAACAATTGGATAATGAGCAAGTACCATATAAACCACTAATATCAGCAATATTTGAAGGAATGCTCAACAATATAACTAAATATAAATAACCAGAAGAATAGTCTTAGATATTTTTAAGTAAGTATATACATGGGCACATCACTGAGTCAGCGAAACTCATGTACAGACGCCAGCAGGTCAACCTACCCCAATCTGTCAAATTTCTTTGATAGATTTTCAACTTTAGTACAAAGGAATAAGGTTCATATTCAATTGGGAAAATCTGACAGATTGGGGTAGCTTGATGTGCTGGCCTCTGTACAGGTGTAGACTAAAATAGACGGATCTGTATTGTTCCAGTTCATAAATATCCTGACTAAAGCTGAGGAAATGTAAAAAGCGAAAATGAACATTTTCAGCACAAATGTTTCAAAGATTAAACTTCCACAATCCAAAACACAACGGTAGCAAATTAAATACCTGCTACTAAAAAGTTGGTAACGGACTGAAACATAACACAGAGTATACATATACATTCAAAACACTTCTCATGTAAACTGTACGCAATGACACAAATATTCGTATGCATGCAGTGCTCAAAACGCAAATCATAGATTGACTAACAGCCAATGTTTTACAAATTATTATCTCTAATTGCACCTTCAAATTATTTTACAATATTTCTGTCAATCTTTGCATACAATTCGATCAGTTTTTGTTGCGAAATAGTTTAGATGGGGAGAATTTACTGTTCCTTGCATTCTACAGTTTTGTTTTGCTTTAATAGGGCGCCCTAACGGTTTCATATAGAAGAATTTTAACAAGCTCTTTGTTAGCGTGCTCCTAATGTCGTGTGTTGGTGGTTAGAGAAATAGACTGGCTGTCGCCGCTTGACTGAATAGCTATGAAAACATAAAAAGATAGATGAGAACGAAACGATACGGTGCATATGAAGTAGACAAAGACGGATTTTGTTTTGAAGTTATTGACTGAGCGGAAAATATTTACGTTTGAATTTAAAAGAAACACTAGACTAGCTTTACATTAAAAAATATTGACACTGATAAAGCTCTTAAACGGCGTGTACGACAATGGCCCCGATTCTGTTGTTCACAAACTAAATTAAATTTAAGTTCAGTGCATCTTTTTCTTTCTACTTGATTATGAAAAGGACAGAAGATAAATATTAGTTTAGTTCTGTCAAATTAGATAATCCATAGACAAGTTTAGACGTGATTAAAAAATCTGCTACTAAAAATACGTCAATTTACCTCAGGCGCTGACTAATTTGACAGGACTAAACTGATATTTATCTTCTGTCCTTTTCTTAATGAAATAGAAAGAAAAAGATGCACTGAACTTAACTTTAGTTTAGTTTGTGAATAACAGAATCGGGGCCAATTTCTGTTGATTTTTCTAAAATAAAATCGCAGTTGATAGACTGTTTTGTAGACTAACTTTACAAAAACATGAAATTCTCTACGAATAAGTACATGAAACACCTTGTTTCAAATTTGGATTTACAATCCTTTGTGTTGCCAAGTCACGAGTAGAGAACATCAAAAGAACGCTAGAAAAATCGCAATGGAATTTAAAACGAAACTTGAATACAACATTGTAGATGCGCAGTAAGTTTGAGGCGTCAAAATAAAAATGTAAACTGAGATGTGAGGCAGACGATGCATGTGGAGATTGTAAGACTTCTTTGCGGTTTGAGCCTTTGAGCCTTATTATAGGCCTGACGAATAGTGGCATGAGAAATGAGGTTCTAGTTAAAGTGCCTTCTGAAATAATAAATGATTGAGACAGGTAAGAGGTAAACAACTAAGAAATAAATTAAACAATCATTAGTAAAGCTCACATTGTAAAAGAAGTAGGTATATTATGAGCAGCACCCTAATTACGTAACACACTACCAATCATACTCTGAATAATGTTGAAGTATATTGCTAATTCATTGCTTCATATGTCCGAAAAATGTTTCTGCTCAACGAAGTAAATAACGCAATGAATGTTGTTGAACTGTTCAAATGTAAACCATTGCTAGATTGCTACTGTTGGTGAATTACGCAATTACTCCACGGGTAATATTAGGTTTTTTTTGTAGAACTAAAATAATTGATGCAGGAGCAGGAACCACTAGTTCAGTGAATACAATATTTCTTGCTATGACGAAGCCAATTTTACACTTGCGGGTGTTTCTACCGGATTCAAAGCGTTATTAAGCTGATATATTCATGGTGCAACTTTATAGATAACATCTCATAATTTTAAAAGATGCATGGGTACTTATTCTAATCACGGACGGTTAGATATTGGAACCCGTAATAATATAATCGACATAGAACTCGACCAGTGGGGTAAATGCGTAACACACTAACAGTAACATTGGCCCCGATTCTGTTGTTCACAAACTAAATTAAATTTAAGTTCAGTGCATCTTTTTCTTTCTATTTCATTATGAAAAGTACAGAAGATAAATATTAGTTTAGTCCTGTCAAATTAGATAATCCATAGACAAGTTAGACGAGATTAAAAAATTGGCTACTAAAAATACGTCAATTTACGTCAGGCACTGACTAATTTGACAGGACTAAACTTATATTAATCTTCTGTCCTTTTCATATTGAAATAGAAAGAAAAAGATGCACTGAAATTAAATTTAGTTTAGTTTGTGAACAACAGAATCGGGGCCAATGGCTGTCATTTTAACAGTTCAACAACATTTATTGCGTTAGTTACGTTGTTGAGCAGACTTTTTTTTTGAACATAATGAAGCAATGAATTAGCGATATCTTTCAAAATGATTCACATTGGAATGCGGAAGTAAGGGTGACGGTTGAGGAACTGATGAAAATGGCACAATACATTGTTTCCTTCCATATTGACGTAGGGACCATACGTCACAATGTTTATTTCCATTTATTTTTAGTAAGCAGGTTATCAGTTTGACCCACTAAACGTTAGTAAATCTTATCAAATCTGTATTAGATAACTTAGATAGTCACGCCCACGTCTTTATCGCAATGAGAGTTCTGTTATTTTTACTTTTTATTATTTTGGTAAAATTATAATTGGTGGCACCATTTTATTTATTGATTTTGATTACTTTAACAATAGGATCAAAGTAACAATATAACGACATGGTACTTCTGAAAGAAAATAAAAATACTTATCATTATTTTTCCTCGCCATCATACTAATAGGCATATAATAATAATATGGTTACAGTTATGTATCATTTATATGGAACACGAAAACTGGCACAGAGATGCGGTTTCACGTATCGCACATTGAAATGTTGCCAATTTAGAAAATGATCTACCCCAGAAAAATATTAAAAGTGTAGTATAGTAGCAGTAGAACTCTATCAACAAGTTGTAATTCTGAGAATCGACAGCTACTGAGTATCCCATAGACTTGAGAGCTTTTTAATAGCAAGGATCATATTTTGCCCCCTTCATTAAAACGATGGATATCTTGTTACCAAAACAAATAGATTTCAGAGAAGAGCTCAATCTTCAAAGTAAACATTTTTTCAAACGAAATTATGTACTTCTCGAAACCGTTATGTATGTTAAGTAATATTACTCAAAACAATTACTGGAATCGCCTCAGTTATTTAAGTATCTAGAAGTAATATAGCTACTACATAATTATCTATTCACAGCACGTTTCTGGGCCAAAAACGTGATTTAGCCATTTAAGATTTGTTAAATGAATTAAAAATATCTTATGCAAATTTAATTATATTGATTAGTATTTTTTCTTATAATTATGTAGTTTTTATTCGTAGAGGAGCGATATTCTTAGAAATCAGTTAATTCTTAATTGGATAAAAAATAAAAATATTACAAAGAGCAACTTCTTGTACCCATACCCAACTTTATTTCTTTATAAAATAAAATCTCGTGGGCTCACTTTGATCAGCACTATATTATTATTATTTCCCAAGTGCCTACCCGGAGAAAACCGGCATGTCCTAGAACCAACAATTTGAAGACATGTGACATTCACCAACCCGCACTGGGCCCGCGTGGTGGATTACGGCCCACTCCCACTCACAGAGGAGGCCTGTGTCCCGACAATTGGAACATTATAGGCTAATTATGAAGTACCTAATAAAGTTAAGCCTATTTTTCCTCAAATTTCAAAACACACTTAAATATTTGTTAATGCACACATTTGAGTGTGTTTTATTTAGCAAGTGTTTGTTGTGTTTTACCTCCTGCCAATACACACTGCACCTACTATAGTAACAATACGATTGTGTTCATCCATCCCGACGGGTGCCTGAAGAGTCCCCGCAGTGGATCCTGTTACCCGACCAACGGGGATTTTATTCGGTAGCCACCCGATCTTAATCACGCCGCAAAATAAAAAAGGACGAACAAAATTCGAAACTAATTTCCGTTGTACACGAACGAGTTTTTATCGAGTCCGTGTCTTCACTTAATTTTTAATTTATTTTCGGTTAAGCGGCAAAGGCTCGTGCAGGCCTACAGTACCTATATTTGGCTTAAAGAAATTGGGTCAGTTTACCGCGAACTTGTGGATGTGATGATTATGCCGCACGAGTTACTGTCTGTTCCCTTACATTTATATATATAATAATATGTATGTATTTCCTTACATTTATAACATAATTGGTAAGTGCTATGAGATCACCGATTGCTACGGATTTTACGTCATTATCCGAAACACGTATACACATGCACACGTATACACATGCAACACGTATAACCTGCGACGTAAACGTAAAGTATATTCGATCGATTTTTGAATCGAAAATATAACCATGCTGTAGCATTTAAATTTTTGCGAAAGGCATGATTAGTACCCAGAGATATGAATAAAGTTTCAAACTCAAAACATCAAGAGGTATGAATAGTCTCAAACTCAAAGCATTAATTTCAAAATAAACTAATTACAGGCTCTCTTGAATTGTCAGATGAAGCTATTTGCTCATTCCAAAACGAATTATGGAGAAGAACGAGCAAGAAACTCCACGCGGACACTCTTATAAATCATAAAATTGTCAACTAAATAAATATTACGTGCGAAACTAGAATTTTCAATTTTAAAATCGTTCGAATTTACGTTACTTTTTAACCGATTTCCAAAAAGGAGGAGGTTATATGTTCGACTTTATGTATGTTTTTTTTTTATGTATGTCCACCGATTTCTCCGTCAATTGTGGACCGATTTTCAAAATCCTTTTTTATTTGAAAGGGTAGGTATGCTCCCGAGGTGGTGCTATTGTCACCAAATCGGAATCTGATGAGGGAATCCTACGGAAATCGAGGGAAACCCGCAAATTTTGTTGGCATACTTTTAGCGATTTGGCCTTCTCAATCAGCTCCAGTTCTTCTGGTTCTTACAAGGAGAACTCCTCAACCTTTAACGTCCTTGCATTGGGAAAAGCAGTATTAAAGGTGATGATATGATATATTTTTAAAGGTGATGATAGATGAATTACAAACTGACCCACTAAAAAGTGAAAAATAAAAAAAATTTTTCCAAAAAAAACAACCGACTTCCAAAAAAACACTACAAAGTGAAAAATAACTTGAATTTCGGAAGTCTGTGTCAATAAACGAAAATGCGGAACCAACGACACCGACTTCCAAAATTAAAGTTATTTTTCACTTTGTAGTGTTTATTTGGAAGTCGGTTGTTTTTTTTTTGTAAAAAAGTTTTACACTGTGCGTTCGAGCACATCTTAGGCCCAACGACTGTCAAACTATCAATAATTTCGCGATCGGTGAAATATAAGAACACGTTTATGTTAAATAGAAAAAATATATTATACATTCGGTGTAACAGTTATGTAAAGCAAAGAAATTTCGCATTAATAAGGAATGTAGATATGCCTGTAGAAATTCGTATTATAATAATATCGACGGTTATTAAGTCTCATGAATATATTAGTGACGAATAGTAATCAGTTTTACATTTTATTGAATTCTGATTAAATTTGCTGTTAGGGTATAATAACGTTAATTATCATGTGTTAATTAGATCGAAGTACCGTTCAAAGTATGAGTATGAAGTAAGAAACGTTATTACCTCAATTACGTATATACATACATTTCCAATTATGGATAACCACCCGGTCTCACAGTTTTTTCGAAGACCGTATCGGAAGCTCTGGGAATAAATTACCTACAGATTTATGTACAGGTAGCCCCTAAAAGATGTATACGCGGACAAGGAACCAATTTTTTGCCTACAACCATGCATTATTCCAGTTAAGGAACAAGCATTTAATCAGTTAAAATTTAATCAGATACAATGCTAATTGTATCAACCGCATATTCAGCAATTTGCTTACCTCGTTATTGAATCATTGCTGTATACATATTTGTGCGACTTATGTATATTACCTTGTTTTGGTGTGGGTGAGGGTGTATAGTTTTGGACCAAAAGCATTATTTTGTTTTGGTAAAATAAATTGTATACTATGTGTAGCACCTATGCGGTGAATACAATGTTAGGGAACAAAGGTTGTTGACTATAAAAAGGTATCTTGGCCTTGTATACATATTTTTGAAACCGACTGTACCTACTTTTACGATGTTTATCAGCTACAAGAAGGTGTGTCTGAATAACGGTAAGTACAAGGGAATCCTACAAGAGTCATTATCCTAATATTTAATGTTGACTTATCTTTGGAAAGTTTAGCTATGTTTAATTCCCAAAGTATAACCTTGAAACTGAAACATAAATGTACCTATTCATTCAAACAATACATACAGGAAAAAAAAATAACCAGTGCGCATTTTTGTAACCATGAAATTCAGCACATATTTCTAGACCCCTAGCGTAGAAATTTTTTGCACTGTTTTTTTTATTCCTGTAGATTTGGTTTTTTATTAATCATAGTAAAAAATTACATGGCTAAAAACCGGCCATCGTGTTTTTAAAATTGAAACTTGGAATGGAATTCTATGATATAGAGCCAAATAAAATAAAAGCAAAACATTCCAATGAAACTGCCATAATTAAAAAACAACTTTTAAAGCTAACCTTTTATATTTACATTAATTATCTTCCAATTACAGCTTCCACTTCGAAAAAGTGGGTAGTTTTTTGTGAAAGACTTGGCCTAATTTCTACTGTCGAGTTTTTGGACGGGTCATCGCACGTGCATTTATCTCCATCAGACCATCAGCTACATGGACTGAATTATGCAAATTACCCGTTAAGACAAACATTCAGGATAATTAATGGTTCCGCAGAACTTTTCCATTAATATTTTCGAGCTGAATTACCTTTCATGCTAATCCATTCAGACAAGTAAGTGAATGAAATTTTTAAGTAGGTAAATGATTTTGAAGCCAACTGAAACTGTTACGTTTCTTAATGTTATGAGAGTAGAGTTTCGATACTTGTAAGGAACTCCAAAAAAGAAATTATTTCTTACCGATTTCGCAGTTCAACCGTGTGATTAAAGTTACAGTCCTTAATTATTTTTACTATAATTTAACGACGCATATTATTATGTGCTTAAATCATGAAATGCGAATGAATGTGTAAGAATTTACTTGAAATGTCAAAAAATATGTAACGCTTGACGGGACCTCAATACAGAGGGATATTGCTAAACTTAAAGGCATTTTTTGGCAAAAATGCATGTTTAGACAAAATAAACGTTTTCTTGTTTTTTCTTTGTAATAACTAAGCAAATATTTAAATACTTCGATGAATAGTGCAAATAAACCAGTTTGTTTGACTGGTTCCTTTGTTATTGCAGCCTTTGTAACGAATTGCACAAGGTTAAAGTTGAACTAAAAACTATGGAGGTTTTTCTATGGTTATTTTTAAAGACCAGTCAAGCTAAAAAACTTAGAGGTTAAAAATATTAATAGCTGCTCTGCTCCTTCTGTTCAGTACAGCAGTGCGATTCTGTAACTATCTCACCGTGAAAACTTAGGTGAAGTGAGCGTGGAGTGATCTGTCAGTGTCATCCTGATCCTAGGGATTGATACTCTTGACAGCTCACTCTAAGCTCACTTCACCTAACTTTTCACGGTGAGATTTTTACAGAATCGATCGGCTGTTCAGTTTCTTTCTGAACATTAGGTAGGTAAGAGGAAAATGATATCTAATATCTAATAGTCTAATAAAATATATATAACTCTGACATAGTGATCTATCAACGCACAGCCCAAACCACTGGACGGATCGGGCTGAAATGAAGATTTTATGACGTCGGCATCCGCTAAGAAAAGATTTTGATCAATTCTACCCCCAAGGGCATAAAATAGGGGATGAAAGTTTGTATGAAAAATCTTATTCCTTGAGTTAATAAACTTGAAACTTGGCATGAATGATGAACTTCATAATTTACTTAGATAAGTATCTAAGTAAATTATGAAGTTTATCATTTTTTATTTTACTAAACTACCCCCTAACAGAGGATTAGGGCGTGTCAAAATTTGTATGGAAGATTTTTAACGCGCAGTTTGATTAACTCGACACTCAGTATTTATACTTAATGCCAAAAATAAAGAATAACGGGTATCAGGGTTGTTCGAAAATCTACCCCTAACGGGGAGTAAAGGGGTAGTTAATTTTACAGGGGAGGATTTTACTGCGTGGCTTGATTAACTCAAAAATTGGTATAAATCATGTGTAAGTCAAGTAATGAACACATTCCAAACGATTTTTCTAAATTCTACCCGTGTCGAGGTGAAAAGCGGGGATATAGTTTATATGAAAATTCTTATTCATTTGGTTAATAAACTTGAAACTTGGCACGAATAGGTACTTATCTAAGTAAATTATGAAGTTTGGCATTTTTTGCTTTTCTAAACTACCCCCTAAAGGGGAATTGGGGGGTGTCAACATTTGTATGGAAAAAACTTAACGTGTGGTCCGATTAGGTCGAAACTCAGTATTTATACTTAAGACTAAAAATAAAGAATAACGTGTATCAGGGTTTTGCGAAAATCTACTCAAGGTGAAAGGGGTAGTTAATTTTCCATTTTACTGCGTGGCTTGATTAACTCGAAAATTGCTATACATAATCTTTGAGTCAAATTATGAACACATCCCAATCGTTTTTTTCAAAATTTCTCCTCTAGGGGGTGAAAAGGGGGGAAAAACTTTGTATGAAAAATATTATTCATTTGGTTAATAAACTTGGACGGAATATTTACCTAAGTAAGTAATAAAGTTTATCATTTATGTTTTACCAACATTTATGTTTTTCAAAACTATCCCTCAAATTATAGGTTTAGAGGTATTAAAGTCTGTGTGGAAAATTTTAACACCCGGTCCGATTAACTCGATACTCAGTATTAATAAATGAAAAGGGGTAGTTGATTATCTATTTTACTGCGTGGCTTGATTAACTGGAAAATTGGTATAAATAATCTTTGAGTCAAATTATGGTAACATCCCAAACGTGTTTTTAAAATTTCGCCCCTATGGGGATAAAAACTGCGAAGGTGAAAAGGCGGGACACAGTTAATATGAAAAATCTTATTCCTTGGGTTAAGAAACTTGGAACTTTTCAACATTTCCCTAAGTAAATAATAAAGATTGTCACTTTTAGTTTCAAAAAACCCTTCACAGAGAATTTAGGGGGTGACAAAGTTAATAGGTAAGAAAAAAATAACCCGCTGTCGGATTAAGTCGAAACTCGGTACTAACTTAAAATAAAAAAGTATGAGTTTTAGGGTTTTACTACTTACTTAAAATAAAAAAAGTATGTGTTTTAGAGGTTTTACTTAATCAACTCCTACCGGGGTGGAAAAGTGTAATAAAGTTTAAGTAGTAGAAACTCTAACTTCCATTAATTCAAAAAGGGTGTAAAATAATCTTTAAGTCATAAAAATGGAAACGTACCAAATGCTTTTTTATTATAAACAAGACCTGCCGATCGATTCCGTAAAAATCTCACCGTGATAACTCAGGTGAAGTGAGCGTGAAGTGAGCTATCAATTGGGACAATCCCTAACATCAGGTGGAATGACAACTCACTTCACCTTAGTTTTCACGGTGAGATTTTTACAGAATAGCACTGCTGCTGTGATGAAAAGGGAGGACAGTTTATTTGAAACATCTTAGGTAGTTTAGCTAAAAAAATAGCCCGAATACTTATTTCTTTAAATATAGGTATAGTATAAAGATCGTAAACATTAATTTTCGAAATAACTATCTTTCAAGGGGAGGTGAAAATTGACGTGGAAATTTATTTGAGGAACGAACCCACGCGGACGAAGTCGCGGGCAAAAGCTAATAAGAGATATAATTAATTTGGGATGCATGAAGAAGCCTCCTTGTGTAGCGCAGTTTGATCCCCCAGTTACTCAGCTGAACCGAGCGCTCGGCTAGCGCCTCCCTTGTTTCGACTACCCTCCCACTGGAGTCCGGCGTCAAGCAGCCTGCTGTATTTCGTCGATGCGTGGGAGTTACAGTGCCTAAAAGAAAAAAAAACAATAATAATAAGTACTTCATCATCATCATCCACAGCCCGACTTTACCCACTGCTGACTAAGCTAAATACTTAGCCAAAATCAATTAAATTATCGCATTTCACAATATCCTACTTCCTACTATCCTATCCTACTATCCTACTCCTACTAATATTATAAACAGTGGCGGATTTACACATTTGCCACCTGTAGGCTATTCAATTTGCCGCCCCTACCGACCTCTACAATAATGTCCCATATTGGCCCCGATTCTGTTGTTCACAAACTAAACTAAATTTAAGTTCAGTGCATCTTTTTCTTTCCATTTCATTACGAAAAGGACAGAAGATAAAATATTAGTTTAGTCCTGTCAAATTAGATAATCCATAGACAAGTTAGACGAGTTTAAAAAATTGGCTACTAAAAATACGTCAATTTACGTCAGGCGCTGACTAATTTGACAGGACTAAACTAATATTTATCTTCTATCCTTTTCTCAATGAAATAGAAAGAAAATATGCATGAACTTAAATTTAGTTTAGTCTGTGAACAAGGGAATCGGCGCCATTGGCCCCGATTCTGTTGTTCACAACCTAAATTAAATTTAAGTTCAGTGCATGTTTTTCTTTCTATTTCATTACGAAAAGGACAGAAGATAAAATATTAGTTTAGTCCTGTCAAATTAGATAATCCATAGACAAATTAGACGAGATTAAAAAATTGACTACTAAAAATACGTCAATTTACGTCAGGCGCTCACTAATTTGACAGGGCTAAACTAATATTTAACATCTGTCCTTTTCATAATGAAATAGAAAGAAAAAGATGCACTGAACTTAAATTTAGTTTAGTTTGTGACCAACAGAATCGGGGCCATTGTCTTTTGTATACTGTTTCCTTTACTTCAAAATACTTAAAATGTTCTCGTTCAGCTATGAAAAACTTGCAAAGAGATTGTAAAGATCGGAAACAGTGATCAAATCTACGGTAGAAGCCTGAATTTGAGCATTCACTTTGTTTATTCTTTCTTCCAACAAAAAAATATGGTAGGTAGGTACCTATATAAATGGATACGATGACCATTCGTCCTTTTTAATTTCAGTATTACATTTAAAAAAATGATAGCCCCAAATTTGCCGCCCCTAAAATCTGCCGCCCTAGGCTCCAGCCTACTCAGCCTGTTGGTAAATCCGCCACTGATTATAAATGCGAAAGTTTGTGAGGATGGATGGATGGATGTTTGTTACTCTTTCACGCAAAAACTACTGAACGGATTTTGATGAAACTTTACAGTAATATAGCCTATACATCAGAATAACACATAGGATACTTTTTATCTCGATATTCCCACGGGATCGAAACTTATGCGGGTGAAACCGCGGGGCGCTGCTAGTCCTACTAATATTATAAATGCGAAAGTTTGTGAGTGTGTGTGTTTATATGTTTGTTACTTCTTCACGCTCAAACGGCTGAACGGATTTGGATGAAATTTGACATAAAGATAGTTTATAAGCAGGATTAATACATAGGATACTATTTATCCCGATATTCCCACGGAATCGACACTTATGAAACCGCGGGGCGCAGCTAGTTTATCAATAACTTGCGACCCGCCCCTGCTTCGTGCAGTTGTTACAATTTGACAAAATATCGAGATTTCTACATGCAAGTTTAATATTTATGTATTAGGTCGGGGCAAAAGTATTTTCGTATTTTTCATACAAAAAAAAATTTTGTTTTAGGTTTAATTTTTTATTTATTTATAATAGTATGTGCCGTTATGATCGATAACTTGTTGCCATCTTGTGGGCAATGCCATGATCCCATTGCTGTAGAAGTTTTGAGATTTTTTATCAAAAAAATCTGACAGGTAGTTTTGACAGTGTTCTTTTGAGGTTAACTTTATGCTTCCTAAAGAGTTCTGAAGTGACCGAAACAGGTGAAAATCTGGTTGGAGCAAGATCAGGGCTATACGGAGGATGCATCAACACAACCCAGCCAAGCTCTCTCAATTTTTGCTGAGTGGCTATAGATGAGTGTGGTCTGGCGTTGTCGTGATGAAACACCACGCCCTTCCAATTCACCAGCTCCGGCCGGTTTTTCTCAATAGCTTCTTTTAACCTCATCAGTTGTTGACAGTAGAGGTCAGAATCGATAGTTTTACCCGGCGGCAAAAGCTCATAGTGGACGATTCCTTTCCAATCCCACCAAACACACAGCATCACTTTGTTCCGAGTCAGGCCGGGCTTTGCCACGGTCTGTGGGGCTTGCCCATGCTTCGACCACGATCTTTTTCGGACATTCTTATCGTAAGTGATCCATTTTTCATCACCCGTAATCAACCGTTTAAGAAATGGGTCGGAATTATTACGTTTCAACAAAGAATCGCAAATGGAAACACGTTGCATTAAGTTTCTCTCAGTGAGATTATGTGGTACCCAAATATCAAGTTTTTTCTTGTACCCAAACTTTTGTAAATGCCGTAAAACTGTTTTGTGATCAACATCCAGTTCTTCAGCAATATCATAACTACAAATATGTCGATCTTGCTCCACTTTTTCAAAAATGGCACTGATTTTATCCGTGACAGGGCGTCCAGAGCGAGCTTCATCCTTCACACTAAAATTTCCTGACTTGAAACGCTTGAACCACATTTGTGCTACTCGTATTGATACCGCATTAGGTCCGTAAACCGCACAAATTTTATTCGCGGCGTTCGTCGCATTTTTACCTTTTTTGTAATAAAATTTTAAAATGTACCGAATTTCTTCGTCACATACGTTCATGTTGCTTGCTTGAAAAACAATTGAGAAATGGCGGGAACTAGTTTTTTTTTTTAATTTATTGCATCTTTAGAATGTCAACATTTAATAGTATTAAAACCAGCCAGCTACATTCAGTACTGCCAAAGAGGTTTGATTACTAACAATAGATTCAACATACGAAAATATTTTTGCCCCGACCTATTATTATACACATAAACCTTTCGGAATAAATTATCTAAATGATTATGAAAACCGCGTCAAAATCCGTTGCGTAGTTTAGAAGGACAGCGCAATCACACAGACAAACACATAAAACGATATTAATTTATAAATGTACCTATAGATTTTGTATGATTTGCTTTTGTTTTATGCCTAAGTACTTATCTTTAAACTCCATACGATACCTGCGCACCTATTTTATCACTAATCGGGAAAACCAATGAAAAAGTACACTATTTATAATCTTCCTGGATTGGTAGCTACGGGATAGACAGCACAGCACTGGCAGACGTCAGTTTCGTAAAACCGCACTAGTAGTAAAAATTGCCTGATATTCTTTGAAATTAGAAAGGATTGATTGATTAATAGCTTCCTACCTTGATCATGAACTGATATAAACGTCAATTATTAATTTGAAATCGCCTTTTTCAGATGGGTATATAAAGGAAAAAAAGCACCTAGGCCATCCAATGTTGCGTCCAAATGCGTCATTGACTCATTTATTTTACGCCTAGAGCTCTAATAACGGGAAAACCGGATCATTCTCGTAATTTTTAAATAAATATTTACTTTGTTTCCGCTTTAGCGAAAATTAAACATATGAGGATTTAAGACTGGACGCAATACTTGATGCTCTTGTCATTCAAATTGGAATATTTATTCAAACAAACAAACAATACTCATTATTATGTATAAGTGTGGAAAATACATTGTGGGTCAATAAAATACACAATGTATTTTCCCTGACTGTGCGGGAAATTCCTATCCCCAATGTGCAGTAACATCCGTCACACAAAAAGAGTACAGTCACCGCGTAACGTTTCTCCAGCAAAAACTTTTGCAACATAGAAAAACGACATACTTGTTAACTTTAGTCGTTTATTTATTTAACAATGTATGTACACACATTTAAACAGACAAGAAGAAAGGAACAGAAAATACGTACAAAGGTGATACTTATTTCTAAAGAAATCTCTTCCAACATACTTGCGATAGGAGAGTTCATAAAAGTAAGAACTAAAAAAGCTAACAAGTAAAATAACATAGACGTTACGCAAATTCAGATGTTCGTACTAAGAATATCGTTCTTATTCAAAGTTAAAAACATATTCTATATATTCTTATCCCTATAAAAACACACATATGGCGTCCCAGCATTCCAGCACACACTCCACTAACAAGAAGACCTACAAGTCTGGTGAGATTCGCGAAATAATGCGAGGATGTCACGCGAAGTGCCGGATGTCCCAACCGAGGTACCCAGACACCTTACATGTCCAAACAAACGATACACTCGGCGCACGCACTCGCTCTGATGAACCCGTGAGATAACGTCACTACACGTGGTAAGGGATTTATATACGTAATTTATTTTAGCACCGGTGTCTTTAAGCTTGTTGATTTTTTTTCCGTCTTGAACACCGGTGCAAGTTTGTATAGAATTATATTTTAATTAGCAGCTAAAATTTATGTTTAAAATGCGTGGCGATACCTAGTCTTTAAGACCTTAGGGTGTACTAAAAAAAATCCTCCTCAGGGACGATAGGTACTTAAACTCGTCTAGCTAGACACCTAAGTATCTCGACACCAACTTCCGACTAGCTGATCTTTCCACTAACGAACATATTTTCGTCGATCTCGTGCTGGCCTAACACCAAAGGAAAAAAAAGTATAGGTATGTTATCATATTTAACTCTGAGAGTGATTAATAACTTTACCCTGCCACATAAAGATCAATATAATTTAAAAAAAACCTCGGTAGGTTGTACTTTGCCGAAAACAGTAGCAAAATCAACCTACATGATGGCTCTAGATAAATTGATTCAGATTTCCAGTTCAGCGGATATCATTTTTCTTAGTACAATCATTAAGATCTGAGATTGGCTGCTCACTGACATTATAATTAACTCAGTAACATCCAGGCTATGTGGAACATGTTAGGTAATATAGGCACCTCCAGTTATTATTTAGCATATTCTTGGAAAATTATATAATTCCAGCAAAATGTTAAGTATTTTGGAGGAATGCCAAAGTGTAGATATGACTATTAAAATAATACTGTAAATGTGAATTAAATGAGATTATAAAATGCTATCATATTTTCTATAAGTCCTATCTGGTCCGAAAGTTTTGATCACTATGGTAATCGTAGTTACAGATATAGAATCCGATAAATACATATAAATTATTGTATTTACCTAGTAGTCAAATCGTACACAGGAAAATAATAATTTTAGTACCTAACTGCTCTTTCATAAACCCTTACCAGACCTTTAAAATTATGTACACAACAAAAAGTGTCGATTGCTTATTGTTTTATCGCCTCGTGCCATTCCGAAAGGTCGATAATTTTTTATTTTCAATGTTTCAGACCTGCAATATAATTCTTGCTTTTATTTGTTCCGAGAAAGTTGATTTCTCCTCTTACCTTTAACCCTATAAATAAACGTAGTAGTATTACGTCTGAAAGCTTGTCTTCAGCACCAATCTACCATTATTCTGTAATAATAACAGTCTTTAGCGAAAGTTTATGTGCAGCATTAGTTAGATATTTACTACTTGATTGCAAGGCCCTTTACATTTTCTATTTACGCATTTGAAAGCATTTTGAAAATCTACGCATCTGTTTCTCTTTTTACTTTTAGATAGCGTTTATCAGCAACATAACATGGTGCGCGTGAGCAAGGCAACGCCATAAATACGGCGGCGCCGGCGCAGCGCCCTATCGACGAACACGCCCTCTTGCGAGCTTCGCACCACTGCGTCATATCGCGTTAGCCGATGTTACCTCATATGGAAGTACACTAGTAAGACTTGGAGACAAATTCGTAGAGAAAGCCACACCGTCTAATAGTTTTATTGTAATTTTATTTTCTCTTATAACTGAGAAGAACCAATATCTGCAGGGAGACATAATTCTGCGCTCACCGTATAAGCTTTGGCTGTGATAACATGTTTTTATAAACGCACACATAGATACTAAAATTGATTTCATTTTCAGATAGAATCTATTCGATATCTGAGTGCTACATTTTTGTACGCAGTAGTAGATACAAATTTATTCATATAGTAGTACACGTGTATGAATGTTGACAATAAAAACTTTAGACTATACGTCACCTGAAGATAGGCAGCATACGCAGCTGGAGCTCTAAGAATAAAGGGCGATAGCCTTCCAATTAAGAGCTGCGATCAATCAATAACACGTAAAGTAAATAACAATTCCAAACCGTCTCGCCAGTGTAATCTGTTTGCATTTAAGAAGTATTCACAAATGCAAGCAGCATTACGAATCAAATAAACATGACAAATATGAACCAATTTGTTTTGCACACTGATGTATACTCAGCGGTTGGAGAAAATCCATATTTTTATCATAATCAGTGTGCGTGCAAGTTCAAGAAAAAGAACCGCGTGGATAACGTGACGAATTACTGTGTATGATTTCAATTAGTCATGTGATTATTTCTCGTTACTCAATACGCACTGTGCACGGGGAGGAACACAAAGAGATAAACAAAGCTACACGTTAGTAGCTGACGCCTCAGTAACTCATGCTACGATATCGAACGAGCTCAGATCACTTCTTAGAATGCAATTCGAGTTACTGAAATATTTATTCACTGTATCAGGTTCTTGGGGCATAAATACAACACAGCTTCAGACTTCAGAGCATCTCTGATTTCGTTGTAAAGTGCAAGCATTTTAATTATGGCTTTCGCGATGGAAATTATTCGTGGTCTTGAAACGCATGCGCATTACTAGGTTTAAGTACTAGTCTTTGAGACGATGATAAAGTATGGAGGTCACTTTTTATTCCAATGGCAACGTACTTAAAATATTAATAAACATATGATTGATGTGACACATAACTGTTCACAGATTAACGGATTTGTGAGAAGTTGTAAAACAGATTTTAAAGACTGTTCACGATGTTTTTGTTTGACAAATCGCAAAATGGCCAATTACTGACTAACGGTTATTTATTGAGTGCCAGTATAGTTGTTGATTGAGTTAGTAAAAAGTTTAATTTAGATTTGGAACAAGATCAATGAGTTCTAAAAATAAAATATGAAAATTTCCAGATTTAAATTCACGAAGTCAAAGAGCAAGATATAACCGTAGGTACTCAGACGACCCATCCATCACTTAGTACACAGACACTCCACGTGCTATAGCTGAAACATGTGCCAAATCCCATTAGATTGTTAATTAATTGTTTAAGTTGCTAATAAAACAAGGCCAACATATGGCTCCTTAACCCGAATCGGTAAGTGACAGACCCTGTCTTAACGTCATTGGCGAATCTACTAAACCAATTACCACGAACATAAAAACCAATGAATCCTGGCCTCTCATAGTGGCGCTGCATGCTAAGACAAAAACGAACAGAAGTCCAAATTCAGCATATAAAAATCTAGTTTCTATTTTGGTCGGGGTTCAAGATATTTTTGACACTATGTAATTATTAAACTGCGACAGTTAAAATCCATTAGTGGCAATAGAGAAACATATGTACATTAACTTCAAATCTTATTTACGTATAACGGTAGGACTTAACATTTGACTTTGATAATTATTGTAGGTGCCATGCTTTATGAGTTTAAAGTCAACTACCGGAAAAAAACGTGTTTGTAACCAGAATGTATAGTAAAATATATTATAGGACTTAATTTTTAAAAATATCCATATCTATACACTCAAACCACATAACGGTTTAATATAGGCACTATACGATATCTATATATATAAAAATGAATTGCTGTTCGTTAGTCTCGCTAAAACTCGAGAACGGCTGAACGGATTTATCTTATCTTGGTCTTGAAATGTTCGTGGACGTCTAGGGAAGGTTCAAAAGGTGAGAAAAAATCGAATAATTCCCGGGAAAATCCTAAAAACAGCCCTTTTCTATTTCCCATACAAACGTTTTCTAAATAAAATGTAGAGTCAATTGTCTTTTATTTATCGATTGAGGCAGTACGAAGCCTGTCGGGTCAGCTAGTCTAACATAGTGTTAGTTACCATACTCCTCTGAAACGGCTAGACCGATTTGTATGAAATTTTGTGTGCATATTCAGTAAGTCTGAGAATCGGCTTCTATCTATTCTTTTTTTACAAAACGACGTTTGCGGGGTCAGCTATCTTCTAATATATGTATAAAATTCTCGTGTCACAGTGTTACTTACCATACTCCTCCGAAACGGCTTGACCGATTTTTATGAAATTTTATATGCATATTCAGTAGGTCTGAGAGTCGGCTACTATCTATTTTTTTTTTTTTGCAAACCGACGTTTGCGGGGTCAGCTAGTTATAAATAGTTACAATTTTCCAATTTTCATAAATTCATACTAGAGTAGGATAGGTACCAACAATAGGTAACTTCTTGACATCAGCATCGCCATCACACAATAAAGAGAAAGACGTACTTACTTACGTTCCGACCAAAGCTTCTTCGTAGTGCCTCCACTGGTCTGAAAAAACACCATATTTTCAAGACATCCCTTAACTCAGTGTCTGAAGCTTTTAATCTGACCAACGCAAGAAATTTCAACAAATTTTTGAGATTCGAAGTCACAAATTACATTTTATTAACTCATTTATTTCGTAAACATTGTGCAATACATGTTGTGGTCGGCAACTGAGCGAGGGGTGTGTAATCACGAGCTCTATCGACACGCCGGGAAATGCAACCGAGAAATTATCTGATCCCTCCCATAACTTACGCTAAAATACTAAAATTGCTTTCGAGAAATCTTTTGGTCAGATCTTCACGCTCTCAGCGCTTATTATATTCCATTACGATACCAATAATAGCCGAATACTATTACAATTCTCTTTAAGCACTAGTTATCGACACATCTTAATTAAGAATGCCAATATAGATTATTGAAATGCATTCAATATCAATAAACTGATCCTGCTATTCTTAATACTTATCCCGTTAGCGTCCCGTTTCAAAAGTGGGTCATAAAACACCTTACCCGCTTTGACATTGCAAAAATGTTATTTGGGTACAATTAAACAGAGGGGCACATCTCTTAATTTTAAGAACATTAACAGTCATCTCAGTCTAAATACCTATGAAATCCCTAAATTTTTGAAATATATGTCGCTGTGATGAGATTGCTGGCCTTCAGAGATAAAACGGCTCTACCGCGCCATCAGTAAAAAAGAAAGAGAAGACAAAGTTGAACGCTGGTTGGACTATCCCTCTTAAATCATGACAATAAAAACTTGCACAAATATTTTTATCAAATATAACTCACCTGCACCCAGTACGGAACCTCCAACATACATTACTGCTACATAATCTCACTCGTTCGCGTTTTATTTTCCTGCGTGACTATCTGAAGGCTAGATCGGCCGTCACGGGACATAAAGTTAGCGCTGGTAATATGACACTTGAAACCTCGGATATGACTAGTCATCATCCATTATAGCTGATTCGCAATGATCTCGCCTCGATAATGTATCTACTTAGATTTTGCTATGTCATTTAGAAAGAAATTAATGCATTTCGTTATGCTTTTATTGTTCAGAATTGCCTTGGGGTTTGATTTGCATAGAACTTGAATTGTTTTGTGTAAAATAGTGACCTACCTTTTCGTCATATTTGTCTATCACTTTAGAATATTTTTCACGCAGTCAGTGCAATCTCCCCGCCACGAATCACACATACCTAATCGTATTACAGGATTCTTTGATAAAAACCAGTTTTAATTATTAGTCATTACTCTTTCATGTTAAATAGCATCTCGATCCTCATTTCCTCTGCGTAACAAGGGCGACAAATGGCTTACTTTTAGGAAGTTCACTTGTTTGCTGATAACTTGATAATGGGAAAACCTCGTTTACTTAAAAGCAATCTTGAGAGGAACAGAAGGTCAGGTCACATGAGTAAAAAACGAGCCATGGATGTACAAAATGGTAAGGAGTAAGCAACATTTTTTGAAAGTGAAACTATGAAAACAGCTTCTCATTGTTCAAGTCATTTAATCACAGTGGAAACATAGTCTATTACAATCATGACCATGCCCCCCCCCCCAGTCCAGTAGAACAGTCGTAAAGCAGGTAACACTCGCCGTACATTTCTATATACCGCAGAATTTCCTTCAGCAACTCTAAAGTGCCATGATCCAATAAATATCCTCGTATTTAGGTTCGATTTCCGATCGGTTTATTTCAACATTTAAGTCGGATCACGAGTGCTTTCGATACGGTACACGAGAACTGTTTTACTTGAACGATCGTTTGCAATGTTAGCGCAAGTAGACCGACCGACACTTTCGGATGCTTTGTGGAGATAGGAAGGGAAGATGCAGTAAAGGTGACGTTGGCATGTGTTATTCGAATCATAGCACAATTTATCTCATCACATCTCTTTCCTTCTGGTGATGTAACACCAGTTATTTTGTTAAAAACAAAGCCCGTTGAACACTCTCATTAAGGCTTTAGACAAAAACTGCCTTCAGATTAGTGTAAAAAATATAAGGGAGCATGTTAGTTCTTGCAATAAAAGAAAAGAAAGAAAGAAAATACGTTTATTTGCAGTAAATATGTCGAAGAAAAAGAACACAAAAAATTTACAAGTTGGGGGAAAACATGCGTCATATCTGCGTAAAACGGCAAACTGCGTAAAGTGTAATGCTAAGACCCTATGCGAAACAGAACCCCAGCGCTGGTTTTCAGCGACAGCCGGCGTTGACGTGATGACGTCAATCTCTATCTTTACGATAGCCGCTTAAGCCTTACATCCTCTTATGTCTATGATCCACCAGATCAGTTATGGTATATCAAAATATATCAAAACTTTTTATCCCACTCTCAAAACCAACCCGTTATATTACATCTAACTTTAATGTTAACAGCTTATATTCCCCATCAATTCCGACAAGCTATTGAAAAGTAAATGCCCTACGATACTGAACCGTAAAATCGATTTAGCATTGAATACCAATTTCCATTACTCAGATATTGGCTAACAGATCATAATCGTGAGTATTTGTGAGCTATAGGGAGCGTATCCATGCGTTTGTTGTTCCGAGTACATTCGTATTTTAGTTGAGAACAGGCCCGTTACCGGGTGAAGATTGGCGAGCTGGCAATGTTAGCGGTATGGTACAAAGACTTCGTGCTCCATAAATCGGGGAGACTATGACCTTCCGAGGTGAGGAGCGGCGCGGCGCGGCGCCTCGGCGTCATTGCGGACCTAAATGCCGATAGATATCGTTATTGAGGATTGGATCCTGTAGCTTGTTGTACAGTTTCTATTGTATTTCTCTTCGAAATTATTTTACCTCTTTAAAATTGGGTTGGTCCTCATCACGATACCTGTTTGTTGTTAAATTAAAATCCAGTTTTTTTTTATATATTATCTAACGTAACATATCCAGCAAGCCCTTAAATAAAAAAGTTCAGTTCAGCTGAATCAACGGGTTCTTAAATATTCCTGAAATTAACTGCTTCAAAATTTCCTAAATCCAAGTTAGAAATCCGAAATCCTAGACAGAGCTTTAGACGAGACACTGGCAGTGTATCGAGGCTCTATTAACAATTGAATAGATAACGTTTTCCCTATTTATTATTATATTGAGTTGTTTCAACTCTCTCCTTATATGGTCACTTACAGACGATACATTCTAAATTACCTCTTAAAAGCTCCTAAGTAAGATGACTTATGTTTATTTAGTTTTGGTAAACGGCAAAGTACCTACATTCAATGTTTTTGCATTAACACCTCTAAACTGAAGCTCGTACCGAAAAATATTTGCTAAACCGTTGATTGGGTTACTAAATAAACATTAGCTTAAATTCAAGTAGCAAATAACTTAAGTGAATCACAAACATTAGAAATTGGTTTAGGTAGGTACTTTGGTTTTAAGGAAAACATAGTAAAGGCTTCATAAACTGTCGCTATGGATTGGAAAGAGAATGGCTATAAATATAAGTTATTGAAAGTGTTACTTGTAATTTTTACTTGTTTCATATCAGACGATGGGTCAATAACTCTCCGGTAGGTAGCAGGTATATTTTTCTAAGTTGTCTAGTTTCTCGGAGCTCAATGATAATAATACCTAATCATAGGGTAACTTGTGTAACTCACAGGAAAGGAACGTGTGATCGTAAGCAGAAAAGCAATAGGTGATTTTTTAGTTTCTTTGTGTGATTTCACTGACACGATGGATGGACTGTGTGAATGAGTATATGGTTAGAAAGGGACTACCGAGATGATGACTAATAAAGAAGTATGGAAGAAAAACACATAGAACGCCGACCCCAAATAAATTGGGATATGGGCTTGAGAATGATATGTGATTTTACTGGTAAACCTATCGATACATTGTAATCCCTCCCATCTGCCCCGTTGGTCTCGTGGTCGCAAGCGCGAATGTTGAGCGTGGGGTCCTGGGTTCGATTCCCGGGTCGGGCAAAAGTATTTTGAGTTTTTCCATTAGGAATTTCTTAGTAGCAGCCCGGAGTTTGGAAGTTGGCAGTGTGATACCCCCGTGCCTCGGAAAGCAAGTTAAGCCGTTGGTCCTGCGCCTGATCTCTCTCCGGTCGTGTTGGATTGCCGTCCCATCGGACTATGAGAGTGAGGGAAGAGGGAGTGCACCTGTGTCTGCGCGCACATGCACTTGTGCACTATAATATCTTCTGCGTAACTGGCTAATCTCCGTTAAGATTGGCCACCATTACCGAAATCGGTTGGGGAGGCTATTACATTGTAATCCAAAATCCATGCAAAGGAAGACGTCTTTAAAAAAATATACATCTTAATAAGAGCCTTATTACGTTGACAACGAACATCATTGACAATGAATCTGATAAATGGCCGGTGCGACCAAATTATACGCCGATGACACGATAAGAAAAACAAGAGATGATTATCTTTTAACCTTTTATGATAAACTCTTTACATTTTATTTCGTCTCGTAAGAAAACGAGGCAAGGCGCGTAATTAATGAGTAAGAGTAGGTAGTGAGATGTATTGTGTTAATTACTTTCTTATTCTATGTGTCCTAAAAATAAGGCTGAAGAGTTTGTTTGTTTGAACGCGCTAATCTCTGGAACTACCATTTGGATTGGAAAAAATATTTTTACATTTGATAGCCCGATTCATGAGGAAGGCTTTTTGCTATTTAACATCACGCTAAGACCCTTAGAAGCTGAGCAAAAAAAATAGTTAATAAGAACGTTGAGCGATAAACAAAATAATAACGCGGGCAGGCGATGCGATGCGATGGGGTGGGTCGAGTTTAGTGCTATTATAATTGTACGAATATTCTTTTATATGTACTCAAGTATAAGTAATAACAGCCGCACGGGTCTATCGATCAGGTTAAGCTCCACTTGCTGCGGTCGGACCAATCATACATAGCAAGACCCCGCCGTGCCTCGGTTGGTACCGGCTGTCATTCGTGGATCTTTGACAGTCGTTACGGGTAGTCAGAAGTCCGAAAGTCTGACAACCAGTCTTACTCAGGAGTATCGTATTACCCAGTAAATGAGTTGTAGAGGTCAGATAGCCAGTCGCTCCATGTAAAATACTAGTATCCAGCTGCACCCAGTTAGACTGGAAGCCGACCCCAACATAGTTGGGAAAAGGCTAGGCAGATGAGATGATGAATAAGTTATTACAAACATCCATTGAAGGAAATTTCACGAGTAGAAATAACACTAATCGTGTGGTCACGTTTAGCAGTAAATGTCAGGCTAAAATAACAAAAGCTCTGCGTAATGACGAGTAGCCAAGTCGTCACCTACGGACATTACGGTAACCTGCTTACCTTTTTTCACACTTACGACTTATGCGGCATCAAACAAGACCAGGCCTGCAGGTCATATTAGTTGTAAAAGATAAAATGTAATAAGATAAATATTTTTCAAAGAAAATTTAAAGAAATACCATAAAACATCCTCATTCTCCTAATTTATTTGGGTTTGTCTGTGTTTTGTTCATAGAGAAAGATGAATAAAAAAGACGTTTCTTTTTCATTCATCTTTCTCTATGAAATACATGTAAACAATATCGTAATAAAAATTCTAAAATTGTGTGACGTCTAAAAATCAACTATTCGTCAAAGAAAACTTTGAATTACGTGCCGACCTATTTTGTTACACCAGTGCTTCAATACTTAAGGGGTTTATTTATAAAAAAAAATTGTGTTGATTAGCGGCTTTTTAACCATACATTTTGACGTTTAAACGTCCCTTAACATTAAGAAACGTTTATGAATAAAGGGTGTTAGTATATGGTAGATAAACAACAGCTTTCAAAAGTGTTCGAGGTAAGTATAATATCAATATGAAACCAACATGCACGTGAAAACACATTGAATACAGATGAATCTAGTTCAGACCGGAACGTATTATTCAAATGTGTCAAAACTCACGTTATTAACAGCCCGTGCCATGCCATGTGCGTCTACTAAGTGCAAGCAATTGTTTCCTACAATTAACTCCATCAATTGAACAATTACACTTTGAACGTCAACAGTCCACCTTATGAACTGTTCTCTATGAGACAAGTTCATGGTTACTACTTCTCCAAGTCCGTACAGAATTTATGAGATCTGGATCTAGTTTGATTCCTATCAAATAAAACGTACAATTATTGAAGTATAATATTATATAACATTATGTGGGCAGGGCATATTTCTCGCAGAATATGATCACTGAGGCCGAAACGTTCTGGAGCGGAGACCACGTACCAGAAGACGTCGTGTTGGAGGCCCGCAAGGATCCGCTGGATGCGAGAAGCACAGAACCGGTCGAGTGGCGGTGCTAGAGGAGGGAGGCCTATGTCTAGCAGTGGACGTTTTTCGGCTCATAGGAATATGATGGTATTATGAAGTCATGTATTTTATAACTCCCGTCTTCGTAAACGTCATTATCAGTCTTAAATGCCTGGGACTCTGGTTTCTCTAAGCGGATGACAACAGTAAAGTCATAATTAGGATCGTAATTCGACAGCACGGTTGGTGCAGTGGTTACGCGATTGACTGCTGCGCTGCGTGTCGCGGGTTCGATTCCCGCACGGAACAAATATTTGTATGACCTACAAGTAGTTGCTCCGGGTCTGGCTGTTTGTGTATGTGAGTTTAAATGTTTGTAAACGCACCCACGATACAGGAGTAATTCCTAGTGTGGGGCAACGTTATTTAAAAAAAAAGAAAATTTGCACTTCCCTACGAAAAACATAAAGTCTCCACTTGATGTTCTTGAAGCCATTCAAGCGAGAAACAATAGCGATAAATTCATATCAGTTTCACGCACGTAACCTTTAATTACGTAAAGAATATTCCATGCATGACGTTACATACGCGTGCCGATAATTACTTCGAATCTCTGACGTCACACCATTTAAATTATATTTAAATGCATAATAATACGAAAGTATTGACCAATTATGCGAACTCAGCCCTGCAGTGTCTTGACCTTTCCGAGTTCCATGTCAATGGCCTGGCCAGGTCCAGGAATGTATTATGTCACAAGACGACACAAAAAACTAATTATGATTTTGCACGCTTAAGGAGATTGGAGCCTCCTAAATGTCAGTATAATATTAATAACGAAACAGCTGCATATTCTCTGCGTGTACAATCGAGTGTAAAAGAGCTTTCCTGCAATTTATTTATTATTATTAAAAGTATGCATTTTCTCCTTCTTTGTTTTCTGAATAAAATATGCTACATTCTATGTCTTGATCTTGCAATTCTATCCTTGTACCCAATTTCCTGAACAAACATTAATATTGCCGATTCATACAAATTACACAACAATGTCTTATCTACATATCAGCATAAGTACTAGATCAGCTGGCCACACAGACTCATTCGTACTCGTCCAAAGATGCCAGTTCCTTGTGACAGGTCGCTATTATCATAATACTATGATTACACATCGCTTGGAGCCGAGTTATTAATAAATAGTTAATACGTACCTCCCCACTGTCCACAAAGCGACCAGGGGCCTTAAATCATAAAGTAATTACCGTTCTAAGATAGGCTTTCTTCTTGAGATTGAGAAATGAGTCGTTTAAAGATGGACAGAGATATAAATCACTGCTGTTAGTACAACTATAGGATTTACTTGACTTTAACATAAAGGAATAACTGGATGTTTGATTGTTCGTTTAATTTTGTCAATCTACCTTTTAATTTATTTTTTTTTAGGTCGAGACCAGCTATACCTAATGTTCTCCAACTGCTCCAGTTGTCGACGAAGCTAAAATACCCTTTAATGAATACCTCTCACACATCCAATACCACATGTAAAATCACGTTACAAAATAAATTCGCCACAATTATAACTTAGGTAAGGGCCGTATTACAGAACGTCACTCAATACTCAAGCATTACTTAAAACTAGATTCAAGCCATTTGATTGGTTGAAACTAGTTTTGAGTAATGCTTGAGTATTGAGTGACGTTCTGTAATACGGGACAAGTCTAGCCTACGACGCTCCACTGGGGAACGCCAAAAGAAAACAATCCGAAGAAAATTTATGAAAATGTTTATGCGTACTTGGTGTTTGCCAAATTACCGAGATAACTCACTGCGTGTACCTCAATTTTTACGTGTTTCCGAACACGTGAACATGGATGGAAACGCGAACGAGGGTCTTGGTTTCTGCTTCATCTAATTTTTTTTCCACTGCTGACTTGTTGGCTTAGAATTGACTTAGAATTTCCATGTTGCGATCTTTATTTCGTATATGCTTTGTTCATCCTAGAACCAAAAACTTCGAAGGCAATGTGACATTTACTAACCCGCACTGGACCCGCGTGGTATAATTGCATAGCACACGTGTGAGCACTATGTACCTAAACTATAAAGCTACCATTTACTGGGTACGTCTTTAATTGACTTAAATGTGCCCTGGCAGCTGAGAGTATGTCATGCTCACTCAAATGTCTCGCTGATGGTGGCGTGTGTGTTGGATCATTGGGTTCCCTTCAAAATGGTTGAGCTGAATGGTGCTGATCCATACGTCATGTTCGTGAACGGGCGCCGTCAGTAGGGACTGGTCATCTCTTAGCCGCCACGGCTTATTTTAATTTATGAATTGTTCTTTTTAGTACGGACGCCTTTAACGTGCACGTCTTTCTGCATCGTTCTCACATGTATAATTTCAACATGAATGATGTAATCAAGATTTTTGTAACAATTTTATGATTTAAAAGAGTGTCCGTGGAGTTTCTTGCCCGTTCTTCTCCACAGGGATCTACGCTTTGGAATGGGCAACTAGCTTCATCTTTCTGACTGACCGACCCTTGACAATTCAAAAGTGCCTATAATTGGTTTATTTGAAATAAATGCTTTGAGTTTGAGTGGTCGATTACGGCCCACTCCCTCTCACCGAGAGGAGGCCTTTGTCCACGCAGTGGTAACATTATTGGCATGGGCTGATTATGCTATATAGTATGTCTATGTAAGCTGTGATCTTTATTTCCATCCATGCTTATTATTAATTTGTTATTCATCTCATTTGAGTTCATTTCAGATAAATAATGCCATCTTGTTTCATTTACCTAGTGAAAATTAGGTACACATTTCTAATTTCGACTAATTACACCAACAATTCAGACTATTAGACCATAGCAATAAAGATCAGCATTTTTGTGGTCCTACAGCGTTGAATTGCACGAGATCATATATTCCCAAACCAAATAGCTATAAGTTTGCAACTATGCTCATGCACCACTTAGGGAAAGTCAAAGAGCCCAACAGGACATCATAACATCTCGAGCAAAGCCGCGGCACGATAAGCTACATAGATTATAATTAAACCAGTAGTCGATAAATTGTGAGCAACAAGGTTGGCGATGCTTTTCATTTCACTTTCTAAGGTAAATAGATCTATAACATTCACTGTAATTTTCAGTAGTGAAGGGTTATTTATTGCACGAATATTCTTTTAAAGGAGACGTTTCGTTTTTGTATGGGACTCCGGCCATAACATGTATACTTTAGAAAACTCGGAAAACGAACCCCTGAATACATTAAAGAATTATTTTTTTTATAATAATTAATAATCTTTGGGCACTAAATAAAAACTGAAAATGTTTGACGTTTGTTATGATCATCGACAGCCAACCATGACAGGTTGGAGAGATGACGTTTACATAACCTAGAATTTGTCAAAACTGTGATTGTTGTTTTCCGTTATAAAAAGCCAAAGTCGCAAGAAGTTAAAAGAAAGAAATGAAACGCAAAATAACACCGAAAGCCACGAAGTCGAAACGAACGAGACCACAACGAGACTGACAGATTGACTGATGTAATGTCATTGTCAGTAATACAAACCTAGAATTTTTCGTCCAGAAGTTCAGGCTACAAATCTACAATCCACAAAAGTAGAACATATTTTTAACGATGAATTGAATCGTCACACTTTCTTGTAATTAGTCAAAAAAGTGGTTTTATCTTACCATAATAGCAAAGAAATACATGCCTTTTATAACTACATAAATCACGTCTACGTGATATTATTATGTAGTAATGTAATATGAGTTACATGATTTCTGGACGAAAGCAGTATCCAAGTAAGACGACGCCATGTTCAATAGATTATGGCAATAGTTTGAAAAACTATTATTTTTTGTGCCGAAGTAATAATCAGGGGAATATTCAGAAAAGAATATTTTTCCACAATTCGTGGAATTATTTCCTATTTTTTCACTACCGTACAGTTTAAGGCCGAAAATGAAACAGGTCCTTTGAAGTGCAACGCTACAAGGTCCTTTAATGCGCCTGTCATAATCAGCCTTTAGTGTTAATGTTTCCCACTGCTGGGACCACAAGCCTCCTTTCGGTGACAGGGAGTGGGCCGTAATCTACCACGCGGGTCCAGTGCGGGTTGGTAGATGTCGTATGTCTTCGATTTTTTGGTTCTAGATCGTTCCGGTTTCCTCACGATGTTTTCCTTTACAGTTTTGAGGGCAGTGGTGATAAACTAATTTGCACAAAGTAAAGCGCCTGTCTGGGTTCGAACCTACGACCTATAACTCGTAAGTCGCGGCCTTAGCACTAAGCCACCACTACTCCATGGCGCGTGGCCAAAATAGGAACTAACGCCGCCATTTTTTTTTGTTTATACAATATACATACAATTTTTATGACAATTCCCACAAATGTTTACCAACAACCCCCCCCCCCCCCCCCGGCAATGGCATTCAGGCATCAAAAGATCCTTGTTAGTAGCACTCTAGTATATTCTCTCTCTACAAACTATGACATAATCGGAAATATGATACGTATGCTTATCTTGAATTGAATGATACTTCCGTGAGAACACATAATGAATATTCAGTGAAATGGGAAATGGACAATTTTCTTGTTACCTTAGATGCCTCTTATGTCACCGCAGGAAGTGAAAAAATACGTAATTTTTATTAAAGTAGTAAGTATGAGGAAACAATCTTCTAATACATACATTTATACATACAAATAAGTCAAATTGAAGTGTCTGTTTCTAACATAGATCGGTTTGTAATGTCTAAATAACAGCCTTTTACTAAATGCATATGAAATTATATACGGTAATTGTAACAATTATTTTTTTTAATGTTTGTATGGGTACTTATAACAAAACAACATTTTTTAAATTTTTTGTCTGTTTATCTGTCTGCTCGTTTCGGCCAGGTCTGCGAAATGGCTGGACCCATTTTGATGAAATTTGCTATGGAGCTACTTTGAACCCTGGGGAAGCATATGTGCTACTTTTTATCGACATGCCACGCGGACGAAACCGCAGGCGGAAGCTTGTTTATAATAATCTTCATAATTGGTCACATTTTCTGACTTTTTTAGTTGAAAATCGTTATTGAGACCTTAGACACAATAGTACATAACCGATTTATTTTACAATAGGACTTCAACCTCAGTTTTCAGGTCAAGTGGTCTTAGCATAGCCTGCACATTACCTAAGTCGTGCCATGTAAGTCACATGTTTCAATAAAGCTATTCGGTTAACGACCGGTAAGTGTGTAGTGACAACGTCTCATGCGCAGCGTCATAGTGATTATTGTCCCATTTCCTCAATAGACTCATCGACTTCCCACCGCGAAAACAGAAATTCCACGAAATATAATTTTAGATTTGTTTTGTTACCTTTATCGCCGCCACACCGTCCTGCGATAAATGGCGACTTTGACACCTTGAAATAAGCGTCTAAATTCACTTTGGGTCTAAACAAGTAATATATTTCTTATAATTCTTAATAAAAAATCGTTTATTCCAATTAGGCTTAGAGTAGGCCGCCTATTACATGGGGCTTAAAAATAACTGGCGAAATTTGGGTGTACTACAGGACCTTCGGGGAAACGTAGCCTAAGAATCAGGACTTTTTAACGTTAAAATTACATAAGGGATGTCTTCAGTAACTTAACGTTAAAATTACCTACATAAAGGCTGTCTTCACTAACTTAACGTTAAAATTCCAAAACCCCCGCCCTTCACCACTTCCATTTTGATTTTGTTGTATAAATTCTTCATCCCAGCTAAAAAGCTGGGAAGAAGAATTTATTATTATTATTATTATGAGCCTGTTATGTCCCAGTCTGCAGGGCAAAGGCCTCCCTTCCGTTTTTCCATATTCTCCTGTCTCTTGCTACATCTGGCCAATCCTTTAAATAGGCGTCCAATTCGTCACGCCATCTCTTTCTGGGCCTACCGCGCCGCCGATTCCTGTTGTTCGGAACCCAGTCAGTGGCTACTTTTGCCCAATTCTGTTGCGACATGCGGCAGATGTGGCCTGCCCAATTCCACAAGAAGAATTTACACAACAAAATCCCCAGTATTGAGAGATGAAATTGAGACTTGAAAATTAGTTGCACAATAGCTAGATTGACAGGAAAATCTCATAACACTGCCCAATGTAGGAATCGAATTTGTCGCGGAGCCAATGCAATGGTCAAATAAACATTTTTTTTAGAAGGTTGGTCTTCGGAACATAGGTTTACTTAAAACTTAGCCCATCATTATAGGTAATGTCTTGATCGCCACTCAGCTGCATAACAGATATGTATAATCAGCCTATAATGTTCCAACTGTTGCACGTCTTCGAATTTTTAGTTCTAGGATATGCCGGTTTCCTCACGATGTTTTCCTTCACCGTTTTGAGAGCAGTGGTGATGAAATTAAATATACAAAGTAAAGTGCCTGCCTAAGTTCGAACCTACAACTAGTAAGTCGGGGCCGATACCACTGGCTGGGCCACCACTCCTTACACTACTCAGCTGATAGCTCCAAAAAATTATAAAATATATGATATACTCTAGAAACAGACTAAAACAGTGTTGGGTCTATATGTTGCAGTCAAAATTCTTAACCAATCAAAAGTACTATTGACTAGCAAAATCAGTCAAAAGTACTTTTAACCGTATGCTTTAGTCAATAATACTTTTGACTAAAATAACAGTCAAAAGTACTTTTGCCCAATGGAGCTGGTTAAAAGTACTTTTGACTAAGTGATTCCGTCAAAAGTGGTTTTGACTGGTCGTATCAGTCAAAACTCATAAAATGCGCGATGCACGAACGCAATAGGTGACGTAGGATGAGCGAACGAAGGGCACCCCGAGGTTAGGTTTGGTTAGATTACTTTAAACCCTTTATACAGAAATAGGAGCCCCGCCGACATAGGATGCAAGAGCGAGCGAATGAGAATACAAATACCTTTACCGTGCATCGAAGTCAAGTAGTATCGCAGTGAAAATCTTCCGCGGTAACGTGCATCGCAATTTTGTAGCGTCGTATTAGCATTTATCGATATTTTGTGCGTCGAAATTCCGTATTCTACTCTTGTAAAGTTATTAACAGTTTGACTGATACTTTATTTCAGTTAAAACTACTTTTGACGAAGAGCGTCAGTCAAAAGTACTTTTAACCGCAAATTTGCAGTCAAAAGTACTAATAACCAATAATTTTCAGTCAAAACCACTTTTGACCAAGCTGTTCACTCAAAAGTACCTACTTTTGACTGATTTTGCTAGTCAATAGTACTTTTGACTGGTTAAGAGTTTTGACTGCAACATATATATGTACGCCAGGAAAATATCCTTTCAAATACGTAAACAATATCTCTACAATACCAGTACTTTTATTTTTCATTTAACTTTTACAATGATTACTTGATTGGCATAAATATCTGACAATGTATCTGTCTCCCTAAAATGGGAGATAAAGACATTCACACTCTTTATTTATTGCTTACTCTTGGAAACAACTTTTAAATTTTAATTAACATTTTCACATACGCTTGCAGTTTAACCAAATTAAGTTAAAGCGTACATTAAGTTGGGCAATAAATTATTCTTGTAGGAAAATACTGTTTTTATTTTAAGGGACTACTGAAAAATAATGCGTCACAGTGACGTGAATGAACGAATTAGGAACTTAAACTCACTTTTTTCCAAATATAATGGGTATTCAAATGAACTCACAAAAGTCTAGTGGATCCTGAACAGTTGCAGAGGACTTGTTTGTCAACTAAGTGGGTCGCTAGTGGTAACATAATATGGACGATCATGAGGGTGAGAGGGTGAATAATGCTGTGATCTGAAGAAGATGTATTGGTAAGCAATGAGGTGTAATATTTGTCACCCGCGATTATATTATTCCTCCTGATCGAATTTCAGCCATGGCGGTCATAACACTTTGTTCGACCAGGGAATTGAACCCAGGATACCACGCTCAGCAGTCGCGCTTGCGATCACCAGGCCACCGTGGCAGTTAAACCCATCCGCCCGCACCCGCGATTATAGATAAACACTGTAATTACTTACACTTGTTCGTTTGAAGGTATGCGTGTGATATTTCGAAAATACAAATTCAGCTTGAAATAGGATGTAACTTAAACCAGAATTAGTCTTAATGCGTAGTATAGAAGATGTACAATTAGCTTTTGCGGTTTTTAATTCTATGGATCTTTTGTCATAAAAATATTGATACTGCAATGCTAATTGAACCTCCACCTATGCCTACTATCCTTAAACTCAATACATAAACATCACTGTCAATGCAGCGTCAAGCATAAGCAATGAATAACCCTTAACTTTTAAGCGGACACGGACAAAGGAAAAGGCGAGAGTAAACGCAGACAATATAACTAATGCAAGGAAAAGAATATTGCGAACTATGGACATCAATATCCCTTTATTAACACTTGTGCGAGATTCAGCCATACCTAGGGTTATCATCCGTCTGTATTTTTCCGGACATGTCCGGCTCATTGCCGCCCTCCGTCCCCGCCCATTCGGGTCTCCGGACTTTTCAACTAAAGGTATTTTTCAACTAAAGGTATTTTTCAACTAAAGGTATTTTTTTTTCTGTAAAAATAAATATAAGCAAAATCAGCCTATAATATTCCCACTGCTGGGACAAAGGCCTCCTCTCGGTGAGAGGTAGTGGGCCGTAATCCACCACGCCAGCCCAGTGCGGGTTTGTAGATGTCACATGTCTTCGAATTTTTGGTGCTAGGACATGCCGGTTTCCTCACAATGTTTTCCTTCACCGTTTTGACAGCAGTTGTGATGAAATACTTTACACAAAGTAAAGCGCCTGTTTGGGTTCGAACCTGCGACCTACGGCTGTTACCACAGGGCCACCACTGCCCTAAAAAAAAGAAACACGATAAAGTTAAATGTCCGGACTGTTTTGCAAATGACCGGCTTTTTGTCAGGTCTTTTCAAATTTCGAAATGGTAACCCTAGTCATGACTGCCATGACACTGGCATCGCAGGCGCACGTTTATAAGCTATTCATCGAGTTGAAAGCGCCGTCATCGTCAGTGCGGACACGAATGGACAATCAGATTGAACGCATATCCTTGTTCTGTGCAGACACAATGCTTTTCTTTGAGTTTCAAATGTATTTTCTCAGACTGTCTTTAAAAACAACGTGTACTACAGCTGAGTAGGTAGGCATTTGCCGATATCTTCTTTAAAAAAGTGCAGCACGATTTCAAAATAAGGAGTTCAAACATACATAAGGAAACAAAACCATATGCATTAAAACCTACTAGGTACCCCAATTATGATCAAAGTTACAAACGTAGAATGTATAATTTTATAAGTGTAATATGTTATTAATATAGTCGTCGGTTTGAAACAGAACTGGGCCTCAAGTCTGCTATTACAATAGTGTCAGAATGGTCTATCATTGATTTCATAATTGTTGATTTTTGACAAGTTTGGTAATCTACTAATATAACGGCGTCATTATGACTTTCCAATGGTCAAGCACTGACACTCCGTTGAAAGAAATGACAAATAAAAACTTTTTAACAAAAAAAAACAACCGACTTCAAAAAAAAAACACTACAAAGTGTAAAATAACTTTAATTTTAATTTCGGAAGTCGGTGTCTTTGGTTTTGTATTTACGTTTTTGTCACCGACTTCCAAAATTAAAATTAAAGTTATTTTACACTTTGTAGTGTTTTTTTTTTTAAGTCGGTTGTTTTTTTTTTTGTTAAAAAGTTTTTATTTTTTACTTTTTATAGTCAGAGTGCATCTCATGACAATTCCAATAAGCCCAAACACGGCTAGAATACATGGTTTTATTACGAAGTTCCGGTACCTACCTTCCAGCTTCATCATCAGATCGGTTTGATGGTACCATTTTCGTCAGAACCATTTATTTAAATTTGCTTCGTCATAGTCGCTTAACTATCTTAATCGAGATATCTTATCGCCACCCGTGAAATACTTATTATCATTGAAGAGTTCCTGTGGCTATCTGTGGTCTTCTTCATCAGTTCCACTTCACCAAATTATACTTTTTGAATGCAAATGCTTGACATGTTGATGAAAATACCAAAATTGCTATATGTATGCCTATAATATTTGAGGAGTTCCCTCAATTCCTCATGGATCCCATCATCAGAACTGGATTTTGACAAAAATGGGACCAATCTGGAAGCATACCCTTTCAAATAAAAAAAAAAATCCAAATCGGTTCATAAATGACGGCGTACTGAGGTAACAAACATAAAAAAAAAAAATACAACCGAATTGATAACCTCCTCCTTTTTGAAGTCGGTTAAAAAAGGTAATCTCGTACATAATGACAAATGAATAAATTTAAGGTTTTTTGCTATTCATTACGAACTTCTTACTAATTCAGATTGCAAACACTAATAAGTAATATGTAAAAATATATATTAAATGAAATCTAGCATGAAATTTAGTAGTAGTTTTTCTCAGACCATTGACCGACCAATGATCGACCTTTATGAATTTAGCAGATTACGAACTTTTAGCAAAATGACAATGGGATCGTGTTGGAATGACGAATTTATAAAAATAGCAGACTTGGGCCCCTGATCTCACACAACAGAGGTCGGTTTAATTGTCCATAATACCGGCAAGATGTTTAAAGGCTTCCGCAAACAAGCGCAACGCCACTCTAGAAGAACAATTTCTATGGAAATTGTTCTTGGTATCGCAAAAAAAAAAAAACATTGTGTATCTCTGGAGTCACAATTCGTTTCGGTACATTCAACGCAGAACCTCACTAGACATAAAATATAAGTAACTTAAGTAAAATGATTAAGAAATGTGGTTATCTAAGGGTAGAAATCGTAGAAGAGCACCTAAGTTGTTCAGTAGTTTACGAAGATGAAATCACATCATTGTATTCACACCACCGATTTCGACAAAGTTGGTAAAAGGCTATGCTGATGATTACCAAGTAACGTGGCAACTTTATGGCCATAAATTCAGACACTGATAAAGGCCCCGATCGACGGACACGTCAACTACATAAAGCCGTAACCACCAGACGAGATGATGACACTGACAAAGCGCTAGCAACTCGCAGTCTCAGGATTGATGGCTGCGCTTTGATATCACATCGCACACTGAGCTATCTATCTCGCTCAACATTCTAGTACTTATTGCTTAGAAATGGCTATTAATATAGATGGGGAGCAATAAAGGCTGCTTAAGGTTACGGTATAGTGAGCTTAGCTACCAATCTTGCTGACTGGCTGAACTTTTGAGCTAGATGACTCTCTGCAGACATACGTCATACGCGAAATACGAAGATCTTAGAGGTTATACGGAGGAAGAAAATATGTAAGTGTTTTTATTGGGATTTACATAGGATTTTGAATTTCAATGCATCCTACCAGACAAAAGAGTGATAATCAAGTAGCATTATGCATTTTATGCACGTGTCTCTGAAACAATGTTACAGAAAAGCAATAAAACTAAAGTTCTAAATCGTTCTATATCCACCCGCATAACTTTATTGCGGTTTTTGTAATATCCAGTCTAGCAGTCGTCGAGTCATTCTTGTTACTATGTATTTCCTTTACGTTTACTGCAGCTGAATAAAGCCGCCCGTTGAAATGGTCACGAGTGCATCGGATTGAATAACCTTTTATTTTACAAACGGCTTCCTATTGCTCATTAAAGCAATAATTCACGGGTAATGACGTAATAGGATACATTGTTGGTAATTATGCGTTGTTTTAAGTCAATTCAAATATCGTAACTCAATTACTCTAAACATTCAGGAAACGTCAACGCACGGTAGCGAGCACTGCGTACTCGAAGGTACTCGTAGGTCTAGGTATGGTGAAGGGCTTGCATAATGGCTGCGCGCGCGCTGATAGCGGCAGCGGCCTATCTACAAGCGCGCTGACAGAAGCAGTTAAGCCGTGTTCACACATCGCTTGTTAGACACCGCACAACTGCCAATTACCGCGACATACAACCCCCATACAAACTCACTTTCGCCACTGGACCCGGCAATAAGCGTATGTTCATGGGATTTTAAATTGCAAACGAGATGGTAATTAGCGAAAACAATCGCTTAAAGTCGTGGCATTCAGCCACCGAGGCCGAGGGTCCTGTATGGAAATTAGGGACAAATTACGTCTCCACTCTTACTTTCATTTGTATAACAACAGTTACATAAAACCAGTAATTTATTATTTCTTAATCCACTTTGTTATCCTGTTTAAAGGGTTTGTGCAATTGTTGCGAATCGTACAAAAATAATGTCGATTTATCAATCGGATTGTATCGATTTTTGCGATCGATCATGACACGAATAGATCAAAACAGTCGGTCAAACGTATTCCATATCTGGAGCCGATAATCGTATGCGTGCCCGGGCCGAGCTTGCCACTTATGCAACTTATAAAATATTGCGAACTCATAAGCGCAGTGCGCCCGCGCCGCGGCAGCACTGAGATGAAACTGGAGATAGAGTTAATCTAATAAGTCAGATCTGAAGCCAGACGTCGACCGAAGTAATAACTCACGGTTGAGGAGCCAGAGGTTAATTAAAAATAGCAACTTCAATCTTAGGTGTCAGAGATGGAGTTAGATTAGGAATCGTCCGATTTATCCCATCTCAAACACTAAAGCACACTTCTTTACCAAGGAAGCGTGATAAATTACGAAATAGTAAATTATGAAAACGAGCACCGAGCGAGCTTTCCCTAACGTAGAATATTTTGTTCTAAGGTATTTACATTCTAACATACCTAATTGTTTATAGTTGAGCAAACAAACGGCAACGCTTTTGTAACACCCATTTACGCTTTACAAGTGTTTATTTCTTAACGTTCTTGTACTAATTACGCAGCGTATAAATCAACTGTTGGTTTTAGTGCCAAATCTCGCGAACGTATCGCGTTGCGCCTGAGTTCGGACAAACCTAACTAATGTGACGCAATTTTGCACTTGAGAAATTCAAGCTATCAATTCGCGGCGTTCTTAAACGCAGTCGACGGCAAGTCATCACTAATCAATTTGGTGTATGTTCTCCGCATCTTACACAAACGACCCGCAAGCCAGGCTGGTTGCAAAGCATTCGACATAAGAGCAATTACAAGTAGGCCCCGGTGCGTTCACGTAAATACCTACCACATGCGTATAGTTGTAATACAAATGTGGTTTATTTGGTTTGCTCCAAACGAATTTATGTGAAGAGTTTTGTTATATCCAATATCCGACGTTGTAAAGCCCTGAAACACACCCCTACAAACCCCTGATTGAAACATTTATCGAACAAATCACGAAGAGAATCGAATATCGCACAAGGATGTGAATAAATATGTGGGTGGAATTGTGAAATGAAGCATTTTACGATACGACAATGTGAACTGCCAATAAAAAGGATATTATTTTAAATTAGTCATCGCAACAAAGTACCGATCATGTAACAAAATTGTTTTATGACAAAGTTAAACGTAACTGCTATTGATAACAACTAGTTTGAGAACATAATCCTTAATTGTATTGTTGGACAAAGATACTAGTAAAACGTTACCGCTAAACGGGACATTATACGGTGAGGAACGCCTGGGCAAGAACATTACAATTCTGAATTGATTTCAATGTTGTTAGCATCATTTACAAAGACATGCATGTAAACAAGTTCATAATGTTTAATGGGCCTAGGCATGATTACTAATGGTGCAAAATTGTGTTCTGCTTTACTCGAAATAAAAATTCTGACCAATCGTCTGTACCATTTTTCCGCATCACTACTTACTTCATCCGCGTCACGTACGAGTACTAGAAATCTTGGGCCGAGCCACAGATAAAGTACTGATTCACTGGACACATTCAAAGATAACCGTAAGTAGTGATTTCTACCATTTATCCTGTCAATCACCGCTGGTTCCTAACAAACACCGGTCAAAGGTGCGGGAAGGCCTCAATCAAATCAATGATACGGGGAAATGTAACAGATACCTTGTAACACATTCGAGTGTATAGGAACACCACTGACCCGCTTGTTTCCGTCAATCATAACATAGGAACCTACGGTAAGGTATTGTTGAGACCGTTAGTTAACTTTTATAAAGTACTGCGGCACGTTTCGCACATTAAATGGAGTTGGTTCCTTGGTTCCTGATGACTGTCTGCTCGTTACGGACGTTCGTTAGCTTGGGCGGTGGGCCCGCTTGGCCAGTTATCACGCCACTTCTCCGGAGTATTGCCCATAAGAAATGCTCCGAAAAGACTTTCTTCCAGTCGGTTCGTTTATTAAAATGTTGCACTCAAAAATATATAAGCTCCGAGTCTAAGCACATTCACCTCAACTAAAATAAAACAGAACGTCTTTGATTAATAAAAGGTTGCACACATTTACTAAGTTAATGGCTAATGAGGCATATACATATACCACCAAGTGTGAGGCAGCGTTTAATAACGCATACTTATCGCTAATAACCTAACGGGTCTAGCAGAGTTAACATTAATTCTGAGACACTACTTGGAGCCATGTTTAGAATAAATGCTGGTTAGAATGTATCATAATAAACTATACTGACGGTTGGCCAGACAATAGCTTATAATGTTGTAAGACATAACAACTCGCTTCAGGGGAATATTGTTCACCATTACCACCATACCAACAGTAATTTTGAATGCGTTCTTTGAAAAAACTGTGTAAACCTCATTTCATGTATCTTCAACCTAATATCGCCTTCATACTGGTGACAAGCTTAAAAGCAGCTGTAATCAATATTCTTCCATAATAAAAAAACAGATATTTCGCAAAACATCCTGCAGCGGTCGCGTTGCACTCGAAAAATATAAAAGCGAACAAGTTTCTAGTAATTAAGCCAAAACTCCGTAAGGAAAGTAGGTCGTAGCTACCTCTGAAATAGTTTCACCACCCATCGACTCTGTACATATATTAAATTTCGGAGGTGAAGGACCGAGTTGCGTGTACTGTTTGCGTGCATGATCAATACGAGATTCGTTCATTCGATTCCGGCACTTACTTACCGACAGGCCCATCAATTTCCAAAAGCCACATATTGAGAAAATCAGATGTAAACTCTTGTCACTTACAGGAGCTCTTCACAATATAAACAAATGCCTTCCTCGGAAAGTTCGATACATAATTTATAATTCTTTAGTTAAACCACATATAGATTACCTAATAGAAATCTGGGGGACCGCAACTAAATCGAATCTAGAAACATTACAAACAGCACAAAATAGATTAATCAAAATATTATTTAATTACCATTTTCGAACGTCAACTCAGAAAATATATAAGGAAACAAAAATAATGAACATTTCCCAAACATATAAGTACTATACATGTGTACTAATACGCAAAATATTACATAAAGACATTCATACAACACTAAATTTCACAAAAAAACATCAAATACAAAAAATTAAACTACGAAACTCCAATCACATAATAACACGACCTCCCAGAACAGTTAATTACGGGAAACGAAATATTGAATTTGAAGGTGTTAACATGTACAATAAAATACCCATGGAAATAAAAGAAGCGAAAAGCATGTCTTGTTTTAAAAATCAACTTAAATCGTATATAATGTGTCAATAACAATAATAATATGAAAATACTAGCATTAGCAAGTGTTCATGCAAACAAACAATAATAAAAATAAAAGTTCTCTATTTGTCAGTACTCTGCCTTGAATGCCACATCTAGTAATACATCTAACTTTACATCCGTGTTTACTCGGTTGGTGATTAGCTGATATTTGCTTTTTTTATCACTACCTTCCTATTCATTATTGTTTTACTTTTAACGACGTTACTGCACGCTCGTAAACATTTTATGTAAATTTAGTTTCTCAGTAAGTGAATTCTTGTTAATTCTTAATGAGAAATAATAAAGTTCTTAAACCATAATTTCGGGACACCTTCGGACTTCGCAGAACTTTCGCCAGAAGCACGAACCGAATCTGATATGTATCGGCAATGTGGTCATTAATACAACAGCGTGTCGCACTAGGTTGGACGTTGCAACATGTTACGTAGCAACAGTTTCAAGATATTTTTGTCTCGTTCAATTAGGCAGGGTGTGGTCATTGTCAACTGTACTGAAACTGATACCGGTCAGCTGTTCATACTTATCTGTCATTGTGTAATATAAATTAAACCTACGATTGTTTCAACACTTGTTCTTACCATACGAGAGCAAAATGCTGATGAGAGTATTCGTTCAACAAAACGTACCATGAAGTCACGGCTTTTATCCCTGACAGGTTAACTAGAGTTAAAATTAGCTTGCAAGCATTACTTGAAAGGAATCGAGTTTGCAATATACAATTACAATGGGTTAAAAGCGAAGAAGGTTGTGACAGTGACAGGTTAGCAGACCATCACCATGCGGCTACAGAAAAAGAGTAAGTATCTACTTACGAACAAAAAAGAGAAAAGTGATACGAGGCTTTCTAGGACTCCCCTTTCTATACTACATTTAAGGAAAAGGAAACCATCAATCAGCCAAAAATAAATATACCAGTTTTGGAAACAAAATTAAAACAAAATATTACTTTCACGCCAATTTTTGTTGACAGGTTGTGTGATTAAAACCAAACCTTCGATTAACGATGACGGATTCCTTCCGGATCAACATGATTAGATTTTGATGAAAGCTAACTCACTAACTAACTTCCGTGCAGAATATTTCTAGTTATACTTAACGTACAAAGATCAAAAGTATAGATATAATTATTGAGTAAAGAGTATACTTGGGAAACTTGAATGTAACTGTATGTAACAAATAACAAATAAGATATTCATACACCGTAGTGAATATAAATAAACGAAATACATAAATAGCTAGTTGGAGGCTATTATAATAAATTATGTTAAACAAAAACTGCTCCAGTGAGTGTTTGAGCGAATATTCGTCTCGATTGGTCTCGGCGCGCGCAGGCGCCCTGCTGCGCCGATCCCGAGTATATCGCCATCATTGCGCCATTACTGTCTTCCTTCAGCTACTGTAGATCAAACTCGTGCGCAACCCGTCACATTCATACTTGTAACGGTCCCCTGCAACTCTATACAATTTAAATAATGAGAGAACTAGTCGATGTTACGTGTGTAAATTAAGTTCTGCTCCTCTAGTCATGTGACCGGTCAGCATGCGCGTTCGTAACAAACATATATATATATGCCGCCTCTTAATAGTTTCACACGTTATTTCTGACAGACAGCTGCCCCACTTGTCACCGAGGTAATCTCCAAATTGCACGTGTCGTTGTGCATTTTCCTTAAAAATGAAACCGCAGCACAGCCCGATGAATTATTACTTTTCTTGAATATGTCAAGAAGTACAGTTAGTAAGTCGTCAAAAGATTTAAACACTGTAATGGCTTGTACCTTTTCTAGTAGTTTATCCTCACATTGTTTATGTTGAACAGGGTTAGCAGAAGTCGATTTAGCAACCGTGTTGAAAGTACAACAAAAAACTTTGAACACAGCTTTTAAAAGTTTAGAGGTTAACTTTTCATAATTCGAATGAAAGGGTGAAATTTAACAAGCATTGTTACAAGTAGTTTAATCGTATTGCTTTTGTATTTTTCGAGGCCACTGGTCATTATCTTATGCCCGTTTAGAGTAATAAAACCCGTGATTGACAGTTAGAGGCCGACCATCAACTGAGTAAAAGTTTAATAATCAGGTTAAACGTTTCAGAAAAATTGGCACATCATTTGTATGGTAGCCATCGCATTTCTAAAGCATTTCTGTTAGTATTTTGCAATTAGACGAAATTAATTAAAATTATATTTACTTTTCACTGGATTTGAAGTTTATATACACACGGTAGTCGCTGCCATGAGGTCTCGTATTATAAGCTTTTTTCCAACACTAGTGAGATCAACTTTCTGAATCCTTTGTCAAGCAAAAACATTAAGGAGACGTGAAGAGAAGCCTTATCTGTAGTACATATTGTTAGCGAGTTTCTCAATCCTTTTAGGGCAATACAGGAGTCAGTGACTTTACACAATACAAAACAAAAACCGCCTCTGTAAACTTTTTCACACAAAAGGCGCCAAAATCATAATTTTTAACGTCCGCGTTTACATACTATAACCCTGAAACATAAAAACGTCTGCGTTATTCAACATGAGCGTTTACAGCCACCATTTTGTTATGTAGGCACCTGACATTAATTGTTAAAAATGTGATATTGACACGGAATCTTAACTTTCGTCATGCTGCAAGTGATTTGGGAGAATAATCACACACGAAACACAGATTTGTTCATAAATTGATACACCGTTAACTTAATACGTTGTGTTCGGTTAAAAGGCGAGAAATTTGTAATTTTTTTCGCCGTAAGTTACATGCATCCATCATCTGTTGTTTTGGGAGACCGTTAACGGCCCGTCAGAACTTCAACCTGGAGGGAACGATCGACAGAATTAATAGATTTCATACTTCACCCGTACATCGTCCTCCGTATACTTATAAGTATTTAAGTATGCAGTCGTACCTGAATTTATGCGGTAAGTGGGGCACGGTGATCGTTTACAAGTAAGTCGGAATACGAAGAAAATACATACAACGTAATTTGACATTGAACTGAGAACTGAGTGATAGTGTGCAGCGACAGCGGTGCGGAAAGTAATAGTAAGTATGTTTCCAAGATTGATTAGTTGTCTAAGTTTTGCTAAATTAAGCCAATTATGGTTTGATAAACACTAATGTAGCGTATTAAGAACGGAAATAATCAATCATACACAACTAATTGTCTGATCAAAATGCGAAAGTTTTACTATGAGCTATAATGCTATTTAATTTGTATTAAAATGACTTTTACATATCTAAATCATAATTTAGCTAAGTAATAAGGGGGGCACGGGTCGATCGATCAGGCTTGCCGCGGTTGGTCAGTGGAAGAGTGATCATCTTTGCATATCAAAACTATTCAAATTCAAAACCCCTCCGTGGCTCGGAAAGCACGTTAAGCCGCTGTCATTCGTAGATCATCAAGTATACAGAAAGTCTAACAACCAGTCACCAGTCGCATTACCCAGTAACTGGGTTATGGAGGTCAGATAGACAGTCGCTTCACGTAAAATACTGGTATTCAGCTGCATCCGGTGAGACTGGTAGCTGACTCAAAGAACATAGAAAAAGGCTAGGTAGAATTGATAAAGCTAGATTATCCAGCATAATGTAGCTAGATAATGTCGTATTACGAAAATAGACAACACCGATGAATGGAAACCGCCACAATCACCTTCTAAATAAAGTTCACCTCCCTCATTGCTCCCTTCAGTAACATCTTTACTATGCACCAACAGCGATCTACGTAAACACAGTAAAACTGTAGCATAAACCGTGTTGGAACTAAGAAAGGAACATAAAATAGTTGTTGCTCGTATTATGCACGCCCCTACGATGATTCGCGAGGCAATAAATTTAATGCAGTGGACAGCAAAATTGTTGTTTTGACCGCACGACTTTGCAATGCTTTTATAAAAACTTGATGCTTCCTTTAATTTAATGGCCTATTGACGGAAAACGTTTTGTTGGTTGTCATCATTGAAATTATGACTCGTTTTATATGGTGCTAATTACTGTCTACTTTTTACTTACTTTTGCCTGGCGTTTCGCTCTCACTAGCAAAGTTTACGGTCACTGACAGTGTGATACCGTGTAGTCGAATGTGATGCAATAAATATCGTAATGTGGAGCGGCAATCCCACACTCGCGTCTTCTTTCCTAACACGGGCATCGCTGGGAGCAAACTAAAGCGGTCCCTGACGTTCGACGGGATGTCGTTTTACCAAAACGGGTAACCACACTACATAAGGAGCTCGCTCTTATACTTTTTAGCTTACTACTTTCTTAAGGTTTGTACGCTGTAATATCGATTCGGAGAAAAACACGCATAGAAATAAACTTGCGCTTAGCAACAGTAGCCCTTACAATGCTGCACTTTCTCATTTTCTGATGCTTATACCGAGTTATGAATAAAAATGTGTATCTACTCAACCTAAGATAAGAAGATACACCTACAACATAATACAGATATAGTGCCAAGAACAGTCGTAGGTACGTGATTTCTTGTTTACTCTTCAGGAAAATTCCTTAAATACAACCTTATCTTTTCGGCATTCCGCAGCTCCTTTACGGTAAGAACATTTGTCAGGTAAGGTCGCATCGAGACGCCATAAAAGACAACCGGTAGAATGTTCGCGAGTCTCTGAGCCCGCACCGCCGCACCGCACCGTCGCGCCGCAGCGCAGCCGCAAGCCACCATGCACACCATGTACCACCGTTGTACTCAACAAACGCATTTATTATTCCCAGATAGACATGATATTCGCTATCTCTACACACGAGGAAAACAGAAACAAGTTTTGCCACTTATTTTCGTCTTCATTCTCTGCGTGCACCTATGCATCCGTGCGTCTTTAAATTACCCAACAGCCTTCAAAATAGAAAGGAACGTCTTTAACATTTACATATGATATGACCTCAGACTATGGTTATTAAAACCTAGTTTTGTTTAACCCACTCCGGAGACCTGAAATCTTAATTGTGCGTTTATACAAATAGTTAAATGTTAAAGATAAACAAATGTTAAAGATAGCAGTAATCGTGAGAGTTCTAATGTATCCATTTTAGCAATTAAAGAGAAGTGCAATAATAAAAATGAATTAACAATAAACATAACACGTCCTCTTCTATTGATACTACAGTCAAAAGTAGTGAATTTTAATTTAAAAGATACAAGACATAAAATTAAAATCGCACTAGCTAATTGCATCAATTTAACAGTTAATAAAGCAGAGCCATTCTGTTTACCTTTTACGTCGCTATTACGGAGTTATAACCAATTAATGCGAGACAGATTTAGATGCAACGCCCACTAATCTCTGACGTCACATGTCACGAGCTTACTGAGACGCTCGAAATAGGTACTTAATTGTATTTTTGGGTGAAGACTTGTTTTTTTCGATCTAGAGAATACCAGCAGAAAGAATGACAGGCTTTGCCTTGAAAACGCAAAAGGAGATAATACAATAATAACGAGGAATCAAACCGAAATATTAAATTAAATTCCACTTTCCAGACAGGTGGAACGATGACCTGAAGAAAACAGTTGGGGCAGACAAGATGTGGGAGGCGAAGAAGTGGGTGTCGTGAAGCAATGCGGCGCGCGGGAGGCCTACTGAGACAGCCTCTTGATGTAATGTTATCTTTTGTTTTATTTTTGTTCTAGCTCTAACAAACAATAAGTCTGAACATAGGTAAATCAAAGTACAAAGACATTGGTGACACTTTTATCAAAACAAACAATTTGCATTCCATTAAAAAATCAGGCCGCAGCCGCACAAATATTTACACATCTGTTTCCTTTCAAAATTTCGTAACGAGTGACGTAATAGGGAATTCCTTGAGCGGTGTGACGTATACGAGGCGACGCGACGAAACGTCGAAGTCCGGCAAAACTCCTGCGCAGCGCCCTGCAAATGTCAAGAACTCTGAGAGCGGTTACGTAAACGGCCCAGTTACCGCTACGTACGACCTTTGCCGACACCTTTGAAAATTGACTCGTGTTTTAAGGAAATCTTGACACCCGTTATAGTTTGGCTCTTATTGGATGTCAAAGTTCACTATTGTTCTTATAATCGAACGTCGAATACATTTTGTTTTGATTGTATTACAGAACAGCTTTCGACGTAATCCGTAAGTCAATTTATGCAAGCAAAAATGTAGGTAAGTAAATAACTTCGATTAAGTAACAAGAATGCTGGTCAAAGGTTATGATTTGTGTATCTACCTACCCTACCCACTATTAAACGTTAAGTTACATTTCTTTGGGAAGAGTCGTTGGGGAATGGGAACGAAAGATGTTAAATAAGAAACTGAGTAGGTAGGTATATACAATAAGATTACAGACATCACCAATGCTGCCACTCACCTGTTTATGATCCATTTTCTGTTCAACTTAAGTAGGTACATCAAACTTCGCAATATGTGGTATAGTTCATCCAGCACCAACAAAATACAGCAGTCGGTAGGTACCCTATGGCATACTCGCGTTCAGTAAATCTTGGTGTCTGTGTCCACATAGACAGTGCCACCGGCATGGAAATGTCAAACACCTGCCAGACGAACTCCATTCTCTCACTCCAAACCAATTACTATTCATAAAACCACACTGAAATAAATTAAACATGACGTTTCAATAAAACAAATCTGGTGATAGTAAACATACGTCTCGGGGCGTGTCTAATGTTTACATAAAATAAATTAGAAAAAAACCGGTTTATTGTTAATTGGAGCGTAAGAACATTACCGTGTGTGAGTCTAATTTGTGCAATGTTATGTAATATTCGAGGTAGCTATGAGTGTGTAACTTCAGACCGGCTGTCCCCTAGCGTTAGCCGTGCCGACTTATCAATACACATGACATGTTCACACTTTTGCAACGTATGTTATGACCTTTTTAATTGACAGACTGAAAAAAAGACGGACCGACTCGTGCGCCGCGCAGAGTAGAAAAGATTGTGCGTTATGCAAGGCGGAAGTAATAAGGAAATGGTAAGAGCTATTGCAAAGAACGGGAGCCGGAACAATAGGAAAGTAACAGGAATATAGGCACTTAATAAGCATATGCTGTTTATGGTAGATTTTAAGAGCCTTACACAAACATATCACAAAAGTTATAAACTTATACTTAGGTACATCAAAGCATTGTATGCATCACGACAATCCTTAGTCATACAGGAAATGCACTAGGATACAGTTACTCATAAAAGTCTGCTCATCTTGAAGATAGTACCTTAGCATAGGATGCACCATAAAACAGTGCGGTAAATCAGCACTTACAACTCATAAAAGACACGTAAACTAAAATTTAACAGTAGACATTAGTAGAAATAAAGACATTAAAGGAATCTAAGCATATAACGTTCAGACAGTTAAAAACTTCAGTGTGTAAAGCGAAACCTATTGACAATTAAGTATAAAGTGTTAATTGCTACATAAGACTACCGTTATTCGATTAACACGGGTGTTACTATCTTCATATCATGTCTTCACAACTAATTAAATTCTACCGTTCGACAAAAGAGGACACTTTTGTCTTCGACTATGATGTTTCATTGCATTCATGCAGAAGACAATGGCCCCGATTCTGTTGTTCACAAACTAAACTAAATTTAAGTTCAGTGCATCTTTTTCTTTCTATTTCATAAAGAAAAGGACAGAAGATAAATATTAGTTTAGTCCTGTCAAATTAGATAATCCATAGACAAGTTTAACCGTGATTAAAAAATTGGCTACTAAAAATACGTAAATTTACATCAGGTCGGCGACTAATTTGACAGGACTAAACTAATATTTATCTTCTGTCCTTTTCTTAATGAAATAGAAAGAAAAAGATGCACTGAACTTAAATTTAGTTTAGTTTGTGAACAACAGAATCGGGGCCAATGTGTGTTTTACTGTCAAAAACAGGAATATTCTTCCTGAACTGTTTTAAATAGCTGTAATATGCACCTCCCATGGAAAAATAATATTGATTGGGGATTGGCAGCAGCATGGACAGTCGATAATAATAGGTTAGAACATTAAAATTCATCAAAAAGTTGAACTTAAGGCGAAAGCGTCAGGGAAAACAGATCAAATTTTCTTAATTTTTTTGCAATATGCAGGTTAGTATCAGTTTTATATTGATCTAAATATGATTCGCGGCTGAAACAAATATTTATGTCTCTATGTTCATATTACTCTACTGAATTTGCCATTTGAGGCCAATTCTAACTCAAGGAGTTGTATTACTGAGTCTAATGAATTTGATTTTGTAAAACATGAAACGTTTAATTTCTCTGGACTGTACTTACCTGTCAAAAAGAGTAAAATATATAATGTGGATAAGGCACGAGTTTAAAACAGAAGAAGATCTAGCGGGTGATCCAGTGGAGAGTGGAGGGGGGTTCAGGGGATCAGACCGGAATAAATCATTATAATTATGTAAAGCCATGTTTGTTACGGTCGCGAATCATATTTTAAACAATATGATTCGCGACCGTAATTTCGCATACCCCTTAAAACTCAAGGACATAATCTAGAGATTCAACGCAAATAGAGCCACAGAGATAATTTAGTTTTACAGGTTATTTTTGCGCTTATGTTGTAACATTTTCGAGGCAACTGTGATAACCGCCAAGCGTAACACGGTAAAAGCATTTTCCAACGAGCCGCAAGCAACTTACTAACGGACTGATACAATCACCACACTTTTTATCATTAGACCTAGAAAATAGAGATTTCTACAAAACGAGCCAATGGCGCCAATATTCTATCAGTAAATAGGGGTGGTTGGCGGCGCGGGTGCAGCGCACTAAATCACACACTAATAACTACCAACAGTGATACGATCGCAGCTTTCAATAATAAACTTACCCAATTGTGCCCAGTGCCTTTCATAGAAAGCACTCCGTGAAGTTCTTTACCGGTTTCGTTCCACAATTACCAGCAACAATGATATTTCCATTAACTACTATTCTAAATTGAAATTATCTAGATCAAGATATATTTTAAGATAGAAATGCATTTACTAGCGCTTAATTGTGGAAATTAGTTCACTATTGTAGGACATTTCTGTTATATTAATTGCCTTAGTCTCTAAATTTTTGGTAATACAGCGTTTTAATTCTAACGTCTGCTACTTTTCTAAAACGAAAAAGTTTGCGTTGTCCTCGCTTTCTTTTATGTCAAAAACCTTGCAGACATTTCCTCTTTATGGTAGACTAGCTGCGCCCCGCGGTTTCACCTGCGTAAGTTTCGATCCCGTGGGAATATCGGGATAAAAAGTATCCTATGTGTTAATCCTGGTTATAAACTATATGTGTGCCAAACGTCATCCAAATCCGTTCAGTAGTTTTTGCGTGAAAGAGTAACAAACATCCATCCATCCATCCTCACAAACTTTCGCATTTATAATATTATTATAGTAGGATTTAGTTGTTTAATGCCTTACTTAGCCATCATAAAATTTATTCCCTCGAATTCTGACACGATCACTGACAAATGCTTGCACTGACTGGTCCACTCTATCTGTGGTACTTTTTTCAAAACACCATTTCAGATCACATGGTCTTTACATGTTCTGACCAAGATTATGTCAAGACATAAACAAACTCAGAGGTCGCAGTTTCTTATAAAGTCCAGACTTTAAAGGAAACTGCGATCTCTGAGTTTTTTTTGGCCTTTCTTCTCAAAATAGTCAGATAGGAAACGCCGACCTCATCTAGCTTATTTTTTGTATTTTTGTATACGTGTAAAAGTGATTCCGATATCTTATTTACAGAACAAACAATTTTATTTAATTTATAGATAACTTGCTTATTATAATACTGACTTAGTAAAGTTAACAAAGCATATTGTTTTAAACAACACGACAATCTCCTGGTATCTCTATTGCTTCTGCGTATCCACATTACTCAAATTATATAATAGTTTGACAATATCTCATCACACTATGAAAGTGAAATTCTTGTCAGTGGTAATTTTATTATACTATGAAAGTCTAACCTCTCACTAATTACCCATAAACACCTAATAAGCCTTTGGTTTCTTAGCAGTAAATAATAACTATATAATGCTTAGCTAACAGTACTACTTTATGAACGAGAAAGTTTGACAACCATACTATTTATCAATCAACAAGTTATAAGAAGTTTCATATCTGAAGTCGTTTCTTCAATTGATTTGTTTTACTACTTATACGAGTTAAAATAACCTTTCAACCTTGTCTTCAGCTAACAAGATTTACGCTTAGGTCGAATTTCACCAATGACACTAAACGCGATCAGCACATCTTAACCGCGTTTAAGAGCTGTCAGTGTAAATATTCCACAACAATAGTGACACTGACAGCTCCTAAACGCGGTTTATACATGCTGATCGCATTGTCGTTATTTATTATTTACTTTCTGGGTAATACAGATTGTCGAATTAACGATTCTAAACAGTTTTATTTTGTCAATGTCGCAATTTAAACTATAATTTGCACGTTGCATGTAATTTAGTTTATATATGATCATGACTGGCGCAGTAAATGTGTTAAACAAAATAAAGGGAATCCAAAATAACTTACCCACACACTTTTCAGTTAGGTACGTTTTGCTTTGGCATAATGAACATCAAGTATCAATAGACAAATCAAACACCAAAGAAGGTTCAATGGTGAAACACCAAGATTGTTTCTATAGGCAGCCCACAAATAAATTAACTTCGTGCGAGTCGCCTGAATAAAAAATATTATTATCAGAAAGTGGCGATTCGCCCGTTTCGGGAGAGGAAATTCGTACAAATTGACTAATAAGCCAGATTGTCAGCGTAGGTAATCAGTTAAGTACCTTCAGTTAAATGCGTGTAAAATGTCTTTCTCGGCCGTATGGAATCACAATCAGAAGATATCGTCATCATCAATTCATCCGTCGTCCACGACATCCACTGCTGCCCCTAGCGTGGCCATTTCGACCAGCTCTTTGCTTTTCGCATACACCAGATTCCTGTGGTATTCATAAGTTCATCGGTCCACCTTCAGAAAACAACTTCTATCAGAAGATATACCATCTTTTTATTCTTTTACAGAGGAGTAGTCAATACTCAATCAGTACAGATGAATTTAAAAGTTTAACGATCCAATAGATAGACGCATTGCATAGGTAGATGAATTTAGCTGCACTTTCCAAATCGTTTATTAAAACGTACGTTTAATAAATGACAGGAATGAGCGGCTTGCTCAGGCGCATCACACGTCACGGGCCACACGATAAATCTTCTTTTGTTTAGTTCGTGTAATATGTTATAAACAAACACGCAGGCGGCGATGAGACACGCTCGGGGTTTGACTAGTATGTCCCCGCGGTGACGGTTTGACCTTATTTCATAATATGATAAAATATTTATAAATGCTGGACAAGTAAGGTGAACCAGAAAATAATAATAGAACTGGCTAAAACCAGAAAATAATTCTGGAACTGGCTAAAATCCACTGCATAGGTACTTAGTACCTATTTAATGAAGTGATAAATTATAAGACACTTTTTTTACAAAAAAGGTGCACCTTACAAGTATGTACCAACCAATCAGGAAAGTTTAAAACCCACTGAAGTATGAAGGTTCTTACAAAGCCACCTGTAGGCTCTAGGGGAAATAGATTCGCAACACAATAAACAATAATAAACCATTGATCCCACATGGAAAGTTATCAACGCAACTGGTGGTCTTGGATTCAACGGTTAACAATACACGATATATATATACATTATAAGATACCGATACATTTATTTTATCAAGAGCCACTGAAATTAGAAACGATTTAGATTACTGTGCTAATACCTACTGAAGTTAGCAAGTAAGTAAGTACTTACTTCATAAGCGAGTTGTATGTTAAGCACATAACAATTAAAATGAATAATTAAGAGATCTGCTGGTCTATTTTATGAAAATGTCACCATGACAACTTAAGTGAAGAGAATTAGAAGTGAGCTTTTAATAAAATCAATCCCTAATATCACAAAACTATTGTGTCTTGGGATCTGTATTTTAGTTTTTTTTGCCACCGTCTTCCGAAATTAAAGTTATTTCATTATTTTGAGTTTTAACTTATTTTTGCATATATTTCGATTTTGTGTTTTTTATTTTGTACCTAATTTTTATTGTAAAAGTCTGATCGCCTAGTATCGTGCTTTACTAAATGTTAATTTGATTTGTGTGATTATTTTCTAATCACAAGCACTTTTGGCGTTGAGTATACTTTTTGATAGAACGGCTGTAATGCGACTGATCCAAGAAAAAATCACCTTCAAGAATACAATAGGGCTGATCGCTTTATAATTTTTATTTATGGATAATTTATGGCCGGTTCCTATAAGTAAGGCCTCTTTTACACGGTACGGCGTAGAAATAAACCACGCCGTAGAAAAAAATTTGTCTGTCAACAAACTTCCATTACTGATCCATAAACTGACGAACCGTGCCTGAATAAGCTGCGGGCGAATAAACCGTAGTTTTTCACGGCAAGAAAAACATGTGAGTTAAAGGGCCTAACTGTCCGTTAGAACCTTTAACTCACACTGACACCTTATGAGTCTGTAATACTCGAATTAAAATGACTTTATAAAATCGATAGATTAGCGAGGAAGCTTGCTTTCTTGTAGGTAATGGATGTTGGAATGTTCCATAGTATTTTAGCTTAGCCTACTTCTAAACCATCAAAAATATTATACAGTGTCGTCATACAGGGACATCGAAGCGCAAACTGTAATCATGGATTCAGTATAAGATTCTGACCCCTGCGTTGAAATTTATCGTCGGTTATTAAAAAGAAAATTTGCTGTTACAGACATTTTTACCGTGTAGGTATTGCACTTGTTTAAGAAACAGCAGATTTTTTTTTTATAACTGACGAGTCATTTCTACGCTAGGGGGGTGTCAAAAAACGAAAATGCGGAAGCAACGACACCGACTTCCGAAATTAAAGGTAGTTTTCACTTTGAAGTGTTTTTTTTTTTTTGAGGTCGGTTGTTTTTTTTTTTCTTGTAAAAAAAATTCTTTTATTAGATAAGAAATTAGATTAAGTTCCTTTCGGTTTTGTGTGACTAACATAAGTCACTTTAGTTTACGAGTAAATTGTTACTTGTAAAACTACGATGAGATGAAAGCCTTTCATTATGAATTTATAGCAAACCTAATTTGCCACCTGAGATCTAGTTCGACCAAGTCACCACTGGTATCATAAACTGTATTGGATACTGGATGCTGAAGCAAACAACATAGACTTTGCATAATATTCTATGTTTTAAATGGCTGTACTAGCAATAGAGAGATTATTACAGTAATTAAATTTTCTTGTCAATACTGCTTGTATAAATGGCATTATTAATGCAATTAATATGACCTAACCGTGCTAAATACTATCCATTTACTTAGTGCTGACACATTGAATAGCTACTTAAACACTACATTGCAAAGCTTTAGTAGTTAAATACGATAGTTTAATTAACTGGCTAATCACTTGGCTGTTTTGGCATAGATGTTATCGGCTTGATTGATTACAATGCTGTGAAATTTTAATTGACGAAATTACTGTCATGGCATCTATCAATCAGCTGAGACAGTCGCAGCTATTTGCGGTCCAATGCTGGACAAAGACCAAGTTGCACCACCACTACAACATTCAAATCCGCAAGCCGAATTCCAAGCCTGTAGCTAGGTAAACTATCCAGGTACCTATAGGCAACTCTTCCCTTTTTTGATCCCGCGTAAACAGCAAATTAACTTAACAGAACACCCCTTTCAGAACAGTCCAATTCTTGAGAAAGTCTACTTAATATCACGCTAGGACGCTTAGGAGCCGAACATGAACAAAAAAGTCCTAAAGAACGCTGAGCGAAAACGAAGTAATAGCGCGGGCAGGCGATACGATGCGACGGGGTGGGTTGGGGTAACAAGAAATTTTACGCGGACGAAGTCACAAGCAGAAGCTAGTCGAATATAAAGGGTAAGTATCTAAACTCTTTGAAATATTTTTTCTTTGGGAATATGTAATCAATAAGATTTATGACGTTATAAGTCTAATAATAAACAAAACACGGTAAAAAGGAGACTTTAATAAAACAAAAAACCATCAAATTACACAACGATAAAATTGATAAGACCGCTCAAACAAACAATGGACAATCTTAATCATCGTTTACTTGCCGTCACGATTCGCGACTGAAGCCGAGTCCGCCCATTTCACAACACAATGATTAAATAATTAATAATTGCTGCCATTAGGAAGTAAAGGCCATATTAACCGGATTCACCGGTGGCTTACAGCGTTACATAAAGCCGCTAAAGGAGCGATGGAGTATATTTTAGACGTGCGCGCGTTAAAGGACTGTCAACTTTTAACGAGTGATTTGTCGTCGGTGAATTCCGCTGTTGAGTAATGCCGTTTTATTTTTACACTGATCGTTATTCATACCGGATTTATTGATTATTATTGATTATTATTTAAAGACTTAAATTTCATACACGAGGTTGTGAGTTCAAATCCGGGAAAGTACCATGAGATTATTTCAATTCGTACTATGTTCTTTCTAAGTTTATCTTGGACATCACTAATATCGCTACAGGAAAACGTAATGAGGAAACCTGAGGGGCAATTCTCGTAATTTTTAAGAACGTTCACAGTCTGACCTCAGTCTCAATATGTCAAAAATACTTCAAATTTTCATACATTTTGACAAGTTTTTGACATTTGTTTGTCGCCGAGATGAGACGTTTTAAATTAGCAGAATTGGCCTACTGAACTTTGAGTACTACTGAACTGAGTTAATACAATACTGAAATCGCCAATTCGCCTTGAGCAAGCGTGGTGATCAATGCTCCATACCTTTCCTGTATGAGAAGAAACCTAAGCTCTGCAGTGGGACAATAAAAGGCTGGTATTTAAACCTTCAAAAGAGTCATATCAGCTCGACTTTGAAGAATACATATGATGCTAAGAGGTTAACAAAATTGATGGAAAGGGTATTATTATATTTAACATAACATCTGCCTCATCATCTGCCTAGGTTATGTGGTCCCAACTATCTTGGAGTCGGCTTCCAGGCTGACCGGATGCAGCTGAACACCAGTATTTTATACAGAGCTACTGCCTGACTGATCTGACCTCCACAACCCAGTTACTGGTTAATACGTAAGACTGGTTGTCAGATTTTCAGGCTTCTGACGACCCATAACGACTGTAAAAGATCCGTGAATGACAGCCGGGACGGGTATTAGTATGTAAAGATGATTACCCATACACGGACCAATTGCGGCAAGAGTAGCTTAACCTGAACGATCGACCCGTGCGACTGTTATTAGTTAGCCACAAGCCCCCCAGGTTATTATAACATAATCAGCCTATAATATTCTCACTGCCGGAACACAGGCCTCCTCTCTGTGAGAGGAAGTGGGCCGTAATCCACCACGCGGACCTAGTGCGGGTTGATAAATGTCACGTCTTTGAATTTTTGGTTCCAGGACATGCCGGTTTCCTCACGATGTTTTCGTTCACCGTTTTGAAAGCAGTGTTGATGAAATAATTTACACAAAAGCGTCTGTCTGGGTTCGAACCTACGACCTACAACTCGTAAGTCGCGACCGGTTCCACCACTACCCTGTCAGCTCCAGCATTATAACAGCCTGAAAAAAATAGAGCAAATGTAAGTTTTCAGATATAGTTAGAAGCATCTTAATTCTGCCCTGCAGTGGAATCTTACATGCTATACCATAGTAGACTTATTTTATCTATTGCTTTGTTATTTCGTACTTTTATAAAACATTTTAAGTCCTCAAACCCACAACCAATCACAGAAAGCATTAAGCGCCATCATTCGTGAATAACGGCGACAAGATAAAATCAGGAGACAATACTGGCTAACAGTGAGCGATAAAAGTACATCATGCACTTAGCAAGCAATACATTTAGTACAACGGATAAATGTCATCGGGGACAAAGTAATGGGTCGTAAGCCGAACTAACAGGAAAGTTCAACAGTAAAATGTGAATTGAGTGCTAGATGCAGGCTTTTAGGCTGGAGATGAATAAATAAATAGTACAATATTTGAAGCTAGTGAGACTTTTGATGATAACGTAAACCGTTATCATTAAAAGTCTAGTAGTACCTAGTATTTATGTAAACCATAAATATCATTTTTGTAACATAAGACTGAAATTTTTTCATCTTCACAAATTAAGTATTTTCAAAAATCTAAGAAGTTTTCAGGTACCTAGGGACTTATTTCTTGGATTAGATATTTATGCATATAACATTCCCATTGCTAGGACATAGGCTTCCTCTTTGTGAGAGGTAGTGGGTCGTAATCCCGCACAGTCCCAGTGCGAGTTGGTAGATGTCATATGTCTTTAAATTTTTGGTTGAAGGACATGCCGCTTTCCTCACAATGTTTTCCTTCACCGTTTAGAGAGCAGTGGTAACGAAAAAAAAAACTCAAAGTAAAGGGCATGTCTGGGGTCGATCCCAGGATGTACGACTCGTAAGTCGGGGCCGTGACCACCGTTGCTCTCATCTTGGATTACATAATCAGGCCTCCTCTCAGTGACAGGAAGTGGGCCATAATCGGTGGATTATGGCCCTCTCGCACTGGGCCCGCGCGGTGTTGCGGGCCCAGTGCGAGTTGGTAGATGTCTTGGATTAGATTGATGTAAAATAAAATCGACTGTTTAGCTTACCCACCATTTTTATTTTATCATTCTCATAAATCATTCGTGTCTAAACGCTCGATTTCATTTCGTTGGTGTCCTCAATACGAAATACGAACTTTTTTAGTTGTCCTTAATTGCCATGAAACAAAATAATTATGCGTAAAGTTTCTTAATGGAATTCAAATGGTTATTAATTAACAATGTGCTCACACTATCAGGACCAATAAAAACTTTATCTCCAAACAAACTTATCATCTTAGCGCTGCATGTTCACAAGACAGAGTTGCCGGAACTATTATAAATAAAATTAAAAATGTATGTAAGGTTCCGTAGTGAGTTAAAATTATGAATAACTAGCTGTTTCCCGCGACTTCGTCTGCGATCCAGGATGAAAAGTAGCCTATGTCCTTCTCCAGGTCATGATCTACACACGCGCCAAATTTTATCCAAATCCGTTCAGCCGTTTTAGCGTGAAAGCGTAACAAACAAACTTACTTTCGCATTTAATAATATTAGTTAGGATAATAATACCAGCCTATTATTTTCTCACTGCAGAGCAAAGACATCTTCTCTATACAGGTTGAAATTGGAAACATGCGACAAACCGAAATGAGAGATTGTACTCATCATTATGAACAACTTTTACCAAGGGAACAAAGCTGCAAACACGAAAAAAAAATATGATGTTCTCTACATTTTGAGGAGTTGTGCGAACATATGATTTTTTAATGACATGATTTGACATTTTTTATTTAATTTTATTAGTACCTAGTTAAATTTTGTGACATTTTATGATTAATTTATTTTACTGACTTATCAATGGTTACAACTTTTTTTTATTTTTTTGTAAGCGCTATAAATTTGTACGCCTTACGGAGAAACATTTATGTACGAAATATTAATATTGTGACATCCTGCTTGCTTAATTTGTATGTATACGCATGTTTTCACAAATAAAATTATCTTTATCTTTATCGTTAAATGTAGGGAACAGCTGTTTTTTTTTCGCGATTTTAGGTTTAGTCCCGTAGCAAAAGTCGCATGTTTTCAATGTCACCCTGTAGAGAAGGTACAAGCATTGATCACCACGCTTACTCAAGAAGAGTTAGCGATTTCAGGCTTAGTCCAGCACCCTAATTGCCTAACACACTTTCAACTACAATCTGAATCATTTTGAAGAATATTGCTATCTATTGCATCATAATTATATTCGAAAAATTTGTCTGCTCAACAACGTCAATAACGCAATAAATGTTGTTGAACTGTCAAAATGACAGTCATTGCTAGCAATGGCTGTCCTCCTAAGGTATTTATTGAAATCTAAAGATGTCAAGGGCAATTTTGTTCAAAATTAAATACTTGTGATGTATTTATTTGGATAAGGATTAATATCATGTTTATAAAACACCTTTGCAAGTAATGCATTATTTTAGAACAAATTTGATTATCATTAAAACGGTTATAGTGAGTCAACCTTAAAAGATAGATATATTCTGTCGCGGACTTTTTTTTTAGAACTTTTAAGGAGGACCAATTCCGTCACACATTATTTTTGCGTAAACCGTTTACGCACCGCACGCAACGGAAGCTCTCAAAAGGAATAATTTCTCCGTGAGCCTAGATAAATGACTGCATGATCAACATCATAATCAGGATAATGAGATAAGCTTATCAAAATATTGTATTGTCGTCGGTCGTTGATAAGTCTACAACGTTTAAAGTAAATCTGATTGCTTAAAATTGGGCAAAATCGAGCCCAAACGAGTCAGTTACATACATACAAATAAACATACAGGTGAAACTAATAAAAGCGTGTTAAAAAGCGTGTTAATAAAAATGGTGTATCAACAACATATTAATTATATCTATTACATAAACATCAGTGTTTACTTATCTACTCTGTTATGATATTTCATACAATATTACTATTTTCACTTTCCTTTCCACAAACCTCATTTTACACCACACTAAGCTCTTAACACACATAAATAGTCTTGCAATTATCACTAATAGAGCTGAGAAATAGAATTACGGTTACCAATAACGCTAATAATATTAGTTTTGAGAATCGCGTGTGGTGTAAGGCAGCCCTAATAGGCCGTAATACCCACAATCACCGTAATAACCGATTCACTGGCTCTGTTAGCTCTTATAACAGACTGTTGCTCATGACTTACATGGAAAACTTCTACGTCTTGTAAAAGGAGGGGAAAACGAACATAATATCACGCCTCTAATTCCACGAAGGGTAATGTTTAAGTCCCGTGTATTTGGGGGCGAGCGAATTGCCATCAACTGAATATACATAAATACAGACTCCGCGCTACTGAGAAAATCCTGATACAAAACCCGATAATACACTGCCCGACCTGAGAATTGAAGCTAAGACCTCATGCTCAGTAGTAGCGGCTACAACCAGTAGATCAATGAGCCAGTCATTAAATTTGTAACCTCTTGTCTGCGGGACCCTATAACAGTCATATTTAAATCTCGTAGGTACCACGAAAAGTCAGTGATGGGAATCATTTATCTCTTTGACAAACAACTAACCACAGATATATTATTATGCACCGCGATATCTCGCATACAGTCACACATTATCTACCATTAATTTCATTTAGAAAAGGTACAACATTTTTCTATAAATTTTAGAAAACTATCGTAGTTTCTCCATGCCGCTACCACACCGTATCGTAATATATTTACCTACCCGTTCCATATTTATTATATCACATAATTACATAGAAAGTTTATGGTGGCACTAGTACATCTCGCTCGCAGTAATTAGCCAGGGAAGATGAGTACTACTCTCTCCACCTATGTGCAGCACTTATATAAATAATCATTAGAGAAAGTTGTAACCGGCTTGTGCAATACCGCCCTTAGATCGCCACGAATCCTGCGCCCCATCATTAAAAGACTTTCACCAAGGAAATGCAATTTTCTAGAAAACGGTAGCGCGAAGACCATTGCAGTTTCTGTTTTTACCCGTCCGTGAGTCGCCGCGGGCTCTGTTACAGCATAATGTGGCTTAACTAGGCTTTGAGAAACGACCCACTTCGGTGGGAATCTAAATCGCTGTCTTTACTCCCATACGACCGCTGGACCGTCAAAAATGTGCAATTCTCGCATTCCTTCATCTGTATTAGCATAATATCGCATCGAATAATCTGCATGCATGCCATGCCGTACATATCAATTTGCATAATAAACAGTGCCATAGAAGATGCACAGATATCCCACATTCCGCACCCGGGGCGTCCTTCACCTTTCGCCAAAGGAAAGGAACACGAACCCTGGCATCTCAAACAATGCTCCAAGTTGACTGTACTTGCAAAACTTTCCGCGATACTGCGCTCACGTTGTGACACTGCTTTTTGTGATGTCTTATCTGGAATCCTCGTGAAATATTGTTCACGGACTAGTTCCACGTCAGTTTCGTCACTGGCACCTCGTCAAAGGTTATCATGCACGTAAATGGGATGATCTGTTTTAGCATGGCGTGCTATATCGTTGGCATGAGTCCGTCTGCTACTCCATTCTTAACCAAACAACACGCTATTATTATAAGGAAATCTCATAAGTTATCTACGTTATTGAAGGCACACAATTGGCTGGAGCCAAGGAAAGCTGCAACATGTTTAGTCTCGGCGTGAATCAGTCGTGATCCGTTTATAATGCCTCCAGTCAACGCCTCGCGTGTCTGTAATTAACTATATAAAAATGTCGAGGGATTAAACTCCGAGAGGCGTAGGCCGGCCACGCGCTCTTGCGCAGGTAAGCCTCCATACACACTGGCTGCAAGACACTTTAGGGCAAAAAGTTTTCATAGAAAGTATCATAATGATCAAGAAACTGCAGTACAATTTTATAATCAATTAGTCATAACAATTTGAAACAATAATAATTGATCAAAAAATCTCGTTTGCACAGTAAAGTACAGTCAATGTGAACGACTCCTTACATACACAGATATTAACACATGGACATAATGTATGCAAATCTTAATCTACCTTTTGTAAAACATTAATAATATTTTAAATCTAATATTGCAACAACAGCTTTCTTTTAACAACTTTCATTCGCACTATTAAGTTTCTGAGAATGATTTACTTTTATAAGAGAGCAGTGGGCCGTAACTATTGAGTAATCTATTATATATATGCCCATAAATAATAAAATTGGAAATGGCAATATTTGTTTGTTATGAGAGTTATAACATTGAGCGAAATCTTTAATTGCTTTTCGATCAGTTTGTTTATATAATCGATATAGACGCGATAAATTATATTTCGGCATTCACTGGCTATTTTATTTTTTACCCACATTAATAACGAAAATGGTTTCTATCGTCATGTATCAATTTGATGGTTCGAGTGCCATGAGTAGCGGATTTCTACTCCAGAACACAGTGTTCCGGTAATTTTCTATGCACGTTGATGGAATAAGGACTCTCTTATTAATTTCAAGAATTAGATATATACGTACAATTAGGATGAGTTGATACATCCAATTTACTAACGAAACTGATTTTCCATAGTATGTAATAGTTGTATAGTAATAACATGTGTATATCATAATCAGCCTGTAATGTTCCCATTGTGGGACACAGGCCTCCTCTCTGTAAGAGGGAGTGGGCCATAATCCACCACGCAGGCCGAGTGTGGGTTGGCGGTTGTCACATGTTTTCGAATTTTTGGGTTGCCGGACATACCGCCGGTTTCTTCACTGGGCCACTCTGGTCATCGAACATGTGTATGTAGTATGTTAATAACGTGTGAGCGAGTATAATAATAATATATCCAAAAGCTATATTACTAAATTAAAGATGAAAGGTTTAATATTTGGCATTCTTAAAGTGTCTACAGCTTTTACTTGAGAAAAATAACGTGTAACTAAAGGTAAATATTTGATTCAAACCATTAGCTATGTTTATTTCCAATCACGTATGGAATTCAGATCAGTCAGCATTCATTAAGGCTATGGTCTCATTCTTGCGAAATGCCTAAAAACCCAAACAAACATTTTCGCATGACTAAGATACCGACGAAGAATTTTCTAGATACTTAAATACTACAATAGAATAAGATGAAGGTTAAAGAATAGACTAAACTTAAATAGTGGAATATTTCGTTTAGGCCATGGACTCAAAAAACCCAAACACAGTTTCCCCTGACAATAAATGGGTACCTACTACAATAAGTGATTGCCATGGGGTCCAAGTGCTTACTTTTTTGCCGGCTTTTTGATCTTGGGCACATTTCCTGTTGACAGCAATGGATTAATTTTTTTATGCCCTATCCTTATCACGCCCTATCCGTATCCTTCCCACCGGGAGCTTGAAAGGAATTATAGGACAACAAACAATCATTCCACCTTTTTACATAATTAGTTTGTAAATTATGTATTTATATTTCACTGTAAAATAAATACTAAATGAAGACTAAGACGAAGGCAAAGATTCTAACACTAGACTAAAATATTTTTCGTAGGTACATAACCAACTGTGCTGGTGTCGAGGACCACCTCTCTACCGCAGCGGGGAGTCATCAAACAAAACTGAGTGAAATCAATAACGTAATGAGTTAATTGCGCAACAAAACGGCGCTATTCATCGATAGACCGGCTGATGTTGAAGATCCACGAAAACAATACCGCTTTCAATGAATGGAAGTGCTACAGTATCAATATTGTTTTTGTTTTTTTGTTAACAGCATTTAACACTCAATGTGTTACATGATATTATAAAAAAAATAGAAGAAACTCAATAGAAGTACATAGATTGTGGATCGCCCGGAGGACACGGTGGAGCATACGGTGGAGGTCTGCCCATCTTGGGCGGAGCACCGCCGCGTCCTCACGGCGGTAATCGGCAGCGGCGATCTCTCGCGTCCGGCCCTAGTCCAGGCCATGGTACGGAGCGAGAGGGCATGGGGTGCCGATACCTCCTTCTGCGAAGCAGTAATGCTTGCGAAGGAGGAGGCCCAGCGCGTGAGGCAGAGGCAATCTTTGTGCCCTTACGGCCGTGGTTGCCACAGGAGACGCCCTTGGCATCGGGAATCGGCAGCTGATTCCCGGCCACAATAGGCGCGGGCTTGCGGACGCCGAGCAATGGGCAGCTCGCCGTCCGGTAAGGACCAGGCCCGGGTCGACGGTGCGTTGTGCCACTCGCGCCTCATAGAGCCGTCAGCACTAACTGTCGGGGTCCGCTGGGGCCAATGCCTGCCAGGGTTGTTCGAAAGAGAAACCGTGGCCCCTGGCACAGGCAACTGAAGGAACACGGGTGGGTTTTAGTCAGTAAAAGTCTGACACGCCCTCCCGCTCCGCTCAGAGCGGGAGAAGTTATTTGATAATTTCCCACCTACAAAAAAAAAGTACATAGATACAGTATTTTGTGATTTTAATATTCCGATTGTGTATCTACCTATTATTGGAGCTAGATAGGTATCATCACGACTTGTTTCCGCTTGATGAAACAACCAAGTTATAATAATAATAATAATAATAATATCATTTATTTCAGGTACCACATAACCCATATCAGACAACATCTTTAAAATTACAATTATTATTTAACATCAAATTCAATTATATTAAAAATTAAATTATTCAATATTAAATACAAAAACACATATTAATAAATAATACACACGAATAAATACAATATAAATACACAATCAACACACAAATTAAATAAATCAAATCAAAAATATTACAAATAACCTACTACTATTCACTATATTAGTCTCTTACGAGCGACACTGTATGTAAATGTTATGAGGTAATTAATAAAACGTTTCATGTGATTCATTTCCACGAGCTTCTCATAAACTCAAAGTCATTGGTATAGAAAATATTCAATCTGTGTCTTTTGTTTTCTTCTTCACATCCTGTGATCCTGTAACTTCACGCATCTGATAAGTTAATTATTCAAGCCGTTCACCACCTCTTTTCCTAAACCCGGAAAAACTTGTGAATAAAAGTCGGGAACTTGTAACTTCTAAGGAAGTAAGCTTATCTGCAGCGAATAATTAAATAATGCCATTATAAAGTCGCTTTTAATTGCAGATTCATATTAATAAACGAGCCGATAGAGATTCGTTATCATCTTGTTTATAGGATAAGATCGGAGGAAATTAAATAACTAGCTAGGTATGTATGTAAAAATGTAATATTCAAAAGCTAGTGATTTGCTTCACTAACCCTTAGCAATCATGCATTTGAAGAAGAAACTAGCCAAAATAGATATTTATCTTTTCTACAGTTTCTCTTGCTCGAACTGAAAAAGAAGATAAAAGATTGAAAATACGTTTATTTGCGGCAAACGTGTCGCAGAGAAAAACACGAAAAAGAACAAATTAGGGGAAAATATGCGTCACATCCACGCAAAACGGCCATCGCTCAGCATAATGCTACGAGACCCTATGCGAGACAGAGCCCCAGCGCTGGTTTCAGCGAAAACTTTTCGAGTGTACCTAACCATTCTAGTGACCATTAAAAGTCGTGAAATGTTCCGTGATGTAGCAAATCATTCATTCGTTTATCTAAAAAGATAACTAACTCTTAAAGGGCGTGTGTTCTACTTACCGGATAAGAATGAAAGGCGGAAAATTTTCCAATATCTAAGAGGAATCTAATGAACGAGTATTTCTTTTCCGATTAGAACAACATCCATAAATTGTAACTTGACCCATTTACTCATACTTCTATTGGTTAACAATAGGACTAGGTAGGTACTAGATCATATCTCAGGATATTTACTCATACACTTACCTACATAAGTATAAAATCAAACATTCATGCCACATCCAGTGATATACCATAACACATCATTGATATAAATCGCAGACGATCAAGACAATAAACATAATAAACTCAAGGTTGAAACAAGAAGACATAGAAAATATTAATAGCAAAACAAATTGCAAAGAACCGCCATACAATACGTTGTCGCAACACTTATGATCTAAAGGCACAAACAGGTGTAATTTAACCATAATGTCATATATGGTATAAGTGCCCAAAATAACTTGGCACACGGCGAAATAGCGCACTATCTGCAAAAATGTACGGATTTTGATTAATGCCTTGACAATCAGCGCCACCGCGAAGGTTCAAGATAACCTGGCCATGGCATACATCACACGCACTTACCTTGACTCGTAAGAAGTAGGTACCTTCTATTGCACATGAGTACCTTCAATTGACTTAATGTTTGCAAAACATTGAAATTTACGTTTACTATGTAACATTTAACGGCTATTAGTGCTATTATGTGCGTCTTAATAACGTAATCAATACTAACGAAATAATTTCCGTTGATTGACTTTTATGGATGGATATCGTTGATGAAAGGTTTCGCGTTTAAGCAATGGCCAAATACCGAACCAACCTACTCGATAATGAAGCTAAAGGTACGGTTCAGTTGATAGGATTTCCAACTCAAGCGATAGTAATTTGGTCGTAAACAAGACCAAAATTCCGTCGAGAGGAGGCAGGCATTACGGTAGGAGCATCCTCGCTTGCTCTACAACATACTGTGATGATGTAGCGATAAATAAACCGAGATTTAAAAAACTTTACTGACACAGGTAAAGGTGTTAACGTTTTCCATACCTACAGTCCGGCCCGTCGAGAGAATGCGTTCCTAACACCTGTCAGTGCGACAATTCTAATAAATTTCACATAGACGACAATACTACGAACAGTCAAAACATTATTTTATATTTTTTTTTATAGGATGTTTACCGGTTTTGCCAGTGCCTTTATTTAAACCTGCGTCGCTAGCGTGGCGCGCGGAAAAACAAAGCCAGCGCGCCATTTTCCTTATATATTTGTTTAATAATTAATACAAGTTTGTTTTTCCCTCCAAAGTGTGTTGAAAAACGTCGTGTTAAACGCGTGTGCATTGATCATTACACACTCGGCTCCCTTATCGCTCTCGCCTACGGCTCACGCGAATAATAACGCCTCAGGTATAATGACCAACATAGCACACATGTATCATAATGTACTATTGTTACATACCTACTTACTGAGTGGTCGTCAAATAAGGTTTGCTCAACAGTGTACCAACGATAATAGTGGGTACCCGTACGAAAGTCAATTTGTAAGCAGATTTTATTGTCCTATAATATTTTTCATATCACAACCCCAAATCGATTTAACAGCCGAACAATGGTAAAAATCTTGATATAATAAAATAAAAAATCTTATATGGTCTTCCATTGAAAATCTTTCCACTTTTAAAACAACATGCTCTATAAATCCGTTTAAAATATTATACAAGCCGTTAATAAAGAACATTTTTAATAACGGAAGCTAAATAGATATTCAAGTTAAAAAATTATGTCGAGCTTTTTTCTTAACACTAACGTCAAATGGTTTACACGGCAGCAGGAAGCACAGGTTGATGCGTATCGGATGACCAAAGTACCAAAACTATCCGGGATGGTTATCGCGGGATCTCATCCCGGAGTTACGAGCCATTCCGCGCCTACAGCTATCGAACATCGGGAACAGGGCTGGGCTCGACAGGTGTCCGAACACGATTTTCTTTGTTTTTTAATCACGCCGCGAGAAATGGAATTTGTGCTTATAAAAACTTTGTTGGTGTCGATGTAAATTGATATTCTGATAACAAAGTGTTCGTTTCTAATAGATGTAATAAAAGGGCCAATTAGGAGTAGTCGACCCTCTTTTATTTCCTCTCGTAATGTGGCCATAGTGCCTATTAATTCCAACACATAATCCTCTTTATTCATAAACGTTGCTTAAAGTTTAGTAGTGATTGGCGACTGTTTAACCCACAGATATAGATACACTTAGATAACGCAAGAGCAACTACTTCGCTTGCCAAAAATCGCACCAACTTACGAGTACGTTCAAAAATCGCAAGCCGCCACTTTCGCGCTCAGTCCTGTGTATTGCTGGCTGGGTGAGCGTAAGTGAGAAAGAGAGCTTGAGACGTCATATCAGGTAGTCAAAAAAATGCCACGCTTGGTTTTCATGTAGGTAGATCGTGACTTGCGTTATCTAGGTCTATCTTTAACTGTGATTTAACCCTACATTTTTGACGTTTAAACGTCACTTAACTTTAATAATCTATACTAATATTATAAAGAGGAAAGGTTTGTATGTATGTTTGTAACGAATTGGCTCAAAAAGTACTGAACCGATTTTAAAAATTCTTTCACCATTTGAATGCCACATTATCACTGATTAATATAGGCTTTTTTTATTGCAAGAAAAAAATAAAATGTTTAAAAAATTAATTTCCACCCGTGCGAAGCCGGGACGGACCGCTAGTTGTTTATAAATAAACCCAATATTGTTAGGGGCACCCTTCTTCTTTCTTTCTGCAGCCTTATATCTCTGTATAGGGTGGCAGGGACCTCCTGTACATTCAATACATTCTGGACCCCCTGCGTTGAAATATTTCATCAGTTATTCCATACATTTTGAGCTCATAGGTATGGCAATTTTCTATGAAACAGCAGATTTTTTTTTGATAACTGACGAAAAATTTCTACGCTAGGGTGTTTAGAATCATGTGCTGAATTCATGGTCACACTTTGCCCGCTGATGATGCCACCCTGTATTATTAAATCCTCTGCGTCGCATTTTAATATAAAAACTTCTTTAAATCTATACTAATATTATAAAGCTGAAGAGTTTGTTTGTTTGTTTGTTTGTTTGTTTGAACGCGCTAATCTCAGGAACTACTGGTCCGATTTGAAAAACTCTTTCAGTGTTAGATAGCCCATTCATCGAGGAAGGCTATAGGCTATATATCATCACGCTAAATCCAATAGGAGCGGAGCACCAATGAAGAATGTTTCAAAATCGGGGGATTTTTTTCCTATTGAGAGCTTCCGCTGCGTGCGCTGCGTAAACGGTTAAAGTTTCGCAAAAATCATATATGACAGAATTATTCCCCTTTAAAAGCTTTAAAAAAAAGTCCGCGACAGCATCTGTCTATCTTTTAAGGTTAGCTCACTATAACCTCTTTTATGCTAACCAAATTTGTTCTAAAATAATGCATTATTTGCGAAGGCGTTTTTATAAGCATGGTATTAATCCTTATCCAAATAAATACGTTATTCATCACATGTATTTAATTTTGAACAAAATTGCCTCTGACATTATTTGATTTCAATGTATATCTTAGGAGATATCATAGTTTTAAAATAATACTAATAATAAAGCTGAAGAGTTTGTTTGTTTGAAACACGATTTGAAAGCTCTAAATCTCTGGAAGTATTGGTCGCATATATAAAAATATTTTTGGGTTTGATAGCCCAGTTTTTGAGGAAGGCTATATTCTATTAAACTTGACGCTAGGATCCTTAGGAGGACTTTCGCCAAGCGAAAACGAAGTAATAGCGCAGGCCGGCGACACGTTGCGACGGGGTGGGTCGGGGAAACAAAAAAAATTTACGCAGACGAAGTCGCGGACAGAAGCTAGTATGTAATATACTTGCATGTATTAAAAATATAGATTGTAGGCAGCCCTAGCTCCACGGGAACTTTAAAATAACGGAAAATAAGCTAACAGTCTGTAGGTGCATAGTTACATACTGTTGTGAAAGGATTACCGAAAGTATTAACCATTCTATTCATGTATTGACAATAGCTGGTAATTATAATTTTACTTGTTCAGATACGGATTTAAATGTTTGCAATGATGGCCAGTCATAACAAAGAACCTTCAACCTTCATTTATTTTGCGGATCTGTTGAGCGACTATATTAAAAAGTAGGTATCTATAATTATATTTATTTTTATCAACTACACACACAGCACAGCATTAACCCACAGCCTTTGTCGTAATTATAAATCTCGCACGTATCTAAATAAATGAAAGCACTGCACTAATTACCGTACTTGTGCATTATTCCAAAGAAAATATTATATACAAGGTCGGAGTCGACAATACGGTAATAAATTAAGTATATCTAATGCCGTTCCCAGTCTGCATAGGAAGATTCGATCAAATATATCCAATAATTTATTTACTATAGCTAGTCAAAGATTGGCATATTAGAAGGCTATTTAGTTTGTTTGAAAAAATCTGATTTTTTTTTTTATTTTGATGCTAGGATGTACTTGATAATTCCAAACTACTCTTATGCTTTATAATTGCCAGTGTTTCTATTTATTGTCGTATTGTTGTCTCCACATTGTATGCAATTTTAAAATACCATACCTTTTAGTATTATTTGTTTTATTTTATTGGATTACTCCGATTTGCTCGTTAATTAACTTGAGTCCAAATTAATGAAAGCCACTTGCATTTTTTTTTTTTGCAATCTGTCCTTCTAGACTCGATTATTTTATCAACATCTTAATTACACTAAGCTGTTTACACAGTACCTAATCTAATAAATCATGTTCTAATAACGCAGCCATCAGTTTGATATCTTTATTAGATCTACATCGAACTAATATCTATCATAAAATCGATCATACTGGAACATTTTAGGCACAGAATCGGTTTGTGGAATTTTAATCGATTGCTCCTTAATTTGGGTATAAACTCGATATGATGTGGGTGGTTCGATTCGAGGTTTATTAAATCACGTAATAGTGATTAAGCTGTAACTAGGGTAACATGATCTGATTGGATAATAATGGCCTGAATTGGCAATTATGTCCGTGCTGATCTAGAATGGAAAAAAAATCTTTGAAGCGTGGGTTTAACTTTTTTCGCCTTCACTTATATCTCCCTTACTGTATCTGTAATAATTTGAGAATAATAATGTTGTTGGTTGCTGATATTTTTTTTTTTGGTGTGTCTATAACTCTTTGTGTTATGCCTAAAAAAGTTTCTATCCACAGGGTACAACATCCCTGTAAACAAAAGTTTTTGTTTTTTTGGTGCACGTAATACCTATGATCAATCACAGTAAAATCACTCAGACTCAGGTCAAAATAGTATGAAATTGCTGTTATTTTCACTCGCCCATATAGTTACCGTCAATTCTTATTATAAAATGTGTTGAACAACATTCCAGCACCTTGTAATGAGCGGATGTCGGGAATCGATAGCAAAATTATGGGCATATTTTATAATTTAACACTATCATAGCACAACTTTTTACTCTATCCGTTAAATGTCAAGGTTCAATTTCTATTGATGTCAAAAATGCTTTAATGTACATAGAAGAAACTGTAATGTACAAAGTTGCTTTGAAAGTGGCCTTTATAAACTTTAGAATAGGTGCTGCATTTACATCTTGTGCAAGGGAGACTTGCAATAAATATAGGTAATAGAAGCCGGCGCCAGTCGGTTTGAGCGTGTGCGTGATAACATCTCAGCTTTAGGCGTCAACACCACGCCGCTATTTAAGAAATCACTAATTTGTTGACTTCAACCATATTGACATGGGTAACATTTCTGTTAAGATCAAAAACCATTTGTATACTACAAAACGTCAAGCTGATCAAAGTAGTAAACTCTGTAATGTATCTAGTAGATTACAAAATTGGGGTAAATATAAACTAATCCCCAATATTATGTAAGAATTTAGGACGTAAGATACATTTCCGTTGACCAAAATATTTTATGATCAACATTCCAAAAAGACACGAACGACCCAGATCAACAAGAATAAATCTATCATCAAATAACCACAATAAATAGGTAGGTCTTTTATGTCAACTTCGTAGGGTTTTCCGTATTGATGAGGCATTGAGGACTAAAATAGACAGAGATGCAAAATTATAGTACCTACGTTTAAAAGAATCTGTGTTCCCCGTCCATGTGTGTTCAAGTCTCAAGGAGAAACAAGAGTGGCGTTCCGTGTAGTGCAAGTGAGTAATCAGCCCTTTGTTTGTTCGCAGACAACACAAGGATGCGCCAACAAAATTAAAACATATCCAGTGTGTACACAACGGGGAGTTTGTCCTGTGCAAACTGTGTGAAGCACTGACCTCAATTTTTCACTGAAGCCGCTTTTGATTAACAACTGATAAACTTCCTTATTGCATGCTAATTATGGATTTTAGTGACAGAAAACACTGAATAATGCGCGTTAAAATCTGAGGAGAATATTAATATTTTGATATTGATCAACAACATCGATTTATGAAAAGTTTGATCGATCTATACAGTAAAATGATTAACGTTGCATTAAATCAGCATTATTAAAATGTTGCTTTTAGTCGGAGAATCCATAAATATTCTTGTACACTCTTTTAAAGTCAAAATTCAAAATGATTTTCATGTTAAAGTTAAAGAACTCATTTCTGTAACACTAAGCGATATGCAATGCAACGTTTCCCACAACTATATTATTTGTAATCAATTGTACATGAATACGAATGTTGTTAGCGCAAGTCCAAGATTGTCCTCGAGGCTTTGCTTGAACTCATTATTACTCCCCATAATTCTTCGCGTCTCGTCTAGATCCGGTTTATATTGTTACATACTTTTCACTGTTTATAGGCGATTTATAGTTTCCTACACATAATGAACGGTTGAAGGCACTACGTACATACTTTGCTGCAATTTGCACGATGTTAGCGCCATTAAAGCTCGCCTTTTCAATATCAATCTGGTTCACTTAGTAGTCTTCCTATCTAGATTCATGGAATCACATCAATTTTATGTCCGCAGTCAATAACTTGGTGAAATAACTTCAGAGAACAATTTTACTCTATACTTCTGTCTAGCCGCACTTTTGTCCACTGTTATTTTCTCTGCATAAACTATCCTTTTCCGGTACCTATTGAGATTCGTTTCGCCCACTTTAACTCGTCTTGCTATGTAGGATGTTCCAAATTATTATTTTTATTAATTATAGCTATTACGTCTTAAAATTAATTACTAACAGCATTTATATATCCAGATCAGAGATCTGTATAACGAAGCCGATATATTGAGTCACGGTGCTGGTCGAGTCATGATTCAGATGTAACATGTTACATGCTTTGAGTGACACTATCGAGCAGCCCGTCTGCCGTTGTACATACTTGTAATAGCCGATCCTCCGGTACACGCATAATCAATACTTCAGAGTGATCTACTACTTGTAGAGGTGTCGCCATGACAGTTGTGTTCAGGAAGTTATAAATATATGTATGAATGGTATAGTTGTAAGTGGTCTGAAGAGTTATACGTATAGTCTACTTGGTAGGGTAAAATAAAACGATATAAGGTAGTCATGGGTCTTGATTAGACTGAATTCCCCATTGAAGTTAAAGTAAAATGTTATACTGAAATAAGTAAAATCAAACTTATTCACTAGGTAGAAATAGCACTATAGCATGTCTTCGATCATATACAATCTATCTGCATCACTATCAAACTGCCTTCCAGTGAAAATCCAAATATTTATCATATCTAGCAGCTATATCAATACATTACACGCACGAAAATAACATGTTTCTATTATGAATCTCACTTTCATATCACTCACAGTCATAACATAACTGTACTGTCAGATGTACAGTAGCGGATCAGCGTCATTACCCACGACCACGAAGCTTGATTTACGCAATATGTGCTTTACAAATTAGCCGTTTAGTGTTATCTGCAAACCCGCTTCGAGCGATGGACGTGCCGTATTTATTTGTATTCATAAAACTTGCCTAGAAGCGATACGAGAGTTAAACTCTGACAATTAATAAAAATATATATCATCATAAAAAATAAATTCATAAAAATGTGAGAACAAATTGCTTCGCGAGGATGTGTGTTTATAAATACGTGTCCAGACAATAACAATACGCAAAGGAATATAATTAATCCTTTTATTGCGGGTTGTTTATTTGAACTGGGCGTTGATGTATGGTCTTCATGCAAAGCTATGGTATAAGTGGAGATTTCATATTCACAAGCGATAGAGCTATAAAGGCTATTTTCTAATGTCTACATCAGATTACAATGCGCGGGTACGGTTCATATAAGTCACGCTCTTAACATTTCCAGTCTCTATGACTCTTTGAAAATTATTTCACTTTCTCCGATGAATCCGATAGGTCCCAACGACGACTTCTCATTCGTCAACTATTGGACAGGTGCCTCATTGATTATCAGCATTAGACTCCATTAAGTGTTTAACTCGATACCATTCGCTTACCGGTTTATGTTGTACAATTATTTTTAATCTCACGACTTTTTTACCGAGTTACGACACTTGTGCAACATTTATTAATGTTGCGTTTGTTACCAGTTATAATGTATATGGGAGTTATGGATACGGTTGGACATTGGCTTCCAACATTTTTCAACTCTTTTTATTCTCGGTAATAAGAACACATAAAAGATGGTACTCGTAAATTAGGCGTGGGTCCATCACCATGGAGACTATGGTCCGCACTATTAATTAAACTTTTCTTCATGATTTTGCATCAACAAAGTCGATGTTTCATCAAATCGATTTTTCATCAAATCTTCGATTTTTACAAAGGAACTGTTAAATTGATCTTCGTAACTATCACATCCTTTGAAATATTTTGTTTCATTATACGTCTTATGGTTTCCTGATTTTTGTTTTTTTTTTATAGCCTTGATGCAAAGCAGCAGGACTATATTCTTTAAAAAATCTGCAAGAACAACTCCATCCATAGAGGCTCCCGCAAACTGGCGTAACGGGACAGCATGACACGGCTTTAGTAGAACAATTTATATGAAAACTTCATGGAAATTCGATTGAAACGCGTCGCACTATCGCGTCGCGCCAGTCTGTGGGAACCGTTAGGGATCAATGTAATCGAAACCGCATTGTGGAAATAACCTTGAAGTACCTACTCATGAGCGTTAATTAAACACTACATGATAATAATCTGTTCTGGGTATTTTGCAGTAAACCAAGTGTTTAACGAGTCAATCGCGCAAACACAAACAATTTACAAGGACATGTCGCGGTTATTGCGGCCACATACACACACTCAACATTGTAAACCTACTCTCTTCAATCAAGGCCCTCACATTCGAAAAATAACTTCCTCAGAAAGAATCTCGCTGAAATAAAATATTTAAGCTCTTGAGAAAGCTTCAGACAATAGTACTAACATAACAATACTAAATGCGCTGAGATAATATTTTATTTGACAAGAACATCACTACACAAAAGAACGTATGTTATTTATTCTAAATACACCGCTGCACCGTCGAGACCGTCATTCATATCATTGTTTCATGTCCTATTGTCGATTGAGATTTCTATAACGTATGATCTCTACGTTTTATGTTCAGCTGCTCTTTAGCCTTATTCAGTAGAGTAAATCAGAGATCATCTCGTTGGCAGGGCTATCTATCATTTGATCGGAATCACGTAGGTACCAGTCCGATCCTCAGTCATGCATAAATCTCAATGACTGATTCCATCCGAGACAAACACGAGCAATTAGACGAAACTTGTAATCGTTTAATCTTAAGCGAGAGATGAAAGTGGCTGATAGTTTATCTACTGGATCAAGCATCCCGATGCACAGACACTACGACTTACCTACTACATATCATATTCTTGTCACTGCGATGCCGCATCTTAGTACGTCATGAATGATATCGTTTTTATACTTATTTCATTTCATCATTACGCTCAATTAAATACGCTTCGGGTACTCCGATTAGATTAAAATGATGAACATGTACGGTAAATATTAATAGATCAGCTTTATGGAACAAGTTATCTGCAGTGGTCCGTACGTCACTGGCTGTCCGCTTGGGGCGTGCTATCATAGCATCGTGTACATCATCGCAATTTTACACAGTATCCTGTCCGATTACATCTAAAGCTTTCACCCGCCTCGTCGATTGCTGATTCATTAAATTATTTAATTGACGTTAAATATTGCGATGATTGCGAAGGTTCATTCGTTCTTGACCTCACTTCTATGAATTAGTGACAATGCTTTTAAAGCTATTGTGAATTTAATACTTTCTTTGTCGAGTGGTTATTGAATAAATTTTATTTACTCGTATACGTGTTCCATTCATTTAATGATTACTCTTTTATTACCAATTTTATGTTCTTCATTTATTCTGCTAACCTCGCGGGAGTCAATACTGTTATAGCAAATGTAGACATACAGTATGTCTGTCACATACTGTTTTATAAATACCAGATAAGAATTTCTCCTACCGATGGTATAAACGTGGTTCCGCTACACCTGCACGGTGCACAGCCGCACAGCGCTGCATAGGAATCTACGACGCGACGGAGCAGATAGCGATCGCTACCCTCGACTCGGCTGCTCCGCTGTGGCAAGCGGAACGTTGGCGCCACTAATGCGATCAAGGGATCCGATTTATTAGTCATATCTCTGCATCGGCCGATACACCTGTACGTGCTCGATTTAATGCCACAGCGGAACAGCTAAGGGAACATTTTATTGCCCATTGCGTAACGACTATGCTTACCTATTGCTAGTCACTTGTATAACCATTCGTATCTAAACTGTCTACTTTGTAAATTGTAACGTTTTTATTTATCGAAGTGCTCTTGAACTTGATCGCGTTATCAGAAGTTGTAGATCTGTCCGATTACGATTATTATCAGCTCTGCCGGCTCAGTAGCGAACTGTCGGATAACGTTTGTATAACATCAGCAGTGGGTTCCAATGCGTAATTTCTCCGAGACCTTGAAATTGTACTTGTTGCTTTCTCATGTAGCGGACTTGTAACGTCACATTCGTCTTTGCGATAGGTTTTATCGATAGATCAGACGTGGTGCGGGAGTGCTCCGACATGCAAGGTCGAGTCGTGGCGAAACTCTCTCCGGCCATTGACTACCCTGTCCGATCAATATAAGTTGGACGCCGGCGAGCCTTGTCCGACACAGACCGATGTGACACCCGGACACTTCGCCAGTGAAAACAGAAACTCATTAGAGCTTTTAACGACATGTATACGAGGTGCAACACATTGCGACTGATTTGACACTATCGCAGCATTATGATCTAAGAAAGCGTCCGATGTCTGTACTCATTCGCTTTCCAAAGTTAAAGAATATATCAAGACCATCAGGATCGATTTTACAACACAGCCGGGTATGGTGTTCCGGCAATGGAACAGCCGATGATATATCTATGTGTTGCACCTTGTTACAGTCGGCTTTAGAAGATGTACGAGCTGGACTGGACGAAAAATTAGCTTTCCAGGATGCTCAATGATTCTAGTTTCGTTTTATACATTACAGCTATGTGTGTGTACGAGTACGTGTTCCAATCGTCTTTATAATCGTGTATTCGACACAATGTATGTTATAATAAGTTCGTATTATATGTATGTAGTTTTCATGTTTAAGTATAGTAAGTGTGTGTGAAATTCATTAAAACTTATGTTCAGGAAATAAAGGTTTTTTTTTTAATCTTAAGTAAATTAAATTTCAAATTATGACTTCTTCGGCCCTGGTGTTGAGGGATGATTGCTATTATTGAAACAAAGGAAATATCGCATAAAAATGTATTATGATGAGATAACTGTAGACCTTTACAAAGGTACACAAACTTTTATCCATCCATAGTTCAATATTTACAATGTTTATGTTTAAAGTTAATCATAATTCTAATGCGAGGTGTACAACCGTACCTTTTTATTTACATATTATATCAGGTTTATTTACATAAATAATTTTCAATTTCATAAGCATATGGCTGACATTCATTCCTATATGCAACGTTTAAAGTTTAAACAATATCCGTCTCCATATTCACAAATGAAGAAATTTTGTAGGATACCTACAAACATAGAAATAACATGATTGCCTTACAAGTACGATAAAACTAAGCTATATCTAAGTATATACAAACCAGTCTGGGGGATTTATAAAGTACGTTTTAAAAATAATTTAAATGCTGAGCGATGGTCGTTTCTTTCTGACACTTTTGCTGTTTTTTCCGAATATTGTGCCAATTACCTGAAATAAAAAGAGATTTGTTAAAACGAAGTCATTAAAAAGAGTTAAGAACATAAGTTTGGTTTTTCACTTCCGTTTCAAAAATACAATAATAGCGTGTTAAAATAAAATCTTTCCCTAAAGATTACCCCAAATATACATCCACTTTCTTTCCTCTAAGATGTCCTCAAAAGTCTTTCATCATAGATATTGTCGACATAAGTGTGGAATAATCAATCTTAGATTTCACAAATCAAATGCTGTTTTCGAAAGAGTCACAGAAAGAACTTCAGGGAACTCACCTTTGAAACAGAGTAGGCAGCGAGCTTGCGCCTGGGCGCTGGCAACAAGAGCGCGAGTGCGCGCGCCTCCCGCAGCAGTGCGTGGAAGGCGAGCGCGGCGCCCGCGCACGACTCCGCCGCCGACACCTCGTAGAACTGACAGCCGAATCTCAGCGACAGTTCTTGACCCTCCTCTGCATGGACCTCCCTAATTGATAAAAAAAATATTCTTAAGCTTGTGTGTAAAGACTTGGGCCATAAGTCTGGCTTGCCCAAATGCCAATCACATCAGCCAGAAGTGGCAGTGATTAATTACTGATGATATGAAAATTGACTTGTGATGGTTATCAGTGTCACGGATTCCATTCGTCATTCTTTTCTTTATAGGTATAGACGTAGGTATGTATTAAAACTACGTCGACCGCATAATCTAAGCAGACACTTATATGAAACTCATTTTAATGAAAATAAGAGGATGAAAACAGCTAAATTCATACCTGGCGTGTTCGAGGTCACGTTTGTTCCCCAAGAGGGTGACGGCGGCACAGCCGGGCAGTCGGGTGCGTTCCAGTAAGGACAGAAGTTCGGCAGCAGCGAGGAATGACCGGCGTTCGCACACAGAGTAGACCACGGCGAACGCATCGCCCCATCGTACGTGCTCTGCTAGACATCCGCGGATCTACGAAGAAACATGTCTATTAGAAACTGGTAGGACCATTGCCCTGCGCTACGGCAATGGCTAAAGGGAATTTAGGGTTCCATAATGTAGTAAATCAGAATCCATTTTAGTCAACAATCACACAGATATGACGTGCAACAGTTGAAAGGATACATTCAGACCTACACTTAATATTAAACTTGTGTGTGGATGTGATTGGAGGACGAGACTCTACGGTTACTTACTCGGCCTTGTAGTTATGGATATTATTTTTTATTTTGGTTGAAAACATTTAATGCTGGGCTAGGTAATAGAATATCCCTATTGTAGACATACTTTTTAGGGTTCCTCAAAAGGAAAAAACGGAACCCTTATAGGATCACTTCGTTGTCCGTCCGTCCGTTCGTCCGTCTGTCAAGACCGTTTTTCTCTGGAACGCGTGGAGGTATCAAACTGAAATTTATATCTAATACTCAAGTCTACTGTCCCTTGGAGCTGTGAAAAAATCAAACTTCTAAGCCAAAGCAATCAAAAGATACAATAACCGTTTATGACGCAAATTTCCGCAAATTTTCGATACTCGCACGGGAATCAAAACCTACAGGGTACTTCCCGTGAACTTAGAATCTTGAAATGTGGTACGAAGTAACGTCTTATAGTACAAATAAAGGAAGAATTGCGAAAACCATAAATTTTTAGTTACAACATATAATAAAAAATATTTTTGAAAATTTTAATGTTACTACTTTTTTTCTCATGAACGCGTAGAGGTATTAAATTGAAATTCATATCAAATACTCAGGTCTATAATACCTTTAAGCTGTAACAAAATCAAACTTTTATGTCAACGCAATCAAAAGAAATAGCAATTTAAGCCGCATATTTTCAAACTCGCAACTACTCGCGAGGGAATCAAAACCTAAAGGGTACTTCCAGTCGATCTAGAATCTTGAAATTTGGCATGAAGCAATGTTGAATAGCACATATAAAGGAAAAATTCCGAAAACCTTAAATTTTTAGTTACATCACATATTTTTAGGTTTCCGTACCTTAAAAGGAAAAAACGAAACCTTGATAAAGGTTTCGTTTCCTTATCACTTTGTTGTCCGTCCGTCCGTCTGTCTGTCAAGACCCTTCATTTCGGGAACGCGTGAAGGTATTGAGTTAAAATTAAAACCATATATTCGATTCTGCGGTCTCTTAAAGCTGTGAAAAATCTAACTTCTAAGGTAACGTAAAAAAAGATTCGTCCGTTTATGCCGCAAAAACGTATATTTCGATAGTCTCAAGGTAATCAGAATGTATAGTGTACTTCCTGTTGACTTAGAATCATGAAATTTGGCAAAAAGCAAGGTCATGTAGCACAAGTAAAGGAAACATCCGAAAACCGTAAATTTGTAGTTACTTGCCTACTTTGTACGGAACCCTCGGTGCGCGAGTCCGACTCGCACTTGCCCCGTTTTTTTTCAGTTTGACCAACTTTAATTGCTCAGCAACAATTTTATTAGATTATATTCTATTCCAAATCATAACAGCTTGAAAGATACACGCAGATTACAAGTGAATTCAAAAGACTATATCAGATGCGAAACGGTTTGGTGTTGTATAAGAATCTATGCTAAGTTAATTAAATTCAAATACATTCTTTAAATTATCTGACTATCCCACAGAAACCTTTAATTATGCTATGTGATGTGGACTGGGTTCTACTACGCTACTGATCTTTTAATATGTCCTGAATTGTCCAGCCCGAAGAACTTAAAAGAAATAAAAAGGAGCTGAATGAATGTAATACTTTAAGAGTTACGAAAACTTTGCTCAGACACAAATAGGTAAGTAATTATTCAGAAAGCATTTCTAGTTCCTATATAATTATGTAATATAATTATGTATAAGCATTGTTTCAGGAATAATGCATGTTATATAAAACCATATTGCGCTCGATAAATCTCAATGCAAAATAAATGTTCACCTCGACCCCGAGAATCTGGAATAGCTAAAATTGTAAATAAAGTCAGTGAACTTAACTTATAATTGTAAATAAAGTCGCGAGCCACAACTGGTACTCGGAATCTGGTATCGGGGCCAGTCGCTTGCACCGAATAAATTCACCGGTTGCGCAATAATACGAAGCATCCAATCTATTTGGTTCTTTTAGTTCCGTTATCGATGCGTTTAATAAACATCATCGTTGTTTAGAAAACAAAACTGGTTTAAGAATCACTGCGCGCCCGTACAACAACAATAAAAGCATAACAATTACGTAACACGAATTCCCCCGTGTATTCTATCGTAGCGTAGGTTCGAACGTAGGATTTCGCCCGCAGCCACACCGATGCAGCAACGGCAACGATCGCATCTGATAAGCCGATACAAGCCACATAAACTTCGTCTAATTAAATTGTACTGCGGCCATCAGCCGCTGGTCCGCTACCAGCACAGCCCACAACAGATTAACATCTCCATTGTTTAATGGTAAATTAAGTTTGACCGTCTATCTCTACGTTTGCTATTCGAGCTTCGAGTTTTAATCTTATCGGCGACGTCGAGCCTTTTGTTCGTAGTGACTGATATTTTAGTGTTAACGCTAAAAGCAAGATCGTGGCAGGCTCGTTACTTACCGCGCAATTAGATGTATCTAGTATTTCAACTTCTGAAACGGCACCGTCGAAAGCCACTCTATGCTGATAAAGGAAATCTGAAACAAGAGAGTACGGTATAGAATTGTGCGTAAAGATCGCTTTTGTGTTGATATTGTTGTCGTCATTCGATAAAGAAATCATTAACTATGACAACGAATATTGAAAGCGGTTTCCTTAACATTTTAATTCACGTCCTGAGAGAGACGGCGCCCAGCTGACGCAAACACGTCATATTTAAGGTCGGAAGGAAGCAGACATTTTAATTAAAATACTTAATACATTCTACTACTGTAATAAATGACAGACATGATTAAAGTTTTTGTAAATTAACCAAGAATTGACGTCATGAAATGTCAGTTCGACAGTTTATTGAATTTACCAGTATCATCTAATATATAAAATTCTCGTGTAACAGTGTTAGTTATCATACTCCTCCGAAACGGCTGGACCGATTTGTATGGAATTTTGTGTGCATATCGGATAGGTCTGAGAATCGGCTAAGTACTATCTATTTTTTTTTTTGCAAAACGACGTTTGCGGGGACAGCTAGTATTAATATAAGCGTTCATCTACGTTCATAATTATTTTAAATACAATGATCAAAAAGAGATAAACACTTTTTATTATGATATTAATGATTCATCGAGTGAACTTTACTCACCTCCTGTCGAGCTATATTCTCCGATGTACCGCTTTGTTAGATAACGCACGACCACCGCTGCAACAAAAAGAGAACCAAATGAATAACATTGTAAGAAGCACGCCTTCATCGAAGACATATTGTAAATAGGCGAACAATTAAGAGGTCGTCACTCCCAACTTTCTAAAAGCGAGTGGATCAAACACTGATTAGTCCTTTCACTCCTGGAATTTCCATCAAAGGGTTGTACACAATACAAACAGTTATCAACAACAATGACAAGGCAAGTTGCGTGAATAGAGGCGGTCGTAAGCTACCGACGAAATGAAGTGTGGAGAATCCTGCAGCCCATCAAAAGGAACTAGTGGCGCTATTCAACAAGCTGATTGCTTGTCCGGCGCGACCGCCTCAGACGTGAGATTACGTTGGTACTTCACCCTTTGAAGTGTAATCGTTATAGCAGTTTCTATAATTTGGATGATGAAAACGAGTAAGTAATTTGAATTCTGAACACGTAACTTAAGGTGTCAAACAGAAATGCACAAAACTTCTCATTGCGTAGTGGTCGTTTATGTAGTCAATGTCTATGCTAAGTTTTGATAGTCGGGCGCTAATTAGGTACTAATGCACTAATGTCTTAAGAATAAATGCGAATGACTTTAATGATTCTCGTAGGAATACAAATCATACGAAAATGCAATACAATGAACATACTAGTATCCTTGAATATCGTGTACTTATTTTTAAGATTTTGCTATAACGTGAACAATTATTAGTGAAATTATTTTTATGCTCACCACCCCAATATCAAGTCGTAGATGTACTAAACAAAAACACATCACAAAATCCTAATATGCAAATATAAAACAAAAGCCATAATTATATATTTAATTCTAGATAGACATCTGTTTTCGTAACAAATGATAATTAACATTCCATTACAAGAATCGTTTACAACATCACCGAGTGGATAATACTCCCGAATGAGTTATCGCCGTTACTACTTGTGTCAGAATCTTGACCCAAGGCAGTTACACAAGAGTCCACAATGCTTTTATGCAACTGCAGCACGTTGTCGCATGACAATGGACTTGGAATGCATTCCGTACGCATTCTGGCGCAGACGGTTAAGGCTAGGATAGGAAATCTATTACCTTACAATACTGTGCCATTCCCGGCTTGACGACGTAACTACAAGGAAACGATTGTGCTCTATGATTTTAAAAGGAAAGCACTGTGTAGTCCTCTCTGATTCAATTAATTTTCTATTTTCATGGATTTCTTAAGATATCTTCCTGAGACTTGCGAAAATAATATTATAGAATAATAAATAGAATTTCTTTTAAAAGTACTAAAATAGTTTACAAACAATCGATGTTTACTAAAAAAGAAAAAACACGGGTTCATAATACTGAGTGTAACTTTATTATGAACCCGTGTTTTTTCTTTGCAGCGTGCGTGTATGATGACATTAATAATTGAGAAAGAAGATCGATATCTTCGATATTTGATTGACGACCAGCAGCTGATAAAACATCATCACGTCAATAAAGCAGTGTGCAATAAAACCTTTTCAAGCGTTGATAAAAATTACAACACACCACAATATATCGTAGTTTATGAAACATGATCGAAATTCCTCACTCTCATTTTTCCTTTCGATTTTTTCCCCGTGTGCATTGAGTATTAAATGCATTACTTTCTCTGCGATCCGATTACGTACATAATCGTCGAGTGATAAAGTTTCATCGGTCTACTTTTAAATGAAATATGCGGAATTCAATTAAAATGCAGTTTTATGTTCGTTTCTATATTATTTTTATGTTAGACTAGTAGAACTCTTGGTATTTTACCAGAGCAATTTAGGTTCTTCTGGATTTTACGACATTCCTAACATAGGCAGTTAATAGGACTACCACCAATTTTGTGTCTTCACCTCTCTCTACTCTCCTAAGAATGGTACCTTTATTTTTTTTTTATTACTCTACTACCAGACCTAATGTCCTAGTGTGACCTCAGTCTTTATAATAATTGGTGCTTCCATTCCTTATTACTATCGAAACATCCTCATTTAGACAAACATGGTGTGTTTAGCTTTTTACGGCCCACACAAAATCCACAAAAAAACAAATTCATCATATATGGCCATTACGATAATGATGGCACGTACAACACCATAAAATAGTAGGTAACTCACAAAGTGAATATACATCATTTTGAAACAATTTACCATCAATTTACTTGTAATAAATTAACCGTGCTTATTGTGGAGGATCAAAAAATTATTAACGAATCTTCTGTGACGAGGCTCCAATAAAAAATTACATCAAATTATAATCATCGAAGCATATAAGACAAATTACTGTGATCAAACAACACGGCACCACGTGGGTTGATAGATCGAACTTTATCTTCAAGAACAATGGATGTAGCTATCGACAGGAATCTTTAGGGTAATTAATAGATTACTGAACACATCCATCATGTGTCGAACTGACCATCATGGACTCCAATAGCAACCATTATTACTTTGACTTGGTTTCTTTTGATACCGGTCTAACATATTAGTGGGCAGTCATGACAACAATTGTGACATCAATGCCAGATGTTGTGGCGCAACTTGGGAGAAGTAAATGTCTAGGAGTGTGACTAATTGGGCTGCACTAGGCTGAGTTGAGTAATTGATTGAGGTCATCAGTAGCAGAAATGTTTTAAAGTCAGGCGGACCAGATACAACAGCAATAAAGTTCTTAAAAGCTGAATCTGCCTCAAACTGAACAAATAATATTTCTATTTCTAAGGAATCTTGCTCGTCGTATTTTTCTTCTTTCTCTTTAATTATGTTTTCTGCTAATTTCCCATTTGTCAAGTCAATGTGTTTTTTATCTGCGTGTGTAAGTACCTTTCTTATCAACTTTCTATTAATAAAAAAACCAGATGCCAATATTTAAAAAAAAAATCAGTCTTTAAAACTTTCCAGTCTCTCTCCGGTAATTTTGCTACCTGTGTTATTTCTGTAAACATAGGTATTTCTTGATTGCCTTCAATTTTTCACGAAAGTATTAGTTGCATTTAAAAGGCCATGTTCAACTGCTTTCAATATTTTGCCATCGTTATGAGCCTAAACTTCACGAACCAAAAGCCCTTACTTAAAAACGGCTTTTAAAATTATGTCTTCAAGTCATGCCAAACAAATTATGTAGAGACTCAGTCATATGGATACATTACAAGTGAATATGTCAGAATCCGCGAGATAAGGATGTCGACGATGCTTCAATACCTCCTCGCTGCACCCATTCATCATGCCGTGAGAAGGTCGTCGCACGGAGCACTGCGCCCGCGCCGACGCGACGCGCCGCCCGTGCCTCCACATTCAGCTCATGCCACAATGAATGTAGTTGTTAACACCCCACTTGGGCACCTTCGCGACACTCCCGGCAAAAAATACATAAATACGCAGGCCCTATAAAAACAATCTTTCATAACATCAAAAAAATTTGGCTCATTTCCAAATTAAAGTTCGTTGCTCTCCGAAAACAATTAATTTCAGACAAAAAAAATGGACGCACATTGACATGTAGCACTCTGCGGTGGACGCGTTAATTGAAATATTTTATTGGCTCAACATAGGTAATTAATATTTTTAGTGTTTCAATTTTAACAGCCGGATAACCACAGGGTGCAAAGAACATATAAAAATATACGAAGTATTAACGTGACCCAGATAGTCTGGAACGATATTAAGTGCAGGGCACCGCCGCGACTTCGCGGTAACGGAATTCACTATAATGCGAAAATAAATGGCCTCATGAAGAATGAGTTTCATGAATAATGTCAGTACTAAAAGGTTTAATGAGTAGATAATGCTCCTGAGGGCATTTAACGACGACATGAACGGCATATCCGTGACAGACAAGCGCCACTCCCACGAGGCCGTCCGAGGACAGGATCTACATTGAAACAATTTCGCATGTCGGGCCGGCTCGCTCCCGTCTGTAATGAATTGCAAACGCATGCGTCTCGGAGCGCTCGCAGCCGGTCCGTCAGCCGTCCGCCGGCCGACAATTAGGGCGGTGCAATTACAACCAGTCGCAGCGACTCGGCCGGTGGGTCAGCGGCGCGATTTCCCGACAACTGCGACGCCTGGCGCCACCAGACGACGTTGTGTAACTCTTAAACGACCGATCAACCATTAACGCTGCCGTCGAGGTCGTTGCTCTACACATGTATCACACGCCAATACCCATGTTTGTAAAGCAAACTTAATCAGCCATGATCGTGAATCACCGACAAATTGAGTAAAGCCATTTTACAGATAACTTAGTCGACAACCTATATAAACGTTCTGAACAAGTGGATACTCTTTTTTACCCCGCTTGTCTTCAGAGCTTATTTTGGTAGACCTTCTATAAAATATTCATAGAACTTAGAACATCATTTTTGGTGATAAACAAAAATTTGATAGACATGTAGGAAAATATTATCTCCTTCATCCTAGCAACGAATCTGTCGCATATCTGACTGACATGGAAGAAAAAAATCAATCATCCATTTTATATGATTAGACAACCCTTGTTAGTAAGTTACAATGTGTAGAAAAAAGTTAGGTACAGACGCCAGCACATCAAGCGACTCGAAAATGTCAAATTTTCCCAATCAACTTCAAATCTTTTGCTTTAGTGATAAAGTTGAAAATCTATTAAAGAAATTTGACAGGTTATAGTAGGTTGATGTGCTGGCGTCTGTACGTTTTTTTGCAGCAGGGATTCAATTGGATGGCTTGTTAACGATCAATCAAGATGACATCGGGTCAAGGTGGACCAATTTTGTCAAAATGCTGTATTGCATTGCTAGATTGAATTGAATGACTGATAAAATGGAGTCACAACTCACAATACAAAAATAATGGAATAATACAAAAATGAGATGAATGATGAGGAGAGGAATGGATACAAAAAGAGATACTCAACAAATCCTATATAGGTAGGTACTAAAACAGGCACAGAAATAGTTGAATTATGAAATTACAGCCATGCGAAAGAATAAAGATTGGAGGAAAATGAATCGGAAACTAAAAGGAAATCCAACAATATGAAGAAAAATTACTGAAAAGTTGAAACTGATTGATGAGATTACCGTTTATCTAGATTCTCATTAATGTTGGATTTATTGGATGTTTGCAGGGCGCTTAGAAATCGTCGGATAGATTGTAGACTAAGTATTGAGCAAATAAAATCAAACGAGCCTGTACTCGAGATAAAACAATGCATTAGTCAAATATGCTACGATATCGTTATAAATATTGACACACTGGAATGCCATTGAATAGTTTGTTGTGCATAATAAGCCCTGGTATCCACGGGCGATTTTTTATCATGCACTGGATTTTCAACACACTGCTTAGCGCCACGAGTTAAAAACCCTATAGTGCATTTTTTGACGCACTGGGATGCATTCTCTTAGGTCCTCAGTGCTCGGCTCAACAACAAGAGTCAAAAACGCAGTGAGCGATCAAAAATCGCCCGTGTGTACCTAGGCTAAGAGAGCAGTTAAATATGTGTAACTCTATCATAGCTTAGCATACCTGATACAATTTGCAATGTAAACTAGTAGGTGTACTCGTATAATTATTATAAACAATGTAGATACGTTGTCCTTCTTGTATAAAATGCTTTGTTTAGAGATGTGTCTAGGATGTTACTATTAGGACAAATAAACATTCTGCTACCTTTTTAAGCATATAATCAAATTTACCTACTCATCATTAAGTGTAGCCGCAATGTTTTAGACATCCAGTAAAATAATATCATACCTATCATGTATGAGGATTTTGATTAAATAAAAAATATCCTTATGTTTAAAATAAACTGTTAAAAAGTTATAAAAATAAAAATGACTTTTAAAAACATCGTTTTAAAATAACGCTATGATTATGACTGTAATTTTCCTTTCCCGTTATACGTTCCTCTGATGTAATAACCACACAAAAACGTCTTTTGGAGACTGAAATTACGGGGTCTGCACCTCAAATTCGCACTCAGTTGACTTTAATAACGAATCCCTTATTTTATTACTGATGATAATAACAAATATTAACTGCATCAGATAAAGTTTTTACGTTTTATAAAATGGACTCTTAAAAGTTTATGAATTGGCCCCAAATACGAAAAGCACTCAAATAATTAAAAGGGTTTTTTAGCGTTAATATTTTTAAGTAAACTCCTTGAATTTTTTAAACGTTAAATTCACACTTCTTGTCAATGCTGTGACAGTAATTATTAACACTTGTGTAAACCAGTGTCAAGTTATAAACCAATATTTTGTCATTTAAATTTTGTTTTGTAAGAAAAATAATTAAAACCTGTTTTGAAAAATCAATATGTTATGTGTACATAGATACAACATGCGATTTGTACACTGTTTTAAAAATGTTAACTTCTTGCTAAAAACATATTCATCAAAAGTAACGGATGTGCATGCTCTACTAACCAGACTTGCCGCTCCGCGGGCTCCCTAACACCACCACCCTTATACGATTCACAGTCATCTTCATTTGGGCAGAGTTATTTTTTTCACTTTTATTCCAAAAAATTGTTTTAACCGGACATGATGGCAGCAGTGTCTAGCAACCACATCAATTTATGATCACAGTTTATGTTTGTAACACGGTACTCGTCGATATCGCACCGATCGATGTTAGTTATCGTAAATATGATCGAGAGATAGATTCCACTGAGTAGCTCACGGCCGTAAGCTCGACCGAGTGCCGCGAAGTTTCCCGCGCGACTGCCGGCGTCTCTAGCCGGTGCTTGCATCAAAAGCGCGTGCGCAGCCTCCGTTCCAACCTCCGAACTAGCCGAGTATGCATACGTTGGAATTTGTACTTCGTCCATACATCCTACCTGATTAAATATTCATAACGTTGGACTGACGCCAATATTAGCGATGTTCCGGATATCGGAGATAAATATTTTCAGAATTTTGGATTTTTTGGCCAGGAAAAACTGAAACAAAATCTTTGCTATTCCTATTTCTGAATAAGGAAAACAGGCAGAAAATCGATCAGCTCAAACCAGAATACGCGCGTCTGCGACATGTCAAGGTGAGAGCGATGCAGACGTTCAGCGCAATAAATTCGTTCGTGCCGAGACATAATTGGATCCGCCCCGCCCACGTCCAGCTACCCTGCTTCCTCTATGCCACATAGCTACTCTACTTTGAAAGTTAGAAGTATCATTAAAAAGTAATATATCTACATAATTTAAAAGCTAACAGTCTTAAAATATGTACAAGTAAGTATATAAAAAGAAGGGGAAATAATCAAAGGGCATCAAAAAATTTCTCCACGTCGGTGTCAATAGAAAAAGTGCCAAAAGGCTGGCAGCATTGCCACGTTAATGTTTGGCAATGTTGATTCTTTAGCCTAAAAATAGGCCAGCCCTTTGGTCAAAGTACCTAATATTATAAACATAAAATTCAGCAGTAATCTGGATCAAGCAAAGCAAAAATTGGTTAATGATTCTCACATGACTGGTCACGAATGAGTAGAATATTTCCTTGTTTACTCATACTTCACTCATACTTCTAGACGACTCATACTTACTTCAATGGCGCGTTTATATCTAAACTTATTATTATTTATTCTAAACTTATTATTATTTAAACAGGCTATCTGCCAAAACAAGATCAATCTTCAACAGGAAGATGGAAACCATACATCGAACTATTTTTATGATTTCTATACAAATCTAAGTGTGTCAAAATAGCTGAATGTCCTCTTTTTAGTACATTTCCTAGAAGTATTTCATCTATAACAACAGAAAAATGTCCGTAATAAGAAACGTTAAAAATCTAGTCGCAATCTCATTTCAGCGACAATCAATGTCAAAAATGTAGGGAAATTACAGGTACCAGAGAGGTAAGTAGGTTTTTTTTTTTTGACAGATTGAGACTGAGATCAGACTGTGAAGTGTGAACGTTCATAAAATTACGAGAATTGTCCCTCAGTTATCTTTGAATGACAACCCAATTACCAATCAGGAAGTTGGTAAGTAGGTAGGTACGTAGGATTTATCTTTTTGAGATGATGATACTAACGTGGACATCGATGCACGAGGCACTGAATTCTACCGCCTAGGGCTGTTACTAGAAATAGTTCCTATGTTAATAGACTTAATTCTACATACATACATAAAAGTAAAACCCAATGAATTACTTGTCAGTCTTCATTAGCGATCTCACAATATATAAGTATACTTTCGAAAATAGAAGAAAATGCATTTGCATAGAAGTTAGATCGCTCCGTGGATTTCTCTACTCATTAAGGAAGGTTGTGACGTAGAAAAAAAAGCGCAGCGTGTCGACTCAACGCAAATTGATCGTTACCCGAGAACAACTTCCTCAAACATGTCACTTTACCGTATTTATGCAATCGGCGTAAAGCCGCTAATAGCCAACTCTTTAATTTAGATACTGAGATAGCATCATAAATACGCAGTTTAGCACCCGAGCAACACTTTATTTATGGAGGCTCATACATAAAATAGCTAAGAAAGGAGCACAAGATTAATGTGTAACGCGTATATAAGGATCCAGATCATCGCAGAACATCGTAAATCGATTACTCCGCTATATCGAGATTACCACATTTGCATGAAAATTATTGCCTTTGTTAACATACTAAATACGTTTTGCAATAATAACAAATTGGTCGGTTGAACCGCAACAAAGCGGCGCGGACGCACAAGCGGATCATAATTTTGATTAATTTGTTACAACAGTATAGCCACGCTGCAACCCGCTACTCTCGTTATTATTTCCAATATTCAATTAAGCGCGTTCTAATTAAATTACTTATCAACTGCTTGGGTAACGATGTAAATAAGCATTTATTTATTTAGTCGTGAGCTGGACATTTCGCAAGGCGACTCGCGTGTCAAAACTAGTTTGTTAATGGGTCCAACAATGGCAACAGTGTTCTGTTCACACTTGCCTATTAAACGATTCATATCTCTACATCTTTTAACCTCTTTAGAGCGGTGTACGAAGTTACAAAATAATTACAAGGGTTTCTTACTGACGACGATGAAAAATCTAACGCTATATTTCTCAGGATTGCTAAACCGTTTCGGAAAGAGAGTTTAATTGACTTTAATGCGATATTATATAACACTACATACTTACGAACTGTTGTGAGTAGGTCTACCATTCATACAGGTTCATAGTTCGAGTTGGAATCATCAATCACTTCAAAGACCATTGTAACTGGAGTATTTCAATTTGTAGAAAATTCATGAATGGTTAATTAAAGCATAAAACTTTGCGACATGTTTCTTGTGTTACATTTGCAGATATGGACGAAACAATGCGACAGAACATTCGTAAAATTAACCATCCCACACAGATGAACGTCAATTCAATTATAACCGACTCATCATCAGTGGTACTTGAAGGGAAACTGCTACAAAAATCCTAACTAATATAAATGCGAAAGTAACTTTGTTCGTTAAAAAACGTCTAAAACGGCTGAACGGATATGGAAGAAATTTGGCACATGGGTAGACCATGACCTGCAGAAGGACATAGGCTACTTTTTGTCTTGGATCGCAGACGAAGTCGCGGGCAATAGCTAGTCAAACATAATTATCTTATTCATACAAAAAGTAGGTTAAAACCAGGAACAAAGAAATATTGATAAACGATATTGATCACAATCTCAACAACCGAAAACGTGTCCCGACACCTTCGAAACCGTTACAAAGGTCCTTTAGTATGTATCACAAAGTTGATAATGCAAAGTTCACACAGCCAGACGGTGAGACGGCCCATCGGCCCAACACAGCCATTAAATAAAACCCAATATGTACCAACAGCCTCAGATGGGGTCACCCGATTGGCACACAACACTTTGTATTTCGGCCCTCCTGAACCACTAATTAAAAAATATTGACTTTTCAAAATTGCCAGATCTCCTTTTCTTCCTTGCGAACTTTAACAGGACTGTTATTCTGTTAATATTGCTATTCATAAAAATAAAGCATATTGATAATTAAGGCTCATCTAAAGCAAATATTGGTACAATAAAAAACCAGTGGCCCTTCGTTTTACAATCGTAATTCTTGCATGAATCATTCAATTAAGAAAAGTATGCGGTTATTTTTAAACTCGACCTTCGTCGCACCATATAATTTTTTAAACTAATTACGTTTAAGTGTAGGATGATCATGATATACCGGCAAGCTAACAAAACTAAAATTACTGTCAACAGTCCTGCGGCCATGAGCCCATAATTCACAACAGAAGGACCAAAAACTTGAAATATATCCGTTGGCTTTCGCTTTGCAAAGATCCTCATAAAGCGTAATAATCAGAACTGCGTGGGTTGCGTGAACGATCCAATTAATTTTATTAATAGTTTGTACATGGCGCCAAATACTCGTTATCATATCATACCGAGAAGGAATAATAAAGACTTCGATAAATTCAACCATATCGCCCCGAGTTTTGAAACCGTCATTTTCTCGAGTTAACGACGGCTATCGACCGAATTCGCCAAAATTCACTCAATTTCGCTATCGACATAAGCAGTTATATAAACCGTTAATGTATGTAATGTAATGATATGGATGATTTTATTGTTATGTTCGTTTGTTTCTCGATAAAGACATTTAAAAGACTTGGTCAAGTCGACACCTTTTAGCGCCGCCACGTGTACGCGGTCCTCGGTCCACACGTCCACACTTCGCGGATTTCATCGTCCCCGCTCGCTTGTTATGTAATATTGTCAATATAATAATAAATATTAAAGTAACATCGGTTGCTCCACACATTATCGTACACAAAGAAATGAGTATGTCTTTAATAAATAATCTACTGTCTCGCATCTAAGATAAAATTCCTACGCAATTCGCGAGAGTTACGAGAATAACGTTGTGTCGTTTAGAATACACAAAATAATCAGTGTGGTTTACGCTGAGATTAAATTCTGCATTCCTGCGACTACAATGGAATTTTTCACTAATGATATCAATTTTAAGAAAGAGCACTGGAGCATCACTAAATCCCCATGACCCGTATTTTAAATACCATCAGCCTACTATAGAAACATAACAGTTAATTAGCCAGGTAACGAATACAGAAGCTCAGAAGAGATCAATTAACAGTGTAGCTGTGCTATTTACGTCTAGTCGATCGTTTTATACGATGCAATGGTTCGTGAAGGTGCAACCGAGCGGTGATGTCCAGACAACGGAGAAAGCATGGATCGCCGTAATAAATGTTACTCGTAGCAATAAATAGCCGATCTAAATATAAGTATACCAATAAAACGCGAGCAATCGTTCGCGAAACATTTCAACAAAGAAGATTTCACGATTCATCGTTAAGCATGAATGGCGCATTAAATTTAAACTAATTTGGGCTATATTTATTATTTTTTATTTACTCCAGTAAATAAAAAATATTAATATTTATGATATTGACGACATTTGCTTATTTTATTTGTTTCTCTATTAAATTTGCTACCGTCGTCACCTCATTTAAAAATGTTGCATTGTTTGTTTAAAATAAGTTCGTCAGAACAAACATTTCAAAATTGTTTTTATCTTATCCCTAGTTAAATGACCTACAGAGTTGAACGGACGAGCTTTATAAGCCATAAAATGTAGTAATTTGACAAGATTGACGCCAACCCGTCTGAACTGATTAACTCTTCCGTACAAAAACAAGTATGTTCGTCTATCATCAAAATGATTACAGTGTTCAATTCATGTCCGTTTATTACGTATAATTTAGACTGCAATTACTGTTGATTGAAATAGAGAACTGATACTATTCAATTCTACGAGATTTTTGCTATTTAAATATTCTTTTTGTAATCCTTGCCGTAAAGTCCCAGCTCAGAAATTGAATTTCCTGCCTTATTTTACATTCTTGAAAGAGTCAATAAAGAAAGGGTACCTAGATCGGAAGATGAGTATACGCTGATATATGCTCATACTCGAATATATCCTTAGGGGCTACCAGCTGTAAACTTTTATCAAATATTACAATTTTTGAAATTTTAAAGCCTATTACGAAGGCACTTCGCAACAATTCCCTTTTTGGTTTTCGATATATGTATTTGGTATGCACTGAAGGGCTATCTCAGCAAATGCCTTTTTAGGAAATTTGAACATCTACTAATATAATGGCGTCATTATGACTTTCCAATGGTCAACCAATGACACTCCATTGAAAGAAATGACATAAAATGGTAATCTCGTACATAATAACAAATGAATAAATGTAATGTTTATTGCTATTTACGAACTTCTTACTACTTCAGATTGCAAACACTAACACGTAATATGTAAAAATATATATTAAATGAAATCTAGCATGAAATTTAGTAGTTTTTCTCAGACCATTGACCGACCAATGATCGACCATTATGAATTTAGCAGATTACGAACTTTTAGCAAAATGACAATAGGATCGTGTTGGAATGACGAATTTATAAAAATAGCAGACTTGGGCCCCTGGTCAATTGCGATAGGTAGCTACGTAACTTGTAGAATCAAGTTCGAACACAGGATAACGTATGCAGGTAAAAGTAGGTCAAAGGAGAGTTGAAGAGGTGTTACATGATTTGTGTGCAGTACCGACGAAACGGTAAGTACATTCAATGCGAAGAATCCTCGTCATCATATTTGGAACACAAATAATAAAAATAAACGAAGCCCGGACTTCAGTACGAGTTTTCTCCACATTGCAGACGACGGCAATTCATAAAGATAATGTATTGAAATGCGATTAACAGTTAACGTAATGCCTTTTGACGATATAAAAACTTACGAGTATTTTCAATGACATTATTTACGCTTCAATAAATCCCGACGTCTTCAAACTCAGATAAATGGATTACCTGGAGGTTAATGTGAAATGGTTCTTTATAGGTGATACATTAAGTTGGGGAAAAGGCTATCTGGTGCTGTATCTTGTTAGGTAAATAAATACCTTTAACCCAAAACCGTCATCGTGGGCACGGAACAGCCCGCAAGCTGATGGCCCGTGGATATATTGTCATGCTCTTTAACAATTTCACTAGCCAATGAACCGTTTAAAGCTATAGAAGTCCCGGCGTACACGACAACAGCATTGTAACTGTTTATCTTAAGATGGACAGAACGCGATTGCATCCTTCCTTACAAGTCTATTAAATGAGTGTTACTTTTTACATGGCTCTTTACTGGGAGCTGTACCGTAAGTGTATTTCATGATTAATCAAAGTCTAGGTGGGTTATAAGCAGGAAATATCTTTTAATAACTCCTTTTGCAATATCCTTTGCGTTTTACGAGAGGAAATGGATGTGGGACTACAAAACATCGTCCATGATGATAATGGAGGAGTAGTTTGGCCTATCTGTCAATAAGGAACCCCGAGCTCAAACCAAGATAGCAAATCCTTAGTTTTGAAGGTTTGCAACGCGTACCACGTCCATATCGATGCTAGGGTATGATTCAAGAACTCACCAAGAATCCACTGAACTTATACCGACATTAGCCTCTAGGTATACTACAATTATGTTCCTACATCGGAGATGTGAATTTTATTAACGTTATAATGTACTGCTTGCCTCTGAATAAAAAAAATGATATCCAAATATACAACTTGTTTTCAATACGAGCAACGATGTTTCGCAATACGAACCCAAGATAGATCTAACATTTTAATTCCTAGGTATTGAAATTATGAGTTTGATGGCAGCTTTCCTTAGAATATGTCTGTAACAATTTGCTGTGGATAAACAATAAGTCGTGAGGAGTCACTCCCTCCGCCTCCCGATAGCGGGATCCGCGACGAGTAGGTATCCAATTTATAACCTAACTGTGATCATTACAACGTTCGACATCGACAATCCACCACTTCTGTGAGCAGTAATTAAAAAAAATTCCTTATATGCCGAAACTAAAATACAGCCATTCGACATCAGATCTTTAACTCTGTATAAGCAACGGTGTTGCAACCATTTTGCAACAGCATTTAATCAACAGGTTTTAATTAATCAACGCCCTAATCCAATTACAACTATTGTGAGTCAAAGTCAAACATTTTTAGTACCTAACCTTGGCACCACTAGTTGCGACAACCGTCCCGCGTCCGTGAAACTAAACAAATGTAGACGTTGAATCAACCTTTAATTTCCTAAAAAAGCGTGCTGTAATAAAACGACCGTATAATGACGGTAGTCTTGAAAATGTCAAAGGATGCAAACATTACGGTGTCAAAAACGCTCTCTTTATGGACGACCGTAATCTGGCGGCTTTTTAGGAACCCCCAATCTTATGTTCTACAACAAATGGTATATATGTGTTTAGAGGAAAGAAATCAGTGACAACAAAGTATACAAGTACAAACAAACAATATAAAGCACCTGTAAGGCCTGAGGACGATCAGTACACGCTCACCTGCCGTGATTTATGCACTAAGCCCGCCATTGTCCTGTCGCGGCCGGCTAGCGGAAACTTATGAACTATCTAACCTCAAATGTCTTATGAACGAAACACTACCACTCTACATATGCACGCAATTATTTATTTATTTATCTGGAACTTATATCTCTATTGGTAGCTACAGCAATATTTGCTATTGTGGCTGGAAATATAGATAAGGGCGATCGAAAATTCGAGATTTCAAACATCAACCGTTATATTTTTGTAATGGTAGGTACTCTTAGGCCAAAGGGCCTAGCGTAGATTTTCACGGCAAGAAAAACGTGTGTGTACAAAGGGCCCCAGGACTTGACACACAAGACTTTTGATTCTTTTAACAACCCCTAAAACAAAAAAGATGTCACGATCTAAAACAGCAATCGTTTTGATAAGTGAACCTAAGAACTTATCTTCCTACCTAGTATTTCTAAGTAACGCCCGTTTTTATAGTGCAGGAAAAAGCCTGATCTTGGTTGTGATCACATAACGGTAACTTAAAGATATAATCCTTTAGCTCACGTAATAACTGATCGCTCAATTTATTTACTCAAATCTGGTTCTATGGGCAGGACTTTAGATACACGTCATCAAGATTATGAGTTTGTATAAGATGACTTCAATGGAAGTCTACTGCGATAGATTAGACAAACTGTCCTTTCGTCTGAAAATGACCATCTTGCCAAATAGGATGGCGAAGCATTCTTTTATTTCATTCTAAAATTAAGCTTGAGAATCACTATTCTTTACTGATCAGGCAAATAAGATACGTGTGTAAACTCACTTTATCAACTGCTAGTAGTATTGAGTAAACTGAACGCAAAGCTAGCGCATCTTCTCATTCTCATCTATTAGAATACAGAGCGGTTTCACACAATGGCTTAGAACAACTGGTCTCCTTTAAACAGCAACAAATTCGCACAAAAATAATGACATAGTACGCATAAAGAGAAATGCAAATTATTTTTAATTGCCTTCCGGTAGAAAGTGGGTGAACCTGAACACGGAGCGGGCTGGGCGAATCAGTTTGATTCTTGTCGAAATAATGACAAAGCGACGACGACCGGTGTCGGATTCTCACCGGGCTCCTGACAACTGGGAGCCGGTAACTGGCAGATTAACGTTAATTCCTACTGGCTCTTACGGTCATTAACTCAGTCCTTTTACCCGATGGCGGCGAAGCTTAAAAGTAGGTTTGTTTTAAAGTAAAACTTTTCCTCCGCGATTATGAAACGTTTAGCCATTGCATGGGCAGACATTATGGTCTTCTAATAGGTGAAGTACCTTGTGGAAATGAAACAAAAGTTGATTGTGGAAATGACCAACAGGTAGACTTTGTCTACTAAATCATATAGTCTATCGACTTGAAAGCATTTGACACCTTCACACACTACAAGAAAACGTGTGAGTAAAGTTATTACAAAACATGAGCTTAACGTGCACATGTTACTTCATACGGCCCGAAAATACTAAACAGAGTCATTCGTCTCTGTAATAAACCACAATCAATAACTAATAATCTGTTCCGCGTATGTGGGCGGTACCTGACATGCACCCATTTGTTTTACTTAAACGTTAATGCTCTTATGCATCGGTGGCGGCGCAAGCGCATCCACTCTCGTTCCAACTTCGGATGATTGTTTAACGGTGATCCTTTCCGGGATTTTTATCTCAGTTTAGTGTGTGGGTGGTTTATAAATAAAATTGACCTGGAGGTCGAAATGCTCATAAGATTAAGTACTTATAATGTTTTATAAGAACACCACAAGTATTTGGTCAATGTAAGTGACTTTGCTATTAGAACAATATAGAGCGAAGGATTTCTGGCTTTACCACTAATGAGTGATACGTACATACTATTCCCGTGCCTCGGACAGCACGTAAAGCCGTTGGTCCTGGGCCTGATCTCTCTCCAGTCGTGCCGGATTGCCGTTAAATCAGACTAACAGAGTAAAGGGACAGAGATTGCACCTGTGTTTGCTCACCCACTTGTGCACTATAATATCTCCTGCGTATTGAGATAATGTCGAGGGGCTTGTGGCAGTTGTGGCTAAGAAGCTAAGCGGGTCGATCGAACAGCTACGCTTATTTACCTAGATTGGTCCGTGGTTGCGTGACTATCTTGCAAGACGGGCCGTCAGAAGGCCGAAAATCTGACAACCAGTCTTACCAAGAGGAATCGTGTTACCCACTAACTGGGTTGTAAAGGTCAGATAGGCAGTCGCTTCATGTAAAATACTGGTATTCAGCTGCATCCGGTTAGACTGGAAGCCGGCCCCAATGTAGTTGGGGATAGCCGAGGATATTATGATACATAACTATATATGGCTCAATAATCCTCAAAACTGCTGGCAACATTAATGCGGCACCTAATAATTTTACTTCATAGATCATGTTGTTAACAACCTGAGCTGTAACTACGTATTCCTAAGTTTTGGCTCATTAATCTTTATACACACAATTAATGTTCAGACTCCTAGATACTTCAGACGAGTAGAATACGGAATTTCGACGCACAAAATATCGATAATATATGCTAATACGATGCTACAAAATTGCGATGCACGTTACTGCGAAAGACCGTCTCTGCGAAGCTACTACACTTCGATGCACATTACCGCGATAGATATTCACTGCGATATTACGTGACTTCGATGCACGGTAAAGGTATTTGTATTCTCATTCGCTCTTCTTGCATCCTATGTCGACGGAGACCCGCTTCGCGGGTCGCGGGGCTCCTATTACTGTATAAAGCGTTTAAAGTAACCTAACCAAACCTAACCTCGGGGTGCCCTTCGTTCGCTCTAGCATCCTACGTCACCTATTGCGTTCGTGCATCGAAGCCAACTAGTATCGCAGTGAAAATCTTTCGCGGTAATGTGCATCGAAGTCAAGTAGTATTGCAGTTAAGATCTATCGCGGTAACGTGCATCGAAGTGTAGTGGCTTCGCAGAGACAGTCTTTCGCAGTAACGTGCATCGCATTTTTGTAGCATCGTATTAGCATTTATCGATATTTTGTGCATCGAAATTCCGTATTCTACTGACTTGAGACTGTTGCACTCAACTATAGCGCCACATTACTGCATTTAAGTTTAAATTAATGTCATTTGCATCAGATTTCTTAGTATAATCCTAACGATAGAACAGAAGACACCACAGTAGCTTTGATAAGTGAGTTGGCACCCGAATTTCGTTACTCAATATATTTTAATATACCTACACGGTAATTAATAAACGCCAAACACACTGATAGCGAAGCTTAGCAATGAAACAAGGTGCGCTCAGCAGATACCTAAGTAATTGTATTGTTACGAACCAATTCATACTCAGTTATGGCTTTTAAATTGTTACCGCTTATAAGAGCGGCACCTTGACCTCATCGATGAAACATTATTTTTCATCATATCTATAAGTAGGTAAGCATTATTTCGGCAAATAACTCAAAAGCTATTCGCCGAAATAATTTTCAATTGACAACAACATTTTTTATGAGCCTGAGTATTGGAAATCAATGGCCCCGATTCTATGTTTCACAAAATAAATTAAATTTAGGTTCATTGCATCTTTTTCTTTCTATTTCATTAAGAAAAGGACAGGAGATAAATATTAGTTTAGTCCTGTCAAATAAGATAATCCATAGACAAGTTTAGACGTGATTAAAAATATGGCTTCTAAAAATACGTCAATTTACGTCAGGCGCTGACTATTTTAACAGGAATAAACTAATATTTATCTTCTGTCCCTTTCTTAGTGAAATAGAAAGAAAAAGATGCACTGAACTTAAATTTAGTTTAGTTTGTGAACCACAGAATCGGGGCCAGTATCGCAGATCAAACTGTAGGTCACTAACTGTATGGCAGTACCTAAAAGTATTATAATGTGACTACCCGCCGTTTTCATCTTTTATCAAAATTTAGGTAATTATATAAACGATGATTCAAGTGACTTTTACCTAAACTTCAAAAATGTATGGTTAGATAAACAGTCGCTAATCACTGCTTAACTTTAAGCCACTTTATAAATAAAGGGGGTTAATTTCTACATGAACCGCTCATTTTGAAGCCACACAATCAACCGATCAGGATCGATAGCATTACGATTACGTAGCCGATAATCCTAAATGTTGTCTCATAGTCGATCTGTCAAAACGCTACTTCTCGTAACGCAATCTATATTACGTAGCAATAGGTAGCTGTAATCTGTATTATTTTGTAACACTAAACTTATCTAGAACTGTCCACATTAACCCCCCTATTAGCGAAAATCTAAAATTAACCAGCCCCCCCCCCCCTTTGCTATAGATAACATTAAAAAATATCAACATATTTAATTGAATTTACATCCTGAACATGTTTTAACTACAAACTTGTTATTATAACATGTTTTTTTTAATTGTGTAAACTTAATATGGTCTTAAAAAAACAAAAAAAATAACAAAATTGGTTCAGCCATTTGGAGCTACGATGGCGCAAACAGATACTCAGATACCCAAATGCACAAACACACAGATACACACGTTATTATCAGCCCGACGATCGCTTTTGGTTAGGGCTTGACGCGACGACGCGTCGGTAAGCCAATCAATGAATGTGTTTAGCAGTCTGTTGTTGTATTTTTTGATAGGCTAATTGTTTTGCAATTTTATTGTTTTTATTCAATCAATCAACTCAGCCTAGCGCAGTCCACTGCTGGACATATTCCTCTCCCAAGCTGCGCCACAACACCAGACTATGCCGACCGCACAGTGGCGCCCTCATCGTTTGTTTGGTTATTTCATACAATTTAGAATGAAAATGCAGAAAATAACGGATAACAGTGGCCACTATATTCCGTTTTAAGGATTATAATAAAACTAAACAATGTAAAACTACCGTTTCTTATAATATTAACGTATAATCTTGTGAAGCACAACTTAACGTGCTTATTTTCTGCATTTTCATTCTAAATTGTATGAAATAACCAAACAAACGATGAGGGCGCCACTGTGCGGTCGGCATAGTCTTAAGCGAAAATAACATTAGTTTTGAGCCCTGTTCCAAGTTAGCTGCTTAAGTATTTAGCTTCGATAAAGATTTTTTCGTACTCAAGCAATTTGAACATGCGCTATAGGTACTACTCACTCCGTCGCGTCGGCGTCGCGCATCGGCAATCAGATTTCTGGAAATAGCTGACTAAAGATGAAAATACTCTTACAACTCAATATAAAAAATGTTTGCCAATGTATAACCTTCTTTTTTTTCGAAGTAGGTTAATATCTTTATCAATCACTCCTGTATAATTTTTTCCTATTTTTTTGTTGATGGACTGTTCTAGGACATAATAAAACATGACATAAAGTTCACATTTAAATACATTAATTATTTATACATGATTACAATTCTTACATAAAATTTAATTAAGTAATATTTACACAAAAGTCCCACATATCAGGTTTGATTGTCCATGTCTTAAAAAACTTTTCCTTAACATCTAACCATTTCTCAAAATATTTATTAGATTTCTTCTTCATCTTATTATATGGTATGCTCTCAATTTTGTCTTGGCCACATATTTTTAGTTTTAGATCTTCATTATTGTTTAATATGTGTAAGAAGTTCTTATATAGATGGTATTTACTTATACATAAACTACAGGCTGGGGATAATGCCTTCTTTACTGTGACTCCCAACTTTCTGCCTTGTACTGCAACTTCCAGGAGCCTGAAACATATTGATTGAATAAAAACATTTAAATTTTATTATAGGTTACCAATACAAGACCAGTTATTAATTTGTTTGATTTGCTTCCAAAAATTAGTTGACATTTTTCCACTTAAAATGTAAATTTCAAATGTTTGAACTGTACACTATAATGTTTTTATTGAATAATTTAACTGCCTATGACTTAGCAGAAATACTAATCAGGTACCTCATCACTTAGGCAATTTTTTTTATTTTCAATAATAATGTGACGTCACAGCTAAAGTGCAAAAATATCAACTAACTATTGGAGGGCACTGTGTTTATTACATATGAAACCACTCTGTATACAGAAAATGTCAAGAAAATGGGGCATAAATATACCTACCATACCAATCTAAATATAGATATAGGCCACTCAGATACAGCAACTTGAAGAAATTTCTAGTAATCAATTGCTTTAACTTAACAAATAAAGTATAAATACTCACTGACTAATTGATTTTATCCAAACTATGCTTCCAGGAGCTGGTTTTATATTCACATCTGATCTAATACTTGTGAACACTAAAGTTGTTTGGTAAAATTGAGGCACTATATCCAATTTAAGTGATAAACAGTCCGATCTATTTAAAAGAGCTCTTTGTAGTGAATCTTCAGAATAAGGCACTCCACCACCAAATATAAAATGTTTTATGTATATTGGTTCACACAGCAAACTTAGAAGACTGCCTTGGACACCTAAATGTATCCACTTAGCAATCTTATCACTGCAAGAGACTGACAAAGTTCTGTCCCCTCTGCCTGGCTTCGTTCTCACTTGACAAAGGTGCAGCTGAATATTTGTTCCGGGTTCTTTTAAGTCCTGCTCACACTGAGGCAGACATTTAGCCCCCGTTTTATTAACATAGTCTTCAACTTTTTGTTTCTTAACTTCTATCTCACAAATATCATCTTCTGTCTTATGTTTATGTAGCTTCAGTATATCACCATACTGCTCTTGTTCACCGTCTTGGGATATTATAGATGCATCCCCACATGGTAACTGAGATGAATAAAAAATATATTCAATATTTTCTTTAAGTCTAAAATGTCCATTTTCATGATTGAATATTGACTGTTTATGTTTTATAGTTTTATTAATGTTTTCGTATAGGTATAGTAAAAAACCGCGTCGAGCAAACACTTCGGCATGACTATCGTTGAGTAAACTCCCATTAGGCATCATTTTTGTAGCCCCTATACATTTTGAGCCGGTACCTAGCGATACTACTTCAATGTTCTCAGTAGTTCTGTCATATTCTATTAAACATGATAGTACAGTCCACTCTTTTTCGATAGGCTTTCCATTTTTCGGTAATTTATTGTACAAATTGAAACAGTTTTGCACCAGTCTTTCAATTAAAGTTTTGTTTAGGTTAGGCATCCTTTTGCGGCATTAATGGTTTTTAGACACGGATAGTCTTTTTAAATGATAACTTTAATGAACCAAGTGATTGTTATAAAGAGTTAATCTTCGTAAATAGTAATTTAATCAATTACATTTGTAAGAAAACATGATTTCATTTGCACTAAAAATCTAAACAAATTAAAGTCAAAATGACTGACACGAAGTCACGAACTGACTGACAGATGGGCTAATCACAAAACGTTAGGGTTTACGTAACCCGACTCTTTGCAATGTGTTAATAATTATTCCAACCATAATGGTTTGTGCAGTTAATAACATTGTTTTAATGTTTCCAATGCAAGATTAATCCAACCTGAACCCATAAACGATAAAGATAATACTAAATCTTGAGATTGCAAATGGAACTTTCACAAAAATATTTACGTATATCGGATCGAAACAGCAGCGTTCCATAGCAATTTTTCTGCATTTACGAGTGGCGTTCAAAGTATTCTCGGTATCAGGGTGGGTGATTTACTAATGATGTGTGATTGGACATTTTGCCCCTGAACGGGTAATTTGACTAATTAATGACAAGGCAAATGCCTAGTTTGGGGGTCACCCTTTATTCTAATCTTGTATGTACAGACGCCAGCAGGTCAACCTACCCCAATCTGTCAAATTTCTTTGATAGATTTTCAACTTTAGTACAAAGGAATAAGGTTCATATTCAATTGGGAAAATCTGACAGATTGGGGTAGCTTGATGTGCTGTTCTCTGCACAAATTGTGATTAATAAATAAATAAATTAAAAAAAATATATAAGGGTTTAGAGGTATAATTTCATAAGTTGCGATCATTAGTTTGCTAGTTATCCTTAGTCAACGACAACTGGAATGGCTAACGTGACAATGTAGAATAAAATCGAGCAGCGCGCTGTTATTCTTAAGGGCCTATACTACCTCAAATGGCTTAGCATGATCCTCCGTTATGTCGAAAATACTGCAGCATTAATTTTGAAATAAATATATGTTAAAGTTGAGGATTAATGTTAGGTCTTATGTTAGACGAAAACACGATTTCATAAAATTTTCTCGATAGAAAAAAATTCCAAAGTTACCTCTAAACCGAACAATAAACCGCTGGTATTCAAAAAATACTTCAAATTAGATCATGAAACTTTGTATACTAACCGAACTAACTTTATAGCAGGTCTTATGTTATTTACTTTTTTTTAATTACCATTATTTTCACCGTAAAAAGCAAATACCTAAACTATTGGCGCTGCCTGCCGCCTAGCACCGCACTCTGTCTCGCTCTCACTCAGTCCGCGAGCAGTATCGTGCGAGCGAGTTAAAGTGTGAATTTTAGCTGAGGTAGTGTAGGCTCTTAACAAGGAAAAAGTCAAAAAAACTATTTACGAAGAGATGGTTGCTGTTTACAGGCTGCCGCGCGAAACAGGCGTAACAGATATGTTACGTCGGTGCTTGACGGCTGGGGCCGAGCGTAACATATATGTTACGTCGGGGCTTGACCGGGATTCTGCAACTTCGTTATCTACGAGTATGTAATCTATGGTTCAAAAGTGGTCAAGTGAATATAAAAGGGACAACACACGCGCGGGCGGTCTGGTTCGGTTCCTGCCTCTACGGAAGAAAACGTGAAAAAAGTTGAGAAGCTTATACTGGAGGATGTCCAAATGAAGATCAAAATGATAGCACCTATTGGTTCAGTGCACACTATTCTTCATGACCTTCTTTACCTTTCAAAAGTCAGTGCAAGATGGGTGCCGTGAATGCTCACGGCGGCGGGCGCCTCAAAAGTAACCCCTAAGACGACCCACTAACCATATGTGAATATATTACAGTTCCATTTAATATTACATACTTATGTGTCGAATTGATAACCTCCTTTTTTTGAAGTCGGTAAAAAGACGGGGTAAATTGACCACCGGTATGTAGAGCTCAAGGCGGCAATAAATACGCATTTTTCAGAGAAAGAAGAAAGTTATTTTTTACAGGGTATTGAAAAGTTAATTTCGAGATGTAGGTAATAAATGCATTGGGGTAATGGATCCCCCATTACCCCAATGCATTTATTACCTACATCTCGAAAAATAAAAATTATTTTAACTGAATTTACTTATGTCTTTTTTCATGCCGATGCCGAGAATACATTGAAGACCCCTCGATTTGCCCTGCTGAGATGGTAGGGTCTGGGTAGTAAGAAATAAAGGGTAATAATGTAAAAACCGCTACTCCCTATAGGTCATAGAAACCACCATACCTACTATTGCAATTCGCAACTTGTTTGACGTGAAGAGTTGAAGACCCTTGTATGTAATGCCAGTTTCTAAAGTAGGCAGGTAGTATTTAGGATAATAAGCCTATACTGTTCCTACTGCTGGGACACAGGCCTCTTCTCTCTCTCTCTCTTCTGAGTTGAGCTGCACGGTTACTGACAAATGCGTGCACTGACTGGACAGGTCCACTCAATCGTGGTTCTTTCCTCAAAAGACTATTTCAGACACCAACCTACTATGGTCCTCAAGTATTATGTTCGTATTTTTATAGACACATTGACATTGATGAATTTTATTTTTATAAACAATGACATGAATATTTACTTTGTAAAGTTTTTTTTTTTCTTTTTTAACTATTGTGAATGTGAGGACTATGTGGGTCATTTCTTTCTTTTTTTTCTGTTTTTCTTCTTAGTTAGTTTTATGATCTGGCAGTTTGAGTAATCTACGCGGCCTACTCAAATGTTCAATCTTTGGTATTGTTCGTCGAATCGTTGAGCTCCTAAAGTTCTGAGTTGAGCTACACGATTTTTGACAAATGCGTGCACTGCTGGACAGGTCCGCTCAATCTGTGTGGTTCTTTCCTCAAAAGACCTTTTCAGACACCAATCTACATGGTCTTCACATGATTTGACCAAGATTTTGTCTGGACTTTAAAAGAGACTGTGACCTCTGAGTTTGTTTCGGCCTTTCTTCTCAGAATAGTCAGTTAGGAAACGCCGACCTCATCTCGTTTTAGGAACCTTTTTTTTTTTTTTTAACGTGGAGAAAATCCTCACTCCTCGTGTTGGTATGACATTGGCCGCTCTCCCTATCCTCTGCGTCCGAAATTTGGTAGGCGGCGGGGCCAATGACCTGACCCGTCGCAAGGGGACCAAGGGTGCCCAAACACGGGGTCGTCTGGCGCCCATGTGCTGGTTTAGTCCCTGGAGTGATCACGGCGTGCTGTGTGTTCTGGTGCGCCGGTGATGGGGAGTACTCCCCAAAGGAAGGTCCGGTGACGTGACGGAGAGCCGCAGCGGGTTCACGGATGAGTGCTAACGCGTGCCCTTGTTCCCGCCGAGGCGGCAGAGGGCGACACCGTGGAGTTTTAATGGGTAAGAGTCCCACATAACTGCACTATCTCCCCGTGGTAGTGCAGATTGCATGAGCATTTCTCCACGTTAAAAAAAAAAGGTTAGGTTCCTTTAAGCCCTGCAGACAGAAATAGGGGCCCCGTGTAGCGGGGCTCCGTCGACTACGTCTTATTATTATTGCTTGGAAACCAACTTCGACCCGCCACGTGATCTTCCCCACGGGGCAATAACATTAAATTATAGACGTATTGGTTTCAAAACTTCAGTAGGACCAACAGCAATAACATACTCTCATGTACCTACTGGTAGGACAAAATAGTAGAACCACGAGAAAACAGCCCTTAATAGGTACTCTATTTAATGGTATTTTATTAAGAAGATCTACCCATCTAATGAAAGTTTCATTATGTCGGCAGACTATGTAACGAAGGCTGTCGACAATGTATGTAGAGTTCTTAGAGTCCTAAAATATTTTATCTGCGCCCCTTGTTGGACATGTTGGTCATCCCTGAAATTTGTAGATAACATCATTGGATGCATTTCTATATCAGATTAAAGATCGGAACGCCGTCGACTCCATGTCGTACTTTCAAATAAAACATTCAACAATTAATGTTCCACCGCTTACAGAGATGGATCACAATGAATTGTAGAAGAAACTTACATACCTAGATCTACCTACCACAGATTACCACAGATGAAAGAGTAGATAGCCAGGGGTCTACACAAGGATTTTTGAAGTTTTTATTTTGGCTATTTTATGAGCATTTGGATTTTAATAGGAAATTATTTGAAAAAAGTACGTCTAGGTAGGTAAATCCGAACCTAAAAGCCGAGAAATGAGTAAAATAAATTCATGTTTAATGGAATCTCACAAGTATTTTCGTATTTTGAATCTATTGTTAGTAATCAAACCTCTTTGGCAGTACTGAATGTAACTGGCTGGTTTTAATGCTATTAAATGTTGACATTCTAAAGATGCAATAAATTAAAAAAAAACTAGTTTCCGCCATTTCTCAATTGTTTTTCAAGCAAGCAACATGAACGTATGTGACGAAGAAATTCGGTACATTTTAAAATTTTATTACAAAAAAGGTAAAAATGCGACGAACGCCGCGAATAAAATTTGTGCGGTTTACGGACCTAATGCGGTATCAATACGAGTAGCACAAATGTGGTTCAAGCGTTTCAAGTCAGGAAATTTTAGTGTGAAGGATGAAGCTCGCTCTGGATGTCACGGATAAAATCAGTGCCATTTTTGAAAAAGTGGAGCAAGATCGACATATTAGTAGTTATGATATTGCTGAAGAACTGGATGTTGATCACAAAACAGTTTTACGGCATTTACAAGAGTCTGGGTACAAGAAAAAACTGATATTTGGGTCCCACATGATCTCACTGACAGAAATTTAATGGAACGTTTCCATTTGCGATTCTATGTTGAAACGTAATAATTCCGACCCATTTCTTAAACGGTTGATTACGGGTGATGAAAAATGGATCACTTCCGATAAGAATGTCCGAAAAAGATCGTGGTCGAAGCATGGGCAAGCCCCACAGACCGTGGCAAAGCCCGGCCTGACTCGGAACAAAGTGATGCTGTGTGTTTGGTGGGATTGGAAAGGAATCGTCCACTATGAGCGTTTGCCGCCGGGTAAAACTATCGATTCTGACCTCTACTGTCAACAACTGATGAGGTTAAAAGTAGCTATTGAGAAAAACCGGCCGGAGCTGGTGAATAGGAAGGGCGTGGTGTTTCATCACGACAACCCCAGACCGCACTCACCACTCAGCAAAAATTCAAAGAGCTTGGCTGGGATGTGTTGATGCATCCTCCGTATAGCCCTGATTTTGCTCCATCAGATTTTCACCTGTTTCGGTCACTTCAGAACTCTTTAGGAAGCATAAAGTTAACCTCAAAAGACATTGTGAAAACTACCTGTCAGATTTTTTTGATAAAAAATCTCAAAACTTCTACAGCAATGGGATCATGGCATTGCCCACAAAATGGCAACAAGTCATCGATCAAAACGGCACATACATATTATAAATAAATAAAAAATTAAACCTAAAACAATTTTTTTTTTGTATAAAAAATACGAAAATACTTTTGCCCCGACCTAATATAATGTTCATTTAATATGCAATTTAAGGAGTGTTAGGGTTCGCTAATTTACATTTTTATTTAATTCTAAGTAAACAAAAAATACTAGTTTTCAGACCAATAACTATTTGATTCGAATATTTTATACTGGCAACATTTTGGTTTGTCAGTTGGTCGTTGGATGCTTCTGATTGACTAACCAATGGGAGGCCAGCACTTGTCATCTGTGATTGGTTGACGAAAATCGTTAACCAATCACAGAACTCGATTTTACCGCAAAAATTATCCAAAACCGGGGAGGCGGGAAAAGGTCGGTTGAACGGACGGACTCGAGCTATTGGAGAGAGAGAAGGTTGGGTGGAAGAATAAAGTTGTGTTTCCTGATACCTGGATTTTCTTCATTACCTACTTCATCTAGGCATCCTGAAAGTCTAGTTTCAACCCTTACACTTAGTAATTTTTATAGGAGCAACATTATAAGGCTCATCAATTATACTACCATTGATTCGGTACAAGTTAACGGGATGAAGATAATGACAACGAAACAGCATATCAGCTTCGATGTACAGACGCCAGAACATCAAGCTACTACAATCTGTCAAAGGACAATGCCAGAAACTCTATAGAACTTTGCCCCGTTCAATACAATTATTCATTTACAACCATGCAATATGCAGCACCTTATTGCTTTTGTATTACTGATAACTAAACATTTTTCCTATTGTTTGTAGAACTTGCGGTTTCTGAAATGTTTGTTTCGGAAATAGCAAAAAGGAATTTCAGGGGTTGAATTCCATTTAAGAGCCTACACTACCTCAGCTAAAATTCACTCTTTAACTCGCTCGCGCGATACTGCTCGCGGACTGAGTGAGAGCGAGACAGAGTGCGGTGCTAGGCGGCAGGCAGCGCCAATAGTTTAGTTATTTGCTTTTTACAGTGAAAATAATGGTAATTAAAAAAAAGTAAATAACATAAGACCTGCTTTATAGTTAGTTCGGTTAGTATACAAAGTTTCATGATCTAATTTGAAGTATTTTTTGAATACCAGCGGTTTATTATTCGGTTTGGAGGTAACTTTGGAATTTTTTTCTATCGATAAAATTTTATGGAATCGTGTTTTCGTCTAACATAAGACCTGACATCAATCCTCAACTTTACCATATATTTATTTCAAAATTAATGCTGCAGTATTTTCGACATAAGGGAGGATCATGCTAAGCCATTTGAGGTAGTATAGGCCCTTAATCCATCCAAAGGTTGTCTAAAAATCGCTATTAGCGATAAAACCGCCCATTGTGTACCTAACCCTTTGTAAAATTTCTATATTTAAGTATGTCTGTAATTTATATGGTGTACCTACATAATAAAGAGTATTCTATTCTATTCTATCATAGATAATTAGCATGGTGCATTGATTCCACACCCAAATACTTCGTAGTAACTACTTAGTCGCATTAGATACAGTCAACGCATATCAGTGAAAACGAAGGCGCTGTCAATGTCAAACTTACCACTGGTGTGCGGTTGACTGTACCCACAAAGCTAGAAACTAGAAATAATATTAGATAGGTACCTAACTGAATAAAAACACCTAGCTCCATTACCTAAATTTTTTGATGATAAATATCGAACGGTCACGAATTGTTTAGCCTAGCTATCTAAATCCTTCGATCAATGATACAATAGTCATGTCAAATGTTAAATCGTGAGAAATTTCAATCCTTGAACACAAAAAAACTATTCGAAACAATATCTCGAAGTTTGCTGGCATCGACATTTATCATAAGTTGCGGATACGGATGTTAACGTTCCCAGTGTTCATTATATTGACCATTAGTGGGCGGTGATGAAAGAGGGTAGTTTGTCATTCCACGCCTCATTATCGCGCGAGATGACGCGCCCGATCTCAGGACCAATTTGAATATCAAAGCGCTCCCTTCACGCGTTAGATTAAACTGCTATCAAAACACTACAATATTATGATGACTTTCAATAAGAACTCCATTCTTTAGCGATCGATAAAATCGATATTGTTCTGCCATAAAAAATCGATTTGCATAATATTCATACAGGATGTTTACGTAAGGAAAGGAGGTCATAACTTTTATTGAAAAAAAGCGTTATTTTTTGGCGTTTGGAAAGTGACTCGCATTTTCATGTAAAAGTTGTATGTAATGATGAATGACATTTTCGATTCATCAAAGAAAGTAACGAGATATTAAAACAACCTGTATCCTTCCTGTATCTTAACAAACTGTTATTAAATCCGGAACGTTTTAATTCTCATGAAATGATACAGGAATAAGTATTAAAGTAACGACGACAACAAGCAAGAAACGCATTATAACGAAGGTAAATGATAATATTACAAGCAATTGACCCCGCTGTAACTGCCGATACAGTGACGATTGATGCATTTAAAACAAGGCATAAAACTGCGTTTAAAACAAGGCATAAAACTGCCAAGCATTGCAACCTCCTAAATGTCATAAAACCGAGTACCTACATAAATAAGTCATTATCCGAGATTTTACAAGCATTTATCGGTTCATTGTATTACATTACATCTAAGCGCGCATACACACGAGCGACACGCATTGACGACAGAGGCAACTGGAAGCGTCAAGCGTCGACGCGTGGCAGCGATAGCCACTGACGCGTCGTCGGCTGCCGACTGCTCTGTGTCGGAAACTGTCACCGACTCGCGTCGACGACAGAGGCAACTGCAAGCGTCAACCATCGACGCGTGGCGGCCCGTAGCGATAGGCGCTGACGCGTCGGCGACTGCCGACCGCTACTGCATCGACGCTTGCAGTTGCCTCTCTGTCGTCGACGCGTGTTGCTCGTGTGTATGCACACTATGGTACACTACTTACAATAAGGTATTTTTACTGATTGCAATCGGTATCTAGGTAATCAAAAACCTTGCCTTAACACCTTCGTACGTCATTTAAAACGTTACAGACTTACAGTCACTTTGAAATTATTAGCAAGGCAAATGAGCCTCGGAATAGTCGTGAATTAAAAGTTCCCAGTGGTTACGAGAACCACATCATGCCTCATTACGAGTCCTCAAACACAGGTCTGGTGAAATTATGCAAGTCCAGCTTCCTGTTTTTGTCCGCACGCTGGGGCTTTATAGCTAGGTACCCGGAATGCAGAGGGCTTTCGTAAAATTATTATCGTTATTAATTTTCTGTTACTTAAGTACATACTTAACTTACATGTCTAGGTAGGCTATTACAGATTGTCGCTTTGTGTTTTTAACACAATCCCCGATACCGAGTAATGGCACAGATTACTAAATAGTTACTTCGTAAGTAATGGTTCCTCTAAAGAGTTAAACAGTTAAACTCATTAACTCAGTCATCCTTCAAGATTCCTTCCTCCTATATTAAAATCTCTAGGTAAACTGGAGCAATTATTACGGCATTCTCAAATAAGGAGTCAGCCGGTCGATTAAAAGTAAAAATCTCACCGTTATAACTTAGGTGAAGTGAGCGTGAAGTGAGCTATTAATAGGGGCAATCCATAACATCAGATGGAATGACAGCTCACTTCACCTTAGTTTTCACGGTGAGATTTTAACAGAATAGCACTGCAGGTGTTAAAATGAAAACGGCCGCGAGCTGAGCAGTGAAAGGAAAGGAAACAAAGCCAGGCCTGAAGTGATCATTTCCTAGAGATTTCTCTAAGCGTTGCTGTTTGTTTGTTTTATTGCTTCATCTGATCTCTTATTTCCGTATTTATTTCATACCATGCCAGGCTACTTAGGTTGGTTTTATTCCGTATCAACTACCAACTCAATTCTGCAGACTTAACACTTAGCTTATGGCATGGGTTAGCAATCAGCCACTTACAAGAAAATATGCCATAGAATGTACAATTTAATTTGTAGAAAAAACATCGTCTTCCTAAAACAGAAGGTTACCTCTGCACAATTGAGGTTGAAGTTCAGTTAAATTCTAATAAACTTAAAGAAGTCGTGCCATAACTTAAGGTCGTAGGTGATTCGTGAACGATAAAGCAGAGCGTTCCCAACACCAAAACATTGATTGCAAACAGCAGTAGGTACAAGGTCGTTCAGACAAGTTGCGCAATATTTGGGTACTTTTATCTAACATCTCCGGTCGTCATTCAAATGTAACATGAAATATTTAGTTTCCTAAAAATTATGCAATGGAACAAATTGAAATCGTTTTGAATCAACAGAGACCCCCGCTGGGCAACTCGCGGTTCTGCCCTGCAATAAAACGGTAAAAATATTTTATTGTGGATCGAATATTGGTTGATACATTTCGTAACACGAAGAACATACATGCATATAACACGCAGGGAGTAAGTGAGTCGTAAAAGTATTTCAATATATAAAATGTAAATGATACAGAAATTCACGACAGTTACATCGGACATAAATTACGGACCTTTTGTTACTTATTTTGTAGGTACTTAAGCAGAGATTCGATACTTAAAGAAAATTTGGATGTAAAGATCCAGAAACCAACAATCGATGGTGGATTACAGAGTACCTAAGTCGAGAGCTGTACCAAATCAGGATTGGTACATACCTTTTTTTTTTTGAGGATGGGAAATCATCAAATGACCCCTCCCGCTCTGGATGGAGCAGAAGGGAGTGTCAAACTCTTACTGACTAAAACCCGCCCGTGTTCCTTCCTTAGCCCTTTATGTTCCGGGGTAGCGGTAACCCTTTCGGACAAGCCCGCTGCCCCGGCAGGATTGGTACATACCTAATATCTACTTAGATTACCTATGTTATCTAGGAGATGAAAAAAGACAAAATATCGGAATGATAATGATAGATAATGTCCGGATACAGAAAGCACATGAAATGAAGTCCAAATTATTTTTCACACGACGACTGATCCAAAGAGAAGTTTATACTTCCCTTTTTCGTAAGCGACGTAAACATATCTAAATATAGGTACTGATGATGAAATAAAATGAGCACTAAGTACCTAATACGAAATTAAGTAGGTGCTGATTTATCAGCTTATAATACCTATGAGAGTCATCCAGTCTCAAGTACGCTCGATGATATCGATAGAAAACGATAGTATCATCTGATAAGGCTAGAATCAAAATTTTCCGTATCGGAATGATTCGCATTTTGTTCAAACCAAAGGTTTTAGAGTAGAGAAACATATTTTTTTTAAAGAACAATACTGGCAAAACGTTGTTGTAATTGGTACTCCTCTAACATTTTGAGGAAAAACAGGCGTGATATTATGTTTTTTAAAGATTCGGTTTCAGTAAGAGCTACCAGTAGGTACCTGCGTAGGTATATTGTTCTCTAATCGTAAAAATCCTAGCCAAGACCTAGGGTCGTAGATTTATGCTAAGCGATGGCCGTTTTGCGTGGATATGACGCATATGTTCCCCCAATTTTTTGTGCTTGTGGTTTTTTCTCTGCATCATGCTTACCGCAAAAAAACGTATTTTCTTTCTTTATAAGATCAAGTCTAGACATTTTAATTAGCAATGCATCTTGAAACGAGGCGAAATTGCAACTGATTAAAGGAAAAAAAAATTGTCCATATAAAGCCCATACGGATTCTCCTTTCAATCACCTCTACTCTAGTCCAGAATTAGATGGTAGCTTCGTGAAGCTATACATTCAATGTAAAAGACATTCAGCTAAATATGAATTGATGCCGATGAGCGTGCATTCACTTTACCCATAATCGATGCCGCATTGACAATGACATTGATACCAATGATGACAAAGAACTTCGTGATCCGGCTAATGCAAAGAAGCTCAAGTGGGGTCAAGTGGAGTAATGAAAGTACAGTCCAAACGAAAACCGGGTCCGTTTCTTATCTAAGTCACAATATTTTAATAGAAAGAGGATAATTGTATAAACGAGCTGCTTCTCATGCCGACTACGTCGTTGCTCCCGCGACACCAGTCCTGTTTCTCTTCATATTTTGACTGCTGAGACCAAAACTACAAACACAGAAACACATACAGGGAAGTTTTTTAGAAATGTGTCTGTTATTTTAGTATAATTATTTTGGTGTCTTACGACTTCCGCGCAAACAAAGTCGTGGGCAGAAGCTAGTTGTACCTACATAAAATAGACGATTAAAGGCGTAATGTTTAATTTATGTAATGTTTCTGATAATTATGATTCCTGTGAAAGTAAGAGGACGAAAAGTATTTTCTTTCAGATAAGTTTTAATTAGATTAGGTACCTGATATTTGGCTATTAGGTACCTACTTGGAATATAAATTTTAACGTGTATTGTTTGAAAAGGCAAGGCCGATGAACATGATGAAGGGTCGATGACTTAAAAGAAACAACATGTTTTAAGTTTAAAATCAAAAAGGCATTATTCAGATCTAATTCCTAAGTATTTAAATATATCAGTGTCAACCGCAGTAATCAAACAGTTAATCTCAATACAAATTACATAAAAGCACTTCTACCAGAGGAACATTTCGGTTTCAATACGGCAGATAACAAATCAGAATCGTGCCGGGTCCACATTAGCACGCGGCACGTTCCGGCCCGCACGGCATCTGATAGGTACTACACCAGCCGTAATGCGCTCCCTGGTACACTATTTCAAATGTTATTACAGTTGCCATGTTGTTCCTGCCGCGTAGACAGCTCATATCGTGCAAAGTAATCGCGAACCTCGCCCTACACCATCCGATATGGACCGCCCGATTCCTTGAAACGAGTACCGTACCTATTGCGTGAGACGGAAGCACTGATGCTAGTATAAACATTGTTTAAACCACGTTTGTGTAATCTTGAACGCCAATTCGCAACATAAACAGCACAAAATCAAGGAAATGAAATACAATCCTTCAAACGTTAAGCAAACATAATGTATAGCTCAATTTCATAGCCCATAATGTCTTAATGCAAAACCAACAGTTGCAAGCCGATTTGTACATAAATTAAGCGCCACTTAATATGACAATTTACGAGCGTAGCTAACACGGCTCCATGTGTCGTGTCTGCAAAGCCGGTGGACCTAGCCGACCACGGATCAATTAATTTTACTCCTAGTTAGGACATCTTTATGTGTCGCCGAGTAGTTTTAACGGTTCTTTGTAATAAGTGTAGGACTTCGCAACACCTATTTCAACACTATCTCAATGTGGTAGGTATTAACGTTTTCGAAATTGTGTCTACTAGAGATTATGTAATACTTATTAGTTTAATAAGTAGGTATCTAATTAATGTCTATGATGCGACGCCCTTGAAAATTGATTAAGGAGTTGATATCACTCACATCGACCACGAGTTATATACGCGTAGTTACATACCATCTAGATAATTTTCATGTCCAAACAAAAACATCGAAGTCTTCACTTATATAGTCCTTGTCTACAACAACACCTTTCTATATCAAATAAATAAGAACAACCTTTCAGATAGGTAACAAATAAACAAGAAAGGACTCGCTTTCAAATGGAAATGTTATGTTCCAATCAAGAAATTTCTTAAATGATTTACAGCCATAATGTATTAGATCGCAGCACACATATTAAGCTCGGAGTACTTGGAAGCTTATTACAATGAACAGCAATTTCTTCAACTACTGCAATACGAGCGCTGCCGAAGCACTTGCCTGTAATAAATTAACTAAGGGCGTAATAAACTTGGGTGGTCTAACTATTAAGTAAAACATTGATGTCGTTCATTTGAATAGCTTTGATGAAGTAGCAAACATTACCGAGTCATTTTTACATTTCAATATTATATTATTTCTATTATGAAACAACTGTAAATACCTAATCAAACAATATACCTAAGTTAAAAAACTGCATCCTAATTGAATGAAATGAAACACAATTTACAGGGTGAAATTTTAATCACCGTTTTCCTCTTAAGGGGTCATTGTACTCATCATTATGAACAACTTTTACTATGGGACCAAACCTGAAATCGTGAAAAAAAAATCAGCTGTTCCCTACATTTAATGTTCGGAGTATTCTGGGTATCAAACTAACAGGGCCTCAAGTCTGCTATTACAATATAGTGTCAGAATGGTCTATCATTGATTTCATAATTGTTGATTTTGACAAGTTTGGTAATCTACTAATATAATGGCGTCATTAAGACTTTCCAATGGTCAACCACTGACACTCCATTGAAAGAAATGGCATAAAATGGTAACCTCGTACTTAGTGACAAATGAATAAATGTAATGTTTATTGCTGTTTACGAACTTCTTACTACTTCAGATTGCAAACACTAACACGTAATATGTAAAAATGTGTATTAAATGAAATCTAGCATGAAATTTAGTAGTAGTTTTTCTCAGACCATTGTCCGACCAATGATCGACCATTATGAATTTAGCAGATTACGAACTTTTAGCAAAATGACAATGGGATCGTGTTGGAATGACGAATTTATAAAAATAGCAGACTTGGGCCCCTGTCCGGCGGGGTAATTGCGTAACACACTATCAGTAGCAATCGGTTTCATTTCGACAGTTCAACAACATTCATTGCGTTACCTATTTAAGTTGTTGAGCAGACACATTTTTCGAACATATGGAGCAATGGATTAGCAATATGCTTGAAAATGATTCAAATTGAGAGTAATAGTGTGTTACGCAATTAGGGTGTAGGTTAGGAATACGACCATCCGTTCCATCACAAAGATAACTGATGTCACTTGGAAAGCAGCCACGCTAAAATGGAACTGGACTGGACACATATGCCGCATGTTAGACGAACAATGCGCCAAACTTACGACCCAATGGGTCCCTCTTAATGGCAAGCGACATCGTAGCAGGCCCAGACGGAGATGGCGGGATGAGCTGGACTCCTTCAACAAGAACTGGTCCATAGCAGCTTTGAACAGAGAGAAGTGGAAAGAGAGTAGGGAGGCCTTTGCCCTGCAGTGGGACATCACAGGCTAATAATAATAATAATAAGTCATCAAAATGTAGGGAACAGATGATTTTGTTTTCTCATAATAAAAGTTGTTCATAATGATGAGTACAATGACCCCTTAAGAGGAAAACGGTGATTAAAATTTCATTCTGTATATTAACCTCAATCTGAATCATTTTGAATGATATTGCTTCCTAGGTTCGAAAAATTTGTTTGCTCAACAACGTAAATACCACGATGATGTTGTTGAACTGTCAAAATGAAAGCCATTGCTACTAATAATGTGATACACAATTACCCCGCTGGATAAATTCTGATCATCATCATCATCATCATTTCAGCCGAAACCGTCCACTGCTGGACATAGGCCCCCAAGCACCTCCACTTCGACCGGTTCTGTTTCTCGCATCCAACGGGTTCTATTAATTGAATTTTATTAGAGGCATCACAGGAACATTAAATCGGGATAAAAATGTAGATAGGTAATTAGATACTTTACATAAAGGCGCCCGGGAATACAAAAGCATGGTATTATAAAAATCTAATTCTATTTACCACAAAATTTCTGTGATTCTTCTCAGACGGTATACGTGCCTCATCTCGTCCAAATGCGACCGCAAAGTTACAAACTCATGCAAGCAAATAATTCAAGCTAATTTTGAGGCTTTGCAGTGATTGTTGCATTATTTTCTAGTCCTGGTAGGGATGCTTGCATAGGTAGCGCATAGCCATGTGATAGGAAAGGATCGTAATGGTAGCTATTACACGGCGTACATTCCTGTAATAGCGTTGCAATTTATCGTGCCTCGGTCGCTGCCCGATGACGCACGACGAGACGACGAACCAACAACATGCAATGCTAACTTTTTAACCAACTTCAAAAAAGGAGGTTCTGTATTCGACCGTTACCTATACAGTATGTATGTGTGTTGTATAACTACCCCGTTGGTCTCGTGGTTGCAAGCGCGACTGCTGAGCGTGGGGTCCAGGGTTCGATTCCCGGGTCGGACAAAGTGTTATTGAGTTTTTCCATTAGGAAATTCTTAGTAACAGTCCGGAGTTTGGAAGTTGATGGTTTAATACCCCCGTGTCTAGGAAAGCACCTAAAGCCGTTGGTTCTGCGCCTCATCTCTCTCCGGTCGTGTCGGATTGCTTGCCGTCCCGTCGGACTATACTATGAGAGTAAAGGAACAGAGAATGCACCTGTGTCTGCGAGCACACTTGTGCACTATAATATCTCCTGCGTACCTGGGCTAATCTCCGTTGAGATTAACCACCGTGACCGAAATCGGTCGGGGAGGCTATTGTTGGCCCTGCCGATCGATTCTGTAATAATCTCACCGTGAAAACTTAGGTGAAGTGAGCGTGGAGTGAGCTGTCGGTGTCATCCTGATGCTAGGGATTGTTACTCTTGACAGCTTAGAGTGAGCTGTCAAGAGTAACAACGGGGCCATTATGTTGTATGTCTACGATTTAGTTTTTGGTCCCAGAATCCTATAAGTAAAGTACTCAGTACCTAGAAACTTTCCTGCCGGTGTACCGACGTGTATGTATGTGCAGTAACAATAACGAAATAGTCCTCCAGACCGTATTTCGGTCATGGCGGCCCATATCAACGAAGACTAGCTTTCGGTGCGGGAGATATTATAGTGCACAAGTGTGTGCGCACACAGATGCACTGTCTCTTCCTTCACTCTCATAGTCTAACGCGATCGGAAAGAGATCTGCACCCTAATTCACAACCATACGATAAGCTATCGTATCGAAAATGACACATTTCAATAATGAGTAGTTATGAATAGCTAAGCAGGCCCGGACCAATACCACTATCCAGTACCAATTAGGTAAATCAATGTAGTTAAATTGAATATTACTAGACTTACAGGTACCTGAAAATAAATATGAGTTTGGCTGAGCCGTTTATTGCTTCAAAGACTAAAAGCGTGAAGTTAAGGTGAATGCGAAGTGGTAGACCGCGAAATTCAAATTTTCTTACGTTTTTTGCAAGTTGCAGGTCAGTGTCAGGTTGTATCTTGATCAAAATTTGATTCGCGACTATAACAGGTACGTATTTACAGAATTATAATCATTAGAAATATTCATACACCTTTATAAGTGAGATTTGTACCATAAACACTTTTCCTAGGAGATTTCTTCTTGTGGTACAAATCTAACTTATGAAGATCTATTAATGATTCTAATGACTATAATTCTGTGAATAAGTACCTGTTATAGTCGCGAATCATATTTTGATCAAGATACAAACTGACATTGATGTGCGTTCCGATTTAGATATTACGATTGTGACAGCTGAGGGCCGGCTGTCAACAATTCGGAATTCGGAACGTTCCGCATGTGAGATGATGTTGTGAACTTGTGTGTGAGTGCTGTGAGCGATTATAATTCAGAATACGGCCTTAGTTTGTGATCTGTCAATAGTGTCAATTGTCATTGTATAGATCTGTCAAGAGATCTGTCATTATCTAAAATTGTTCTGTGTGACATTTCAAAACAACCTCGAAAGCGAATTTTTCCGAAAATTTTGCTATTCTAAAACTCAAAATATGGGCAATTGGAAACTAGAAGTCGGAAGGATGGCTATGTACACATCTTTCCCTGTGGGCCTCTTTTTCTTCTTCAATCAACCCACTTATTTCGAGGAGTGGGTTACAAATACCAAGCGGCAAATCTTTCCACCAGAGAACGTCGCAGACAGGGAAGCTATTCAGCAACTCATCAAAGATATGAGAAAAAAGCAAATGGCAGCAATGGACAAAGAATAAATTGTAGATATCTGAGCAACAACTTCCTTGTTGCAAAAAGTTGTACATAAGTGGCGCATTTTTATAGACTTTATGATTTCTTAATGTTTGTTCAAATAATTGTATCCATGATGTAGGTGAGTACGTTATTTCTGATGATTTCAAGTCGAGTGTTTTTTTGTGAGTGACCATAACACATGTATTAGTGATAAAAGGATGCAAAATTAATAAAATACAATTATTAAAACAAATATTTTATTAGATAGGTTTAAATACCAATAAACTTTTTAGAAAACTTAATCTACCTTAACTGTTTTATTTTTATGCTTATAACTCAATACAACACCCAACATAGTTGAACAAAGTGAAGCGTAGATTACATAAGACACTCCATAGAACTCTCCTATTAGGCCTGCGACCATAGGAGCAACAACACCAGTCAGTGACCGCACACTGTTTGAAGCACCTATAAGTGTCCCTCTATGGTCTCCATCAGTCCTCTTTAAAACCATTTCTAACGTAACTAACCTACCAATTGCATTACCTATAGCTAGCGGCATCAACCAAAAAGCATAAACAATAACATTAAATGATAATGCTAGCCCTAATAAAGATATACTTGTAACTATAAAAACATGTAAATTTCTTATACTATAGTCTTTGTCATGGATATAAAAGCTATTAATGTAACCTATGAAAAAACTGGATATAGAACCTATAATACCTTGAAATGAAATTACATAACCAACATATTTTGGTGATAGATCATATTCTGTTTTTAAATAAAGTGAATAATTTGAGTAATAGACACCCATCGCAAAACCAATTAAAGCTTTGAACATGAAAATGTCCCAATATTTAAACCAATCTATATTAAATAACTCAACAAAAGATTGCCGGACACTACAAAACAATGTGTTAACTAAACTTGTTTGTACTTCTTTATTTTCATCTTTTCTTTTTAGTGGCTTCTTATCTAACTTCGGCAGGAAATACACTAAACCTGTAAAAAAGACATTTATAAAAAGCAGTCTTCTTTCTCAGTTTTTTTATTATTAGCCATTAATGTCCCATTGATGGGCAAAGCCTTCCCTACTCTTTGTCCAGAGCAGCCAAGGACAAATCTTTATTAAAGTGGTTTAGCTCATCCCGCCATCTCCATCTGGGCCATTGTGGCAGGTTTTTGCCATTAAGCAGGACCAACTGGGTCGTAAGTTTGGCCATTGGTTTTCCTTTCTCATTTATAATAAAATAAAATAAATTTAATAATGAAATTCCTTTCCTTACCAGCATTGATGGCAAAACATATCCCAACAATAATGGCAATCAACATAAACCCGTTTTCTGGATTGTCCTCAGCTATATGGCCTCCAATCACAGGACCTAAAGTGATACCAGCACCTGATATGGCTGCCATCTTGCCATATATTTCTGCTTGCTTCTGTTCATTCTTTTCATAATCAGGCACTAAAGCTTTGGTCAACATCTGTGTTTGTTTAAACAGACCTGTAACATTGTCATTGATTTTGTTATTCTTTTATAATAGACATTTTAGATCTTCAAGGATGACTCAAGTTCATGACCCCAACGATAACAACAAAAAGAGATGAGATTTTCATGTATAAAAGTTCTATTATTATGCTATTCCAAAAATAATTTAGGAGCAGACATACCTAATTACTCATAACTGTAGAATTTTCTTAGGAACTAGCTATATATTAATAATAAATAATAACATCTATTTATTTCAGTTACTTAAAAGTTGGTTTATCCTAAGGGCCTTTTTATTGTCATGCGAGTTTGAGCCCGCGTGCAGGCCAGGCCCGCATGCGTGCTGCCCGCAACCTATTGTATCATACATGTTTTTATTGTCATGCGCGCCACACGCACGCGGCACACAGGCTGAGCGCGGGTGGCTCGCACGGTTGCGTGCCGGCCGTGTGCGTGTGGCGAACCTTGACAGTCAGTGTTGTTTTTACTGTCAAGTGGGTCGCACGCACGTTGTATTAGCAACAATTACTTTTTTTTACATTCATTTTGACATGAGTTCTCTTCCTGGCGAGTTGGCGACACGCACAATACTGTGGCGGTTGGCGAAAATAATCTGCTCTGCGTGCGGCCGCAACAAGCATGCGTGCCTGGCCTGCACGCGGTCGCAAACACGCATGACAGTAAAAAGGCCCTAACCCATGTTTACACCAAAAAAAGAATGTGTATTCTTTAAGTTGTGTCTACTATTTTCGTTTATCATTTATTAGATGTAAACAAGTTTTAAGGACTAGTTGTATGCAAAACTTCAACAAGACTATTTGACTAGTTGTAGACAAAATATAAAGGTGAACAAAATAGTTAACAATACATTTGTGTGAAACAACATAAATATATAACCTAGCCGACCCCAACATTTTTGAGGAAGACTAGACAGATGATGATAATGATGACACATTTTATAATACATGACATGTAAAAAACAATTCATTTAAGACTTGTTGAAAACAAAAACCACATCTTGTATTGAGTGTGGGGTTAAAAACTATGCCATTTTTTTTTTCTATATATCAAAGAAAAAAATATAACTTCAATTTTATTATTTGATTAAGTAATTTAGAAAAATGATCTGTGTCAGAGAGAAAGGGTACTAATATTATAACATGCTGTAGTCACTGCCTACCTCTATTAGAATGAAGTGTGTTATAAAATTTATGTATGCATGTAAATTAACTGATTCTTGTATGTACCTAACACTGCTCTAACCACCATTATAACGAATATTGAACTTGTGAGTCCAAGCACAGTGTATGCTATGCCACACGTAAGCAGTGTCAACATCAAAATAGTTTTCCGGCCCTTCAGGTCACTCAAACTGCCCTGAAAAATGTTTTTTTAAATTATAAATGCATGTTTTATAAAATTGAAACTTGTGACAAAAAATATGATTATGAAGCAAAACTTACGATAAGGGGTCCAGAACCGAGCTGGAATCCGGCATAAATGGATCCAAGTAATCCCACATACAAATGGTTTCCACCCATATGTCGTACGTGACCGGCTACTAGTGGAACAATCAGACCCACAGCTAAAAGGTCCTGGAAGGAAGTAACATTAGGTTGTAGTTGTACCGACATTTTGATAATAATAAACAATTTTAATGAGAGGTAGCATTTCTTGTGAATGCCTACCAAGAAAGCCACAGCTTGCAGCAGATAAATTGGGAAAGACATTTCGATTTATAAGTTTTATTTCACGAGTAAAACACTACATATTATCAGGCACTTTCGTAGGAAACAATAATTATAATAGATCGTGTTAGCAATAAAATGTGATGCCCGGTATCACCGTATCAATTGTCAATTTGTCTTAGCTGTTGTCACTTGACATCGACTTTGACAGTGACTGATTGATTTTTTTTTTTTTTTTCTATTTGTTCCTTGCGGAACAGGCTAAGGTCTGGGACCATGCTGCCTAGTCATCAGTTAATTTGTATTTTTTTGGAAAATTCAGTTTATTCATCAGTGTATTTTTTTCCAAGATAGGGTAGATCCAGTTAAATTCATTAGTTAGATAAATTCATTAGTATGTAAATCCAAGTTAAGTCATCAGTTTCTTCTAATTCATAAGTAAAGTAAATCCGTGTTAGGTCATCAGTGTTATATATTTTATTTCACTCTAATCCATGTTTAAGACTTTTAATTCTACAAAATCTTAGGTAAAATCCAAGTTATAAATCAATCATATGTTTATTTTTGTAAGAGCCATGTGTCAAGTCCTAGTTTTTTTTTTTTAAACCCCAACTGACGGGATTTTGAATGTCAATGTTCAATGTTCAAATATTGAGGTTATTATATTATCATAACCTAATCTTATCACTAACTTTTTTTTTTTTTACAATAGAAAACGAATTAAGTATTACGAAATTCAAAGGATAACTATTTATATTAATAAAAGTATACAATAAATACAGAAAACAGATTCAGATATCTACCCGCTCACGCGCCCGAAGCCAAAAATCGACCGCGAACAAAAACCCCCGATTGTCCCAATGCCAAAAATCGACCACGAACTGTCAGTTGAAAATGCCCGAATGCACGAAAGTAACCACGAAACATTCCGATTTTTTCAAATTTTTCTGTTAGAGCTACAACTTTGGTTTTAGTATTGTTGGAAAGTGTGTGAACGTAGCATTATAATGCAAAAAACCCCGAAGTCATAGCGGGTAACACCATTTCACTATCTGTGGTTAAAAAATAAGAAAAATTCATGAGTTTAATGTCACCCGCTCGACGGCGGTCCGCGCGATGAATATGTTCTTATAACTCGAAAGTTTTGAAGAAAAGTGCTTCTGTGTTATTTACATTAGATTCTGTATAAATGGAGCTATTTATTAGATAAATAAAAAATATAGGTCACCGCGATAGATTTTACATGTAAATTAGGCAAAGTATCCGTTAGCGTTACGTAAAAATCTAAAATGTCCCAGTGCACGAAAGTTACCACGAACATTTTAAATCACTGTAGTTTTGTTTTTAGAGCTATAAGTTTCTTTTTAATTTTCCTAGATAGTAAAATTAACGTAGTTTAATATGCAAAAAATTCTGAGGCTAAAAAGTGTCTACGAAATGAAATTAATAGCTTGACAATGAAAGTGGAATAAAGTACTCGTGCGGATTTCACCCGGTCGACGGGCGGTCCGGGCGATGAATATGTTCTTATATCTCGAAAGTTTTGAAGAAAAGTGCTTATGTGTTATTTACATTAGATTCTGTATAAATGGAGCTATTTATTAGATAAATAAAAAATATAGGTCAACGCGATGGATTTTGCAGGATAATTCGACTAAGTGGTAAGTAGCGTAACGTAAACAAACAAAAACTGCCGCGCGCCCGAAAGTTACCACGAACATTTTAAGCCACTGTAGTTTTGTTTTTAGAGCTATAAGTTTCTTTTTAATTTTCCTAGATAGTAAAATTAACGTAGTTTAATATGCAAAAAATTCTGATGCTAAAAAGTGTCTACGAAATGAAATTAATAGCTTGAAAATGAAAGAGGAATAACGTTGTCGTGCGGTCGACGGGCGGTCCGGTGATATTATTTTTATCGTATTTCAAAACTATTAAATAAAATTGATTTTTTTCTTTTACCATTCGATTTTGTATGTATTGGGCTATTTTTTAGATAAATAAAAAACATAGGTCAACGCGATAGATTTTGCAGGATAATTCGACAAAGTGGTAAGCAGCGTAATGTAAACAAACTTAAAAAATAAATTCTTATTGGAAAAAACCAAAACCAATTAGAATTAAAAAAAAAGCTTTGTAATGGGCTCGGGTTTATCTACTTAAATAAACAATCGTTAGTTTATAAGGGCTCCATAGAATTTGTTTGTGTAGGAGTCGTGTAACCGTCAAGTGCCGTCGAGTAGACCACCCGCCGCGCGCCCGTACTACGTAAACAATGAAATATAAACAATAAAACGATTAAACACAAATGTATGGGGACAGTCCAGCTTACGTAATCTAGATAGCCCGGGCGCGTCAGTGGGTCACAAGAAATTCAGATAAAAACACGAGAAATTAAATTTGTCCAACGGTATTAATAATGAAATTAAACAAATGTAAATACGTTGAAGTATTTACAAGGAGAGCCTGGATGGAGCGCGGTACCAAATCAGAACTGCCATATATTTCAATAAGCTCATCCATTAGCACAAGGCGCTGGATGCCAAAAGATGAGCAATCAAAGAAAATGTGTGATAAAGATTGTTCAACTTGGGAATTACAATAATCGCAGAGAGGACTATGCACAATTTTCAGACGAAACAGGTGATAATTTAGACGACAGTGACCAAAACGAAGCCTGAGTATGGTGGAGTAAAACTTTCTGTTCATATAAGTATTGATTTTACAGAACCAAGGCATGTTTCCTATGGAAACATTAAATACGGCATACCATAAACCTTTATTTTCAATTTGGACTGTGTGATTCCAATGCCTTTTCCATAAACCAATGGACCTTTTTTTCAATAGAGGGACTATGTCTGTGCATGGAACAGATATGTTGAGGAAACTACTAGAGTCAGGGACATCATCAGAATGTGTTAAAGTTCTGGCTAAAAAGTCAGCCCTTTCATTTCCCAATACACCAACATGTGAAGGGACCCACATGAATAAAACCTTAATATTAAGAGAAGACAAATGCAACCAAGACTCTTTTATTATTGAAATTAGATAGTTTGTATTAGCACTCAGCCTATTATTTTTGAGATTTTCAAGGACACTCATGCTGTCACTTACTATTATCCATTCACAACATCCATCATTTTTATGTTTAATATGTTTTAAGGCAGCAAGAATAGCCACAGCCTCGGCTGTGAATATACTTGTGTTTGAGTTTATTTTATAACCAATACCAGTATTCAATAGGCCATCGTAAATAGAAAATGAGACTGCAGACTCAGTTTTGGACCCATCAGTATACAAAAATCTATAATCAGTAAACTCAAGTAGTTTACTGTTTACATCTTCCTTGGTGGATAAATTGTGGTCAATGATGATGTCAATTGCAGGAAATTTGCTGTTAAAATCCCCCTGATAACACGGAAGAAGAGATGACTTATGTATTTGCAGAGTTTCAAGAAAATTTACATATTGAGAAAAACCCTGAAGTATATAAAGAGAGTTACAAATAGATGGTGTACTATGTTGTTTGAAATTTGAAAACAGCTGATTATTATTTTTACTATACAGTTTTAATAAAAACCTTTCTTTTAGGTAAGTGAATCTTATACTTAATGGAGGAAGTTTACATTCAACTTGCATTGCGTTGATTGGAGTGCTTTTAAATGCTCCAGTAATAAGTCTCAAGCTTTTATTTTGTATTTTATCAAAGATATCTACTATCCTTCTATCACCAGCAAAACAGAGAAAACCATATTCAAAATGACTACGGATCAGAGATTTGTACAAAAGCAACAATATTTTTGGATCAGCACCCCAGGAGGTTCTACACAAAGATTTCAAGACATTGAAAACTCTGTTAGCTCTTGAACTAACCAATTCAACATATTTTTTCCAAGAAAGATTATGAGTAAAAGTGACACCTAAAAACTTAGCTTCATGAAAAATAGGAATAGAAACTTGATTATAATACACAGAAGGACTGAAATTGCTAGCTTTACCAAAGACTACTACTTTAGACTTAAGTGCATTTATATCTAGATTTAAATAAGAAAAGTATGTAGATAATCCATGCAAAGCCTTATTTAGACTATTTGTTATATTTGTTAAATTTTTCCCAGACAAATACACAACCAAATCATCAGCAAATTGAAGATTTTTGACCTCAGAACCTAGGATCAAATTCAAACGACGAATATACAGAATGAATATTAATGGAGAAAGTATTCCTCCTTGACAAACTCCAACAGAAGCAAGCCTTGGCCCATATAATTTACCATTATACTTAACATAAACTTTCCTTTCAGTCAAGAATTCACTAACCCAGTGAACTATTTTGTTTGGAATTCCAATAATAAGCAATTCAGAACAAAGCACATCAATATTGACACTATTAAAAGCTCCAGCAACATCAAAAAATACAGACACTAAACAATCCTTATTAATGTAACTATTTTGGATATCAAGCTGTAACTGACAAATACTTTCACGAGCCGATGTTCCCCTACGAAAACCGAATTGATTAGCAGGTAAAATATTGTTTTGTTCTATGTAAAATTCCAACCTTTGTTTTATTAATTGTTCAAAAATTTTACCAACACAAGATGTAAGTGCAATAGGACGATAGGAATCGGGATTTGACCGCATTTTATCAGGCTTCAAAACAGGTACCAAACAGTCAGACTTCCAAAAGTGAGGTATATCATTGTTCAACCACAGATTATTCAATATCTTGAGAAAGATGTGCAAACCTCTATCACTAAGCTTTTTCAACATAATATAAGGAATTCCATCCAGTCCAAAAGCACTATCTTTTCTAGAACAGACAGCAGCCATGAGCTCCTGAATTAAAAATGGTTTTATTAAGAAGTTATTTACAGAATTTGTTTCACTGGCAAGAGGAAAATTAGATTTACTATTTACATAGTCTGGGGTATATTTTTGCAGAAAATCTTGAATCCAACTATCATCACTATTGTTGTAAGAATATGTTTTATTAAATTTCCGCATATATTTCCAGATTCTCGACAAAGGCGTACATCGATTAAAAGAGTTGCAGAGTTCAACCCAACTATTTGATCTTTCTGTTTTCAAAGTAAGTTTTTTGAGGGCTTGTAATCTTTTAAACTGTATAAAGGTGTCATCAGAGGGATTGTTCTTAAAATTAATATAAGCCAACTTTGATTTTTCAACTGCTTCTGCGCATTTTTTATTCCACCAAGGGAGAGGAGGAGATTTAACGAAATTCTTATGAGATGAGTTATTCTTAGAAGAATCGTTATGGAAAGAAACTGGCAAATTATAATAAGGAAGACACTTATCAATTGCAGAATGCAAAATTTTACAAAACGCAGTATAAGCTTCCAATGGAGCAAAGTTTTGGTCCTGAAAATTAGATAATTCTAAATCTACATTTTGTTCATACATCTTCCAATCAACCAATTTAAAGTTAGGATATATGGGCAAATGCGAGTTGATATTGCTACTAGTATTTATACTACTAATATTTACAAAAACTTTAATAATTACAGGAAGGTGGTAGCTGCCGAGTGGATCATTATGTACAGACCAATCACAAGAAAGAGCCAATGATGGGGACACCAAGGACAAATCTAAAGCATTTGGGCGCCACGTCATAGAACCGACTGTTGTCACTTCACCATTGTTTAATAGAACTAAATTATTATCATCAATAATCTCCAAAATATCCCTACCTCTTGGATTTGTAGAATTACATCCCCATGATGTGTGATGGGCATTGAAATCACCAGCAAATATCATTGGTTCAGGCACTGATTTTATTAAAGATTCAAATTTATGTTTGTTAAAAGAAGGAGTGCAATTCGTTGGACAATAAAAACTTACAATACTTATTTCTGTATTATTTACAGTAATTCTTACACAAATATTTTGTAAGGAATTGTCAGAATATGTATTTATGTTTCTGTAATCTATATTATTGTGAATTAAAATTGCTACACCATTGTGTTTGTTACCAATATCATTTCTTTCTATTCTGTATCCTCTAATGTTAAAATGTTTAATAGGTGTCAACCAAGTTTCTGATATAATTGCTACATGTATGTTATGATCATAAAGAAATCGAGTTAATAAAAGCTTATTACTTAAAATACTTTGTGCATTCCAATGCATGATATTAAGATCCATTGCTATGAGAGGAAGGACTATTTCTAAATGTATGGTGAAGAATTTCTTTTATAGATGTAGAATTTATGGGGTTATCTTTTTGGCTTAGTATAATTTTTGTTATTGCATTTGTTAGAGTATTCATGAAAAAATCTGACTTAGTTAAATTAATTATCTGAGTTTCAATATTTTTATGCGTTAGTTGTGGAAATGAATTTTCATTGAACAAATCTGAATACTTGACGGCTCTGGATTTAATTTTACTTTCCTCAATTTTCTGTTTTTTTTGGGGGCAAGTGTTTGAAATAGCGACATGATTGCCACCACAGTTGGCGCATTTAGCGTTTTTAGGATCTTCTTTGCATATCTTAAAACTATGGTTGTATGTACATATAGAGCATACTAAATCATTTTTACAATATTTTGCAATATGTCCAAACTTCATGCATTGAAGGCACTGTTTTACAGGAGGAACGTATACGCTTACCTCATGTCTCCAAGAGTCAAGATAAACATACTGAGGCAACTCTGTTGACGCAAAAGTTACCGCGACAGTTTGAGTGGGCTGATACGTGACCGCACCACCCTCACTCTGCACTCGGCGCATGAAGCGCCTCACCTGTATTATATTCCTGGAACTGCCAATTAGAGCAAAAATCCTTTTATTAGATAGGTCCGTAGGGACTGAGGTGAGAACTCCAGTCACCTCGGTGTCGACAGCCGGTATTGTGGCCTTATAGCCCATTTCTTCTAAAAGTTTTTTATTTTGTAAGAAAACATTGGCGTTATTTGAAAGATCAAAAGTGATGCCAATTTTATATTTATTTATTGATCTTAGATGTAATATCCCAGTCACGCAATGTTTTCGTATGGCATGGGATATGGCCAGCCTATCCTTATCTGTAAAGGTTTTATTTTCGTTCTGGTGAGATAAAAACACTATGTATTCCGATTTTTTGCTATTTTCAGGGTACTTCCTCGAATACCCTGGAACTTTAAATATATTATACTTTTTGCTACAGTCTTCATCTGAGTCGGAAGAAGTGTCCCTATCAGATGCTCGTTCGTCAGGGGGCTCCGCCTTTTTCCGCTTCTTGCTTCCCCCCATATCTTCTAATAACTATTTACATTAACTATATATTTAATATTTCAAATACTTCCTAAAATATACAAATAATTACACAATATTCACAATTTTTTAGAAAACTAGAGCAATTTTGGCGCCTTGTGCGTTTCAAGGTTCCCGCGCTTTTTTTTTTTCAGTGACTGATTGTTAAAGACGTCAACGTAGTGATGATCATCATTATCCGTCTGGTAGTCTTAGTCGATTATGGGTTGATTTTTTTTGTCATTGCTGTCTAGCAAGTGAAATGGTCATGTTGTTTTTCTGTTCTATTGTATGTACGCCAGCACATCAAGCTACCCAAAACTGTAAATTTTTTCCAATCTACTTTGAACCTTACACTTTAGCGATAAAGTTGAAAATCTATTAGATTATTTTCCAATAAAGTCTCACTGAAAAAGGTACAGAGGCCAGCACATCAAGCTAACCCAATCTGTCAGATTTTCCCAATTGATTAAGAACCTTATTCCTTTGTGCTTAAGTTGAAAATCTATCAAAGAAATTTGACAGATTGGGGTAGGTTGACCTGCTGGCGTCTGTACCTGCATTAGATTTAACCACAGCACTGGGAGTCCTGAGCGTCCGTTAATAGAGACGATATTCTGAACACTTTTCATACGAACCAAAACCAAAGATAGGATTGACGGCCCGTGAAAATTCTGACAATGCTTACGACAACCGAAACTTGCAAGGCAAGTACAAATATTCTTGGTACACATGGCTACACATCAAGCTATACATTTCCAGCTTTAGCTGACCTCGCATTGTATAGGTTTTTCGTACAATCAGAGGTCAGCTTATACTGGTTATGTATAGCTTGACGTGTAGCCGTGCGTACCTAGCACCATAGACTTGAATTACCATATCAAAGTCAAAAAATACATTGACAGAGGGCCGCAGTTATAGAATAGAAAATAGAATATTAAACAAAGTGGAGATAACAATACAATATTAAATGAAAACACTTACAATACCAATCAATGCATAGGAGTATTTAGAATCCATCAAATAAATCCTAACGTTGAAATTAAAAAAGTGATTTTTTTCTAACATATTAAATGGTATAAAAATGTAAACAAAAAGAACACACTCTATTGCGGCTACAGTGCCGTGTCATTGACCCTACAAACATAAGGCCGAAACCTGAGTTAAAGGTCAGTGTGCCGGGCATCCCTTTTTTGCAGGTTTGTAAAAAATTTAACATTTGTAGTAAGTAATAACTTCCGCATGCATGACTGTTATGTCTCAAGCATAAGGTGTAATATGCATTAATTCGCATCGGGAAATAAAATTTAGGAAGAAATTTGGCGAAGTTTATTGAACTAAGCTGGCAAACATGTTGTGTTTAACGGCAGATGTCTTTAACCTATCGGGGCTGGCCTGTTAACAGATACATAAATCATGAAATAAAAAAATGTTAAAAATTCAAAATACTGTCCAGTAACTAAACTATTGGATATATTTGATTGAATTTTTGTTTATAGACTGGGAACGTCATTATGTCTTAGAAGTTTAATTTATTGTTGTATTGTCATCTCCACTTTGTATATTTGATAAAGAACATGGTATAACTACAATAAAGTCTTATTATTCGAATTATGATCTTACATGTTTTACCGTGGGCTGGTTGGCATACAAATATATAAACATGGAAACATAGGTTAACTATTTCGTTGATGGATTCTATTTGGTAACTCTAACTAGAACGATATTTTTCGCATGACCGAAACGAATTTAAAGCAAAACAAAGCAACACGATCGTATTAGGCGTGTCACTCAGACTCCCCTAATACAGACGCCAGCAGGTCAACCTACCCCAATCTGTCAAATTTCTTAGATAGATTATCAACTTTAGCACAGAGAAATAAGGTCCATATTCAATTGGGAAAATCTGAGAGATTGGGGTAGCTTGATGTGCTGGCCTCTGTACATCTAAATTGTTTTAGCCACGAAAACCCCGATGTGCATATACAAAAACATTAAGAACACAGGCAGACATGGGGACTGCTGACAGAAGTAAAAACTTAAAACTATGAAGTGACAGTGGGTTTTTAACGCGCCAGTTTACCTCACTAGATTTTGTTGACAGTTCTAGAGTACCTATTTAGTAATCTGTGGTTCTAGTGCGACACTGACAGGCGAGGCGACAGCTGTGAGCAGTGATGCCAACTTTGGGGGTTTCCCCCTAAATTTAGGGGGAAGAAGTGTTAAAAGGGGGATTTTTAGGGACAGAAATTTTTTGGGGATATTTTTAGGGGCTTCAAAACCCATGTGCAATTTTGATCGAACAATAGTAGGAATAGAATGACATAACCGCACCGCGATTTAGTTCTCGAACGAATGAAACGAACGTGGCCTGTGCGTGGAATGGAACGAACTGCGCTGCTGTGTCAATCCAAAATCAACTTAGTGAGTTTCTATGTCTATTTAATACCCCTGACCAACAAATTTTGACGTGATAACGTCTTAAAAATCGATGAACACCGGCTGCACTTTGCACGAAAAAGTGTCAAGTTCCGCCTGAGCCTGAGCGTGCAAGCGAGAGCGCGGAACGAGCGATAAAGAGGTACGATCGGCCCAAGCGTTGGCTTGTGACACATTTATTCATCAATGTTTCTTTATGACGTAAAAATATCGTCCGTAAAACGACTTTACAGACAACCAATTCACGTAAAAATATCGTCCGTAAACCTACTTTACAGACAACCAATTTTTTTTTCATTTCAATATATATTTTGCAAAATATGGCAAGCTAAAAAACACTGGACTACGTTCAAATTAAGGTTTAAACATGCTGGAGAACTGTCTATAGTCATAAATCTCTTTAGTTTTCAAAAGTTACAGTGTATTGGATTGGCAGGGCAGTTGCGAGCCTCGATCTTTTCATATTTTAGGGAGTTGGGCACTACATGAAAGAAATTTTTAGGGTTTTTTTAGGGGGATTTTTAAAAAACCTTGGGGGTAAATTTTGGTATAGGTTGGTAACACTGGCTGTGAGCTGATACTTGATAGTTAACACTGTAATCAGGAATTAGATAGCGAGGTTATGGAAAATTCAACAATAAAATAATAAATTATTGTGATTAAAACCATAAAAAATATTTTGCTTATTGAATGAGCACTACACGGTCTTTAGTAAGTACCAAGAAACATAATAATCCTCTAACTAAGAAAAGTCTTCATATTTCTGTAGTCGGAGCTTATTATCTAATTTGCTAAGTGCTGAAAGCAGCCGGGACTACTCTTCGATTTTCTCTTCTCTAATACGTTCTGTACTAATGTAAACCAAAAATAAATCACCTTGCAATAAATAAAACAGTTTTAGCGACAAAGCAGAATATTGAGCTCTAATAGGAACTACTTATTTTTCAGGTCCTGCAGACTTTTAAGAAGTTGCACAGAACTAGGATGAAAGTCTTTGCAGGAGATGAAAGAGCACTAATAGCTGGGAGACTAAAAATAAATGAGGAGTTCCGTAAAAACAAACATGTTTCCAATGAAGAAGCTATAAAGGCTGTATGAACTTTTTCTAACTATATAACATGCCACATTGTTTCGACTATTTGGCAAGAAAAATTTTGTTAGAAAATTAGCTCAAAATCTGTATTATTGCAGATGATTAAGCTTGGAGAGGATGTGGAAAATGAACTTCGAACACAAGTTATCCAAGCTCGAGAGATCAAGCCTGGTGTATTTGGTATGTCAATATAGTACTTATCAATATTTTACTATCAGTGTACACTGTACACCATCTAGTATAGTAAAAACCTTTAATTTGAGTAACTGTAAGTACCTTTTCTCTCTTGTATTTTCAGAGGCCAGAATTACTGAAGACACAGCTAAATTTGAAAATATCCCTTATGATGACAATGCAGTATTACCTGATGGAACAACTGCAAACAAGCCATGTTGTCAAGACAAAGCTCAGAACAAATAGTAGATATAATGTTAGCTTGTAGGCGAAAATAAATTATTGAAGTAGGTAGATGTAGGCAGACAAGCGAATGTGCTAAACAAAAGGTTTTTAAGTGAACATGCCTGTGTTAAATAGTATTAGTTTATGTAGCTACTTTTACATGTCTCCAGATTTTTGTAGAGTTGTGTATGATCAGTTTAAATTTCACACATCCATCAATAATTATAATTACCTTGAGTCATAAAGGTACCTTAACTGCTCTAAAGTATTATTCAATATGTATTCATATTGACACAAAATGTTATTCAATATGTATTCATGTTATTCAATATATATTCATATTGAATAACATTTTGTACATCCAATATCATCATTCTCCTGCCCTTATCCCAATTTATTTGGGATTGGCGCAACTTAACTCTTTCTTCTATACTTATCTATTAGTCACATTTTTTCTACCCATATCATCATTCATTCACACAATCCATCCATCGTTAATTTGGTCATCCCCTAGTCTTATAGCCATCATAATTATTATTAAAATCCAATATAACCAATATAATGAAGATAGAAAGACACAAATGTTTTTGATTTGTAAATAAAATCACAGGGAAAATGTATATAAGTTTATTTCCTTTATTCAGGGGGCATTCAAGTATTACGTAACGCAATTCGGGAGGGGGTCTTTTAAAATGTTAGATGCATTACAAGGGCGGGAGGGGGGTTCAAACAACGCGTTATGTAACATTGTTTTATATAGATAAATAAAAAACTTGGGAATTAGCAAGAAGTTTATAGATAAAAGTGGAGGCAACACTGAACACCTAAGTGAAACCGACTGTGGGTTGTCGGCTGTCACTCTCTTTCTGAATACATACATGACAAAGAAAACATATCACTGTCTCGTTCTTAAGTGCGTATTTAGAAAGAGAGCGTCAGCGCACAGTCGGTTTCACTTAGGTACTTAGAGTGTTGCCTCCATTTTTACCGACTTCACAAAAAGGAGTAGGTAGTATGTTCGGATGTTTGTATGTTTTTTTTTTGTATGTTTGTTCATCGAATACTCCGCCAATTGTCGAAGGATTTTCAAAATTCTTTTTTTATTTGAAAGGGTATGCTCCCGAGGTGGTCCCATTGTCACCAAATCGGAATCTGATGAGGGAATCCCATGGAAATCGAGGGAAACCCTCAAATTTTGTAGGCACATCTATAGCGATTTGGGTATTTTTCATAGTAACTCGTGATTTGCTCTCAGAAAGCACCATCCGGTGAAGTGGAACTGATGATGAAGACCACAGATGGCCATCGGAACTACTCAATAATAAATATTTCACGGGTTGCAATTCGATAAGGTACTTTAATGTGTTTGCTAAGCACAATGCGTACCTATCGTGAAGTGGAGCTGATGGTGACTTCTCAATCAGATCCAGTTCTCCTGGTTTTTACAAGGAGAACTCTTCAACAATTAACGTCCCTGCATCGGGAAAATCAATGTTTTGTAAAAGGTGATGAGCAGTTGAGATTAGGCTATTGTAACTTAGATAAGTTACAAACTGGCCCACTAAAAAGTGAAAAATTAAAACTATTTACAAAAAAAACAACCGACTTCCAAAAAAACACTACAAAGTGAAAAGTAACTTTAATTTCAGAAGTCGGTGTCAATAAAAGAAAATGCGGAACCAACGACACCGACTTCCGAAATTAAAGTTATTTTTCACTTTGTAGTGTTTTTTTGGAAGTCGGTTGTTTTTTTTTAGAAAAAGTTTTTTATCTACAAGCTTCTTGGGAATTAGTCTCCCAGGTTGGCAACCCCAAGCTACCCGAAGCTGAAACTGTATTTTCCCAAACAACTTTGAACCTTACGAAATAGTGATAAAGTATGTCATTCAGGTTGGCTGGACAAATCTTCAAAATAGCTCGCATTTAACTAGGTCAATAGTGCATTTTATGTGACGGCTAAACACCCTTATTTCAGAATTTGTGACGCTACAGAATCTTAGATAGTCGATCGAAAACGTGTCCAGCCATCTTGAAAAACCACTTTTCGCTGGTCTCTCAATCTCGGTAACGGAAGTGATTTTGACGACTTTTTGCATATCAACGGGCGTCACATAAATTTGTGACAGGCATCGAGCTAAAAGTTTTGTGATACGAACAGCGGTTTTGTAGAAAAATGCAAAAATCTGTGTCCAGCCATCTTGAATTTACGTATAAAACTTTTGGCTGGCACTTCTGAATCTCAATAACGGGAGCGTTTTCGAATATGGTTCCTTTACTAACATTTAGTGACGCAATTTGTGACAGTAATAACGTTCGATTTATGGCGTCACATGTAAGGGTTTACGAGAAATCAGTAAAAACTTACATGTCCAAATAACCTGCGTTCAAGCTGGCTGGACACATGTATCTCCGCAGCCTGATGATCTACGGCCTTCGAAATATATTCAAATTTTTGTGACGGGGACGATAATGATTTACTGAATTTGTGACGGAGAAACTTTGAGTAGTTTCAAAGATATTGATCATTTAAATTTTCCCATACAAACATCCATTAATATTGTGAGGTGACCATATTTTTTACATAAATAAAGTCTCAATGGTATTGAGATAGAAAGTGTCGATTCCATCTGGTTTTTTTTTATTTTTATTATGTCCGACGTTTAAAAGTGATGCCGATACTTATTTTATATAATTATGCCGATATATACTTTTTCATTTAAATGCCTTCGAGTATTAGTTATCCTGACACAATGGTGTCAATTCTCTTGTACACCGAACTAAACTATGACTAAAATTACTTACTTTTGGCTATGAGAATCTTAGAGCTATTCTGCATTAAAATATCTCTAAATTTAAAAATAATTTTGACACAACCAAATCGAATTTGACAATCGCGACTCCACGTGGTAAGTAGGTATTTTTTTTGTTTGTTTGGCTTCGCACGGTTTGTGCATTCAGCCAAAAAGTAGATACTCATTTGCCCTCATCATCATCATCTGCCTAGCCTTTTCCCAACTATGTTGAGGTCGTCTTCCAGTCTAACCAGATGCAGCTGAATCCTATCTGACCTCCACAACCCAGTTACTGGGTAATACGATACCCCTTGGTAAGACTGGTTGTCAGACTTTCGGGCTTCTGACTACCCGTAACGGCTGTCAAAGATCCACGAATGACAGCCAGGATGCTTTCCGAGGCACGGAGGGGTCTCGGTATGTAAAGTTGGTCACCCATCCACAAACCAACCGCGGCAAGCGTAGCTTAACCTGATCGATCGACCTGTGCGGCTGTTATTATTTAGCAACGGGCCCCTCCCCGTGTTTTTTTTGAGCCGAAGGGGCATAGTGGGGCAACCTCGACCTCCTTTTTATGGAATTTTTCACTTTTGTATGGAAAATATGAAAAATTATTACCAACGTGTTGAGTTTTAAGGGTATGCGGGTTTCTTAAAGGGGGTCGAAATTTTCATTATTTTTGCGATAGGACACACCGTTTTCGAGATATAAGCAAAAGAAAAGAAAATCAAAAAACAGTAGGTACTGTTTTTGCATCCGAAGTCGAGATGTTGGTGTGAATTTTAGCTCATGCCAACTAATGTTATTCCACACCTTTTAAGTCGCGATTAAAAATAGTCAGATTTAGTTAGAGAATCTAAATTTTAGGTGAAAAACCTCAAATTCAGAATAGCAAAATTACTATTTTCTCTAAACTATTAACTCAGTGCAATCTTAGTGCTGTCAAACTAAACTTTAGTTAAGTTGTGTCACTTTAGTTAATTTCAGATTGGAAATCATCATTTGACAAGAATAAACTAAATTTTGGTGATTTGTAGTCTAGTTTAGACGCATTTGTGACAAGAGAATCGGCACCAATACCTACCTATGTACTTACCATGAAAAACACCAATACCTACCTACTAAAAAGAGTAGGTATCTGCACGTAAATAATAACATCAAAAAGTTACCCCCCCCCCCCCTTCCTCACTTCTACACTTTTGTCATCTATCGATTTAAGGCGAAAGCGCTAGGGTAGCCCGCGAAATTCAATTTTTTTTACGTTTTTTGCAATTTGCTGGCAGTATTAAGTTGTACGTTGATTAAAATATGATTCGCGGCCGTAACAAATATGTATTTACAGAATTATAATCTATAAATTCATCAACACAACTCTCTAAGACCAAAGTAATCCCCAAGAATGACTATTTCATGAAATTTTCACATTTGGGGATTATACTAACTTAACAAGTTGTATTACTGATTGTTGTAATGATTATAATTCTGTCAACTACTATCACCAAAACACGGATTTTCGTCCATTAAAGAAAACACCTTAAAATATACTTAGTCCTACATAAAACCTACAATATTGGTAACCCTACTGCAGTGTTTGTATGGGAAAATTTAAATGATCAATATCTTTGAAACTACTCAAAGTTTCTCCGTCACAAATTCAGTAAATCATTATCGTCCCCGTCACAAAAATTTGAATATATTTCGAAGGCCGTAGATCATCAGGCTGCGGAGATACATGTGTCCAGCCAGCTTGAACGCAGGTTATTTGGACATGTAAGTTTTTACTGATTTCTCGTAAACCCTTACATGTGACGCCATAAATCGAACGTTATTACTGTCACAAATTGCGTCACTAAATGTTAGTAAAGGAACCATATTCGAAAACGCTCCCGTTATTGAGATTCAGAAGTGCCAGCCAAAAGTTTTATACGTAAATTCAAGATGGCTGGACACAGATTTTTGCATTTTTCTACAAAACCGCTGTTCGTATCACAAAACTTTTAGCTCGATGCCTGTCACAAATTTATGTGACGCCCGTTGATATGCAAAAAGTCGTCAAAATCACTTCCGTTACCGAGATTGAGAGACCAGCGAAAAGTGGTTTTTCAAGATGGCTGGACACGTTTTCGATCGATTATCTAAGATTCTGTAGCGTCACAAATTTTGAAATAAGGGTGTTTAGCCGTCACATAAAATGCACTATTGACCTAGTTAAATGCGAGCTATTTTGAAGATTTGTCCAGCCAGCCTGAATGACATGATAAAGTTGAAAATCTAAAGAAATTTGACAGATTGTAGTAGCTTGATGTGCTGGCGTCTGGTATTTTAGCGATTTTCCGGTACATTGCGCTAAATTATTGTAACTATGTAAAAATGGTTACTTGGGTGTTATGTAACGTTTAGGGAGGGGGAGGAGGGGTACAGAAAAACGTTACAGCGCGTTACATGGAGCAGAGGGACGGTCAAAAAGCGATATTATTACAATCGATAGAATTGCGATAAGTAATACTTGAACGTTGGTTCCGCATTTTCTTTCATTGACACCGACTTCCGAAATTAAAGTTATTTTTCACTTTGTAGTGTTTTTTTGGAAGTCGGTTGTTTTTTTTTTTTTTTGTAAAAAGGTTTTTTATTTTTAACTTTTTTGTAACTTATCTAAGTTACAATAGCTCATCACCTTTTACAAAATATTACTTTTCCCGATGCAGGGACGTTAATTGTTGAGGAGTTCTCCTTGTAAGAACCAGGAGAACTGGAGCTGATTGTGAAGTCACCATCAGCTCCACTACACGATACGCATTGTGCTTAGCAACCACATTTAAAGTACCTAATCGAATCGCAACCCGTAAAATATTTGTTATTGAGTAGTTCCGATGGCCATCTGTGGTCTTCATCATCAGTTCCACTTCACCGAATGGCGCTTTCTGAGAGCAAATGCACGAGTTACTATAAAAAATACCCAAATCGCTATAGGTGTGACCAGGTAATCCTAACATCATGGAATTGTCGTAGTTAGGATTACATGGTCTTATAGAATCGTATTGATGATTTTAATGATTATAATTCTGTAAACACATACTTGTTACGGTCGCGAATCAAATTTTGATCAACATTCAACCTAATACATATTGCAAATTGCAAAAAACGTAAGAAAATTCGAATTTCGCGGGCTGCCTGAAGCATTCATCTTAAATCAATACTGTTTTTCTTTATCAACTTTTCATTCGTCAACGAGATTACCAAAGAGATTACTATTAATCATCAATGAAAAAACAGGTTCTTTACATCAACACGCATTAATCAATAGTCATTATAGTAATTATTTTACTCAGTTCCAAAAAAAAAACAATTGAAAATAAGAACGGCTCATTGGATTATTTTCAATGATTGAACAAAATTGTCAATGATTGAAAACGCTAAACGCTACCGACTGAACAATAAAAACTGTTGATCATTGATCCACCTAGAGGTGGATCTATGATATATCTCTACGGAGCGCGGGCGTACCTGGAACGCGAAAATTATTTTTGAAACAATGACATGACACTGACCACAGAGTACTTTTTTAAACTGACAAATGACAGGTCTCGACTCGACTTTAGCCATTGACTTTAGCTCATAGAATTCGAGTCGATCGTGGGCTGGGCTCTACGCATATTTTTTCGTTGGATTTTTTATTAGAAACCCATACAATAAAAAAAAACAAACTAATACAATGTTGACTAGAACATTAGTATCAAGGGCTGTTCTCCTACGAAGCCTAAAAAATGCCGCTGATAACGTAAAGCAAGCAAAAAGAAACTCAGGCCATGGGTAAGTTAGTTGTTATGTCATTGGTTTTTGTGAAGAATTAAGCTTATAATGAGAAGTTATAACCCAACTATTTTTAATTATGACGTTGATATTACTATTTCATTAGTTATAAGCAACAATTGGAATTGTGTGGTTGATAAGAAGCAATAAAATAGAACATCATCAGTTCATTACAATATACAACAATGCTGTAAAAATATCCCACAGTTACAACACTGAATTGTTATTTTCTACTTACTATTTATTCTTATTATCCTGTACAATGAACAAAGCAGTCTTGAAAGATAAATAAACCATATAATTTAACATAATTTCAGAACATGGTCATACCGAGTACCACCACCAATGCCATCAAGGAAGTCAATAATCTTAGCTGAGGTTCTGGGAGGAATTGCCTGGTGGTGGATCATCTGGCATTGTATCACCGAACCTGATCATATCTTTGTAAGTTATAAAAAATATTAACATGAAGGTCAGGTAATGTATATGAAATGTGCAATGGAGTATACGGTATTCTTTTACACAATCTACAGTTACTTTTGTATAAAAATAAGTGCATATTTATTTCCACCTTTACAAAATCTTTATTATTCCAGTCTTAGACATATCTCTGGGTCGTCTCATAAAAAAAATCTAAAATAATGACTGTATTATGTTACTGAAAGCAAAAAGTTCAATAGCGGAATAAATATTGTAGGGAGCTTGAGCATAAAAATAATTTTTCAAATCTGACCAAGATTTTAAAATTTGTGTTTAATCAAATAAACTCTTAGCTTTATCAAATAAACTCTTCAGCTTTATTATATTAGTATAGAATCTATAACATAAAACAAACAATGAGTAAATTGAAATGTTTATTTTACTGATTCACTAGACATTAAAAACATTCTAAGAAAAATCATGTTTTCAATATTAGCATAACTCAGGTGAAAATTGACCTGAAAAAATTAGTAAAAATATGGGTCTTTTTTCACAGTAATATTCTATAAGTATATGGAAATAAATATTTCTTTTTTTTGTCAAAAGTTTCCCTTTCCCAACATAGTTACTATACAAAGGTAGAATATTTATTAATTTATGTACAGTAAAATATAATGTGGAGTTAGTCTCATGACTGATGTATGTATTCTTTAGTGAATAAATCATTAAATCAATCAATCAATCAATACATTGACAAGAATTTTATTTGATTGTCTACAATCATTGTTCCTATTCTATCAGTGTTATGGTATACTATCAACATTATTCATGAATTAACCTATCAACTTTTCGAGGCTGACTGTGTATAACTATATTCTATGGTAACAATAAAGCTGCAGAGTTTGTTTGAACGCGCTAATCTCTGGAACTACCAGCAGGCTTAGCATGAGCACCGTTTTGTCGACGGAAGAGTAGACAAAGATGACATTCCGTGTAGACAGTGCGACGGCCGCAAAGTAGAAAGAGTCAACTGCACTTTTTACGAAATACATACTCTTTTACATAATTCGACTCAGAATTCTGTTTTGTCATAGGATTTTTATTCGTTTTTTTTACTGATAATAAATCACGTACCTATATAAAGACAACTACAACAATTGTTCTCAGTGTCGACGTACCGTGTTCTGGAACAGAAAATATCGTAGTTATATCATGATTTTGTAGATAACCCTATATACTTTGTGGCCGTCGTGTAGAAAATTTAAAATCTCCTTACAACTGTCAGTCGTCAGCGTCATTTTGACAGTTGGGATAGAAATCTTTCTTCTGAAATAGTCTACATACAAAAAGACCTAGACAAAGATCGTTAGAAATGAAAGACAAAATGACAGATTGGAGAAGGATTTCTACGGTGCGATGTCAAAAGTGGAGAAACGAAATGTCACTTTGTATAGAAAGAGCTGTGTCTATTCTACGTAGAAATAGAATGCGTCATGCTAAGCCTGCAGTTGGATTTGAAAAATTCTATTTGCATTTGATAGTCCAGTTAAGGAAGGCTATAGGCTACTTAACATCACGCTAGAGGACACTCAAGAGCCAGAAAAGTTCTGCCTTTCTGGCTAGTATATTATTGAAAGTTTGACAAAAACATAATGTTATATTTTTCAGGGTGAATTTCCGTATGTTGATCCCAAAACCTACACTGACGAGGAACTTGGTATCCCTCCTGACTCTGCCGGATCACTGAAGAAATAAGCACGAGTTATGTTTGAATTTGTAGATACTTCTTATTTATGTTGATTTTAAATAAAACTTATAAACGTCTGTAGGTCTGTATTCTACTCCCGTGGTTTCCTTTAAAATATATAAAAACCCTACACAATATAGAAAAACTAGGTTCCTTTTTTAATAGGCGACATTTGACACCTCATCAAACTATTAAGGGCCTATACTAGCTCAAATGGCTTAGCATGGTCCTCCGTTATTTCGAAAATACTGCAGCATTAATTTTGAAATAAATATATGGTAAAGTTGAGGATTAATGTTAGGTCTTATGTTAGACGAAAACACGATTTCATAAAATCTTCTCGATGGAAAAAAATTCCAAAGTTACCTCCAAACCGAACAATAAACCGCTGGTATTCAAAAAATACTTCAAATTAGATCATGAAACTTTGTATACTAACCGAACTAACTATAAAGCAGGTCTTATGTTATTTACTTTTTTTTAATTACCATTATTTTCACCGTAAAAAGCAAATATCTAAACTATTGGCGCTGGCTGCCGCCTAGCACCGCACTCTGTCTCGCTCTCACTCAGTCCGCGAGCAGTATCGTGCGAGCGAGTGAATTTTAGCTGAGGTAGTTTAAGCTACGTAGGAATATAGTGGCCACCGTTATCCGTTTTAAGGATTATAATAAAACTAAACAATATAAAACTACCGTTTCTAATAATATTAACGTATAATCTTGTGAAGCACAACTTAAGACTGTGCCGACCCTACAGTGGCGCCCTCATCGTTTGTTTGGTTATTTCATACAATTTAGAATGAAAATGCAGAAAATAAGCACGTTAAGTTGTGCTTCACAAGATTACGTTAATATTATTATAAAAGGTAGTTTTATATTGTGTAGTTTCATTATAATCCTTAAAACGGATAAAAGTGGCCACTATATTCCGTTTTAAGGATTATGATAAAACTAAACAATTCTAAACTGTATGAAACAACCAAACAAACGATGAGGGCGCCACTGTAGGGTTGGCACAGTCATAACGTGCTTATTTTCTGCATTTTCATTCTAAATTGTATGAAATAACCAAACAAACGATGAGGGCGCCACTGTGCGGTTGGCACAGTCTTACAAGATTATCGAAACACAATTGTACAGACGTCAGCGGGTCAACCTACCCCAATCTGTAAAATTTCTTTGATAGATTTTCAATTTTAGTACAAAGGAATAAGGTTCATATTTAATTGGGAAAATCTGAGATTGGGGTAGCTTGATGTGCTGGCCTCTGTACTACCTACCAAGAACATTCGTAAGGATAAGTGCTTAAGGTGATTGCGCAGTGGTTACCGCGAAATTCAAATTTCTTATGTTTTTTGCAATTTGCAAATCAGTATTAGATTTATGGAGATCATAATTTGATTCGTGGTTGTAACAAGGATGTTTTTAAAGAATTATACTCAATAAAGTCATCAATACAACTCTTTAAGATCAGGTAATCCTACTGGTCTTATAAATTTGTATTGTTGACTTTAATGATTATATTATTGTTTTGTTACGGCCGCGAATCAAATTTTGATCAACATACAACCCTGACTTGCAAATAGCAAAAAACGTAAGAATATTTGAATTTCGCGGGCTACCTGAAGCATTCACCGTAAGGTACAAATCTAATATTTAATGATAATAATTATTATGTATATATTTACCTGTTACTAGCTGACCCCGAAAACGTCGTTTTGCAAAAAAAAAATTATATTAAACACTTTTGATGTGTGTCTTTTGTTACTTTTAACTAATAATATTTATGATCAAAATAGTACAGTCAGCACCTTCTTGGCGAGAATGTGGTGGAGGCACAAGTCACAACTCACAAGATTATGAGACTTTATTTATGTTACTGACTTTATCTTAGGGGGGCTCTAGACGGTCAACCTGGCGTCGGTTCAAAAATGTATAGATACATACAATATTTTGCTTCAATCTTTTCAGATTGATAGGTCAGTGGGTAAGTTCCCCTTATCTTAGACCATAAATGTCATGGGTGTGTTTTCTATGAATGCCCACTCCACTGACCGCGAATATGTTTCTAATACCTAAGTCAAATTCTCAGTTGTATGTACTGAGAATTATTTCAAGACAGAAAAACCAGTTTTTATTTTGGTCCCATCCAGAATTCCTACCCATGACCTCGCGATCCACAACCATTAAAGCTAGCCTTCTTGACCAACGAGGCTCGAGGGTCTATGTTTTCCTTTCGTATCCAAAACTAAAAGTAAAAAAAATAAATTCTACCGACGCATAAGCCAAAAGAGCGCTATGTCGATTCAACAAAGTCAAACTCAGCATGCTGTAGAAAAAAAAGTTTGACGTTTTCGTATATCAAAAACAGTGAACTGTAGTTCTACTGTACGCTTGTTTGTCCTAATTTTTGTAAAGTATTTTGATAGATGCAATTTGTTGGTATTTAAACAAAAAATGTGCAATGGTTTGTTAAATTAAAAGTGTTCTAGTGATAATGTGATGTGTTCCTAATATTCGAAATGGATACAAATGCAAATCAGAAGGGTGAGTACATCGCCACTCGGAAAGGTCTAGTTTTGTTTGTGTATGAATAACTGTATCTTGCAAGTCTTGCGACATGAATTTGGCTGACGTATGTTGCCCTAAACGCATATTTTCGATGCGTCCTCAATAATTTTGCATAAATGTGTTGTATAGTTTCGACAGAGAATATGTTACTGTTTCGGGCGTCATACGACGAAAATGAGCTTATCATGTTTTTGATGACTTTCTTATCGCTTGAAATTTGCCGTGAAGACGGAATGAAACATTGAAATCTGCTAGTATTCTGATAAATACAACTGTTGCTCTTCTCCTTGAGTGTTCCTGAGCTTGAGTATGAGTCACTTTGTTGGCATTGTGATGTCGTGTGCGTGTTAAATATTAATAAGCAAATCGCGACGTGCCTGGACCTTCGGATAACATGTTGGGTTAGATAGTTTTATTGTTAAAAATCATAACATCCAAGTACCCCTTAGAAAGGGTGTAGTGTGTAGAGTATAATATTTATTAATTTCTGTCTAGGTTATGTTATGATAACATTAATACCTACTTTTTTTTACTTGAGTTAGTCTTATGTTAGTAATTTATAAAAACATTTAGATACAAAGAGTTATAAAATGATGATTAATTGAAACATTATGTTTAATTGAACTACTAAATATTTAAAAAGTAATATACATTATGTAGAATAGTTTAATAAAAACTTCTAAATTATGTTGTATGCTTTTGCCCTTGTAACTGTATCTAACAGGAGGCCAATTCTTGTACTTAAAATCATTAAAAATAAGATTGCAATCTCATCTCAGCGACAGTCATTGTAAAAAATTAATCAAACAAACAAAATGTATGTAAATTTATTGAATTTTTGACAGATTGAGACTGAGATTAGAATGCAAACATTCTTAAATATATGGGAATTGCCCCTCTGTTATCTTTTGTCATAAGTATGATTGGACAGCTAAAGATAACTTAGACCAATTGAACATGCCTAGATACTATAACAAATGAAAGGACTCTTCATAAAATAGAAAAACATTGCAGTAGAAAGCTTAAGAGGTGGTATACATAGATAACATGGCTAATATTATGATTTTATCTATTTACTACATATTGATGTCACATTGAGTAATATCAGAATAGAAACTATCCTATGTCCTTTCCCGGGACTCACACTATCTCGATACCAAATTTCATCTAAATCAGTTCAGCGGTTTAAGAGTGAAGAGGGCAGACATACATACTTTTGTATTTATAATATTAGTATGGATTTCTTGAATAATCTGAAACTCAGGTCAGATCAGGTCTGTTGGGCAGTATTATAAGTTTGGTAACAATAAAAACGGTAATTGTGTCTCATTGGTGACAGTTGAGCTCTTATAAGATGATAAATGATCTTCAGCAATTGTTTCATCTTTTTACCCGTCTGCAGCAAAGCCCAAAAGGAGGGTTAGTTACTACTAACCCTTCCAATCCTAAAGTAACATTAAATACTTTAATGTTACTTTAGGATTGGAAGTTCGTAGCTCTGTTCTATACCATCCTTTCTCAAGTGATGTAAAGAAAGATTACATTGTTTCAATTTTTTATGATTATCCTGCTATGTAACATGGAATTAATAGGCATAGATTAATGATGATGAGGGCTGCATTTAGTCCATTCAAACATAAAAATTCCTGTTTTCAAATAATTATGATTTATAATGCAATGAAACATCCTTGCGTTGCAGAGGCTAGAACTGAAATATATGATGTATATATTAAAAGGGTAAAAACTCACAGGAAAAAGATTTTTTTTCCTTACGAGGGGCCTGTGGCTAAATAATAACAGCCACACAGGTCGATCGATCAGGTTAAGCTACACTTGCCGCGGTTGGTCTGTGGATGGGTGACCATCTTTACATACCGAGATCCCTCCGTGCCTCGGAAAGCACGCTAAGCCGTTGGCCCCGGCTGTCATTCGTTGATCTTAGACAGTTGTTACGGGTAGTCAGAAGACCGAAAGTCTGACAACCAGTCTTACCAAGGGGTATCGTATTACACAGTACTGGGTTGTGGAGGTCAGATAGGCAGTCGCTCCATGTAAAATACTGGTATTCAGCTGCATCCAGTTAGACTGGAAGCCCACCCCAACACAGTTGAAAAAAAGGCTACGCAGATGATGATGAGCAAATAACTTTAACAACACTATCTATTACTAGTTCTACCACTGCCATGTTCCTGTTTTTGACATAAAATTAGTCTTGGAAGAACTAGGGTCTTGCAATGAATAAAATTTTGTTGTTTTAACAAACAAGTATCAATTTATTCAAATCAATCCAATTTTGCATAATCAGCCTATAATATTCCCACTGCTGGGACATAGGCCTTCTTTCTGTGAGAGGAAGTGGTTTGTAATCGGCCACGCGGACCCAGTGTGGGCTGGTGGATGTCATATCTTCGAATTTTTAGTTCCAACATGACATGTGTTAACATTTGCATATAATGTTTTCCTTCACTGTATTGGGAGCAGTGGTCATGAAATAATTTACTCAAAGTGCCTGTCTGTGTTCGAACCTACGACCTCGTAAGTCGCGGCTGATTCTACTGGGCCACAGCTGAACAATCTTATTTTGGTGGAGGAAAAAGGAGATTACGGGATGATTATTTCATCAGTTTTACTAAGTATAATCTGTTCGAGTTGCAGTCTCTCTCAACCTCGCAAAAAAAATCTCTTAAAAACCCATTTTTGAAATGTTTTGCTGCCCTTATTTCTTCCTAAGAAAAGATCAAACAAATCATTACCTATTAGAGTAAACTTATCAATGATTCTTGCTCTTGAACTAACTGTATTTGACTTACAGCAGACATGTAGTCCATCCATAATTGGGAGGTACATTGCACCAGTGCTGTGATAAAATAAAAATCGTAATCACACTCAGTGCACAGATGATAACATTAAAGAACTACCAAAACAAGGAAAAAGATCATTTGTGAACCATATCATGTATGGCTTTATTATGTATTCAAGGTGGACCTGACTTAACATTGATTTGTTTTATCGCAGTGTCGTGTCTGGTGAACTTCGCGTACGACGCGTCGGAGTCTGACGAGCTGACGGTGCGGCCCGGTGACGTCATCCGTGACGTAGAGCGACTGCCCGGCGGCTGGTGGCGGGGTGAGCTGCGCGGCCGCCGCGGCATGTTCCCTGATAACTTTGTGTCGGTGGTCGAACACGCTAGTGCAAGGTGAGGATGCTCCCTTGTTTCAGGGTCTAGAGGTGAGGTGGGGTTTGTTTAGTCTAGCACTCTAATTGCGTAAGACACTATTGATCACAATCTGAATAATTTTGAATAATGAATAATTTTGAATATTTCTAATTCATTATAATAATAATAATAATCGTTTATTCTCTCTTCACAAAGCTGGCTTAAAGTAGATGTGTAACAAAAAATGTCTCTGCTGTATTCCACCTTTGTGAGAGACTGGTGCCTGATATAGATTTTTGGGAAAAACCTGTGTTACAGGTCACCAGGCCCCTTCCAGGCTAGAATTAGCTTTTACAGATTGCCTGTGAGATTCGAAATTAAACAATATGCATACAACAAAAATAAAAAATAAGTAAGAGTAAACAATATATGCTTAAGACTGTGCCGACCGCACAGTGGCGCCCTCATCGTTTGTTTGGTTATTTCATACAATTTAGAATGAAAATGCAAAAAATAAGCACGTTAAGTTGTGCTTCATTAGATTATACGTTAATATTACTAAAAACGGTAGTTTTGTATTGTTTAGTTTTATTATAATCCTTAAAACGGATAAGAGTGGCCACTATATTCCGTTTTAAGGATTATAATAAAACTAAACAATATAAAACTACCGTTTCTAATAATATTAACGTATAATCTTGTGAAGCACAACTTAACGTGCTTATTTTCTGCATTTTCATTCTAAATTGCATGAAATAACCAAACAAACGATGAGGGCGCCACTGTGCGGTCGGCATAGTCTTAACACAAATAAAAGAAGAAGTAATGACAATAAAAAATTACAAATACCTACCTATAGTTCTGCAGAAGTTATTGAGTCATGTTGTGAGACGATGTGTGAGTGTTCATTCATTGCTTTATATGTCCGAAAAAAAAATGTGTTAAGACTATGCCGACCGCACAGTGGCGCCCTCGTCGTTTGTTTGGTTATTTCATAAAATTTAGAATGAAAATGCAGAAAACAAGCACGTTAAGTTGTGCTTCATATGATTATACGTTAATATTATTAGAAACGGTAGTTTTATATTGTTTAGTTTTATTATAATCCTTAAAACGGAATATAGTGGCCACTGTTATCCGTTTTAAGGATTATAATAAAACTAAACAATATAAAACTACCGTTTCTAATAATATTAACGTATAATCTTGTGAAGCACAACTTAACGTGCTTATTTTCTGCATTTTCATTCTAAATTATATGAAATAACCAAATAAACGACGAGGGCGCCACTGTGCGGTCGGCATAGTCTTAAACAGCGTAAATAACGTGTTACGCAATTACGCCACTGGATTCCTCTCGATCATTTTGATAACCGTAAGTCAGATGTGTCCACGATTAGGTAGGTAGGTATAGTATTTTCCTATGTGCAATGTGGCATAAAATAGGTATTATACACATGATGAATACTGGCAGTACTTATAAGTACATCTGATGCACCATCATATGTATGTGTAGGTACAGGGGGCCTACCACCACCTCTTATAGCAGAATTGTTTTAATCTTACTTCAGTGTGGGAAAGAGATGGAGCAATACAGGACATGCAGCTCCATCTCTTTCCCACACTGAAGTAAGATTAAAATAATACTGTTATAAGAGGTGTTGGTAGGCCCCCTGGCCATACATATTTCATACGTAGTACAAACCTTCTAGTGGTCGTACAAATATTTGTCTAGTCGCGCTCGCGCAAATCGAGTCTCGGTAGGACCATAAACCACGGCATTATTTTATTTAGTTGGGTCAAAACGGTAAAATTTCTTTACTACCAATCAGTAAAACTTCGAATAAGTACTGTAGAAAACAGAAAGAATGTCTCATTGATTTAAACCAGAATTTCTCTGGAGAATAAATTAGAATTTCTGGTAATTTATGTTTACATAAACAAACTAGATTCAGTCTATCGCGTGTTGCCCAACAGTCTAAAATCGGTATAAAAAGCACGATAAAATTGATTCGTCGGATTTTGCCTTCCACCATAACCAATTTGCAAAGAACCAGTTTTTTTTAACGAAACGGTAGTATCTAATATTAGTATGACATAACGGTCTAAGTCATCATTGTTTTGATTCTGTGGAGTTGGAAAATACATTTGAACAAATTTTTAAGTACCAACATCATGTATGCAAAATGTAGTCGTCAGCCAGTTATCATTTCGAAACTCTAATAATCAACGTTTTAAGTAGAACTTAATATTGTTGAAGATTATTTCTATTAATCAAGACGCCTACTATTTATCTTCATAGATATCTTAGCTCTCTATGATCTCTACGAGTATATCGTCTGAAATTTTGGATTGTGTTTACATGTTTCCTGCACCCCAGTTGTACTAGTGCAGAGCAAAGCCGGCCTCCCTTTCCTTTTTCCACTCAATTCGAAAAATCTGAAACCAATACGGATCAATCCCGCCTTTAGGCGTCAAATTTATCTCGCCATTTACGCCTGGGTCTGCCGTTAAAATAAAAGCACGCAAATATTACGCTTTGCGCGACAATATGACAATCGCAATATTGATCTACAAACTTATTGGAACAAATAAAACAATGTGCATGTCAAAGTTCAATATCAGCATCAGAGATTTATGCTAAGGTCACCAGTTTACAGTTAGTTGCAGCGTCTAGGCGCAAGCGCACGGCTCCTAACGAACTGGTTTGTGTACCGATATAAAATTACCATGTGTGTCTGATGTCTAGTTCACTGACACACATATTATGTACATTTCCATTTTAATTAATATAAACTTATTATGATTATCTCTGACTAGCTTCTGCCCGCGACTTCGTCCGCGTAAATTTTTTTTGTTTCCCCGACCCACCCCGTCGCAACGTGTCGCCGGCCTGCGCTATTACTTCGTTTTCGCTTGGCGAAAACTTCAGACTTTTTTTCTTTTTGCTCAACTCCTAAGGGTCCTAGCGTCAAGTTTAATAAAATATAGCCTTCCTCAAGAACTGGGCTATCAAACGCAAAAATATTTTTATATATGCGACCAATACTTCCAGAGATTTAGAGCTTTCAAACCGTGTTTCAAACAAACAAACTCTTCAGCTTTATTATTAGTATTATTTTAAAACTATGATATCTCCTAAGATATACATTGAAATCAAATGATGTCAGAAGCAATTTTGTTCAAAATTAAATACATGTGATGAATAACGTATAATAATTTGGATAAGGATTAATACCATGTTTATAAAAACACCTTCGCAAATAATGCATTATTTTAGAACAAATTTGGTTAGCATAAAAGAGGTTATAGTGAGCTAACCTTAAAAGATAGACATATGCTGTCGCGTACTTTTTTTTAAAGCTTTTAAAGGGGAACAATTCTGTCATATATGATTTTTGCGAAACTTTAACCGTTTACGCAGCGCACGCAGCGGAAGCTCTCAATAGGAAAAAAATCCCCCGATTTTGAAACATTCTTCATTGGTGCTCCGCTCCTATTGGTTTTAGCGTGATGATATATAGCCTATAGCCTTCCTCGATGAATGGGCTATCTAACACTGAAAGAGTTTTTCAAATCGGACCAGTAGTTCCTGAGATTAGCGCGTTCAAACAAACAAACAAACAAACAAACAAACAAACTCTTCAGCTTTATAATATTAGTATAGATTGAGATAAATACAGACCTAAATATCTCTGATTGAGTCAATACTCGGAACATCTTCATTTTGAGTATCTTAATTTTTTTCAAATGAAGTTCAAATTAGTTTTGCTTTCAAATTTGTCTTTTTAGGGTTCCGTGCTAAAATGGTAAAAAGGAACCCTTATGGTGCGACTCAGTCTGTCTGTCACAGCTGGATATTTCGAGAACTACTAATGCTATCAACTTGAATTTTTTTAGAATAATTTTAGATGACGTTAGCCCAACTATTTTGCAAATAAGACAGAAATTTTTTTTTTTTTTTGCAACAAGGACTGAAGGGTTGTCTGTAAAATTCGAAGTAGAAGTACTAGGGCATGTGGGATATCATATGAAAGCACGCTGTTTCATTGCACATTCTCAACATTTTTCTTTTTTTAGGCCGCATAGTTTTCGACTTTTGACGAAAAAAGTAAAAATATAAAAATAAACTTCGGAGATACAGGGGGAACCCTAAGGGGTTCCCTCTGTATCTCCGAAGTTTATTTTTAAAGGTTTATGTAAGGTGAACCCTAAGGGGTTCCCCTTACATAAACCTTTATCACATAGAATAATTTCAGATTTTTCTCTATGCAAACTTCGGAGACTTGTCTCAGAAGGTTTATGTAAAGATTACAGGAAAAATACAACGATATCTCCAAAGAGCACACTTTATCAGAAATCATCAACAAAAATTACATTAGTTCCACTAGCTTCTTCTGCTTCTTTCGCCAGCACATCATCTGTCAAATTTCTTTAATAGATTTTCAACTTTATTGCTAAAGTACAAGGTTCAAAGTTGATTGGGAAAATTTGACAGTTTCGGGTAGCTTGATGTGCTGGCGTCTGTACACACGGCTACACATCAAGCTATACATTTTCAGTTTTAGCTGAGTTCGCATTGTATAGGTTTTTCGTACAATCAGAAGTCAGCTTATCATCATCTGCGTAGCCTTTTCCCAACTATGTTGGGGTCGGCTTCCAGTCTAACCGGATGCAGCTGAATACCAGTATTTTACATAGAGCGACTGCTTATCTGACCTCCACAACCCAGTTACTGGGTAATACGATAGCCCCTTTGTAAGATTGGTTGTCAGACTTTCGTGCTTCTGATTACCCATAACGACTGTCAAAGATCCACGAATGACAGCCCCCGTCGCGTCGTCGTTGCGGTTAAGGCCCTTGCACACGTCGTATTTTTATGTGCCGACGACGCGCGTTTTCCAAGTCTGCCAGTAATTAGATTTGCGTAGGTACAAACATATTAATTTTTAAATATTCGTATTAGTATTCGCCAAATACGAATATTCGGTAAATGTCTACTATTCGGCGAATACGAATATTCGTATTCGTTGCATCACTAATTTAAACGCTCAGTAATCAATAATTGTCTTTATAAACTTAATACTTGTATTGTTGACAAAGACATTTTCTATGCTGAGTTACAAGTTACAACACATACAAAACTATTCCGTTTTAGTCATACACTTGCTAACACAATCAGTGATGTCATTCTCTTAAGGAATGATTATGTTACAAACTGTTTAGTTTGCAGTATGGTTTTAAAGCTTAATTCGGAGAGGTACTCATTATAAGTGCAATTTTGTTGATGTTTTTAATATCGGACGAGATTTAATTTGGCGGTCACTCCTGGCCAAAAGTCGTTCAACAACCGCGACCGTTTATTGTAAAATAATTGGATATGACTTTTAAGTTACGTTTTCGATTAGTAGAATAATAATGACTGTACGTACTATCTAATCAGTTCGGATAGCGCGATAAGAAGCGCGGTCCGCAAGTCAGTGTTTGTTGTGGGCCCTTGGTTTTTTGTCTGTCTTAAGTTTTTTTTTGTCGGAACTAATATTAAAACAATATTGCCAATAACGAGGGAAATTGATAAGGTAGGTGACTCAGAAACGTTGATTTTGATGTTTCATACATCCTTACTATAAAGTCGTATCACTTATGAAAATGATAAACATAATAATACTTGTGTCAGTCAGTCTCAGAGGTGTAATGACAAACAGCGGTGTACCTTATTCTGTAAAACTGCACTATCTAAATACGCGCCTATGTGCAGACTATAAATTATGACTATAGTCAACTATAGTGTGCAACTGTGCATCCTGTGACCTGTCTGGCTAGGGGCTGCCCAGCTTTTGCATGGGAACCTTGCTAATTATTTAAGCAGATACATATACATTTTTATAAACCAAATACTTTTCGATCGCCATTTCTTGTTTCTTTTATAGCTGAAATAAATTTCTTATCCATGAACATTGTTGAGCAAACTGTCGCAGTCGCTTACATCACCTGTCAGAATACTAAATAAATCTGCCCTCATTTTCTTCGACTTCAGTGTTGTCTGTGAATAAATGTTAAACATCAAAGAAATCAGTTAATCAATTACAAAATTTACATATCAAACTGGATTCTTAGAGCTTCTGTTCGTCAATTTCACATGTTCAGCCAACGCACTACATTTAACACGCAAACATGAAAAATGCTGTCGGCAACTATAAATTGTATTTTTTAAATCGTATTACTATGTACTGTAGTGTAATTGTGTTGGTAGTAAGTAAGTAGTGACGTCTGTTGAATTTAGGCCGGCGGGCGTGCAGGGCCGATGTCGAGCGGTGTTCAGCTACCAGCCCGCGAACCCGGACGAGCTTCCTCTGAGCGTCGGTGACGTCCTCGAAGTTCTTGGAGAGGTAATTTAACTTGTTTGCATTATTCTTCATGTTTGTTTAACACGTCATCCATGCAGTGTCGCCGCTCCTAGGTGTGGCTTCGTTTTTCTCAACTTGCAATTTATAGCTGTGATGGACTAATTGAAGTGTCTTTTATTGCAACTAAAACATATTCGAAGTACTGATTGTCGAGAACCTATAAAACAACGTAATACCAAACGCAAATTAGTACATTAATGGAACAGTTGTCAAATATGACTCAGTCCTCATAGCTGGTAATCGTTTTCTAATTTGTAGATATCATTTCACTTTAGGTGTTTTAAATTAGTCTTTTTTTGGTTGCGTCACAGACTAGACAACAACCAAATATATAAAAAAAGAAATTTCACCGCACGATAAAGTTATTGTGGGTTTCTTTGAAGATTGCAATCCGTTAGCGGCCGTATATGCGTCAGTGGTTCAGTAGTGCAATTTAAAAATATTTTATACAATTCATTAGTGTTTGCGAAAGTTTTTGTACTAATCATAATTAGACAAAAACAATCTTTGGTTGCGATTAGTTAGTGTGACGCGTGACGTGACGAATCAAAGTGAAGGGCATAATAGAGTTTATGAAGACTGCTTCGCCTTACGTTTTCTGGCTGACGCGTGTATTGTGGTTATGTAGTAGGTACTGTTATTGACCCCGTGTGACCGCGCAGGTAGAGGAGGGGTGGTGGCAGGGTCGCCGGCAGGGCCGCGTGGGAGTATTCCCCTCCAACTTCGTCGTGATGCTGGACCCGCCGCAGCCCGCGCCGCCCTTCGAGCCGGCGCCTGCGCTCCCGCCTAAACCTGGTGAGTTGTGGACTGAACTATTTCTCTATATATTACTGTACAATGTCTTAGGCCCGCATGCACCACAAATCACTAAATGTGTTTAACGCTCATCATATTTAAATAAAACATCGTTTTGTTCCTGTCAATCGTTTGAAGATGACGGACGCGTGTACAGGAAGAAATCATCATCTGCCTAGCCTTTTCCCAACTATGTTGGAGTCGGCATCCAGTCTAACCGGATGCAGCTGAATACCAGTATTTTACATGGAGCGACTGCCTATCTGACCTCCACAGGAAGAAATAAGAAGTGGAAATAAGGAAAGCCTTTGCTCTGCAGTGGGACGATAAAGGCTAATGCAATTTATTACTGCATTATAGATTTAGATTTTTCATATAACAGCTAGCGCTTCTGTAGGCGAATCGCTGGACTAGCGACCTCATCCCATCAGGGACATTGCCTACCATCCTCTGATAGTAGGCAGCGTTTTTCATCATTATTTCTAAACTGATGCAGTAAATACGACTATATGCTTTAACTAGCTTCTACTCGCGACTTCGTCCGCGTGAAATTTCACCCTCCCCCTATTCACCCTCTTAGCGGTGGAATTTCCAAAAACCCTTTCTTAGTGGATACCTACTCTTCACAAAGAACACACCCTCTATATTTCATGTCTCTAGGACCAGCGGCTTATTTTGTGCGTTGATATGTCAGTCAGTCAAGACTTTGAATTTTATATATTTAGACTAAAGACTAATATTGTTGCTGTGCTGTAGCCCTTATTATTTAAATAGAACATTACACCTGCGGGGTAATCGCGTAACACACTAATAGTAGGAATGATATAGCAGCAGCAATGGATTGGCAATATCCAATCCATTGATATTAAATTGTTTAATGTTTTGTGAATTTTGAAAAACGCTGCTTACAATCAGAGGATGGTAGGGGATGTCCCTCCTGGTATTAGTTATCCAGCGATGAATGGTGTGTTACGCATTTAGGGTGCATTTCTCACGAAATATGCCAAGTAATAGGGCGAGATACCACTGAGGCAGAGACGAGCGGAGCGGAGAGTAGTGTGCAGGAATCGACCAATCACATAGACTGAAATCCACATCACGTCTCTCGCGTCTCGTCTGTGATTGGTTTATTCCTGCACGTCTCTGCACCGCTCCGCTCGTCTCCGACTCAGTGGAAACTGGCCTTTAGACTGGCATTTGAAATGTAAAACGCATTTGCCAACTGCTATAATTATAGAAGCAATATCTCCTTGTAAACAGTTGGCCAACGCCTAAAGTGAATAAGTAGATGTACAGAGGCCAGCACATGAAGCTACCCCAATCTGTCAGATTTTCCCAATTGAATATGAACCTTATTCCTTTGTGCTAAAGTTGAAAATCTATCGAAAGAATTTTGACAGTTTGGGGTAGGTTGACCTGCTGGCGTCTGTACAAAAACGAATATTTACCTCGTTAATATGAAATTATGAATAAAAACCTAAGCAAAAAGTCGGTATTAATCCTTGCAATCTCCTGTTTAGCTTCTACTCATCCAGTGAAGTAGCTATTTAGGTATTCATGCTCTATTACTGGTTGATATTTTTCTCATAGGGTCTGAGTCATGAACTCACAACGTATAAAGCTTATAAAACTGTACGAAGCTCATTCGTCACCCAGTCTTATTGATATACTAGCTGTGCCCGCGACTTCGTTCGCGTGGTTGTCGAGAACAAAACAACGTCGTTTAGATAAGAGTATATCACCTTTTTGATGATTTAGATAAGAGTCCTGACTTTGGTATAGTTGATTACGTTAATGCTTCTCTATATACTATGTTAGCGGTGGAATTACCCGGAGCATATACAAAAAGGTTGTTTGGGTTGCTAACACGTGATAGAGAAACATAGAGTTGGCCGTGTGAAAAACAATCAAAAGTAAGGTCTACACCCGCAACGGATAACGTCTGGCCTTGGGCTTTATTAATAGTCATAGCGTAACAGAGGCTTACAGGAAATTGCACACGTTTGAAAGTAAACGGAAAATTATTGGGGATAATGGGTATCCTGGGAATGAAAACAACATCACCGGAGCCGCAACCTGTTAAGATTTCGGCTTCGATGACATTTCGTTGGAGATTTGTTACTCTCAACCGAGTTCCATTGCATAGTTTTGGTGGGCTTAAATTTCTGAGTAGAATGATTGGTACTCCGACTTTTAAATAAATTTTGTGTGCTGGAAGACCTGGTGTATTTAGAGAGTCTAAAAACTCTACTGGATAGTGGGTGGCATCTCCTTCTTCTAAAACCGTGTTAATAGATAAATATTCCCTACTTTCTCCAGAAACATGTACCAATATTTGAGAATTTATTGCTGCTGCTTGGTCGTTGCGAGGTGCCAAAATAGCTCGTTGGCATAGCCAAGCAGCGTCATGGTTCGAGATCTCTGATGGATCTCCGTATACAGAGGAAATGAGTTCCTGCTGTGAGGCAACAGAAGAACACAGGCTTTCGACTAAAGTTACTTTACCTCCTTCTTGAGTCGGGTATGTGCCGTTACCAATTTGAAGTAGTAAATTTGAGAAAACCTGCGCGTTTGCGTCACCTCCCAAATATGCTCGCATATTAAAGCTCAAATTAGTTAATATGACACTACGCCATAAAATAGAGCTCTTTAAACAGGCACCTATTTCATCGGCCCTCGTTCCTCTGGGTATTATAGGGAGTGTCTGCCTGAAGTCTCCACAGAATAGCACCGTTAAGCCTCCCATCGGTCGGTCATTTTGTCTTATATCTCGCAACGTTCTATCTACAGCTTCCACAGCTTTACGATTTGCCATCGTACACTCGTCCCAAACGATAAGGGCGCAATCGCGTAAAACCCTTGCTTTATCACTATTGCGAGACACGTTGCAAACAGGGTTTTCTGTGCGGTCCAAGTCGATTGGTATTTTAAATGTTGTATGTGCAGTTTTTCCTCCTGGTAATAAAGTGGCAGCTATTCCTGAGGAAGCGACGGCAAGGGCAATTTTGTTTTGGCTCCTTATTTGAGCCAAGATAACTTTAGTGAGGAAAGTTTTACCTGTTCCACCAGGTGCATCTAAAAACAGCATTTCTCCTAATGAATGTTCTACACTACAGCATACTCTATCAAAGATTTGACGTTGTTCTGACGTCAAATTTGAACAGCCATTTCGCAATATTTCTGCTAACTCTTCGGGGTTGTAATTTATTTCAGATGTATACTCCCTATTAATTCGTTCCCCACCAACTGTCGGTGTCGGCAAGCCGTATTGACTGAGGGGGTTCCCTCCTATACTTGTAACTATATCTTGTATAGCCAGCAAAGCCCTATTATGGCAGCTTTCACGTACTTGGTCAGAAGTTTCACTATTTATATTTTGCTGTCTCAAAAAATCTTCGGCAAACGCGTCTTTATATTTTTGCCACAACTGCCCAGCGTCCGATAGGCCACAAAATGTCAACAAAATGGCAAATAAATGGCGCAAACGATGTGGACTATCACTGACGCATGCTTCGGCTAAAGCATCATCCCAATGCTGATCGCCATCTAATAAATGCCGTGCGCGGCAAGCAGCTTGAAATGTGGGATATTCTATATCGTCCACTTTGCGGAGCTCAGCAAAAGAAGTAGGTCCTCGCACTGTGTGAAGAAGAAGGCGTAAATAATAACACTCTGCATTATTTGGGTGCACCGTGTATACTCTTCCAATCACGTGTTCTTTAAAAATGCCGGACTCGCCTTCTACAGCAGTTCCACGTCTCCTGCGATTAAAAACACCTTGCTGCTTGTTATAAGTATAATAATGTGGCACTTCATTGTACAACAGAGACTTAGCGAAATTGTCTCTTTCGCAAAGGCGAAAGAATGCGAGCAAGGTGGTTTGTCTTGGGTTGTTCATTCTTTCTGCCACATTTTCTGGCTGAAAGTAAACTCGCTGCCCGCCTTCCAGGTGCACGTCAAGATGGATGACTGGCGGATACCTTTCATGAATAGGGAAACTCAAAATGCGCCAAACTGCCTCCGAAGAGCTTATGTATCGGCCAGATTGATACCTTGTCACTTCATCAAATTGGTTGTTATTTCTTAGTGCTATCATGGCTTGATCACTACCTTTATTAACATATTTACATATATATTTTATAGATTCGACGCTATTACAAATTTCAACATTAATGTGTGCTTGAAAAGCGTTTGACAAAACTGGAGAATACGGTACCACCCAACTATTATTTAGAATTATTTCTTGTCCACGGAATCTGACAGTAGCTGTGAAACCACCTTGTGACGGTGATCTTCGCCGGTATTGCGGATACCCATTTTCCCCAGCCATAGTTAGTTCTTTCAGTGCTCTGGGGTATTTTTTTGAGCATTGACCATCTTTCATGCACGGTGATTCCCTGTTTAAGAGGCCACATGGCCCGTGAACCATATGTGTTTTTACTATGTCATGCAAAATCGGATCTGCATTATAGTCCGGAAATTCTGCACTTATGACACTGTCTATAGCATCGGGACGAATTTTTTCTTCCAGCCACAGAAGAATGTGCGCGTGGGGTAAACCACGCTTTTGCCACTCGACGCTATACATAAAACAAAGAGTTGAACCGAAAACTTTCTCCTTTGTAAGTAGATTAATCAAGACTTTGAGTTTTAAATGAAAAATCCTAGCAATAATGTCATGTCTGTCGTATGACGCCTGTCCTGTGAGAAGTGCCTGGCAAATCTCCGTCCACTTTGGATTTGTTGTAAATGTTATAAAAAGGTCCGGCCGGCCGTATTTACGGACGTAACAAAAAGCATCTTGCGTTCGTTCGTGCATATACCGCGGACCGCCTGTGAAACTGGATGGCAAAATAACCAATCGACCCAAGTTTTCGACGTTATTATCTGATTGCATGGCGTCCCGCAAGTGCACGTATTCTTCAGCGCGTAACCGTCGCTGGTTAGTGCGAATATACACTAAACGTTCAGTTTCTATTTTTGCGTACATGTCCACAATAAATTGGCTGAACAAACCACGAAATCGTTGCAAATATACGAAACTGTTTTGCCTTATTTGTAAAAGGTAGGAATAGTATTGTTGAGCAGATATTTTTTTTTGATAATTAGTGACTCTCGTAGTAGGGTTCACTTGGTACAGCCCAAAATTGTACCCATCTTCACCATGACAATAAATTAGTGGATATTGCAGGGCGTCGTAAGCTCGGTGGGTTTCCAAAATGCGTTGAAGGCGATCGTCGCGTGTACGCAACACGATATCACGTCTCTCACACTCCTGGTCGACTAAAACAACTGCAACTTCATCTGCGACGGGTGCATTGTGTCTTCCACGGTGTTCACCCACAGGACGTCTATCGGCACTTATAACAATTTTGAAATCATTGCTGCCTTGTGGAATTGACTCCAATGCAGCTTTGAATTCACGAACGTACTGGTTAACGTGATGCAGCAATTCTTGAAGTTGACCCAAAAGCTCAGCATTGAGCTGGGGAAAATTGTGATTTCTAACATTGAGCTGTTGCGTGTAATCGGATACAAAATAAATTTGGAGAAATTTGGGTTCATTTTCTGGCAGCAAAGATCCAATAAGGTGATAAACTTGACCTTGTACTTTGAAGGTTGGCATGAACGGTCCTTCCGTTATTTGTTTTGCCCCAAAGGAAGTCATTTGGAAAGCACTGTTATATAAACGAATATTATCCAAAAAACGGTTCGACTGGGGATGATCGCCATTCAGGAGACTTTTAAGTAAGTGTGGTGGATCTTGGAAATTTGGAAGAACAATTTTTCCATTTGAGCAGCACATTCCATCTGTCTCTTTCCTCCATTTCAAAGCATGACAAAAATTACAAATTTCTCTCATGTCACCCACGAAAGTAAAGCCAGCATAATTAATTCTAGACGAATATGTGAACCCTGATTTTTCCCTATTGTCCCAAGGTAATAAAATATTTGCATCGTCATTTTCCATGGACTCATCAGCTCCGCTATTTGTTTCTCTATTCATATGGTATCGAGCTCGTTCTATTTCTAGGCGAGATTGACGTTGTTCTGCTGTTTCTGCTCGTCTTAGTTCATCTATTCTTTCCCTTTCAGATGCAAGATAACTTTCATTGTTTCTTTGTACACCTACATAGTTATGTCTAGCTATTTGTAATCGTTCTTCTCTTTGGGAGAGAGATTCAGACTCGCGCGAGAGAGCGTGTCGCTCTCGGTCAGATGACAGACGTGCTTGGCGTTCCTCGATACTCTCTTGAGAACGTAAAGTCGCGGTCCGAGTTCTTTGCGAACTTAAGCGCGACTCCCTTTCTGTGAAAGTCTCTGACTCGCGTGAGAGAGACTGGCGCTCCCGATCAGCAGACAGCCGAACTTCGCGTTCCTGGATATTCTCTTGAGAACGCAAAGTCGCGGTCCGAGTTCTTTGCGAACTTAAGCGCGACTCCCTTTCTGTGAAAGTCTCTGACTCGCGTGAGAGAGACTGGCGCTCCCGATCAGCAGACAGCCGAACTTCGCGTTCCTGGATATTCTCTTGAGAACGCAAAGTCGCGGTCCGAGTTCTTTGCGAACTTAAGCGCGACTCCCTTTCTGTGAATGTCTCTGACTCACGTGAGAGAGAGTGGCGCTCCCGATCAGCAGACAGCCGGTCTTCGCGTTCCTGGATACTCTCTTGAGACCGCAAAGTCGCGGTCCGTGTTCTTTGTGAACTTAAACGTGACTCCCTTTCGGTGAACGTTTCCGATTCACGTGAAAGAGCGATGTGCTCTCGGTTAGCAGATAACCGTGCTTCACGATCTTCTTCCGATTCCTGAGACCTACAAAGTCTCATCCTTTTCGCATTTCGGCTACGCAGCGAAAGGTTAGTTTTTTTTCTTTGAGGCATTTTCAAGGAAAATTAAAGCAATAAACAAAACTAACAACACTTATGACTGAATAGCCTACAAACTTAAAAGAACGGTGCGTCGAACAGTCTAGTGTGACAACGTATCGTCTGTTCGTGGTCGTGACTCAACGAATTGGCAACACTAACTTACTGTATAACGATTGGCACTATTGGATTCAAACTACGAAGTAAATCAAATACAATCTTTACTTCGTACTTCAAACCAATGACCAAAGTTGACCAAACGAAACCAATAAGATAAGCAAATACTTTTTTTTCGACCAATTTAGAAAATCGATAAACCAAGCAACCAAAGAAATTTTACGACACACGCAAGAACTTTTAAGACACCTAACGAAACCCAATTTGCCTAGTAAACACGGTGGACGTCATCCTCGCGCGGAAAATCTTAACACCGCGATTCAGAAAATGACGTCATTTGCACAACGCCATCTATCGGATTTAGATTTCAACTATCAACATTAGTTCTATTTTTAGTCTTAAGATGTCGTTGCAAGTACTATACTTAATTGCGTAACGTAATATTTTACTTCTTGAACTCACTAAATTAATCATATCTTTTGATAGAGTGAACCGATTTCGATGAAACAAAAACTAAGTTAAACCTCAAGTTGCGTATAATTTTTGTATATAAACATTGTCAGCATTGAATTCGTAGATTTTACGTGATGTGCGCACAAACAAACAGACAAACAGACAAACAGACAAAAATTTCAAAAATGATGGAAATGGGTTCTGTTACTTATCTTTTCACACGCTGGCTATTTTTTGTTTCAATTTCTTCAATGTACAAAAATGACTTTTCTACAGATTTATTATATGTATAGATTGGTGTTATACTTACATTCATTTGAAGCGATGACACCGATATTAAGGGGACGTCCGGCTTATCGTTTTGGTGATTGCATCTTCCGCTGACGATAAATTCCGGATGTTTTCAAATTTGCATGTGAAAAAATGTGTGTTAACTGTGTGCCTAATCGTTTTATATTGCCAATTTTGTCGCTCGTATAATTTGATGTAAGTTTTTTAGTGTGGTTTCCGAAGAACTTGTGAACAATGTTATTGTTGTTTTTTAAAGATACTTAACAGTTTTCTTGTTTCGTACAACGCCTCTATTGTTGTCTTTTTTAATCACTAAATGATAACAGTACGTTAGATGTAACAACGTGAACAAAAATGAAACTATTGTGTGACAACTATGACAAGCAAGACATTGTTCTTAGACAACATCCTAATCTCCATCTTAAGTTCTTTGAAATCTCATGAAAATATCCTCACTAGTTGCAAGCAATAATAAGTTGTATTTGTACACAGTAAAGGAGCTGTGTCGCGTGCTATTCCCGTACTCTGCTGTGAATGAAGACGAGCTGACGCTGTCGGAAGGCGACATCGTGACTATCCTGTCGAAGGAGGCGCCTGACCGTGGCTGGTGGCGTGGCGAACTACACGGTCGCGTTGGACTGTTCCCTGATAACTTCGTGCAAGCGCTTCCTGCACAAGGTATGTATAACATCAGTACCAACCAATATTATATGCGGTGGCGAGAGCCCACACCTAGTCCAGGGTGGGTACAATAGGTATTGGTCGTAGGAATACTAGTGAAGCAAAGCTCAGATAGCTCTTAGCATAATAAGCCTATAATATTCAAACTGCTTGGACACAGGCCTCCTATCTGAGAGAGGGAGTGGGCCGTAACCCACCACGCGGATCCAGTGCTTGTTGGTGGATGTCACCTGTCTTCGAATTTGGTTCTAAGACATGCCGGTTTCCTCACGATGTTTTCCTTCACCGTTTTGTGAGCAGTGGTGATGGAATAATTTACACAAGTGCCAGCCTGGGTTAAGAGCTACAACTCATTTCCACTAGCCAACGCTGTCAACGCTGGGTCAACGCTGACAAAGCAGCAATATGCTCGAGCAGTTTTTCATTGATTAATCGATATTGTCATGATGGCCCATTGCTTAAGGCCTCTCAAATACAAGGTTGTGGGTTCAAATCTGGGCAAGTACCAATATGACTTTCGGTTCATATGAACTTTCTGAATTTATCTTGAACATTACCGACATCAGTGAAGGAATATAACGTGAGGGAACCTTGACGTAACATAAGTCTGAAATCGCTAACCCGACTTCAGCAAGCGTGGTGATTAATGCTCGTGCCTATTATTGGCAAAGTCAAAAAAGTCAAATCATTTATTTCAAATAGGCACTTAAAAGGCACTTTTGAACGTCAAAATTTAAAATGAAAAAATAGAATTGATTCTAGTCGCCCATTCCAAAATGTAGTTTTCGTGTGGCCTATTATTTTTATATGTTAACATATTATCTCAGGACCATGGGGTCCCCGGTCCTCTGGAGACGTACGAGGGGCCGGTGCCAACTTGTAGAGACCCCTTAGACAATTTTAAATGAAATGAGGAACCAACCGACGGTCATCCCTGTATGAACTATGCAAGCGCACCCAAGTACAACTCCCGATTGGTGCAGAACATGGAAATAAAACATATCGGTCTATGGGTTTGGGTGGCCATAGTGGATTGGTTATTTTGAACTCTGGAAGAACTATGTCCCTGGCCTGACCAATGTTTTTTATAATATGCACCAATAAAATGGCAGGGGTGACTTGCACACTCAATACTGGGTCTCTGGAAACTGTCGCTAGCACTTAGTGACGTAGCGACAAGGGGGCAACATATCCTGAGGTGTTTGCGGAGTGGAGAGATATTCCATGGCTATCTCGACAATCCCAGGGCCCAATAGATTGTCAAGATCCCTACCAGCATCTTACTGGAATACTTCCTACTACGAGCACATTTGTTCTTGCGAATGTATAGAGGTATGAGGAACAGGGTGTAAAGTTCACTCAACCTCCATAGAAAAGGGAGGATCCTCCGACCAGACGGGTGTTGTGTCTGGCGGGCAACTGCCAGATGATTCATGACAGGCCGTTGTATCTATGCTAGTTGCGCGCTAAACTCTGCTTGCGAGATGCAGGATTTTTGTGACGTCAGTATGACGCGTTGTTCACATGTGGCGTTGTCGATACCGCTACAAATGTTTACCCAAGCCGGCAAGTAAAGGTGAGAGTTCTGTTCCTCATCAGTGTTCACTCCAGCCGGCCAATAAAGGCAAGCCATAGATGAGGAACAATACTTCTCCCGGGAGATAGGGTCCATGGGGTCGCTACTGCCCAACAGCTCGCCACATGCTGCCCTGCGGGTTTATGCATGATCTGGCTCCTTACCTTACCTAGAGCTGTTTCGCCAAAGTAAACCGGCACAGACCCAGAGTTCAGGAGCGCGCAACCACCACCACGACGTCAACGTAAGAGATACGGCGGCGGTTGGGTTGTTATTAATTGATCATGAACTAAATCCCAACTAAAATGCAGTTCAAAGTAGCGTGCAAACGATGATTCCCTGTGGCGTGTGTTGAAGCATGCTCGCGCAAATTTACACTAAACACTTGACAGTAAACTCACCCTTAGAAAAGTGTAAAAAGTTTGAAGTGGAAAGAAAGTGTTTTTGTTTGTGTTACAACTGCTCCTCTTTTGTTTATGCGGTGGGTAGTGATGTTAACCTGATGTTATAGGTTAGCTCAAAATGACGAACGCCAGTTTCTTAGCTTAATGAAAAGGTGGCTTTAGCAACTCATCTCCCTGATGCAATGAATTTCCTCATTATTCAAGGTCGTATGCGGCTAGAAAACTTGTGGTCCAAAACCCTTGTGGTGTTAGCGTTAATATTTAGATTTGAAAATATCGTCCGTAGTTATTTCTTTAATAAAGATACTGCACCTGAACAGGTATATTTCCTGTGGTTAACAAATTGTGCTACTCAAGGAAATTTGCCTTTAATGACGTTCTTGCGCTCTAATTATGGGCTATAATCCTACGACACAATTGCAATCTTTCATTAAAAATCGCAACTCAAAAAGTTACTATAGAAATAAAAGGTTGCATACCATAAAATATTAGTTATGGATTTTCTCTGCTCTTCATTGTTTCCGCTATTGAGTACCTACAACAACAGTTACAAAAATAGTTGATTGCATCATCTACATAACGTCTTGAATACGAATCTGCGCATTACTGTTATGGTATTGTTTCCCCTAGTGACTATGGATATAAATAGTACAAGATTTCAACGAAATTGAGGATATTTGAATATCTTAGTTCCAGGATGTGAACGGTATCGAAAGGTTACTCGAATAGTCGAATATGCAAGCAAATGACATTTAAATACAGAGGTTAAATGAGTTAATTGTTAAATGACTTAAATAATATATAGGGTGACTGGTAATTAGTGACCGATACCTAAACACGTGATTGTACTCATGATAACAAACAACTTTTACTATTGGACCAAACCTGAATTCGCGAAAAAAAATCTGCTGTTCAGTCATTAATGTTCGCCTAACTGGTCAAAATGTAGGTACTGAACAGCAGACTTTTTTCGCGAATTAAGGTTTGGTCCCATAGTAAAAGTTGTTTGTTATCATGAGTACAATCACGTGTTTAGGTATCGGTCACTAATTACCAGTCACCCTATATACGGACGGCTGCATAAACTGGTTAATACACCCTTTTTCTAATATATTTGTATGCGTGAAGGGTACGTAATTAATGCAGATACGTGTATAGAGTCATCTTATTAAATCATATTGTATGGAAAAAGCGCTATAAATGGAATATGAACAATGCGGTAGATATAGCGGTATTTTATAAATGTCAATAAATATACATTATGACCTTTATCGTATCGATAGCGATTTCGATCTATTATCATAATTTTATATCAAATCAAATCAAACGTACCGTAATGATATTATTGAAAAATTCGCATTTTAAGGTGCCACTAGTCGATATTTTTTCCATACATATTTCGGGAGAGTATTACTCCACTCTTTGACACTGTGCATCCAAAGTTAAACGTGATATCGTTTTGTCTTATTATTAATTTTGTCTGTACGGAAATAAAATAGTAAAATAAAAAGCCATTAAAAAGTTATAAGCCAACAAATATTAGTTTTTCTTGCTATTTTTAACGTAATTTTGGGTGTAAATAAGTAATAAAAGAACTGTAAAATATTCAAAACGGTACCGACAAAGCTCAGTTATCGAAGAGTTAAATAACCTTTATTTGTAATTGATTTATGCAGTGGTTTTTTCATAAAACTCGATTTTCCAAAGCACTTTTCGATTTTTTTTACGCGCCTTTCAGGTCGTAACGGTGTTTCTGTGCATGAAAACTAGACGTTGTAATGTCTAACTGCTCATCACTGATACTATCTCTGCCGGACACGAATTTGGCCATGACGACCAGTGAGTTCGAGCTGGCGACTAGTTCTACCTTAATGACAACATACATTACATAAATCATAAACTCACGGCTTCTTCCCATGTGGGTAGGCAGAAATTGCAACATGTGACGATCATAACATACTCCTTTTGCCTACATCTTTTAATAAGTACGTAATAAATAAAGAAAGGGCTCTTCAAACTTAGATACGTAATGCTAGTATTCAAGGTAATCTAGAGGCTTATGGCTACATCACGAATGCAAGTGGATTAATCTGGTCCGCTTGCCGCACCTTGCGTGGGTGTCGTCAAATACAAGGGCTTACGTCAAGAAGATTGAAAATGGTAAGCACCTTTCTAGTTCACATGCATAAATGCCGCAACATACTGCCATCACTGATTTGTCGGGTAATCGTGGTAGTTTTTTTTTTTTGTGGATGGGAAATCATCAAATGACCCCTCCCGCTCTGGGTGGAGCAGAAGGGAGTGTCAGACTCTTACTGACTAAAACCCACCCGTGTTCCTTCCTTAGCCCTTTGTGTTCCGGGGCAGCGGGGCGGCGGGGGTTTGCGGTCCCTTTCGGACAATCTCGCTGCCCCGGCGTCGTGGTGGTTATGACGATAATTTTTTGTCCACTTTCATAATAGCTGTCTTGGGACTACGTGAACAGCGGACGTTTTGTTGAAATTATATAATGTTAAGACGATTATCCATAAAAATTACGCTAAATAGTTTGTTTGCTTTTTTGTTTGTTTGTTTGAACGCGCTAATCTCTGGTTCTACCCTAAAAATCTTTTTGCATTTGATAGACCCAATTCTTGAGGAATCATTCCAGAAGAAAAAAAAGCCATCTTTTTGCTCGGTTCCTAAAGGATAGCAAAAAGAAAAAAAAAGCCAGAGAGAACGCTAAGCGGGCAGGCGATGCGATGCGACAGGGTGGGTCGTTTCACGCAGACGAAGTCGCGGGTAAAAGCTACATATAAGTTTTAAAAGCACAACGTTGACAAATCGTTTTACTTATTTTTATTTTACCTTTTAAATAGTGTCGACTGTCAGCAACAGATACTTATTAAAAGTTAAGTATTCTCAACGTACTTGTAAAAGATAAATAATACCGTCTGCAAAGATCAAATCAATTAAATGATGACATTGTGTTGTGTCACCCAGACTATTACACAGATTGCACTTTATCGCCTTTTCAATTAATTGCTTTTCGTTTTTTAAACCCATCAATCTTTCGTAAATTGCACAAATGAAAAACAAAACTGGGTTGAGTTTACTACAGATTAAATGGCGTCACACATTGCTTAGCAAATCAATAAAAAGTCTTTATCAATAAACTGAGAGTGCGGTAGTGTCTGCTTACTAAGTACAGAAGCCAGCATATCAAGTTACCTGAAACTGTAAAATTTTCCCAATCAACATTGAACATTATGCTTTAGCGATAAAGTTGAAAACTACTTATTAAAGAAATTTGACAGATTGTAGTATCTTGATGTGCTGGCGTCTGTACATAAAATGCTTTTCTCGTTGTATCAGTACAATGACAGATAACAGAGGGGCAATTCTCGTAATTTTTATAAACGTTCACAGTCTGATCTCAGTCTCAATCTGTCAAAAATACTTCAAATTTCCCTACATTTTGACAAGTTTTTGACATTTGTTTGTCGCCGAGATGAGACTGCGACTAGATTTTGAAGGTTTTAAATTAGCAGAATTGGCCTACTGATGTAATCATTACACACACCTTGAATTTATTTATAGTAGGCATGATGTACTCTGTCTCCTAAGCAACTTATGTTGTGTGTTGATGCTTAACTAAAAACTCGTTTTGTAATAATGATCACTCAATAAGTGATGTCAGATTCTAAAGGAACATTGTGTGTTAAAACTCGGGACGTTGAACACAAGACTTTTTTAAGTTTTGCTGTTTATTAGCTCTGGATTTATTTGCAAGGTTAGTTGTGAGCTCGATGACTCTTATACTTATCAGGGGCATCCAGGAAATGTCTTCTTTGATGATGCGTTTTTTAGATCTTTTTACAAAATTACGGGACTGATAGGTGTGTTTCAGGGAGCTTGCTTAAAGGGTGGCCTTTTCGGTTTTTTCTCTACGCTGATGCATATTCATTGAAGAAGTCATTTTTTTAGACTATCAGAACACAACGCTAATTACGTGATCAAATTGACTTTCTAATTAACACTGCTGTCGATATTAGCACGTTTTTAATGTATCATACACTCTAATATATTACAAGGTTACTAATAATTCCGGTAATAAACTCATTTATACAGTATGATAACATAATCTAAGATGACGTAAACTTTGTAACACTGGCCGAATGCAATCGGCTGCAAAACACGCAATATTTATTACTGACTAGCTGTGCCCCGCGGTTTCACCCACGTTAATTTGAGGGAAAATCCTACTAAAATATATTCCATTATTTTAAAACTGTGATATCTCCCAAGATATTCATTGAAATCAAATGATGTCAAGGGCAATTTTGTTCAAAATTAAATACTTGTGATGAATAACGAAATGTCTATAACGAAAGTATTTAAAAAAAATAAATGGAAATCTCTGTTTCTATGGAAAATTTAAAATCGGTCTAATTTGGCTGTAACACTATTTTCCGAAAATGTTCTTAACTAAATTTTTAGACCTTTGTATTCTGATTATGCGTATGAAGCTTCATCATTAAAATCAGTTCCTTCAAAGTTTGTATGAAATGCCGTACGTCGTAAACGCTCTTAAAAGATTAGACATAATAATTATGCTGTAGCGGACTTTTTTTTGAACTTTTAAAGGGGAACAATTCCGTCATACATCATGTTTGCATAACTTTATCCGTTTACGCAGCGTACGCAACGGAAGCTCTCAAAAGGAATATTTTCCCCCGTTTTTGCAACATTTTTCAGTGATGCTCCGCTCCTATAGGTCGTAGCGTGATGTTATATAACCTATAGTAACGCAAAGAGTTTTTCGATTTGAACCAATAGTTCCAGAGATTAGTGCGTTCAACAAGACAAACAAACAAACTCTTCAGGTTTATAATATTTGTATAGATAATATTATATATTTATGCGTATCGAAACTAGCATGCAGCAATTGATGTATACAGATGAAGAAAGAAAAACTCTGATCTATTTTTTTGTGGATCTATTCTGTTATTTGAGTTCATGGCTAATAGAAACGTCGTCTTTAAAATTGGCGTTGACCTTCACCCTAATTGCGTAACACACTACATCATAATCTGAATCATAGAATATTGCTAGTCCATTGATTCATATGTTCGAAAAATTTCCTGCTCTACAACGTAAATAACGCAATGAATGTTGCTGAACTGTCAAAATGGAAGCCATTGCTAATGATAGTGCGTTACGCAATTACTCCGCAGATTGATTTGTGTTATTAATAATACCTAATCAATATTTCTATGGATGTCGGCTCCAAAAAATGTTCTAAAGGAATGCTAATATTATAAGCGCGTAATTTGCTCATTTTGCAGACTATTCAAACGTATAAACCAGATAACATAAGTACAAGGCGCAACCTTGAATTCTTAACACTTCATTCCTGATACTCAAATAAAACCAATTACAGGTAGTTTTGAGTCGTCAAGGGGCCCGATCAGTCAGAAAGATGTTACTAGTTGCCTATTCCAAAGCGTAGTAGTTACCTATGGAGAAGAACGGACAAGAAACTCTACGGACATTAATATTAACTCGAGTTTACGTCTATAGCCGTCTAAACAATAACATTATACCTTTAGGATCGCGCGCGAAGTACTAGTAGAGTCGTGAGCGCACTAACACACGCATAGCCTGTTGGTAAACACCGCCCACTCTAGTATTCGATGTTCTGCTATTGACATTTCTCATGAAGGTTGCGGACCGAGTCGTGATTTTGCGTAACTTGCCTCAACACGCTGTGTCTCGACACTGTCTTTTTATAACTAGTTGCCTCACGAACCGTGTTGGTGTAACACCAATGTTTCACGTTGCTCCATTGATTTCCTCGATATTGTGATTCTCTAAAATGGTTTTTGAAAGTGAGTCGGATTTGTTAAAAGTTTTATTTATGTATGTGAAACTTTATAAGACATTTGTGTGATCTCTTCTAAGGAATTTATATCGGAATAATGAAGTGTTTATTGGAGTTTTTTTTTTTTTTAATTGAATGAAATTTAAAAATAAGAATATTTTGCTGTTATAATAATAATGTTGCAGTTTAGAAAAATGTTTGCAAGTGAACAAAATTTATTTGCCAAAATGTGTAAGTGTGAATGAATATTTCTAGGGGATGAAACATAGTTAACTTCAGAATATTTCTATTAAAATATAAATAACCAATAATACCAGTTATTTTCAACGTTCCGGTTAAAAATTGTTTGACAATAAACTGTATCATATCGATAGATTACTGAGACAGCAATACACTTATAAAGGCCAGATAGTAATTTAAAAGGAAAATATAAATTCAATTGACGCCTCTACTCGTGACGAAATCATTTAACCGGGCAACAATACTAAGGTATCCTATATTTACTTACAGTATCGACAGAATTGGAAGAGAAGAAACCAGACCGACCGCCGGTCAAGACCACGAACGCTATCTACCCCGTTCTAACAAACAAGTACTCTGAAAAAACAGCCTCCGTCAAGGAACTGACCACGTCTAAAATAAGGTATTTTATACTTTAATCTTTTTCTAGAGTTCTTATCAAGCGCGAGATTAGAATTAGCTATGGCGACCTACTAAGATTTTGTTAGTAAACGGACTCGATAAATGATATAGGATTAGATCACATACTCTTACTTTTTACACAGTAGAATGTCCTAATTTCATTATTTCATCTGTTGAGTGCAGTGACAATGTGATGTTTAGTTTGAGTTCCTGTGTTTTGTTTTTCCATAATGATAAATGATTTAATTTCTGTAAGTACGTTTGTACAATCACTTTTACACGTCAATCATATTTTAAAAACTAGATAGGTTGGCGTTACCTATCTGACTACTCTGAGAAGAAAGGCCGAAACAAACTCAGTCTCTTTTAAAGCCCAGACCAGGAAGGCCATGTTGAATGATGTCTGAAATAGTCTTTTGAGGAAAGAACCACACAGATTGAGTAGACCTGTCCAGTCAGTGCACGCATTTGTCAGTAATCATGCAGCTCAACTCAAAACTTAAGGAGCTCAACTTATATTTGGTGTGTAGTAAAGAACAGCTTTCTATCAATTTAGTGACATCTTGGAGATCAAAGGATACGCCTCTAGACATTCATGTCTGATTAAAATATATAAACACATATTATGTTAATCACAACTAAAAAAAACTTGAACAATTCCGTTTTGAATACAGTCATTTAAAGTGGGCCGAAGACTAACGGGTTTGCCAATAAATTCGCTCATAGAATTCATCGTAAAACACGACGCCTTAGGTGAGTTTACATGACGTTTCTTTTACGACATGTTTTTTTGTGTTTACAGCGTGCACAAAGAGAACACAATCAGTAAGGATTCGAGTACACAAAGTACGGTCACACACACAAATAAAAGTGAGTCGGAGAAGATTATACACAGTGAGACCGTAATCGATGGATCTTTGGAACAGGTGAGGTTTTTGCATTTATTTGCATACGTAAATCGGTTGCGAATGCATCGTATTTGCATTCTAAGATATTCTTGATTGCATTGGAAAAGTAGTCGCTAACATTCTACGTATTACTTTCATATTTATTTCCCTGCTAAAGTACTTCTAATGATGATAACCTACTCAAATTAGGTTTTTATAAATACTTTACACATCCTTCGGATCACTCTATTATTCGCAGTCTAGTTGATTAGAAACTGACACTTAACCCCTGAACCCCTGTATTCATAAACGTTGGTTAAAGTTAAGTAGTGGCTAACGACTGTTTACCATATATAGGGTGACTGGTAATTAGTGACCGATACCTAAACACGTGATTGTACTCATGATAACAAACAACTTTTACTATGGGACCAAACCTGAATTCGCGAAAAAAAATCTGCTATTCAGTACCTACATTTGACCAGTTAGGCGAACATAAATGACTGAACAGCAGATTTTTTTTTCACAATTTCAGGTTTGGTCCCATAGTAAAAGTTGTTTGTTATCATGAGTACAAGCACGTGTTTAAGTATCGGTCACTAATTATCAGTCACCGTATATTTTTGACGTTTAACCGTCACTTAACTTTATTCATCGTTTATAAATAAACCTCTATAAACATAGTTGAAATAACACAACATTAAGATATTTTATTTGACTCTGAGCAAAGTACAACAGCTTAGCGTTTATAATAAATACACCCGCTATATAAATAATTCAGAATTGTTGTGCCTTCCTTGATTAATTAAATATTTGCAACAATGAGCTTATTAGTACTCAATCCTAATTTAACTTGTACTAGTATTTAAGTAATCTGATAATTTACGAGTTCTTGTACTTGTATATTTATAGATAAAGCGAAAATGGGACAACTTGTAGTGTCCGAGCAATTGTTAGAATGTACTAACTTACAAGGAGTTATATTATAATACTATCTATATTCTGCTCGCGATCCGCGTGAAATTACTTGTTCCCCCGACCCACCCTGTCGTATCGCATCGCCTGTCCGCGCTATTACTTCATTTTCGCTTAGTGTTCGTTCTGATTTTACTTTTTCTTCGGCTCCTAGGGCTCCTAGCGTGATGTTAAATAGCCTTCCTCAAGAATTGAGCTTTCAAATGCAATAAGATTTTTTCAAATCAGACTGGGAGTTCCAGAGATCAGCGCGTTCAAACAAACTAACAAACTCTTTACTATCAGTAACGATATCATTTATGTATTTCAGGTGAAGAAACCTCCGGTGCCATTAAAGAAGAGTCCCACGCCCACCTCAGGAGTGGGCGGTTTGTTCAGCGGGCTCAAGAATAAAATGTTATCGTCTACAGATAAGTAAGTTTTACTCTGTAAATTAATTACCACGTAGTGTCGAAAATACGGTTAAAAAGTTATGTAAAACAATAACAACGTCAATCGTGCAATCCCCTGGGATTGCATGGGTATTTAAAATATTTGATAAGGTCTATGATAAGGTCGTATGGAGTTTACTCCACTGTTTCATTGTACAATAAAAATTATATATATTTATCTCGTCATTATCTAGCCCTGTACGGACACAGAATTAAAAAAAAACAAAATATTGATTTAAAAGTTATGAGCGTCGAAACTTCCATATATCAACAGTCATTTCAACGCATCTTTGGGCGTAAATAAATAACTCCCTGAGTATGAAAATGGCAAAATTGTTCGTACAGGGAGATAATGTATTCAAGAATTCAAGAAATCATGTAGTTTTTTCGTAGTACGAGTATCTTTATGCCCAAAGGTCTGTTCATGAAATTTTACGGGCTCGTTTTCGTTACAGATCATCGTCTTTCACTAAATAAATAAATCAAAATTAATTATACGCATACTCGCCACGCCCACCAGAGTTCCAACCGTCGACTAGTGCAACCGTAAGCTGAAATAAGCTATGTGCTTGTAATTACACTGATATCCTTTAAACTAATATGGCGGTACTTCCTCGGACGAGCTCTTTCACAAAGAGCTTTATTTTACTACTAGTCTGTATACTGTAGGAGGTTCTGCTCCACTACCTTTTTCATCCTTTCTATAACTGTATTTTTTATTTCCAGAGAGAAATCTTCATCAACGACAGTATCAAGCAGCGGTAGCAGTAGCGGCGGCGAGTGGGACCGCCCCGACGGGGCCGCTCCAAGCAAGACCACGCCAATAGCCAACGCCAATAGTAACGCCAACAACGCCAACACCTTCGACCACATCGAGAGGAACTCTTTACTCAACGACCCGAGAGCTGGCAGGTACGAACTGAAAGCTGTAGTAAGAATTTGTTTATACAACAACTTGGTTCAAACAACTTGGTTCTCGGTTTTTTGTGCTTGAACGGTGTTCTGGAAACACGAGTCTTTTTTTTTTCTTTATTTAATTACGGACTTTTACAATCGTAATGCGTCTAAATAGAAATACACACTGCCACGGATCATATCTGGGCCATGACCTTGAACAGAAAACATTGTTCTCAAGTATACTTTATCAGTCAGCAGATGAAGTAGTGGTCAAATCGGTGTTTTCTCCGTGTTTTGATGTCCCAGTTTCTCAGACCAATCATAAAAGCAGCGGCATAGTTACGACTTCAATTGCATATTGTTTAAGAACACTGTATACATTAGCTGTAAGTTTCCCCGAATAGAATAAAATAAATAAACTTTCTGATGCAGTTAGAGTATTTTTTATTACATGTGTTTTCTCATTTCTTGAAGCTAATAATATAAATTGATTTTTCAGAGTAAAAGCCCCTCGGCGCCGGCCACCTAGTCAAGCACTCCGCGAGGATACGCCGCAACTAATAGGACTAAGCAACGGACACGAAGGTAATCTTTCAGTTTAAGGGCCTATACTACCTCAAATGGCTTAGCATGATCCTCCGTTATGTCGAAAATACTACAGCATTCATTTTGAAATAAATATATGGTAAAGTTGAGGATTAATGCTAGGTCTTATGTTAGACGAAAACACGATTTAATAAAATTTTCTCGATAGAAAAAAATTCCAAAGTTACCTCCAAACCGAACAATAAACCGCTGGTATTAAAAAAATACTTCAAATGAGATCATGAAACTTTGTATACTAACCGAACTAACTATAAAGCAGGTCTTATGTTATTTACTTTTTTTTAATTACCATTATTTTCACCGTAAAAAGCAAATACCTAAACTATTGGCGCTGCCTGCCGCCTAGCTCCGCACTCTGTCTCGCTCTCACTCAGTCCGCGAGCTGTATCGTGCGAGCGAGATAAAGAGTGAATTTTAGCTGAGGTAGAGTAGGCTTAAGAGCCTACTCTACCTCAGCTAAAATTCACTCTTTAAATTCTCTCTTTTTCTTTTTTCTCTTTTATTTTTTATAACGCATCAAATAAATATGATAAAAAGTGGTCCCAATCTCTATATCAGTGACCCATGACAAAACTAACAGGTTATGTTTAAAATTACCAGCAGTTCTCCACTGATGTAGCTAGTATTGGAGACTGCAGTAGTAACGACCGCGACTAAGGAGTTGTAGGTCGTAGGTTCGAACCCAGACACTTTGTGTAAATTATTTCATCACCACTGCTCTCAAAACGGTGAAGGAAAACATCCTGAGGAAATCGGCATGTCCTAGGCCCAAAAATTTGAAGACGTGACATCTACCAAACCCGCAGGGTAATTGCGCAACACACTATCAGTAGCAATGGGTTTCATTTTGACAGTTCAACAACATTCATTGCGTTATTTGCGTTGTTGAGCAAAAATATTTTTCGATCGTAAGGAGCAATTGTTTAGAAATATCCTTCAAAATGATTCAAATTGAGAGTAATAATGTGATATGCAATTAGGGTGCCGCACTGGACCGGCGTGGTGGATTACCCACTGGCCCGCTCCCGCTCACCGACCGAGGACCGTTTCGCAGCAATGGGAACATTATAGGCTGATTATGCTAACTAGTATTTGTCACTTTGGTAGCGATGTTCCGCCGTATACATTGTTATGCATTCGTATGCATGTTGATGATATTTCACCCTACCTAGACAACACAGCACGATTTTTAGGACACGGCCTTGTACTGCAGTAGCGAAGTATTGGCAAAAAGAAACATATTGCTACAGTACGTCATTTACATATTGACCAAAACCTATTTTATTTTATCTTCCACTAGAATTTTTGTCCACAATAAATCAATGTATCATCTAACCTAAGTTAACCCGTACCGATTACTTGCCACCCAATATACAAAGCGTGCTCACTTATCTCTATCATGAATGGAACTCTATTTGCCCCATATTGTATTGCTATGTGACCTATTTTTCGAACTCCGTTGGCCTAGTGGTTGCAATCGCGACTGCTGAGCGTAAAGTTCGATTCCCAGGTTGGGCAGTGTTGTTAGCATTTTCCAATAGGAATTTCTGAGTATCTGCCCGGAGTTTGGAAATTGGTGGTGTGATACCCCCTTGCCTCGGAAGGCACGTTAAAGGTCAGGACTAGAGATGGGAATATACCCGGTAAAAATGGGTATAAATGGGTAAATACCCATTTATACCCATTTTTACCTTCCCATTTTTAATTTATACCGGGTAAAAATTAAAATCAGTTTAACTGAAACTAATTATTGTATTTTTTAATAGAATTGTGTGAAGTCTTGTTCTTAGAACACTATAAAAGAAGGTATGTCAATTTTAATTTATAGTACAGACGCGCCAGCACATCAAGCTACTACAATGTGTCAAATTTCTGTAATAGATTTTCAATATCGCTAAAGTTGGTTCTTTAAATACTAATTATAATCAATTTTGGACTATAAGTCTAGAAGAACTTGGCCCACGTGTTATTTTCTAACGTCTTTTTTATTTGAGTTTCATTTTTTTACATCGGTATTCGGGATCGAACTAACAACCGTCAAGAAATACTATGTCAAAAGCTAAATATAATATGTTAAATGTGTTTTGCACTTATTATTAACTTCATTAAATTCACTGTTTTTTTTTAGATAATGGGAAAAGGCAGAAATAAACGAGATGAAATTTGGAAACACAATAGTGTGGGTCCTGATAAATCAGTAATTTGCAAGTATTGTGATCATAAATATAAAATAGCAAATGTCAACAAAATGGGAGGTCATTTAGTTAAATGTAATAATTAGTGTCTAAAAAAATATCTCTGTTGCTAAAAATTACCTGAAGAATCAAACTGACGTAAATATCACCAATACTACTAACGCTCCTATTTTAACAATGACATCCTCGCACCCAGTGCCCCATGTTGGTTCGCTGGATTCAGAATAATCACAATCTGAATCAGCCATCGTCGTCATCACAAAAGGCAATAAGAGGAAGAAATCGAAAGGCTGACAGTAAAATTAGCAAAGGCAGTATTCATTTCTGGATCAGCTCTGAGCCTGGTCTTCTTCTTAGCGTGTCGATAGCAATCTAAATGGACTAGGTCCAGAATTCAGCTACTTGTTTGGCGCCATCACCAACGTCCACCAATTCCTGTAACGTACAGCTGACAGGACACGCAGGACACGATATTAAGTGTCCCATCGTTTGTGGAACAGCACCACATTTACACTCCAAGGCGGAGTCGTCTATGAAACTCCACCTGAACAGGTGTTCCTAGCTTCGGCCAACCTAGGTCCGGTGTCTGTTTAAAGAATTCCAGGTTACCCAAGGTAACTCATGTCCAGGTGGGAGGTATTCAGCGGGTGGAACGAACGGTTTGGGTAAGGAAGCACTGTCTCGCCACAACTTCAGTCTTTCTTGTGATGGTTCCTCAGTGAGTGGGACGACACACTTTAAAAAATTGTTTCGGCTTTTCAGCCTTTGTCGCACAAGGAAGTTGTCACGCAAAGGGTGTCGTGTGACGTAGACCATTTTGGCTCTTTCGCTTGAGCTTGCCACCGCTCTGCGAACTACTGCGCCACCAGTAGTGGATTCCTGCTAGTGGGAACAGCATTTTTACCGGGGTCGGTTTTAGGCAACCAGTGATGATCCGGCACGTTTCATTCAAAGCTGTATTCACCAGCTTTGCATGACCAGAACGACTCCACACGGGGCACGCGAATTCTTCCGCAGAAAAGATAGCGCTAGACCAGTATTCCGTATAACGTCAGGCGAAGCACCCCACTTCGATGAGACCAGTCGACGAAGAAGACTGTTGCAAGTTTGCACCTTCTGCTTGATAATCTTGCAGTTTTTGCTGAATGTTAGAGACCTGTCTAGGGTAACACCAAGATATTTAGAGAAGTGCCTGTGCCCGATGGACACCCTACCCCAAACGATGTTAAGTTTACGGCCCGCCTCTCTATTGCGGAGATAAAATATGCAAGACTGGGTTTTGCTGGGATTGGCTTGAATGAGTTAGCGAAGTAATATGTGGCTTAGTTACCAAGAGCGTCTGAGAAGTGGGCCTCAACCTCCTCAAAGGTGGTGGCTTGTGACGTGAGAGCAAGGTTGTCTGTATAGAGAAAGCGGGACGTGTTACGGTTAGACGGTTGGTCGTTGGTGTAGATATTAAAAAGAAGCGGTGCCTTTTTTCTGTGCTCTCCAACGACTTGTTTTCGAGAGAAAATGGACCTGAAACCGACGATTGTGGAGAAGTTCTCGGAGCCTAGTGGAACATATATTGTGGATAGACTTTTTTAAAGATCTGCAACCATTATTTCAATTACCATCACGATTGTGGAGATCAGATAGGCAGTCGCTCTATGTAAAATACTGGTATTCAGCTGCATCCAGTTAGACTGGAAGCCGGCCCCAACATATTTGGGAAAAGACTAGGCAGATGAGATGAATTCTAAACAGTTTATTTGAAAATATATGTTGATTAAAGATTTAAAAGATATTTAACTTCGTTTTATTTAAAATCAATGTTTTATCTTCAATGCTTAAGGTCAATATTAACATGGTAAATCGTAGTATTGATGACGAAGCCATTTAAATAATTTATAGATAGTAATCATTTTTTAAAAAGGTAAAAATTAAAAAATACCCTTTTTTACCCGGTATTAATAATAAATACCGGGTAAAAAAGGGTATTTTTTAATTTTTACCTTTTTTTACCCTTTTTTACCTTTCCTTCCAATTTTTACCTTCCCAATTTTTACCCACCCGCCCATCTCTAGTCAGGACACATTGATCGACGGCGTTCGACGGTTTGTCCATACAAAAAGAGAGCAAAGTACGGAACGACGTACGCATACTTTCGCATTGACGACGCGACGAACGCGCTCCGGCGGCGGACTGACACAAAAACGCGATCGTTCGTACGGGTGCGAACGCCTCCGTAAACGGTGGATCTCCGATAATGCGTACTAGTGTGCTCCTTCTTAATCGGCAAAGTGCGAAAGGCCGTCGAACAATGTGTCCTGACCCTAAGCCGTTGGTCTTGCGTCTGATCTCTCTCCGGTCGTGTCGGGTTGCCGCTCCATCGGGCTATGATAGTGAGGGAAGAGGGAGTGCATTTGTGTAGCGCACACACTAATGCCCTATAATATCTCCCACGCCGAAGACTAGTCTCACTTGAGATTGGCCGACATGGCCGAAATATGGTCTGGAGGACTATTACGCGTATTGGACGGGTCGAGAAGGTCGGGTTTAAGGACTTATTTTGGAAAGAAACATTCCCTGTTTTCTTAATTTGTAAAATCTACTTAGTAAAATTATTAAATTCACTGACAGACAACGAACTGCCTAAACAGCTGGGTCCTAGAAGCATGGCAATTTCCACAAGAGTTCCCCTATATAACGGAATTGAGCACATACTAAGGATTTTTTTTAATTCATCATCTAAAGGGGTTAAATGGGGAATGAAAGTTTGTATGGAAGTTCGTAATTTTAGCCGATGTAAAATCCCACACGCCGTTCGCAGTAACAAAATCCTTAAACGCGAGAGAAAGCTGCAACTTTTGAATATAAATAAATTCATCGTAGCAATAACTTGCGGGAATATTTTAAGGATGACGCGTGCCTTGTTTTTGTTTTCATCCGCAATGGTTATAATAGTGTTCTGCTTGACTCCGCTCCGATAGGCAGGCATCTTAATAATTGATTGTCTCCGCTAACCTTGACCTTGTCCAATACAAACTCCATCATACACATAGAATAGGCATTATTTACCAACTGAAACACAATGCCTTATTTTGCGTAACATTTTGTAAAACTAGGCATTACACACAAACGATCAAATGTATGGCAATTAAATAAAACTTGCTGCTTGTTCGGGGTTATGGTATGATTGTCTTTGTTTGTTTGTTCTCTCTCTATGCAATAAAGGGGAAGCACCAGGGCAGCCCGCCAAATACAAATTTTCTTACGTTTTTTGCAATTTGCAGGTCAGTGTCATGTTGTATGTTGAACAAAATATGATTCACGACCGTAACAAGTATGTATTTATAGAATTTTCATAGAAAATTTGAATTTCGCGGGCTACCTAGCGTATCCCTCTAAAGGTGTTATAACTTCCAATGTTTTACCGTGTTTATTACTTAAAACTGAAAAAAAAAACTGTTATCAGTAAGTTTGCTTTTATCAGGCAGTCCACACTTAATTCGTATCAGTTATAAACAAATAGTACATTGATAACGGATATCTAGAGCCAAGTACCACAGGCGCGGCGCTTATTTCCAGGACATCTTGGTTTTATCGGATATATATAGTTTACTATATCTATATAGTAATATTATATAATAAATAAATTAATAATATAATAAATTAAATCAATTTATAATATAATAAATTAATATACTTACTGATAATAAAGCTGAATAGTTTGTTTGAACGCGCTAATCTCTGAAACTACTAGTTGGATTTGAAAAAATATTTTTGCATTTGATAGCCCCATCTTGAGGAAGGATATAAGCTTTCTCACAGTACGTTAGAACCCTTAGAGCCGAGCAAAAACAAAAAAGTCTGAAAGAACGCTGAGCGAAAACGAAGTATTAGCGCGGGCAGGCGATGCGATGCGACGGGCTGGGTCGGGAACAAGAAATTTCACGCAGCCAAAGTCGCGGGCAGAAGCCAGTATGTAATAATAATATGTTAACTATTGGTTAGGTTAAGAAATTAAATATGGGACACAAGACATAAGGCAAGCTAAAGACCATACCTGGCTACTCTGAGTGTTACCTCATTCATTTTCGCCATTGGTACCAAGTTTGTAATGAGTTTGGTTTCAAGCCAAGATTTAACCGTCGTGGTTAGTTTCACGCTTACATGTTTCATGTGTGAGTCATTATGAAGCAATGGACAAGGAAGAAAAGTATAAACATCTTGTACCTCTTTTCTATGAATTTATATATACAGTACTAGCTGCGCCCCGCGGTTTCACCCGCATAAGTTTTGATCCCGTGGGAATATCGGGATAAAAAGTATCCTATGTGTTATTCTGATGTATAAACTATATTACTGTAAAGTTTCATCAAAATCCGTTCAGTAGTTTTTGCGTGAAAGAGTAACAAACATCCATCCTCACAAACTTTCGCTTTTATAATATTAGTAGGAAGTAGGATATTAGTAGGATTAGTAGGATAGATATATATATGTATAGATATTTATTATAATAAATATGTATATTTAGAGTGGCAAAGACAGGGACGCGCAAATTGTAGGCATGAATTCAGCACATGATTCTAGACAGAAATTAATCGCCAGTAACAAAAAAAAAAATTGGTTGTTTCATAGAAAAGTGCGACACTTCGCGGTCAAAATGTACACAATAATCATCATCATCATCAGCCTATAATGTTCCCACTGCTGGGACACAGGCCTCCTCTTCGTGAGAGGGAGTGGGCCGTAATCCACCACACGGGCCCAGTGTGGAATGTCTCTGCCTCTGGTATATGTGTATTAGAACCTATAGGTATAATATGTATTTGTGTACCTATTATATTTAATACTGGCTGACACGACAGACGTTGTCCTGGCCAATTTTCGATAGATTATACAAAAATCTCATAGAAAACATTGCGGAACTATAAGAGTTCCTTGTAGACTAAGGAACCCTAAAAATGACGTCCAGTTTTTCTCCAATTTGTGTGCATATCGGGTAGGTTTGATAATCGGCTACTATCTACTTTTTTTACTATATACTATATATTTTTCTACTATATATTTTTTTTTTGCAAAACGACGTTTGCGGGGTCAGCTAGTAAATAAATAAAAATATCTTCTACTTGCAGTCGAAAAACCACCTGAGAAAGCGGTACGGACGGAGCATCCCGAAGCAGCTGAAGAAATCAAACCTCGGACTCGCGAGTGGGAGAAACATAAGGCGCCGTGGATGGAGGAACTGAAGTTGAACCAGGCCAAGAAGACCAGCTTCATAGTCGACGGCAAGTCGCGTCTCTCTGGACCAGAAATGGGCGTCGCGAGCAAGGCGGGAAGCGGCAGTACGGACAGGTAAACTGGATATTTTGTACAAAAGGAGTACTAACTATAGTCCAAGAATAAACTATCCAACCAGGTTTTGTATTTAGAACTTTATTCCGACTGAGGTAAAGTTCTTAATACCTTAGACTCCGGTTTATACTCAGTTTCTGTATAACAAACTTGAATTTTCCACGGGATAAAATATATTTGTTTTTCGAACTTTAACTTTGGCAGAATAAAAGTTCTAAAGTGGTTCGATGGTTTTAATCTGGATCTAAATATAAATCTTGTTTTGTAATAAGGCCGTTAGGGTTTGGATGGTCGATTTTGCAGAATAACAATTTAGAAGTAATTTGTATTAAAAAAAAGAGAAATGACTTTTGGCTTTTTCCAGTGTTCAATCTTGTTATTTTAACATTTTGTTACTATTATAGTTCACAGTTAATTAATCAATTAGTTCAATCAATTGAATTGAATTAGTTCAATCAGTCAGTTAATTAATTATGAATTTAAATTTTTACTTTCAGAATCCTAGATTGTGGTCTAGAAGAAAAGAGATCAACTCACTCTATGGAAATGTCTAAAAGCACATCATCGATTAGCAGTCGAATGTCAATAATGGAGAGCTTTGAGGAGGTAACGTAATAGATTTGTGTTAGAAACATTACTGTCGTAAATAATGGATATTATTTAATAATTTCTTGTATTATTACAGACAAAAGTTCGTCATTCGTTGGACTCAAAAAAGGACGCTACGCCCGCACCCCGCGACACCGAGTCACACGCTGTCAAACCCGTACAATCACCCACCGCTGCAGGTATATCACAATACATATAAGCTTTTAATACTATAGGTGCACCTCTGCCTTATTCTTCGGGTTATACGGGCGTGATGTTATGTTATAGCTTTTTCTAGTATCCATAGTTTTGATCGTTTAATTTCCAAAACACCTAAAGAATGTCGCTTAGGATCAGAACACCATATGCGGTAAAATTTTTACTACTACTAAATTGTTACTGGTTGGCAGGTCGCACCATCATGTCGATGCTGGACGAGATAAAGAAGCCCCACGCGCCCCCGCCGCCCACGAGCGCGCCCCCCGCGCCGCCCAGCTCCGCGCCCCCCACCGCCGCGCCCCCCGCGCCCCCCACTGGCCGCACGTCGCCCGCGCCCTCGGCCGCCCCGCTGCTGTCGGCCAGCATGCTGTCCGCACACGTCACCTTCGACAAGTCCCCCAACGCCAAACCCGATAAGACACCCTTCATGCCCGAAGTCACCGCACTCGCCAGGCAAACGAGCAAAACGAGCACAATCGAGAGAATAGAGAAGTCATTAGAGAAAATGCCTTCGAATGCCGTCAGCGGCGACAAACCCAGCACAGGGACTTTGGAGAGGCGAATGCACTCCGTCAAAACGGAAAAAGTTGAAACCAACGACGCGTTGATTGCGCAGCTCAATAATAGGGTAAGTCTAAGTAGTCCAAAATTTGCTTCTATAATTTTTTTTATTGCGATATGGGGCTGCTCTTGCCCTCGATCTCGCCTGATGGAAAAAAACTATGGTCGAGGTCTACGATGAAACGAGCATGCCCTGTAGATGCCTGAATATCGTACAGTATGAATAATTTCAACATTTCATCTACAGATAACGAATTTGGAGAAGCTCATAGAAGTACAAAACACAGTTTTCAACACGGCCATCGAGGACTTAAAAGCCAAGCTGAGTCAAGAGAGTGAGAAGCGGCAAGCGTTACAAGCCGAGCTAGAGAAGTTGGCCCACTGTGTGACGCAAGTGTAGCCATTGCTGCGGCCTCCACTCGAGCACAACGCCTGCGCTCGTGGACGCGCCAACTCAAGGGAATACTCTAGCTACGTTCATTTCTAGTTAGACCCAAACGTTAAGTGCCGTGTGTACCGATGAACGCGGTTTTGTGAAAAAAGTAGGTTTTGAAACAATAAAAATTATTTTATCAATAATTTAATTCAGTTTGAAATAAATCAATTTAATACTCCTCAGCTGAATTTACCTTGTTGCCGGATTTTATTCAATGTTTCAAGTGATTTTGTAGGGGTTTCTGTCCAAACCGCGTTCATGGTGTTACGGGGCAGTGTTTCTAGTTAGGCCCAAAAGTAAAAGACTTCTGCTTATTCGTCAAGTGCTAGTTCGCGAGTGCGCTCATTTTTAGTTTCGCGACCGGTTCTACTCTTTTGGACGGCCTGTTGGGTAGGCTGCTTTATCTTCAGATAGCGATTTATTTTTTGGAAGTCAATACTTGTAAGCTTTTACAATATTCATGATGGTGTATAATTATTTTTCAATGATTTTCATCATTGAATTCGGCGATGCTACGAAGCTCGCTTAGTGATTGAGGTACTTATTTAGTCAGTTTTGTTGTATTTCTCATTTTTTAACCGTCACTAATAATAACCGTAGTGTCATAAGAGTAACTTTTATATCGTGTATATCAAGACCAGAAGAGGGTAACTACTTGTACCTAAATTGTTCAATATTTGTATATTCTATATCAATGCTGAAGTAGGCTCTATTATATTATTGCCTATTTTGTTGTTTTCACTAATGTATCGTTTTCAAGTTATAGAAGTATAGGTGAATGCGTAAGCCCACGTTCGCACGGACGTAAAGGATATCGCGGCGGGATTTTGTCGCGCACTGGATTTTCAACTCTCTGTGTTGAGCCGAGCATTGAGTATCCAACAAAGTGCATCCTAGCGCGTCAAAAAAACATACTGTTGGATTTTCAACTCTCGGCGCTAAACAGTGCGTGAAAATCCATTGCGCGAAAAATAAAATCGCCGTGGGAGAGACGCGTCCGTGCGTACCTGGGCTAATTTAAAGTTTTTTTTGTTATTTTCAATGTTAAGTGCTTTCGTTAGGTGAGCGTAGATTATAGTAGCGTCGTGTGCGTTAACAAAATTTTGTGCCATTTTATTTGATCGATGCACATGATAATGTTTTAACTGAAAGCGTATTTTTATGTGTAATACAAAATTAAGTAACATGTGATGCAAGTAGATTACGCCAGCCTAATATTTTGTGATTAACACATTCCATTTTGACTTGTATAGTATAGTATATACGTAATATCGATTCGATCTGTTATTTGGCGCATTGTATTAACCAAAGCTTCCTTTGGAACGGCATTAACATATATTGACGCATATTATATTTTATCGAGATCAATATTTTTATGTAACAGTTAATATATTTTTGTACTTGTACAGAGATTGTTTACGTTTTATTTAGACACCGAGTGTACCTTTTTGTAAGACATATCTCGATACATATTTATTTCTGAATTAATTATAAATCGATTTTGGATCATTACTGTATTGAAAACGAGTAACACAAATTCAACGTGTAATTAATTATTATTTGTGAAAATTCAAACCCAGGTTGTGTTTGGCCATCCATTGTATACCTCGTGTTGGCGATTAAATTATTCGAATTAGATATATTATAATAACAATTGAATCATGGCAACTGATTAATATAGTTGTTAATTAATAAGTAAATGCTTAGTATTATTCTAGAGGTTGTAGTTTTAGGCTACTATGTGATAGACGATGCCTAACTAACGGTATGTTTTAAACTAACTTTGTAAAACGTTCCAATGGCTTTAATCATGCACAAACTGAGTCACACAAACATTTTATAGAATTTTTATTGGATGAGATTTGATTTCGACCTAAGGGCTCTTTCAATTTAGACGTTTCGTGACGGACTGCTGCGGCACCGCAGCGGTGCGGTTGTCGTACTGCGAACGGCTAGTCGATTTTTTCCATACAATTATTACAGTTACAATATGCGACGTTGCCGTCCTGCTGTCATGCGTGCGCGGCACCGGCGCCGCACTGCGCGCTTGTTGCATACGTTTTATGGAAGAAATCGACTAGCCGTTCGCAGTACGACAACCGCACCGCTGCGGCGCCGCAGCAGTCCGACACGAAACGTCTAAATTGAAAGACCCCTAAAAGTTTATTCAGCTTAAAAGCCGAAAAATCAAGACATTTTTGTTACAATTTATATTTTAATATTCAAGTGTAAAAAACCATGCTATCGATATCGTCCTCTCATTTAGTTCATGAACACCGCGATATTAATGTTATTGTAACTTTGAAATGAATACAACGTATTTTATTAAGTAGCTAGAATGATTATAGTCGTTCACAGACAGCTTTGTATATGAAACGTGAGATTCGTGTTGTATTTATTTTTACAGGGTCGTACCTGAGATTTTATAGACTGCAGATGTATATTGATAAACTTACGTAAATAATGATCAGGTTGTCGATACATGCGAGATTGGTCATGCTTCGCGTCATTTGAATTTGCATTGACGCAAGAAGTATCTATTTGGGTATTGTTGCATTTTTTATGTACACAAGTTGCATTTCTGTAATACATTCAATCAATGGTTTAATAAAGTCGTGTTATAAATAAAATTTGAAACGTCTTACGTTAATGTCTTTTTGTTCGTACCAGTGATTCACTATTCAGCTTGTAAATTGGGCCCTGAAAAAAAGGTCGGAGAGATGTACTTACTCTAAGTTCCGCTTGCACCACAAAACGCTAAATACGTTTACCGTTAAACGTATTTTAAATATAGCTTCGTTTCTGTCATTCGTAAGAAGATTACAGAGACGGAACGATGTTTCGAATCAGTTCAGAGCTTAAATTATTTAGAAATTCTGTGCAAACGGGCCTAAGAATGTAATAAGATTGAAAACTGGAAAAACATTAACCCAGATTTGTATGTATAATATGTCTATGAATGTCGCTACCTACTCCTTGTTGCTTCTCAAAACTCACCAAGCTAATTATTATCTTTTGTTAGGAGCAGTTTTTTGAGCTAATCGCAATTGCATTTAATTCATTATGTAAATAAATATAAATACACAACTAGTTATTTTTTAAATGTTGTACATAAAAGCTTGGTGAAAAGTACATAACAATAAATATAAAGGTTTATATGATAAACCCTAGGTAACATTGTATAATATAGGACAATTTTTGATGTAATTTTTAGTACTTAATTTATTTTTATGTATGCTATACTTCCGACGATGCATTCCTACGATTTAAACAATTCAAAATATTCATATGATTAATAAAATTAAATAATAAACTATGTTTATGGATAAACCATTTACATGCGTTTTTTTCAATATCCACTAAGTATGTAAATTACAAGAATAATGACGAAATATTACGACTTTTTCTCACCGGTTGAATGCTGTCATTACAGAATTGTGTCTCGCGTAGGTCCACGTTCCGGTTACGAAGGGTTAAGGGTCAGGACACATTGATCGACGGTCTTTAGCACTTTGCCGATTGAAAAGGAACAACACTAGTACGCATAATGCCGATCCTCCGAGGATTAAGGAGGCGCTTACGAACGATCGGCGTTTTGTATCAGTCCGCCGCCGGAGCGCGTTCGTCGCGTCGATGCGAAAGGATGCGTACGTCGTTCCATACTTTGCTCTCTTTTTGTATGGACAAACTGTCGAACGCCGTCAATCTATGTGTCCTGCAGACGGGTAAAAGTATTTCCAGTTCTAGATAACCAGTTCACTTAGCCACCCAAACCCATAATCCAATATCTTTAGTTTCCATATACTGCACCTTTTATATGTTCTGTGGCTGACCACAGAACATATAAAAGGTGCAGTATATGGAAACTGGAGCTGTTCTGAAACAGCATTAGACCAACCTGGGGTTGTCCTTGGGGGCACTTGCATGGAGGAGGTACGGCTCTGTCGTTTCGGGCGACGCAGGTGCTCTCGGGGCATAGTTGCTTCGGGAAGTATGTGCCGCTATAGACAGGGAGCCGGACGCTCGGTGTCATCACTGCGTCAACTGTCGGGAGGACACGGCGTGGCATACGCTGGCAGTGTGCCGCATCTAGCAGGACATAAGGCGGCGGCGCGTAGTGTTCCGTTCCACGCGCGCCCCTATAGGACGCCGTGGGGGGTTTTACACCTCACTCCCCCCGTGGTCTTGAGGTGGCCTGCAATGGTGGGCTGGCACCAACTGGGGATCGTGGAAGGCGTAGAAGTTCCCATGATCCCCGGTCCAAGTGTGAGAAGGGAACACCGGGGTGGTTTTCAGTCAGTAAGAGTCTGACAGCACTTGCATAGTGCGAACAGGGATAATCGTCCCCCAGGGTCCCGAGAAATGTCAAGAGACATAACAATAATATTTGACTAAAATATGCAATGAAAAAATCGATTATAAATCAATTAAACCGTCATTGGCCACATCAATCGACGCCGCCTGATGATTATGACCAAAACAATGAATAAAAATTCACACTGGTTCAATATCAATCGGCGCCGCCTATTGGAATCTATTACTGCATTGCAGGTTGGCAGGATTGCAAGTCCAGGGTTACCGCTGCCCCGGAACATAAAGGGCTAAGGAAGGAACACGGGTGGGTTTTAGTCAGGAAGAGTCTGACACTCCCTTCTGCTCCACCCTGAGCGGGAGGGGTCATTTGATGATTTCCCATCGACAAAAAAAAGGTATTGTATTGACACTTAGCGGAAAGTAAAATAAAAGAAGACATTTCGAAAAATATTTCGTAGGTATTTTTATTTAAACTGCATCCCCACTTGTAACATGTTCGCCAACAAAACTTCCAACATGCGACACGAGCAGAAAAATGTGGCCTCACACAGCTATCTAAACTCTCGTACAAAATCACAGCGTTTTACCGAACATACGACGCTGACTTTAGGATTAATAAATCTCTAATGACCTTATCTGTGACAAATTGGATTTACAGATCGCTGAACATTGGGAGAGTTTTTGGCACTAGTGGGGATGCAAATTTACTCAAACACTAATTACAATAGTATTTGCTTATTCATTATTATGCAAACACAACAGAAATAAAAACATCATTTAGAATTTATGGAAATACCCTTTTGGGTACAAATTGCAGTCGAACACAATACTATATTGTATTTACACAATAGGAATATCTACATTAATAACGTCCAAAACCGAACTTAATGTTAGTCTAATCCCTTTAGAACTTTGACCTTTCCTAATGCTTTGTCCGCAAGAGCCTAAGTTACGAAACATGACACGTTGCAATTGCATTGTTACACGCATCATGTTGCGGAAGTTTTGTTTATCACGCTTTTAGCCGGCTTTATAGTGCGGCGAATGCACAATAGTCTTCTAAAAAAAAAACTTCCGAATTGAGAACCTTCTCCTTTTTTGAAATCGGTTTAAAATATTAAGTTCATCCTTGAAATACGTGAGCCTTGTAAATCCAACGAATAAGTTTGTTCAACAGTTTCCTACGTATAAGTAGGAATCGCACTTTGTAAACTATGTTGAATTGGAATGTTAAGGACTAAATGCGACTTGGGTTTCCGCGAATCAATAAAACCTAATTAATAGGTATTCATTGAATTCATAGTCAGATGGCTTGTTTCATATTTTTTAATAATGAATGAAGGTTATTTACAAACTTTGTGTATGAATGACATGATACCGATGATGACCATGGAGTTTCCTATCAGCTCTTCTCCATAGGAACCGACTAATTAATGTGAAATAAAATATTTTGATTTGATTTGATAACTTCTATTAGGTCCTTTTTTGAAACAGCTAGCACAAAAACATAACTAAGTATGAAAGTTGTTAATAATTCGTATCTACTATCATATAAATAAAATGAGAACCATTTAGTTTTAACTAGGATGCTTATTTCCTTTCTCAAGGACAAACTTTTTCAGGCGCTATTATAATCCTTCGATATTCCTATTTGATAACCTATTAGCACTTTTAAATGTATGATCATTGACTCGGTCATAAATCGCTATTTAAAATGAATCGGTTGCCCTCCGAATGTTTCCCGGTGTACTTGTAGTTGCATTTCCCGTAGGCACCTGCAACAAATACCAAAATGTTAGGTAGGTTAGGCTTAGGTACCTAAAAATAATAACCTACCTACTAATAAAAATGTGGCCAGATACAACTTCATTACAAACTTACTTCATGTTAAACAGATTTTAAAAGGTCAAGTCTTGCATATAAAACCGAATTTCTAAAATAAAATACCGACGCAGTCATCACATATTATAAAATAAAACTTGCTTTTCGTGTCTGTTTATGTGAACGTGTTGTTCTTCTAAACTAGTTACGCAACGGATTTTGATGCAGTTTTCACCATCAGAGAATTCCGGAAGTTTTATGTGCGCAATGCAATGCATTTAAAGTTAGATGTAATAAAGAAATCTCGATGTTTTGTCATCTCGTAAAAACCGTGTGAAGCAAGGGCGGTGCTAGTAATATTGTAAACCGCAACTTATGTATGTAGGTACGTCTGTCTGCTCAACGAAGTTTGCTGTTCATAATAGTCCTCGTGGGCCGAGTGGCTACTTGTAACCCACATCTGGGCAAAGGCCTCCCTCCATTCTTTCTATTGTTCGCCATCGTTCGCCTTTCCACCAACTGGTCCCGCCACCTTGAGTTAGTAGGTACAGGTGAACCAGAAACGGTAATCAATTAATCATCGTGTTTCCGAATTAGTTTTCTGGAATTGCATAGCGTTTTTCATCTATATTTTTTTAATAATGGAAATACAAAACAGGCTAGTACTTCCATGGTTATAACAGCTCTGTATTAGATCTCAATATCATCGCGCGTTCGTATTTCCGAAGATAGGCAATGCGCTTCACGATGATTCCCAAAGCGCATCCTTTTTTGGGATATCCGGACCTATGTTACCTACATTATTAATTAGGTCACCTGTTACAAATATTGCATACCTTTATGTTTGCCTAACGCTCCTAAGTCCAAGGGCAATGGTCGAACTGGTGGCCCTTTAGGTTGTAGTGACGGAGTGAGGGGCGCATCGAACTGATCGATGGGCGGCCGACGTACGCGCATGAACTCGCCCCGTGTCGCTGCTTCCTTTCGCTCAGCCGAAGACACGCGGCGAGAATCCAGAAACCGCAAATTCGGCAGCATGTATATTACGAAATATCTGCGAGAAGAATTATTGGAATTATTTTAAAAAATATAAAAGAATAAATAGTTTAGATTAGACCCTGTGTTATTTGAGGGAATTTAAATACAATTACCATTTTTAAGTATATTTCTTTTGAAAATAATTAAAAATATTAATCTGATGTGCAAGTATGTAAAATAATGAATGAAATATGCATGCATTAAAATTCTTCGCTTTAATTTAAAATACGAAGATTAAAAAAAATAGTATAGACACATAAATCATATTAATTTTGTTGTCAGTTACCTAATGCCAAACTGTCTAATAATGAATATTTCAATAGGTTTGGTTTGCAAATGAATATTATTAAATGTTTGAGCGCCTGGTTTATCTACTATGTCAACACTCAAATTAAGAAAGCAATACGAAAAAAATGCACATTTTTAGAGCTCATTAGGACAAAAAATCGAATATTATAGTCCCAGTTACGAGTTTTTTATATTACTAAGTAAGTATTTAAAGTTTATTAGCACTATTTCTGGCCGTAGATACAAAAAACTATTGCTAAACGTGAACCTTCCATTTTGCTTGGATATTGTAAGAGGTATCATCATGTCACAAGTATATCTTTTGTTGGAGATGCTAAATAAATAAAAATCCAGATAAACTTTTTACAAAAAAAAACCGACATAAAAAAAAACACTACAAAGTGAAAAATAATTTTAATTTCGGAAAACGGCGTCGTTGGTTCCACATTTTCGTTTTTTGACACAAAACAAAGTTAATAAAATTTAAATTTATATATGGGAGCCACCGCTGAGGCATACCTTCTCCATTAAAAAAATAATTTTGCAAATCGGGTTATAAATAACGGAGTTCTGAGGTAACAAAAATAAAAAAATCAACCGAATAGCTCTAAGCGTACTTACTCTAAAGCCCTGGATAACCACGGGAGCCCTAAGATGTATTAGGCTTACAAATAAACTGCAAATACAGTCGAGGAGAGACCCTAAGGTAAGGTAAGGTAAGGTAAAACGGGCTGGTGTCCGCAACTCCACGTCAATGCGCGTATTTTGCGTACGGGTGGGAAAATCGTTTATTCGATCCACCCCAGCTCCTCGAGGAAGGCCAGCAACGCCTTGATGTTACTGACCGTCTCACGTAGGGTACCTGGGTTACCGAAGTACTTTGCCCTATATGTGGCGACCATCGGGCAGTTTAGTAGCACATGTGCCGCTGTCTCATCGTCCTCCATGCAGGCCTTCACCGCGGACTGTCTGTTACTCCTATGACAAAGAGGTGTTTATTAAATGACCCGTGGCCAGTTAAAGCTGCAGTAACTATACGCAGCTTCTGTTTAGTAAGACGGAGAACCTGTTTTGAGATGCGGCCATCCAATGTGGGAAATGCTTCCCTAGCCTGCCTGCAATCACCTTGGTCCGTCCATAGTTTCCCATGTCGGTCTCTGGTGCGTTTCCTTACCAGAGTGCGTAAATACCCGAAGGGGAGTGGCACGATAGGCTCAGGTCCCACTGGTGCCATGCTCGACCCTCTTCTGGCAAGCTCGTCGGCGGCATCGTTGCCTAGCGAACCGCTGTGTCCTTTGATCCATTGAATGGCTATATTATTGAGGTTACCCACCTGGTTGAGGCGCTGGTGACACTCGTGTATTAGCCCAGAGTCAACTGTGTAACTGTTCAGCGCTTGCAGAACAGCCATGCTGTCTGAGAGTATGCGGATTGAGTGGTCCTTAACTTCCCTAGCCATAATGGCCGAAGCGGCCAGAGTAATACCCATACATTCGGCCTGGAACACTGTGTTATGGACCCCCAAAGGTGTAGCTATATGTATGTTGAAGTCCTCCGAGAAGATTCCAGCACCTGTGCCACTACCTGTTTTGGATCCATCTGTGAAGATGCGTAGCTCTGCCGGGCGTAACCCCTCGCATCGGCGATCTTCGTGAAGCTGGATCTTGTATTTTTTATCAAAGATAAATTGTTTTGGCACCCGGTCATTTATGGCTTTTGTAATGGGGCACTCCTTGTGGAGTCCCTCAAGCAGCGTGGTGTGTGGTGTATCACTCTTACCCCAGAGATTTAGTGTGTTTAGACGTACTGCCGCCAAGGTCGCTTCTTGCTGTATGAACAGATGGAGCGGTGGGATTCCCAGGATGGCTTCAACTGCTGCAGTCGGAGTAGTCCTCATGCAGCCCGTAGTCGCCATGCAGGCTAGTCTTTGCATGCGTTGTAGTTTGTTGGAGGCTGTAACTAGCTTGGTCCGGGGCCACCAGACCACAGCCCCGTAGGTGATCATGGGGCGGATCACAGCGGTATACAGCCACAGTATAATCTTAGGGGATAAGCCCCACTTCTTACCTATCATTTACCTGCACTGCCAAAAGGTTATGCAAGCCCTGTTTAGTTTGTTGTCCAGATGACTACTCCAGTTTAGCTTACTGTCTAGTGTGACTCCGAGGTATTTGACTTCGTTGGCCAACTGGAGTTCTGTATCGAACAGTTTAGGTAGGCGAAAAGGACCTAAAGCACGTTTTTGGGTAAACATGACTAGTTCAGTTTTAGTGGGGTTTACTGATAGGTCAAAATCCCTGCACCCTGGGAGAGACCCTATTAATGTTATTTTGATCATAACTTATAAGCGTTATCGTACATTTTGCTCTAATCTTATTAAAAAACTAAAAAGACATAAAAACTAAAATTTAATTTCTGTGAAAAATCCCAAGCTACTTTGGCGTAAAATTAACGACATAACCCATTACAAAAAACCAAAGACATCTAGTGTACACCTACTTCAAATCACACCGCATCCTCTTGACTCGTTAAATCGCGTAAACCATTTCTTTGCAACTATTGGAAAAAAGTTGGCGGAAGAAATCATTGCTCTAACTGGGCAAGGATATAGACCTGCTTTAAGCACTCAAATACACCATTTCAAGCCAATTCATTTGTGCTACTAGAGACAGATCCGGCAGAAGTGGATGGTACACTCATGGCACTTGACTCAGCAAGTGCTTCGGGGTGGGACGGCATATCAGTGAGTTATCTCGAGACTTTGTAGTTCCTCTCATTTGCAAATTAACAAATCTTTGTTTTGAAACGGGTGTATTTTGTGATGCGTTGAAGCGATCTATCGTCACGCCTGTGCACAAGGATGGGGACAAGAGCGATGTTAATAATTACCGACCGATTTCCGCCTTACCGTCACTTTAAAAAATAATAGAAAAAATAATATTTTATATATTATTTTTTCTATTATTTTAGGCTTATAAATTACTTGAATAAATATAACATTCTTTCCGACTCACAATATGGTTTTAGACAGGGGCGGTCAACTCAGGACGCAGTCATAACGTTAACGTCTGAAATCACGGATAAGGTGGACAAGGGGTATAAGTGCGTTACGGTGTTTTTAGACCTGAAAAAAGCTTTTGACACCGTATCTGTTCCCATCCTTTTGCAGAGACTTCAGGCTATAGGGATTAGAGGCAAGGCTCTTTCTCTTTTTAACAGTTATCTCCGGGTTAGGAAACAGCAGGTTAAGGTGGGTAAATCGTATAGCAATGAGGAAAATGTTGATTTCGGTGTTCCGCAGGGCTCTGTACTCGGCCCGCCACTGTTTCTAGTGTATATTAACGAGCTCTGTAACCTACGTAACAGTGGCGGGAAAATCTTCTCATATGCAGACGATACGGCTATTGTCTACTCTGGCGACACTTGGGAAGGGGTACGTGATAGGGCTGAAAATGGGTTAGTTGTCATAGATGGGTGGCACAAAGCTAACTTGTTAACCCTTAACATTGCTAAAACAAATTACATTTGTTTCTCTCCAAGTGCAGCATAAAAAGCATTTACAAATTTCAATATTCGTATCCATATTATGTGTGCAAACAGCTTGGGACAGAATTGTGACTGAAAGCCCATCAAACAATTATCGTCTGCAAGATACTTGGGAGTTATAGTTGACGAGTGTCTAGCATGGCACTCGCATGTCGAGGTTGTTATGACACGTGTTCGAAAATTTATATGGATTTTTAAAAATCTACGACATGTGATGCCTCAAAAGACACTCAACAACATTTATGTAGCACTCGCGCAGTCAGTAATCACATACTGCCTACCTGTTTGGGGAGGGGCCACTAAAAATAAATTCCTAGAGTTAGAAAGAGCCCAAAGGTCACTTTTAAAAGTAATCTATTTTAAGCCATATAGATATCCCACAGTCGACCTATATACGGCGACTGATAATTAGTGACCGATACTTAAACACGTGCTTGTACTCATGATAACAAACAACTTTTACTATGGGACCAAACCTGAAATTGTGAAAAAAAATCTGCTGTTCAGTCATTTATGTTCGCCTAACTGGTCAAAATGTAGGTACTGAACAGCAGATTTTTTTTTCGCGAATTCAGGTTTGGTCCCATAGTAAAAGTTGTTTGTTATCATGAGACAATCACGTGTTTAGGTATCGGTCACTAATTACCAGTCACCCTATATAGAATTAGTGGCCTATTATCAGTCAGGAAACTATACCTTTTAAACATCACTCTATATTTACACAAATCCCTTCCAGTTAACTCAGACAGACAGGCTAAGAGACGAAAAGCCATTGTGGCTTACTCGTACGTACGGTTTTTGCAAGGCGACAGTATGTATGCCAATCGGCCTTCATATACAATAAAGTTAACGCAAAACTAAAGTTCCACCAGGAGGCCTCGCATCAATGCAAACAAGTTATAACTGAGTGGTTAAAAACTCAAACAAATGATGAAACAGAGCATATTCTAGTCAGACTTGCATAAATACTTGTCTTCTTTATCCTCCTCTTTTTTTGGAAGTCGGTTAAAAATAGCCTCCCAAATTTTTTGTTTGGAATATGTATGTTACTTTAATAATAACAACTGATGTAACTACTTTGTGTAGGTTACTGAAAATGTTATGACGGCCATGCTTTTCAAATGTATTTTAATTACCTGTATCTTTGGTAGTCTGAATCATCTTTATCAATGTCTGACAGTTGGTTGGGGCACGCCTTGTTGCTTAGTAGACTCAAATAAGATAGTGCAGGGAAGTGCTTGCTTATTTTATTTACCAGCTCATCTAGGTTGATTATCTGAAATTAAATAAATAATGAAGTCCCATCACTACATAGTATAAAACAAAGTCGCTTTCTCTGTCCCTATGAACGCTTAGATCTTTAAAACTACACAACGGATTTTGATGCGGTTTTTTTTAATAGATAGAATGATTCAAGAGGAAGGTTTATATATATAATACATGCATGCATGTATAGTAGAGAAACATTGATAATTTTAGAGGTTTCTAATGTGATGTCGTAAATAAACACATTTTTTTGCGCTTACTTTTCCAACGCTGGCTAAACCCTATGAGATAGGTCAAAATAATGTACTACAGTATTGTACACCTGAAAAAGGTCTAAAAAAAAGTCCGCGATGGTATATGTCTATCTCTTAGGGATAACCCACAATAATCATTTTTTATCCTTTACTTTTTACGAGAAATAATGGCTTATTTACGAAGCGATTTTAAGCAATACAACATTAATCCTTAACCAATTAAGTACCTTAAATACATTGTGCATTTAATATAGATAAATATGGCCCTTTACAGCATGTAATTTAAATTAATATTTCCGAAGATATTACAGATTTAAAATGCAGGGATATAGCGGTTGCTGCGGTACCGGCCGCGGCCGGGGGGCCGGCGGCGCGTGCTGACATTCTTGAAGTACCTATACTTAGTATCAACATTGCACCCGTGCGAAGCCGGGGCGGGTCGCTAGTATATTATATGATGAAAAAAAAATCTGCTGTTCCCTACATTTATATTCGCATAACTCGTCAAAATGCAGGGAACAGGTGATTTTTTTTTTCACGATTTCAGGTTTGGTCCCATAGTAAAAGTTGTACATAATGATGAGTACAATGACCCCTTAAGAGGAAAACGGTGATTAAAATTTCACCCTGTATAATAATTATTATGTAACATACTGTAATCCTGAACCACTGGGAAGACATAGGGAACGACATATTAATGGAAACCAGAGGGGCAAATCTCGTAATTTGAAGAACTTTCGCAGTCTGATCGCAGTCTCAATCTGTCAAAAGTACTTCTAATTTATCTACATTTTTGAAAAGTTTTTCTTCGTTGAGATGAGATTGCTACAAGATTTTGTAAGTTTTTAATTGCGGGAACTGGCCTTCAGAATGCAGAATCGCTGACTATAGGTGTTCCTCAGTAGTCCAATTAGCAGTTTTAGAGACTTTTTACTATCTAATTACTAAAACTAGTTAGCAAACAAGCCGACAGCGCACTTAAGTAGCCATAGTTTTCAGTGGAACAATTTTCAGTTAAAACTGCAAATTGGTGGAAATAATTGGAAGGTTAATAATTGAGAGTCGCATGTTTCGTAACCAAGCGCAAAATTAGAATAGAAGAACATTCCAGACGACGAACAAATGTGGGTGAACCAGAAAGTTGCTAACGTCAATTTTGGTAATAGACTACAAGTCAATTTAATTAGTTTTGTAACTCACGCGAAACTTTATATTACATGTTCAACATAGACGTGAGTTTTAATGAATCCGATCATGATTTCATATATGAAACATGATCATGCTTCTGGTAAGTACGTGTTTTCGTGTAACCTAGCTGTAAAATTTTAATGATTTTTTGTTGAAAGTGATTAGTTTCTTCTAACAAGTCATGTATAAATTGCATAATAATAATATTCATACTAAATTGTATAAAATAACAAGTCATCATCATCATCATCATCTGCCTAGCCTTTTCCCAACTATGTTGGGGTCGGCTTCCAGTCTAACCGGATGCAGCTGAATACCAGTAATTTACATGGAGCGACTGTCTATCTGACCTCCACAACCCAGTTACTGGGTAATACGATACCCCTTGGTAAGACTGGTTGTCAGACTTTCGGGCTTCTGACTACCCGTAACGACTGTCTAAGATCCACGAATGACAGCAGGAACCAACGGCTTAACGCGCTTTCCGAGTCACGGAGGGGTCTCGGAATGTAAAGATGGTCTCCCATCCACAGACCAACCGCGGCAAGCGTAGCTTAACCTGATCGATCGACCTGTGCGGCTGTTATTAGGTATTTAGCCACCAACCCCTCCCCTCGGGTATAAAATAATAAATACCTACATAAAAATAAATTATAATGCTACTATTTCTTATATTTTTAAATCCTGATATATAAAAATATAACTTGTATGTTCATTACTAAAATAAAGGAAATATGTACCTAAAATTAAATTTTGCAATGCCCTCCCAGGGCACATGTATTAATACTGTGTCATGAAATTTCAATGCATGCCGATTATCCAGTGTTTTACATGTGAGCAAATAAATAAATAAATAAATAAATAATAACAAAAAATTTGCTTTCAAGTATCTTAAGTGTAGACTTATAACGTTAGTAACAATTTACTTATACAAAATATGTTAGTAATATTGCCTGCCATCTAATCTCTTCACCACCCTTGGTTGGCTGGTAGAGAATGCCTAAGGTATTAAGTCCGCCTTTGTACCTTTTTGTACGAAAAGTTTAAATAAATAAATATTAACAATACATCATGACTTTAAACAACTAAGTTGCTATTAGCAGGTACGGTCAGCAACAAAAGTCGATTAACAGTTCAGTTTTTTTAATCTCTGTTATTGAGCAAAATATTTGTTCAAAATTGCAGCAGAAGTACAGTGCAATTTCGAACAAATATTTTGCTCAATAACTGAGATTACTGAAGTGTTAATATTTTGCTCAATAACTGAGATTAAAAAAACTGAAATGTTAATCGACTTATGTTGCTGACTGTAGGTACATGTAGCTGGATTAAAATAGTGATGATAGATTAATCAACCAGCGTTGTAATTGCTTAATACACTAACATTAGCAATGGCTTTCATTTTGACAGTTCAACAACATTCATTGCGTTATTTACGTTGTTGACCAGACAAATTACCCGAACATATAAAGCAGTGGATTAGCAATATCCTTTAAAATGATTGAGATTGTGATTGTGAGTCTTTTACCTGCCCCGTTGGTCTCGTGGTCAGAAGCGCGACTGCTGAGCGTGGGGTCCTGGGTTCGATTCCCGGGTCGGGCAAAGTGTTATTGAGTTTTTCCATTAGGAATTTCCTAGCAACAGCCCGGAGTTTGGAAGTTGGCGGTGTGATCCCCCGTGCCTCGGAAAGCACGTTAAGTCGTTGGTCCTGCGCCTGATCTCTCTCCGGTCGTGTTGGATTGCCGTCCCATTGGACTATGAGAGTGAGGGAAGAGGGAGTGCGCCTGTGTATGCGCACGCACTTGTGTACTATAATATGTATCTCCCGCGCCGAAGGCTAGTCTCCGTTGAGATTGGCCGCCGTGGCCGAAATACGGTCTGGAGGACTAAAGTCTGTTACGCAATTAGGGTGCTGGAGACTGTTGGAGCTGGCACGCACGCTTCCATCTGATCACAGCGAAGCAGTCAGTTTGCGCGACCGCAAACATACCCGAGGGACTACACACTATGAATGAGTTTATCCATTTTATTTTAGGACTGTTTCGAATGAATTGTTTTAAAGTGTTAGGCACTTTTACTTTGGGTCATGGACATGATTGTGATCCGAAGGACTGATTCGAGGTAAGTAGATACATGTGGAATAAAAATTTTTAAGTGCCTATGTATGGTATATGTGATTGCGAGGGGTCCGTGGTTAAAGAGGGGCCTGTCGCTAAAGAGGGGCCCGTGGCTAAATAATAACAGCCGCACAGGTCGATCTATCAGATTAAGCAACGCTTGCCGTGGTTGGTCTGTGAATAGGTGACCATCTTTACATACCGAGACCCCTCCGTGCCTCGGAAAGCACGTTAAACGGTTGGTCCCGGCTGTCATTCGTGGATCTTTGACAGTCGTTACGGGTCGTCAGAAACCCGAAAGAAAGTTTGACAACCAATCTTAGCAAGTGCGTACTACCCAGTAACTGGGTTGTGGAGGTTAGATAGGCAGTCGCTCCATGTAAAATGCTAATATTCAGCTGCATTCGGTTGACTGGAAGCCGACCCCAACGTAGTTCGGAAAAGGCTAGGCAGATGATGTATGGTATGTGATTGGTTTTAAGAGTAGGTAGATTCTACGCTGATTGCGTAACACGTTTTCAATCACAATCTGAGGATTTTGAAGGATAGGCTATTTGTGTGCCAAATTTCATCGCTATTAGTATCATTAGTATAGCGTAAGCTGATTTTGCTATACATCTATAAAATTTCACCTATTACAACAATAGCTAAAAAATGTGGTGTCAGTTAGCTTTTTCTTTAGCCTTTAATTTTATTTAATCTTTAGGGGTGCTACACACGTTTGAGTGGGCCGAAATGACTCGGTATTGGGCCGGGCGGCAGAATCAAAATATATATTGTGTCTCCCGCGGAGAAGTCGGACGGCCCGACTGTTCCGCGTCGTGCCGAATCATGCCGACACGTATCAGTATGCCTTCCAAATTCAACCCACCTCATTATTGTTGAGCGAAAGAGTCCTCAAATTGGACAAGTATGGAAAGGATATGGCGTCGCCCAGTTTATTGTTGTCCAATATAAGTTCTTCCAGTCGACCGAACTGTTCCAGTCCTTTTAACGTCTCGATACTGTTGTAACTGAAAGCAGACTGATATTTTAACACTCTGTCTCTATTCTTAACTGCACAGCACCTTTTTGAGTACCACAAAAACATAAAAAAATACTACAAAGTGAAAAATAACTTTAATTTCGGTGTCGTTGGTTGCGCATTTTCGTTTTTTGACACCGACTTTCGAAATTAGTTATTTTTCACTTTGTAGTGTTTTTTTTTTGGGAGGTCGGTTGTTTTATTTTTGTAGAAAAAAATTTAATTTTTAGTTGCCCAAACATATTCATATTAGAGATGCACCGAAATTCGTTTCACATTCGGTATTACCGAAGTTCGGCAACTTTTACCAAACTTCATCTCCGGCCGAATTTCGGTTAGATCTACCGAATGTCGGCCGAAACTCGGTAGCTTAAATTAATTTAAATAAGAAATGGAAAAGTGAAAAGAAATTTATTTTAAAATGAAATCTAGATCAAATGATGATTTGTAAGTAAATTGGTAACGTGGATGTTCGTTTTTGTTTTTATTTCCGTAGAAAAGAAACAACATCACATATCAAAAATATGCTTTTTTAAAACTATAAATTGTAATATTATTATCTATCAGCAAGGTAACACAACATTCTGCGATTGAAATTACAAGCGACGACGAGGAACGAACACGATCTGAAATGATTATTGAGTTTTGCTCAATGAACATTTCAGATCGTGTTCGTTTTTTTCGCGCGCGAAAAGTAACCGAAGTTCGGCCGAACTTCGGCTTCCGTACATATTTAAACCGAACATTCGGCCGAATTCGACATTCGGCAGGACCCATATTCGGGGCAACACTAATTCATATACTTAACACTACTTGCTATGTAAATATCAGTGACAGGAAGCTATTAAAACATTATCATTATAAACTAAGTGGAAAAAAATCCTGTAATTGAACACATCTGCGTACCCCTTTAGAGGGTACACAAAGTAAAGCGCCTGTCAGGGTTCGAACCTACGACCTACAGCTCGTAAGTAGCGGCAATTACCACTGGGCCACCACTGCCCTGAACTAATCACTTTTGAATCCATAAAATTGTTCGGTCGCAAGTTCGCAATACGCTGTTAAATTCTGAAAATAGGCTTCTCTGCAGCTGCAATACTACCCATGCCCCGATTTTCTAGAAGGTTTGAAAGTTTTAAACTAACGCAAAGAGGAACATCTTGAATTAAATACTGTTGTTTTTTGTTAGAATATACTGTCTCACTGCTGAGCAAAGTCCATCCCCAAATCTTTCCAGGAACTTTTTCCAGCGCCACGTCCAACCAGTCTTCGCGGTACACGTCTAGGTCATCTCGCCATCTCTTTCTGGGCCGGCCTCGGCGGCGCCGTCCATTTTCAGGCACCCATTGTGTGGAGATCTTTGCGGTCATCATGCATACGGCTGATGTGACCCGACCAATCCCATATGAGCCTGGCAACCTACCTTCCTACATCCAGTATGCCCGTTTTGGAACGCAGCGTGGTGTTTCTAATTCTGTTCTGTCTTTTAACACCCAGAATGCTGCGGTCCATCGCTCTTTTGCAAACTCCAAGACCGAACTTTTGCGACTCGGTGAGCGACCAGGTCTGAGCACCATAGCTTAGGACGGGCACGATACACATGTCGACGAGTTTGCACTTCAAGGAGATCGGTAAATCACCCTTCATTAGCATCTTCAAGGACCATTAGCTTTTCGCGTTCTCGATTCAGCGATCGATCTCTCTTTCCTACCTGTTTTCGAAAGAAACTAACTGTCCTAAATAGATAATTAAATACTTACGTAGGTATATAATTTGATAAAAAATTAGGTATGTACAAAAAGTATGAATGAGACTAATATAACGTTTAATTATAGTTTCTTACATACTATAATTAATGTTTAGGTACTTTACAAATGGACATTTTAATTGCTGTAGCAATTTGCAAATTAAGATAACGAATATAGGACAGTTCATTAACGATAAGCAAGAGCTAAAGAATTTAGAAACTTAGCCAAAAGGATTAAAAACCTATTTTATAATATTCAAAAATGACCTATATTTATTAAATCCTAAATAAACTAAGGGCTGATTTTTCATTCGACAGATAATTTTTATTCGTGGAATAAAATTGACGTCTGACAGAGTTTTTATCGAAGAACTGTCAAAAATTCAAAATTATTCCACAGATAAAATTACCAATTAAAAAATAAGTCTACACTAATCGACAAATTAATTAGTCTAGACTTTATGTACCTACATATGTACCATGTGCATTTTTTGTTATTCTTGTGTATCTAATTTGAGAATATTTTTGGGATGCATTAAGAAGCCTCCTCGTGTAGTGCAGTATGTTCTGCCAGTTATTCAACTGAACCGAGCGCTCGGTGCATCTTGGAGAGTCACACCCTTTTGGGTGTGACTCCTTATTTGACTGGCTAATTCTTCCCTTGCGGTGGTAGAGCTAACGCCCACCTGGTTTGCGACCACCCTCCCACTGGAGATTGGCGTTAAGCATCTTCTGGGCGCGCTCGTTCGATCATAGCTTTCCATCAGGCGTGATCGAGGTCAAGAGCGGACACATTTAGCAAAAAAAAAAAAAAAAAAACTCCGAACCCAATACATAAATATTGAGTACTAGCCAGGTACTAGCTTTTGCCCGCGGCTTCGTGGCTGCGCTCGCGTGGATTTCGGAAATTATTTTAGGGGAACGTACTACCAGGAAAAAGTATCGTTTGTCATGACTTTGTCTTCGGTCATGATGGTCTATCGATGCGCCAATTTGCATCCAAATGTTCAGACGCTAAGGTGCGAAAAGATAACAGACTTACTTTCGTATTAACCCTTTAACCGCTTACGTCGGGTTAATGCGACAAATATTTTCGTGTCCATTTCACCAGACTCGTATATTTATGAACCACATCTCGTTTACTCTGTTTTTTTTTTTTTTTAAATTGAATCATTGTACTGGGCGCTGGGGGCACGACAACTGAGGGGCAATTCTCGTAATTTTTAAGAACGTTCACAGTCTGATCTGTGTCAATCTGTCAAAAATACTTAAAATTTCCCTATATTTTGACAAGTTTTTGACATTTGTTTGTCGCCGAGATGAGACTGCGACTAGATTTTGAACGTTTTAAATTAGCAGAATTGGCCTACTGTTATGAAGCCGGGCGGTTAAAAGGTTAATTAGTATGGGCATATTTTAAAAATTATAATTTAGCTATCTGTACTAAGTTAATAATAAAGTTTGTTTGTTTGAACGTGCAAATCTCTGGAACGACCGGTCGGATTAAAAAAAATCTTTTTCCATTTGATAACCCGATTCTTGAGAAAGGCTATAGGCTCTTTAACATCACGCTTAGGAGCCGAGCAAAAAGGAAAAAGGTAGAAAGAAAGCTAAGCTAAATCGAAGTAATAGCGCGGACAGGACAGGCGATGCGATTCTACGGGGTGGGTCGGGGAACAAGAAATTTCACGCGGACGAAGTCGCGGCCAGAAGCTAGTGTATTTATAAAAACAAACATTTGCAAAAAAATAAGAACCTGTGATAAAACATTTGAGTGAATTGGAATAATTACCTAAGTAAGACCACAGATAATATAATACTCTAGTACTAAGACATTACAATAATAGGTCCTACTCCTACGCAGTAGAGAATAAGAAGTTATATATTCGAACATAAAATAGTATCCATGTGAAATCTAATCGAGAACTCAAATACATTAATGACAGATACATACCTTAGATCTAAGCATCTCACTTTAGCACCATACATTTTTTGTAACGCTGGGGGTATCCTCCGGCAATCTTGACCGCAGTAGCTTAACTAAAACAAATTAACAGAAGCATAATCATAATCAGACTATAATGTTCCCACTGCTGGGACACAGGCCTCCTCTCTTCGAAAGGGAGTCGGCTGTAATCTAGCACGAGGTACCAGTACGGGTTGGTAGATGTCACATGTCTTCGATTTTTTGGTTCTAGGACATGCTGGTTTCCTCACGATGTTTTGCTTCACCGTTTTGAGAGTAGTGGTGATGAAATATTTTACACAAAGTAAAGCGCCTGTGTCGGTTCGAACCTACGACCTATAAACTCGTAAGTCGAGGCCGTTACCACTGGGCCACCACTGCTCCCGAAACAAATTAAAAGTCCATACATTAAGAAACAAATATGTATTTATGTTTCACTTCATCTTATTGAAATGCTAATCCTACTTCCTACTAATATTATAAATGCGAAAGTTTGTGAGGATGGATGGATGGATGTTTGTTACTCTTTCACGCAAAAACTACTGAACGGATTTTGATGAAACTTTACAGTAATATAGTTTATACATCAGAATAACACATAGGATACTTTTTATCCCGATATTCCCACGGGATCAAAACTTACGCGGGTGAAATATAATAATAATAAAAAAAAATGATTATTTTCTCCACCACATAAAGAAAAGTTAGTACAATACATAATTGTGTATGTCACGGCTAATAGCTGAAGTGCGGCTACACCTAGTTTTAGCCGGGTACAACTAGGTGCAGCCGGTCACATGCGGTTCGTGTGTACTTCGGGTGACATCGGTTGCATGGTTGCGGTCGATCGATAGGCGACGTAGGATGCAAGAGCGAGCGAAGGGCAGCCCGGAAATAGGAGCCCCGCATAGCGGGGCTCCGTCAACGTAGGATGCACCTAGGTGTACCTGGCTGAAACTAGGTGTAGCCGCACTTCGGTTATTGGCCGTAATATATAAAAAAACACATTGATGTTGTGGAGACTGGAGCCTGTACTAGGAATACCTGTGTTACAGGTCTCCATGCCTCCAAACTATCGGACAACTCCTACTGATACAAACGTCTACTAACAGATGATAATGGGATGAGAGATAAAAATAATGTAAAACAAGGAAAATACTAAGCAAATAATTAATTAGACAGCAAGTGCGTGTAGGTGTGTGAGTGTGGGTGTTTCGGTGCGTATTGAGTTTGTGTGTGATATTCAAAACTTGTCTTAGTATACCTACGTACTTAGGACTGCCGAGCTGCTTTATATGAGCTGACTTCCAAGAGTCCCTCAGTGGCTTCATAATCGTGAGATTGAAGCCAATTTTGGACTTTAATTTTAAAATTTAATATGGATAAGGAGTAGATGGAAATGGCTTTATTGACTTTGTTGTAAAGTTAATATGTAGAAAACAAAAGAATCTACGGCTGAAGCTTGTTTTGAAGGACCTTGATTTACAGACTTTGTTTGCGTCCCTTGGTAAGGATTTCGACAGGATTGTATGGAAGTTGCGTATGCAGGCACGAATGATAGTGCTTAAAAATGAATAATTAGCGAACAGAGTACTACCTATGTAGGTACCATGCACTGCTGGTAAAGTTCTTTCGTAGGAAAGAGAAAGGGATGTTTACGACTAGCTTTAAGAACAGCTCTCTGAGCTCTCTCCAGCTCAGATAGATGTCTTTGGGGCTCCGCCCCATGCCGTTAAGCAATATGATAAAATTGACTGAACTAGTGAATAGTAGGTACCTATACGGTGTCAATGGTCTTGGTTTCCTCCACATGGCGTAGATTCTTGAAAACATACATATCGACGCTTGAAAGGCAAAATTGACTAAGCGACATAGGGCTAACTTTACAGAAGTACATGTAATCATATAAATTATGATTCTGATGATTAAGATTTCTAAAACAGTAAGAATTAAGCCTGTAGTATGATTACAAGAAATTATATGATTTTTTCTGAGAAGTTAAACTTAAATTTTTTCTCCTGTAAACCCTACCCTTTTTTTTTCCTGTCCCTTTGTCGCTTAGTCAATTTTGCCTTTCAAGCGTTGATATATAAATTTTCGCGTAAGTGCATCTACGTGCGGCTGAAAACTAAGACGATCGTCAATCTGAATACCCAAATATTTGATAACAGCCGTTTTTTTTTTAAAGTAGGACATGAGCAAGGATTGTCTTGCAGGAAAGAGAAAGTGTGTGATGTTATTGAAAGGGTTAGGTACCTACCCTTGTTTCATAAAAAAAAAAATACAAATTATCACTTCCCAAACAATTGTCTGCATAATTTCATTTGCAAAATTAATACTTAGCAAATAAACTCTTCACTTATTAGTGAAGAGTTTATTTGCTAAGTTTAATTGTAGCGCAAACCTAATGTTTGGATCTGAACGTTTAAACAATAACTTGCTTACCAACTAGTATTTCAGTAAAAAATAAGTCAAATATTTTGTATTCTTATTTTCAATTGACCATTTCTATTCAGTCAATTGCTTAGAGTCAATGACAAAAGATTTGCATCCTCATGTCAGTTAAACAGAATATAAAAATTAAATTACAATGTGTTTTGTTAATATAAAATCAATGGTGAAAATTTCGTAATAAAAGATAATTTTTTTGATGAAAATAAAAGAATATTGATAATGTCAACACTAAGTTTAATGACCACTTTATGTCACAGTTCATAGAATTTTACACGGATCTTTTAAAGTGGCACAAATGTCTTTAAACAATTATACATTAGACATGACAATATATTATCTGATAACAATAAAACATTTCCACTTTGTTTTTGTATGTGTACTAACAAGGATAAACGTACGTATGACGTAATGTTCGAATTAATAATGCATTAAGGAAATGAAAATAATATTGACATGACGCCAAAAGTCTGTAAAAATAATTAAACTCGCTCTAGCTTTTGTTAAATCATTGTGCAATCTTCAATATGAACCCTAAACCATTGAGTTAAATAACTAGAGAAACAAACCTCAATAAAATGTGTTAAAAAAGTGTAACCACTTTTTAAACGCGACGACGTACCTTTGAAACCACTAAACATTTAAAAGTAAACATATATCTGTCTCACTTACACACGTCGTAAGAATAATACCGTCGCTTGGATTAGACAAAGACCGCAATATAAACATGCAATGACGGGATGGGGTTGCCTACCCATGCGAAATTTTACCCAACATTTGATGCCATAAAAAGCGTTATACGTTAAAATAAATTATTTTTAAAATTTTTGAATTATGTATTTCTTATTGGAGTGTAATAGAAGTTTATAAATAATTAAAATAACTAAGACATTTTCTTTTTGAATATTTTTCTTTATTATTAATGAAATTGAATGATTGAGTAGGTAGCCAGTCAGTCTCTTTTCTCAGCAATCGGATTAGTTCCACCCATTTTTCACGGCGTGCTGCATCTTTAGGCACCCTGCTACGCTGTTATTATTAAAAAAAATATTTAAAATCACTTATTCCATAAATTAAAAACTCCCACAAATGTGGGAAACTAAAACTAAGTTTTTAGTGGTAACACTGAACCTAATTTACAAAATTCTAAATTTTATTGCGTTTTTACGTTGATGTAAACACAGAGACAATTAATTTACGTGTGGAAAGTAATTCCGGTTAATTTATTATGTTTTTGTGATCTTGAATCGCACTCTTTCGCGATATTTTTTGTCGCATGTCACTCGGTTGACTTCGGTTGGCGTCACATAGAGCACTGAACTGACGTTAGCTACGCTGATGGCTGTGGCCATCAGTCTAGTGGCAACGCCTTGGTGCGGTAATTACTAATCTAGTGTAACATATACACACATCAAAAGTGTCTAGGGATCAACATATATTTTTGCAATAACTTTTCTCCTGATTGATATTAATTAAAATTTTCTTTAAGGATTCATCAAATAAAGTGTTTTCGTTTGTCACAGTAACGATAAACCAAGTCACCTTTGCATTAATAAAGAAATTTGCCATTTTCCTAATAAAGGGATTTTTGACATTTGAACCACTAACACAAAAGTTCGAAAAAAAGACTGAAATAACAGTTTTCTCTAAAATTTTATTGGGTAACTTAAACAATTAATAATCCGTGTTTCTACCGCGAACACTAACAACACAAGAACATCGGTTTGGCATACTCAAAATGAGTTCATCCAAATCACGCTGTGGAATGGCCGCCCATGTTCGTTGCAACAACAAAAAAAGGTCTTCTTGCGACTGGATACCCTCCATATTCGGCAGAGCTCTTCTCTGTAGCATATCCCATGCATGCTCAATCGGGTTCAAGTCTGGCGACTGAGCAGGCCAGGGCAGGACATTGATGTTAGCTGCGGCGAGAGTCTGTCTTACAACTCTTGCGGTGTGCGGTCGTGCATTATCATGCATTAACTGAAATAAGGGACCGATTTGCACTTGTAGAGGAACGATGACGTCTGATACAATCGTCTCAGCATAAATTTGAGCGTTGAGGTTGCCTCTGATCCAAATCAACTCAGTTCTTCCGCCGATCCAAATACCCGCCCATACCATGATGGTTCCACCACTATAAGGATGGACTTCCTGGCAGGATTTTAATCGCTGTTGGCGTCCAGGGGTTCTCCAGTGTCGTATACGTCTTGTATCCGGTCTCATACCAAAACGAGACTCATCAGAAAAGCACACGAAACGCCATTGTTCTTCTGCCCAATTTCTGTGTTCAAGAGCCCATTGATATCGAATCCTACGATTGTGCATTGCTATAGGTGGTACCCGTAGCGGTCTTCGGGAATGAAGGTTCACTTCATGCAAGCGGTTTCTGACTGTTTGGTCGCTAATTAAGTTCCCTGAAGAGTGATGAAGCCTCACGGCTAACATCATGGCGGTTATTGTTGGAGCTCTTCGAGTTAAGATTTGAATGTATCGGTCTTGTCTCCGTGTGGTGCAGCGATACCGTCCTCCATGGCGCTCAGCCACGGTACCAGTGCTTCGGTAACGTGTCCAAAGTCGACTGATAACACTCTGACTTGTATTCAGAGCTAAAGCCACAGTACGTTGCCGGGAACCAGCTTCTATCATTCCCACGGCTCTGAGCATTTCTTCCCTGCTTAAATGACGTCGCCGCTCCATAATAACGTTGGTTTTAATCAGTAGTAGGGAAACAGTAGCACTAATAATGTCTTCAATGCGTTGTATGTTTTTATAGGGAAAATATTGACAGCTGATTTTCATCTTTTACTCGAATTTGATTCACAGTTCCTGATTCAAATTATGAAATGCACCAAAAAGGATCCATATAAATTTATAAAATCATAAATTTATTACAAAGCCACATCTCAATCTCAAGAAATCCGCATAAAAATGCTTGATCCCTAGACACTTTTGATGTGTGTATACCAATGCCCTAAATGGTCAAAAACATTGCGCAAGTATATCTTGTGTGCTAATTGTGCATTGTAATTGTTCATGTAGGAGCCGCCTTAGGCGAAAACTTTCTATTGGGGTTTTAAACTTTTTTCATAAACTGGAGTTGTGTATCGGGCCCGCAAATCCTACTAATATTATAAATGCGAAAGTTTGTATGTATGGATGTATGGATGTTTGTTACTCTTTCACGCGAAAACTACTGAACGGATTTTGATGAAACTTTACAGTAATATAGCTTATACATCAGAATAACACATAGGATACTTTTTATCCCGATATTCCCACGGGATCAAAACTTACGCGGGTGAAACCGCGGGGCGCAGCTAGTCTTTAATATTTCTCTAGTCTTTTATCGTTGCAGACTTTTAAATGTTGGCGTATTTTAGGGATTTACAGCAAAAGTTTCTTGTGGGGTGATTATCGCAGAGTAGGTAACTTTTAATCTATGAGTCGTAGTTTTAGATTGCTTAAATATTTATGAATTATCTCCCCGTTTAGTCTGAGATAAATTTCATGCAAAACGAGGCATGAAAAGATAGCGTGGGATAGATAACTATACATATTTTTAGCAAGACGCAATTCGTTATTAGATTTATGGGTAAGTGTACACACACACTAATCTCACGATTCAGACAAAGAATAAACGGATATTCACGAACAAAGTCTTGTCAAAGTATAATCGCGAGAATTATTATGAACCGCCGACATCTCGCATCGCCCATAACAACGTGATTTCAAAGGCTGCGACTGCTGCGAGGATGCCATACGGGGCTGTCAATCGCACCGTTAACAAATCTATAAGTTCTCCTTCCATCCCTACATGGGCATGACATTCGCTCTTAATCCAAGATTACGCAGCCTTACACATACGCATTTGTTTTTAATTCCTTCTCTTAAGGGTGGGCCTAAACGTTTTGAATTTTTGAAGAAAGGTGGATTACGATGTTCAAACGTTTAAGCTATACTTAAAGCTCTAAAACCGGTAAATAATCTTCAGGTGTATCTACTTATACTATGTACGCGCCTATCTATCACTAACAAGTCATAAAAATAACCTTTAATTAGTAAAATTTTTACAGATTTTCTTCTAATCCATTGCACCACCAATGAATCAAAATAAAATCTCGAATGGCATTAAATAATCGTATGCTTTAGTAACCGGCCTAGCACCTGATGGCCAGTGACATAATCAGTTTTGAAAACCGGTTTGGGTTTGTGTCCAAAACTCGGTGCTGTAGTAAAAGGTCATATGTTAACTTTGTTGTGTTGCGACTTTGCGAGCACGCATGACAACTGTGGCCGAAAATGCAACCATATTATTTCAGATTCAACCTAATTAGAATTTTATATAAAAATAAAACCTAATTTCGAAATTCATAAGCTCTATAATCTATACATATAATAAATCTGTAGAAAAGTCATTTTTGTACATTGAAGAAATTGAAACAAAAAATAGCCAGCGTGTGAAAAGATAAGTAACAGAACCCATTTCCATCATTTTTGAAATTTTTGTCTGTTTGTCTGTTTGTCTGTTTGTTTGTGCGCACATCACGTAAAATCTACGAATTCAATGCTGACAATGTTTATATACAAAAATTATACGCAACTTGAGGTTTAACTTAGTTTTTGTTTCATCGAAATCGGTTCACTCTATCAAAAGATATGATTAATTTAGTGAGTTCAAGAAGTAAAATATTACGTTACGCAATTAAGTATAGTACTTGCAACGACATCTTAAGACTAAAAATAGAACTAATGTTGATAGTTGAAATCTAAATCCGATAGATGGCGTTGTGCAAATGACGTCATTTTCTGAATCGCGGTGTTAAGATTTTCCGCGCGAGGATGACGTCCACCGTGTTTACTAGGCAAATTGGGTTTCGTTAGGTGTCTTAAAAGTTCTTGCGTGTGTCGTAAAAGTTCTTTGGTTGCTTGGTTTATCGATTTTCTAAATTGGTCGAAAAAAAAGTATTTGCTTATCTTATTGGTTTCGTTTGGTCAACTTTGGTCATTGGTTTGAAGTACGAAGTAAAGATTGTATTTGATTTACTTCGTAGTTTGAATCCAATAGTGCCAATCGTTATACAGTAAGTTAGTGTTGCCAATTCGTTGAGTCACGACCACGAACAGACGATACGTTGTCACACTAGACTGTTCGACGCACCGTTCTTTTAAGTTTGTAGGCTATTCAGTCATAAGTGTTGTTAGTTTTGTATATTGCTTTAATTTTCCTTGAAAATGCCTCAAAGAAAAAAAACTAACCTTTCGCTGCGTAGCCGAAATGCGAAAAGGATGAGACTTTGTAGGTCTCAGGAATCGGAAGAAGATCGTGAAGCACGGTTATCTGCTAACCGAGAGCACATCGCTCTTTCACGTGAATCGGAAACGTTCACCGAAAGGGAGTCACGTTTAAGTTCACAAAGAACACGGACCGCGACTTTGCGGTCTCAAGAGAGTATCCAGGAACGCGAAGACCGGCTGTCTGCTGATCGGGAGCGCCACTCTCTCTCACGTGAGTCAGAGACATTCACAGAAAGGGAGTCGCGCTTAAGTTCGCAAAGAACTCGGACCGCGACTTTGCGTTCTCAAGAGAATATCCAGGAACGCGAAGTTCGGCTGTCTGCTGATCGGGAGCGCCAGTCTCTCTCACGCGAGTCAGAGACTTTCACAGAAAGGGAGTCGCGCTTAAGTTCGCAAAGAACTCGGACCGCGACTTTGCGTTCTCAAGAGAATATCCAGGAACGCGAAGTTCGGCTGTCTGCTGATCGGGAGCGCCAGTCTCTCTCACGCGAGTCAGAGACTTTCACAGAAAGGGAGTCGCGCTTAAGTTCGCAAAGAACTCGGACCGCGACTTTGCGTTCTCAAGAGAGTATCGAGGAACGCCAAGCACGTCTGTCATCTGACCGAGAGCGACACGCTCTCTCGCGCGAGTCTGAATCTCTCTCCCAAAGAGAAGAACGATTACAAATAGCTAGACATAACTATGTAGGTGTACAAAGAAACAATGAAAGTTATCTTGCATCTGAAAGGGAAAGAATAGATGAACTAAGACGAGCAGAAACAGCAGAACAACGTCAATCTCGCCTAGAAATAGAACGAGCTCGATACCATATGAATAGAGAAACAAATAGCGGAGCTGATGAGTCCATGGAAAATGACGATGCAAATATTTTATTACCTTGGGACAATAGGGAAAAATCAGGGTTCACATATTCGTCTAGAATTAATTATGCTGGCTTTACTTTCGTGGGTGACATGAGAGAAATTTGTAATTTTTGTCATGCTTTGAAATGGAGGAAAGAGACAGATGGAATGTGCTGCTCAAATGGAAAAATTGTTCTTCCAAATTTCCAAGATCCACCACACTTACTTAAAAGTCTCCTGAATGGCGATCATCCCCAGTCGAACCGTTTTTTGGATAATATTCGTTTATATAACAGTGCTTTCCAAATGACTTCCTTTGGGGCAAAACAAATAACGGAAGGACCGTTCATGCCAACCTTCAAAGTACAAGGTCAAGTTTATCACCTTATTGGATCTTTGCTGCCAGAAAATGAACCCAAATTTCTCCAAATTTATTTTGTATCCGATTACACGCAACAGCTCAATGTTAGAAATCACAATTTTCCCCAGTTCAATGCTGAGCTTTTGGGTCAACTTCAAGAATTGCTGCATCACGTTAACCAGTACGTTCGTGAATTCAAAGCTGCATTGGAGTCAATTCCACAAGGCAGCAATGATTTCAAAATTGTTATAAGTGCCGATAGACGTCCTGTGGGTGAACACCGTGGAAGACACAATGCACCCGTCGCAGATGAAGTTGCAGTTGTTTTAGTCGACCAGGAGTGTGAGAGACGTGATATCGTGTTGCGTACACGCGACGATCGCCTTCAACGCATTTTGGAAACCCACCGAGCTTACGACGCCCTGCAATATCCACTAATTTATTGTCATGGTGAAGATGGGTATAATTTTGGGCTGTACCAAGTGAACCCTACTACGAGAGTCACTAATTATCAAAAAAAAATATCTGCTCAACAATACTATTCCTACCTTTTACAAATAAGGCAAAACAGTTTCGTATATTTGCAACGATTTCGTGGTTTGTTCAGCCAATTTATTGTGGACATGTACGCAAAAATAGAAACTGAACGTTTAGTGTATATTCGCACTAACCAGCGACGGTTACGCGCTGAAGAATACGTGCACTTGCGGGACGCCATGCAATCAGATAATAACGTCGAAAACTTGGGTCGATTGGTTATTTTGCCATCCAGTTTCACAGGCGGTCCGCGGTATATGCACGAACGAACGCAAGATGCTTTTTGTTACGTCCGTAAATACGGCCGGCCGGACCTTTTTATAACATTTACAACAAATCCAAAGTGGACGGAGATTTGCCAGGCACTTCTCACAGGACAGGCGTCATACGACAGACATGACATTATTGCTAGGATTTTTCATTTAAAACTCAAAGTCTTGATTAATCTACTTACAAAGGAGAAAGTTTTCGGTTCAACTCTTTGTTTTATGTATAGCGTCGAGTGGCAAAAGCGTGGTTTACCCCACGCGCACATTCTTCTGTGGCTGGAAGAAAAAATTCGTCCCGATGCTATAGACAGTGTCATAAGTGCAGAATTTCCGGACTATAATGCAGATCCGATTTTGCATGACATAGTAAAAACACATATGGTTCACGGGCCATGTGGCCTCTTAAACAGGGAATCACCGTGCATGAAAGATGGTCAATGCTCAAAAAAATACCCCAGAGCACTGAAAGAACTAACTATGGCTGGGGAAAATGGGTATCCGCAATACCGGCGAAGATCACCGTCACAAGGTGGTTTCACAGCTACTGTCAGATTCCGTGGACAAGAAATAATTCTAAATAATAGTTGGGTGGTACCGTATTCTCCAGTTTTGTCAATCGCTTTTCAAGCACACATTAATGTTGAAATTTGTAATAGCGTCGAATCTATAAAATATATATGTAAATATGTTAATAAAGGTAGTGATCAAGCCATGATAGCACTAAGAAATAACAACCAATTTGATGAAGTGACAAGGTATCAATCTGGCCGATACATAAGCTCTTCGGAGGCAGTTTGGCGCATTTTGAGTTTCCCTATTCATGAAAGGTATCCGCCAGTCATCCATCTTGACGTGCACCTGGAAGGCGGGCAGCGAGTTTACTTTCAGCCAGAAAATGTGGCAGAAAGAATGAACAACCCAAGACAAACCACCTTGCTCGCATTCTTTCGCCTTTGCGAAAGAGACAATTTCGCTAAGTCTCTGTTGTACAATGAAGTGCCACATTATTATACTTATAACAAGCAGCAAGGTGTTTTTAATCGCAGGAGACGTGGAACTGCTGTAGAAGGCGAGTCCGGCATTTTTAAAGAACACGTGATTGGAAGAGTATACACGGTGCACCCAAATAATGCAGAGTGTTATTATTTACGCCTTCTTCTTCACACAGTGCGAGGACCTACTTCTTTTGCTGAGCTCCGCAAAGTGGACGATATAGAATATCCCACATTTCAAGCTGCTTGCCGCGCACGGCATTTATTAGATGGCGATCAGCATTGGGATGATGCTTTAGCCGAAGCATGCGTCAGTGATAGTCCACATCGTTTGCGCCATTTATTTGCCATTTTGTTGACATTTTGTGGCCTATCGGACGCTGGGCAGTTGTGGCAAAAATATAAAGACGCGTTTGCCGAAGATTTTTTGAGACAGCAAAATATAAATAGTGAAACTTCTGACCAAGTACGTGAAAGCTGCCATAATAGGGCTTTGCTGGCTATACAAGATATAGTTACAAGTATAGGAGGGAACCCCCTCAGTCAATACGGCTTGCCGACACCGACAGTTGGTGGGGAACGAATTAATAGGGAGTATACATCTGAAATAAATTACAACCCCGAAGAGTTAGCAGAAATATTGCGAAATGGCTGTTCAAATTTGACGTCAGAACAACGTCAAATCTTTGATAGAGTATGCTGTAGTGTAGAACATTCATTAGGAGAAATGCTGTTTTTAGATGCACCTGGTGGAACAGGTAAAACTTTCCTCACTAAAGTTATCTTGGCTCAAATAAGGAGCCAAAACAAAATTGCCCTTGCCGTCGCTTCCTCAGGAATAGCTGCCACTTTATTACCAGGAGGAAAAACTGCACATACAACATTTAAAATACCAATCGACTTGGACCGCACAGAAAACCCTGTTTGCAACGTGTCTCGCAATAGTGATAAAGCAAGGGTTTTACGCGATTGCGCCCTTATCGTTTGGGACGAGTGTACGATGGCAAATCGTAAAGCTGTGGAAGCTGTAGATAGAACGTTGCGAGATATAAGACAAAATGACCGACCGATGGGAGGCTTAACGGTGCTATTCTGTGGAGACTTCAGGCAGACACTCCCTATAATACCCAGAGGAACGAGGGCCGATGAAATAGGTGCCTGTTTAAAGAGCTCTATTTTATGGCGTAGTGTCATATTAACTAATTTGAGCTTTAATATGCGAGCATATTTGGGAGGTGACGCAAACGCGCAGGTTTTCTCAAATTTACTACTTCAAATTGGTAACGGCACATACCCGACTCAAGAAGGAGGTAAAGTAACTTTAGTCGAAAGCCTGTGTTCTTCTGTTGCCTCACAGCAGGAACTCATTTCCTCTGTATACGGAGATCCATCAGAGATCTCGAACCATGACGCTGCTTGGCTATGCCAACGAGCTATTTTGGCACCTCGCAACGACCAAGCAGCAGCAATAAATTCTCAAATATTGGTACATGTTTCTGGAGAAAGTAGGGAATATTTATCTATTAACACGGTTTTAGAAGAAGGAGATGCCACCCACTATCCAGTAGAGTTTTTAGACTCTCTAAATACACCAGGTCTTCCAGCACACAAAATTTATTTAAAAGTCGGAGTACCAATCATTCTACTCAGAAATTTAAGCCCACCAAAACTATGCAATGGAACTCGGTTGAGAGTAACAAATCTCCAACGAAATGTCATCGAAGCCGAAATCTTAACAGGTTGCGGCTCCGGTGATGTTGTTTTCATTCCCAGGATACCCATTATCCCCAATAATTTTCCGTTTACTTTCAAACGTGTGCAATTTCCTGTAAGCCTCTGTTACGCTATGACTATTAATAAAGCCCAAGGCCAGACGTTATCCGTTGCGGGTGTAGACCTTACTTTTGATTGTTTTTCACACGGCCAACTCTATGTTTCTCTATCACGTGTTAGCAACCCAAACAACCTTTTTGTATATGCTCCGGGTAATTCCACCGCTAACATAGTATATAGAGAAGCATTAACGTAATCAACTATACCAAAGTCAGGACTCTTATCTAAATCATCAAAAAGGTGATATACTCTTATCTAAACGACGTTGTTTTGTTCTCGACAACCACGCGAACGAAGTCGCGGGCACAGCTAGTGGGTAATATGAAGAAGAGAAGTTGTTCGTTAGGTTGTATTAATAACCTACTTAAACCTCGAAGTATGTTGTAAAAAATTTAAGTCCTGACGTCAAGGGAAAGTTACATATTATTCTGGAAGAAATTTACGGTCGTGTCACTTACTGGTTTCATTTGTACGTATTGTATTTACTTTATCTTTACTGCGGGAGTGCGGGTCATTTTATTAGCCTCGTAACAACCTATTTATTACCGACAATGTAACAGATGCGTGTTCTAACTGTACAGAACTGTATACCACTATAATATTATGGCCCTTAAGATCAAGTTATGTCCAGGTTTATCGTTCTTGGGTACTAAGTTCCTATATTCTTTTATTGAAATTAGACTTTGGTTGTAAAATTATTTTTTGACGCGAAAGCAGGGGATCCTGTTTTTTTTAAATTACTCTTGTCACTTGAATACCTACCTACTTATAAGTTTTTCATAGGCGGCGAATGATTTTTGTGAAGACAAACAGATTGAGGTTCGTTTTTGTTTTTTTTTGGGCGTTTTTTGTAGGTAAATGAATGTAAATAATGCAATCAGACGGGATAGCTCTGCCGAGAAGTGCCGTAGGTTGGTTATCGTTCTTATTTCATATCAAGGTGCGGTCATCCATCGTAGAGATGCGTGCTTTGAAAACATTGATATGTCTCCGTATAATTATGAACATTGTTAGTTTACAATCTATCTTGCGAGATTATAAACTATCAACAAATTGTGAACATACCTACTACATAATATTTTACTAGTTTACAATAGAAGACTAACTTTCAAAAGACTCCCGGGGGGGGGGGGGGACTGAGGTTTAAACACACAAATTTTGCGCAAATAAGGGTTTCGTTCGGGACATCCTAAAAGTACATTAAAACAGCGAATAGTCGATTGTTTAACCTTGACCTCTCTAATCCAATAATGCATTATTCTGTACGTACCTGTGTAATATTACTTAAGAAAATAACACACATTTCACAACAACATGTCACTTATCGATATAATATACAATTTGTAACTGAATGAATGCACATTATGAGAATCGTTTACTGAAACGATTTCTGTCATTTTTAATATAAGTACCTAAGTATTTTTTTTTTACCAAAAATAATTAAAACTACGTAAATTACAGTCACACTTTCGCAGTACAGACAAAACAAAACAAAATGTAATGGACGAATTACCTACCACGCTAGACGCTTATACGTGTGCGACTGTGTGCATGCGTAGAATTGTAATGTAACCACAATTTTCTCCCACAAGCAGTACCTATAGCTAATTTAATAACTAAACAATGTTTTATACATAGTACAAAAAAATCAGTGTAGGTGTTAATATTATATCATACTTAATATTCTAATTAGGGTGTTTGGTGGTGCAATACCCGAAGAGTGGTATCATCATCAGAATATTTTATGAGATAATGGCGTTAACCTCACCTGAATTTCTTTTTCCTCAACTAAAATATTGACATGAGAGATGTGTTTATTTATTTATTTATTTATATATACTTTATTGTACACCAGAAAATACATAACAAAAAAAAAAAAAAAACAATTATTACTACAAAATATACAATGTGTTCCACTCTTCTATAATTAGGTAGCACAAAATGTTCGATTGTTAGCAGCTCTAATTTATATGTGAAGCGCGTTTTTAACACTTTATTTGAATCCTCGGCTTTTCTCAAACGAGTAATTACACCCCCGTACTTTGTTACCAATAGCAACAATTTGTAGATGCCCAAGGGAAACAAATATGATTCGAAGTATGTAAGGAATATGATGCCAACATTAAAAACATTGCCAAAATTTTCCGACAGTTTTCTGGACACGGTATTGATATAAGACGGCATTTTGAAAACCAGTACGTATTTCCGTAATCAACTGCAATCATTGATTTATGTCTCTGAATATGATTTACTACATTTCTGTTTCTTTCACTGTATGTATAAGAAAATTGAAGATTTCTAGTAAATGCACTATATGGATTATCTCGTCAAATAAATTAATTGAAAGCTCCTTCCGTTTAACACATTGTAAGTGCACAATCTATAAAATCACGCCCTTCACTGCCTAGATAAGCTGATTAAATCGTACTTAATTAGTTATAACTGAAAAGACCCTTGTCTTCAACATCATTGTGTTAAAAGATAACAACACTAGAAGCACTTCTAGTTAGACAAGTTCGTGAAAGATTAGAAAAATAATGTGGTGTAGTTTCTTCGTGACATCGTATTTATGGCATCATGCATAATTTAATTACTGCACACACTGTAGCGTGCTGTAGCGTACAAGAAGTTATTTCTTGACATGATTACACTCAAGTGTGTCAAGTTTGTAGGATAAGTTCGTGGCTTTAAGCCTCATTTACGCGACTGCGATTTAGCGCGACTTAATTGCACGTTGAGTCCCATAAGTTGAAGCAACGTCTAAATTTACATATTGGTAAGACGATGCAAGTCATTTGTTGCTACAAGAAACTTGCAACTCACTAGAGAGCGTACACAATGGTCCATCTGAAGGACTAACTGCGGAAACCAAACCCTCTAACATAGAACAGATCCACAGCTTGCAATGTAATGCATAATGTACGCTACAATATAAATGCATTTAAGATCCAAAGTTTCTTGTTGCATAAAACAGGAAGAGTAACTTTCACGACGAAGTTAATAAACTATAACAGCAATAAGTTTAAGAGAAGTTTCAATTTAAACTTCCGAATTCGACTTGCAGCGGAATTGAAGCAATAGTTGCGAGAACTTCGGCATCTTTGATACGCGGAACCGAAATAACATTCAAAATTGAGCGCAAATATAGACAGACCTAGATAACGCAAGTATCACGATCTGTATGAAAACCTACTATGACGTCACAAGCACTCTTTCTCACTCACGCTCACCCAGAAAGAAAAAAAAAACCCAGAAACCACCCACCCACCCAGAAAGCCAAACCCAAAGAAAGTGGCTGCTTACGATTTTTGTACGTAAGTTGGTGCGAATTTTGGCACGCGAAGTATTTATGTGTATCTATATCTGTGAAATTGAATTTTTAGAAAGGAGATGGCTAAATGACTGCCCCCAGCATGAATAGAAATCTCACATTAACTCGTAATATTTAAAAAATCATTCATGAATTATTTAGTGTTTAATAATTTCCTAGAACTTTCGTAAACTGTTAAACATAAAAAAGTATATTAATTGTTTTTTTGATTAACATGTCAAGTTCAAGGGGAAATAACACTACGGCAAGCTAGGGAGGGGTCATCGCTTTTCCAGAATGTGAAATGAAACTGTACTTATATCGATTTTTGATAACAGGCATCATAACAATTTATTTTCCGAAACTAAGGCGTTTAACTCTGTGTCCTTTAGTTGTTTGTTATTATGTTTTCACAGGGTTTTAATTCGGAAAATGGGGCTGTTTTTAAAGTGACAATCGATTTTACTCAATTCCAATCTAATATAATCAGAATCAAACAAATAAAAATAACTGAAAGCTTTAGACTGTGCTTGTTCGTTTAATCTTATTACATACCTATTTTGTGTCGAAAAATAAAAACTGAATAGTGGCCGATAAAACTTATTAATATTATTTTTTTTCTTTCAACCTACTCGATTATTCTGATGATTCGGATAAACTTGAAGTTCAATCTCTTCTCTATGAAAAAAACAAACGTCACATGCTAGTTTATTATCTATGGTCAGATGTTACGACTTATCTATGGTCAGATGTTATGCATGTCAGACTGTCAGACAATAGACGCCGCTACGCTCTGCCGTTTTCTTGTTCGTTGTGCTATTTTATTTTGGATTTTCGTTGACCCTCGCTTGTTTATTGGACTTATTGTGTGTGCTCGCCTATCTACTGACCTCTCGCTACTCAACACGGACTTGAAATCAAATCATCATGCGATGCATAAACTGCGGTGTGGCCACGCAAAGACTGCGGCGGCATATCGGGCGAGACACCCAGAACACATTATCAGCTCCGGCTTCATTTTTAAATCATGTTCTTGTAAGAATCACAGAATAAATTAATAAATCGTATTTTTGTTGTTTTATTTCAATATCTTTTAGGTCCTTGTCAGTGCCTAAACTAGATAACGTAGTCTAGGCACGATTTATCAATAACCACATACCTACTTACTAAGCGCTAGTTCAGACATGCGGGAACCGCGCGTTCACGAATCGCGCGGTTTTTTGTGATGCTTGATTAACCGCGTGGTTATGTCTGAACAATTACTTAATAACTCATACAAATATGACTCGCGCGATTTCCATGCGATTCTGAAATCGCGCGGTTCCCGCCGTGTCTGAACTAGCTCTAAGGCCCCCTGGCGCGTTTGTCTGTCAGCCTGTCTGCCTACGGATATAACAACAAACAGATTTTGGTGGGGTTGTCACTAGTAGATTGATTGGTTCTTCCGGAAGGTTTACTGTTTAGGCATACTGGTTATGGCATATAATGAGTTGAAATAAAGACAGTTTTCACAGACAATTTAAAAATAGGTGGTTGAAATGATGAACGTATTTGAAAAAAGGGAAAACAATTCTGCTAGGTAGGATACATTATTATTTAAACACGCGGGCGGGAGTGATTTTTGCGCGGATTGTAGAAAGCCCGTAATTACCTCTTTGTAGATATATACTCAAGTACCACCGTGCGAAACCGAGGTGTGTCGCTAATCAAAAATACCGTAAATCGTTGCAGAAATATCCAAACGCCTAGGTAAAAGTTCATAGCAATATGTCATTTGTTTGCAGTTTTTTATAACTATTGATGTAGGAGTTACACGAATATATTTTCAGGATTGTAAAGATATGAAAAGTTCCTGAAACTTTTTTCATATGAAATACTAATATTCAGCTATTCAGCATTACATATTGCAAGATTTCATGTTTATTCTTTGCTGGAGCAGTCGTCCATACTTCTATTTAGCCATCTCCTTTCTTACCTACTAAATATTCTCCGTCCATCTCACGTTCTACGACCGAGATTCTTAGCAATTAGTATAACAATTCGGGGTTGGTCAATTTTGCGCCGCTGCCTGCATGGTACAGTTGCACGGTTAATTTGCGTACATTTGCATAGATGGTTAGTGTACAGTTTCATGGATGTCTAGTGTCAGTTGCACAGTTACCTAGGTATCTTAACTGTGCAACTATTAATTGGATGTCAAGTTTATTAGTTGCACAGTTACCTAGTGTAAAGTTGCATAGTCATGTTATTTAGTTGCAATTTTCAATTAAGTGCTGTTTTAATTTCTTTAACAATCCAGCTAAGTAGTTATTTGGAATATATAAGAGAAATATAATTAATAATAACACATTAAATTAAATGCAATAAATAGAAGAGAAAAACCTTTGATTGCTGTATTTATTTATATTATACTTTATCATACACCAGAAAATACATAAAAAAATTACTTTACAAAAAATACAAAAACACACTTTTTGCCTGGTACCGTGGTACGGTAAATAAAGCATTCAATGAGTGAATGCAAAAGAACATCACATAATTTTATTATAGTGTAAACCTCTTTATTTGTAAAAAATTAGCAGTAAAAGAACAAGCCTAATATGGAACAAAGCCAGAAAAACTGAGGTACAGTATGAATGTGTAAAATTTTTAGGGTAAAACCTAATTTTGTTCAACATAATTTAAATATGTTCAACATATTTTAACATAAATTTAAATATGGTTTTGTATATTTTATTTATTTTTATCCGGACTTACATATGTAATAATTGTTTGGAAGCTCTAGGTAAATTACTATTAGTGTAATAGAAACATGATTATATGGATATTGCTATTACTTATCACTGGATTGCGGCTTACAATAACAGGGCTAAAAGTATCTTGATAAAGTTAGTAAAAAGTAAAGCTCTACAATCCTTTATCTAATCTCTGGTTTATTGCAGTTGTTACTGGGTGGTAACAACTGTTTGTCTGTATTCTAAATTATTCATTTATTTTATTACTACTCTAATGAATGTAAAAAGATTTTTTGTTTCAGTTTCCTAGATTAACCTAGCACTTATAAATATATATATATATATATTATACTTCTATAGCAAAATAACGGACAATACGCAGAGACAAGCCATCAAACAATGGTGCCTTCAAAAGTTCTTTTGAATATCAAACTTATAAAAATAAGTTACAGGTTCTAAATCTATGTATTACAATGTTATCTGTTATCATAAAAAGATAAAAATACTTGCTTGACCCTTTTCGAAGTTTAATGCAGTATTATTCACGTGGTTTTCGTCCATTTTCCTTTAAACAGTTTTGATTCTGCGATTGTTTAAATGAATTTAAATACTTAGCAATAATTAAAATAATTTACAAAACACTCAATCCGCAGTTCAGTTCACTACTGCTGATTGATAAAATGAATACAAAACAACTTGTTTGTTGTAACTTTGTTTACTTTGGTGTTTTGACAGCAAATTGATGTTGACGTTTTAATGACAGCTAGCTAGTGCGGTACGTGCTGGAAGTTTATTTAGTCGAGTTAGATTTTATTTATTATATAATGTAAACTCAATAGGTCTTTAAATACTAAATCTATTCACCGGCGGCACCGGCGGCGGCTCGCTAGAGATTTCTAAATCTCGCGTCCACACACATATTTTTTGACAACGCTAGCTACAAATCGGCTGTCAAAATCTGTATGTGTGGCGAAGTGGTCTCTATAAATAGTGAAAGGGATAATGTTTGCATTTTTAAAGATTAATCAATGACAAATCTCAATTACTCGACGTAGCGTTTTAAAATCACTAAAATAGGTTAAAGGTGAAAAACACCTAGATATACTAACAACTAACTAATAATTATTAATTTATAAGTTTTTAATTTATAAGTTCTGTGGTAGACCGCGAAATTCAAATTTTCTTATGTTTTTTGCAATTTGGAAGTCAGTGTCAGTTGTATCTTGATCAAAATTTGATTGGTGACTATAACACACAGACTACTTAGAGATACTACGCTATAACACATATAGCATTAAACCAACCGGAGACGCAACGAGCACTAATATCTATGCGAATACGTCTGCCACTTTCATCGCGGGGGACGAGGCAACGCACACAAATAGTGATAACTCAGCGTCGTTACTCACGCACACAAAAAAATAATCGAATACAAGTATAAATTATACGCACACATGTACTAACCTCACACAGAGACGCCCTGTCCGCCCTGTCCTGTACGGGATGACGTAATTTTTGCGTAAGCGATGAAAGTGCTTGACACTATCGATGTTTTGTTGTCGATGAGTTCAGCCAATAGTTGTGATAAAAAAAGCTCTTCTTTATTTAATTTTTTTTTTTTATATTTACTTATCAAATTGATCTTCAATGCAGATCAATTCTTTTTAAATAGGTAACATAGGATTTAGATTTTAAAGTCAGTCTATAAGGATTCATTGCCACGGTACAAGAACTGCCGGTCGATTCTGTAAAAATCTCACCGTGAAAACTTAGTTGAAGTGAGTTTGTTTTTTCTAGGAATTGACACTATTGACAGCTCACTCCACGCTCACTTCACCTAAGTTTTCACGGTGAAATTTTCACAGAATAGCACCGCTGCCTCGATGGTCTATTGTCCGCAAGGATGAATGCTGAACACGACGTTCTGAGTTCAATACCCGGGTCGGGCAGTGTTATTAGTTTTCTTATTAGGAATTTCTCAGTAGCAGCACGGAGTCTCTTGTTATTAGATTGTATTTTAAAACATGAAGCTTCAAAATGCTACGAGCAAATTGTACTAGTATGTTTAGGAGTCCACGAAACATGATTTGCACAAGCCAAAATCCAGACATCCCGAGTCATTGTATCTTTCGGAAATCTGAAAAATTAATAGAATAACTGTTTAGATTTAGCAATTTGTGCAACACAACTTCGTGCAACTTACTGCAATGAACACTTTAACAGGCGTTTTTTTTTTGAGACGGTGAATTAGTTTTAAGTCTACCTACATACTTTTTCTTGTCAACTTTGTTCTTCGGAATATATACGTATTTTACAGCTCCGTCGATAATTTTAATATTTCCTGCCTAATCTCACATCTCAACAATAACATACTCATAAAGTCGATATCGATATTTGTTTCTGTGCTGTCACAGCCCTCATTTTGCTACAGTGTTGCCTATTTTTAAATTAAAATTGCGTATTTTCGGGATAACTTGACCCGCAAATATTTTATAGTAATGAAGAATAACGATATGAGAAAATTGTAAGAGATTAGTGGAACATAAGTTTGATATCATTAATCAATTATTTGATAATAAATAGCAATTTTTTAAAGGGTTTAGTAAAAAAATCTTATGAAGTAAAAAAAATAAGTTGTAAACAGTAATAAATAGTAATAAGAATAACAAATGCGAAATAGAAGTTTGAAATAATTGTCAAGCTTTATAAATTACAACTATAAAAATTACACTAAATTAGGCCTTGTACGATTTAGTGGCAACATTTATTGACCGACAATATTTTTTGGTTTTTTGCAAATTTATTGCATTTTATGTTATTAATAAGACAAAATAATACTTATAGATGGAAAGTAACGTTATCCTTTTGTTTACTAGATGTTTCCGATCTATTTTTACACGAAAAAACACTGCAATTCGGCATTTTTCTCTTACGTTCGTTCCGCGCTACTGTCATTTGCTGAATGACGTGGAACGCGCGGCAACTAGTTTTATAATACTGCTATGACCGGCGGTCTCGTACCTTTGGCAAGGGGGAACGCCTGACAATGGCGTCTCCGGTTGGTTTAGTGCTCTAAGCTATAATAGGTAACGGAGTCACAAAATTATAATCATTAGAAACATTAATACAACTTTCTAAGTAGATTTGTATCATAAGCACTTTTTACCGACTTCATAAAAAGGAGGAGGTACTATGTTCGGATGTTTGTATGTTTTTTTTTTTTGTATGTTTGTTCATCGAATACTCCGCCAATTGTCGACGAATTTTCAAAATTCTTTTTTTTGTTTGAAAGGGTATGCTCCCGAAGTGGTCCCATTGTCACCAAATTGGAATCTGATGAGGGAATCCAATGGAAATCTAGGGAAACCCTCAAATTTTGTGGGCACACCTATAGCGATTTGGGTATTTTTTATAGTAACTCGTGCATTTGTTCTCAGAAAGTACCATTCGCTGAAGTGGAACTGATGATGAAGACCACAGATGGCCATCGGAACTACTCAATAATAAATATTTCACGGTTTGCGATTCGATTAGGTACTTTAATGTGGTTTCTAAGCACAATGCGTATCGTGAAGTAGAGCTGAGAGTGACTTTTCAATCAGCTCCAGTTCTCCTGCTTCTTACATGGAGAACTCCTCAACATTTAACGTCCCTGCATCGGGAAAAGCAATATTTTGTAAAAGGTGATGAGCAGTTGACATTAGACTATTGTAACTTAGATAAGTTATAAACTGGCCCACTAAAAAGTGAAAAATAAAAAACTTTTTTACAAAAAAAACTACCGACTTCCAAAAAACACTACAAAGTGAAAAATAACTTTAATTTCGGAAGTCGGTGTAAAAGATAAAAGAAAATGCGGAACCAACGACACCGACTTCCGAAATTAAAGTTATTTTTCACTTTGTAGTGTTTTTTGGAAGTCGGTAGTTTTTTTTTGTAAAAAAGTTTTTCCTTAAGAGGTTTGTTCTTAGGGTATGTACAAATCTGCCTGCACATTCACCTTAAGTGTTAAGATAAGCAAAGGTACTGTAAGGAGCTTGACAAATCACTTATAGTAATTAAACACTTACAGGACTTCTTTAAATTTATAAGCTTGAAAAATCACTTATAGTAATTAAACACTTACAGGACTTCTTTAAATTTATATTGATAGAACCATTGATATATATGTTACACTGGATTAGTAATTACCGCGCCAAGGCGTTGCCACTGGACATATGGCCACAGCCATATGCGTAGCTAACGTCAGTTCAGTGCTCTGTGTGGCGCCAACCGAAGTGAATCGAGTGACATGCAAAAAAAAATATCGCGAAAGAGTGCGATTCAAGATAACAAAAAAATAACAAATTAACCGGAATTACTTTCCACACGTAAGTTAATTGTCTCTGTGTTTATATCAACGTAAAAACGCAATAAAATAAATAAAATCTAGAATTTTGTAAATTAGGTTCAATGTTACCACTAAAAACTTAGCGTTAGTTTCCCACATTTGTGGGAATTTTTAATTTATGGAATAAGTGATTTATATTTTTTTAATAATAACAACGTTGCAGGGTGCCTAAAGATGCAGCACGCCGTGATAAATGGTGGAAATAATCCGATTGCTGAGAAAAGAGACTGACTGGCTACCTATTAAATAATTTGATTTCATTAATAAGATTCAAAAAGAAAATGTCTTAATTATTTTAATTAGTCATAAACTTCTATTACACTTCCAATAAGAAATACATAATACAAACATTTAAAAAATAATTTAACTTAAAGTTTAATGTTTTTTATGGTTTAAAAACTTGGGTAAAATTTTGCATGGGTAGGCAATCCCATCCTGCCATTGCATGTTTATATTGCGGTCTTTGTCTAATCTAAGCGACAGTATTATTCTTGCGACGTGTGTAAGTGAGACAAATATGTTTCCTTTTAAATGTTTAGTGGTTTCGAAGTTACGTTATGTCGTCGCGTTTAAAAAGTGGTTACACTTTTACAACACATTCTTTTGAGGTCTGCTTCTTTAATTATGTAACTCAATGGATAGAACAACGTTACATATTCCCATCTAAAATAGCACTGACTTATATAAACAAAAATACATAATAATAGGCCAGCCTGCACTCTATAAGATTAGGCAGTTAGGCTACATAGATATCTTCTTCAGTACCTACATGATAATGTGTCTATGTATGTATTATGTTATCGAATTCGTTATTTGTATATCGATAACACGGAGATATGGTACGAACCGTATGTACAGAGGCCAGCACATCAAGCTACCCCAATCTGTCAAATTTTACCAATTGAATATGAACCTTATTCTTTGTAGTAAAGTTGAAAATCTATTAAAGAAATTTGACAGTTTGGGGTAGCTTGATGTGCTGGCCTTTGTACACTCGACTGGGCGTGGTCTCTGTACCTATACAACACTACTCGTCTGCTCGACAAAAACTGACTCACAACACAACACATGCCAATGCCTAGTACTGAGGACAACATAAAATTCCATTCACGGATAATTGTTTCTGATAAACTTTACTATAGTGGCGCTCGATAACGCGATTATTATTCAGTTACGCCATGTATTACCTACATTTATAACAACAAATGCATAAAATCTTTATACCTGGCCGCTTACATGATCACGCAAAATCTTGCGTCGTCAACATTGGATGAGTAGGTATTATTAACATGGAAATTATCTTAGCAGCACTTACGAGGACTGATAATAATTATTTAATTACGGTTGATAGTGTCTTTGTCATGGTAAGCGTTAAGACAGTACTTCAATGATACCAATACGTAATACAGGTTTATCTATATCTGTGGTCATACATTCAGTTAGCAAGACAGATTTTGCAGACAACCATTGAAATTAAATATTTATTTGCAAGTAGATCTTTCAAGACACTTTTATACGTCAATGAGTCGTTGTATTTTGCTGGTCAACATTTTAAAATTGGATGGCGCCGGCATTTCCTGGCTGACTGATCCCTGAGAAGAAATGCCGAAACAAACTCAGAGGTCAAGGTCATAGACAGGGTTATTGGGAAAACACCAACAACCTCTTAAGAGATCATTGTACTCATATGAACAACTTTTACTATGGGACCAAACTTGAAATCGCGAAATAAAAATCAGGTGTTCCCTACAAAATCTTTGTCTATCTCGTCAAAATGTAGGGAACAGCTGATTTTTTTTTTCGCGATTTCAGGTTTGGTCCCATAGTAAAAGGTGTTCATAATGATGAGTACAATGACCTCTTAAGAGGTTGCTGGTGTTTTTCCAATAACCCTGTATAGAGTTCAAGTAGGGCCCATGTCTGGAAGGGCCTTTTGAAGCAAGAGCCATTGCTGCTTTGAGATGAACTGTTCCAACAGGTGCCATGCGTGCATCAGTCATCGTGTAGTTCAAGCCTATTTTAGGGATAGCTCAACGACCAGTTACATGACGCTACCAGCATCCTAATTTACAACCATACGACAAGCTATCGTATCGAAAATGACACATTTCAATAGCCTTATTTGCCTTGCCCCCGACAGCATACAGCTGTCGGAAGAATATTGGTCGTCTATTTGATTTAAACTGACAAAATTTTTGGGTTTTGGACCTGTGAACAGCGTTTATAGGACTCCTACGATAACATTGATTGATGTTCGATATGGTACGGAAGCATATCGAGTAGTTGTGAATAGCTATGCTGATCTGCAGGACATTTGCGTAGACCATATTATAATTATGTACATTCATCTCTATAACAGCTTTTATCAGCTTGCACAGAACTGTAGAGAGTGAAAGTTGATATCGACGCTTGAAAGGCAAAATTGACTAAGCGACAAAGGGCTAAGGTTACAGGAGAAAAGTATAAAGTTTAACTTCTCAGAAAAAAAATCATATAGATTTTTGTAATCATCTTACAGGCGTACTTCTTACTGTTTTAGAAATCTTATTTTATCATCAGAATCATAATTTATATGATTAACTGTTCTTCTGTAAAGTTAGCCCTATGTCGCTTAGTTAATTTTGCCTTATATCATCTTTTCAGTTAGTTTGGCAATTTTATGGCTTCAGGAGCAAACCTAAAGCGTGCTTGACGTTGTTCAGTCGTATCTAATTGGTACACACGGCTACACATCAAGCTATACATTTCCAGTTTTAGCTGACCTCGCATTGTTTAGGTTTTTCGTACAATCAGAAGTCAGCTTATACTGTTTATGTATAGCTTGGTGTGTAGCCGTGCGTACCAACGTCAGGAGTGCTGCAATGATCTGCAGGCCAAAATAATAATAAAAAAAAAATATAAATAGGTTTACCTCCTGTACAGCGTCTGTATACTTACATAAAGCGTTGTCTTCTTCTTTCGAAAGCCTAATAATTATTGACGACTGAAAGAGAGAAATCGATGTGTAACTAACTATTCATCATTTAGAACCGATAGATACTGTTTGCATTGTTTGTCACAGATGTTGTAATAGGGAGAAAATAAGATATTATAAGAATGCATAGGTATTAAAAGTAATATGCTAGTTTAGTTTTATCAACATTTATTTACAAAACCGTCTAAACACGCACATTAGAAAAATTATCATTGGTAGGTACTGTCATTATTAATCACTCAGTCATAATCATATCTTTTAAATTATTTCTTTCAATATACACGGAATACTTAGGTCTAGCTTAGAAAACGTTATGGTCGTAACGTTTAATTTCAACTTCACAACTTCTTAGGTAAGGACACGACGACATTCTTCACTTCGGTGTAAGCTAAGAGGGCGTCCATGCCACTGAAAAGAGAAAAACTCCTATTATGAAGATGACAACGACAAAATAATTCAAATATTTTGTTGATTGTTTATGGTAACTTGATTAAAAATTAGTTAGCGTAACGAGAATAAACATAGCAAGGAGAATGTAAAGTTCCTACACTGTGGTAGGATTAGTTCTTAAAAAACAAGTTAAAATATTTTGTTCTGAGATAACTTACTTTTCACGACCAATTCCAGACTCTTTGAAACCTCCGAATGGTGATTGCGGGGTAAGTGCTAAATATGTGTTGACCCTGTAAAGTAATAATGTTTTAAAAATAATATTGTAAAAGTCAAGGTGTAGTAAATAAAGTTCACATTTATATATCTGTACCTTCAGTGAAAAGTGATACATCTCGGCCTAGATCGGTTCTCATATTCACTGATTAAACTTCTTAAAAAAAAATTAGCTAAATTTTCAGTCTTATCCCCGTTATTATAAGATTGAAATTGAGCGAGTTGTTTTTGTGAGTAGTGATATAAGTAAGCATTTATTTCTGGATTTTTTTGTGTAAAAAAATACTTTTTCATTCGTATCAAAGTGTACTGAACCCATACTAATATTTCTAAAATGTATTTTAATACGACTCAAGATACCACATCTTACGCGACTCATAAGTTTTTACTTCAATTAGTACAAAGTGATATAAATCGAATCCTATCATAATACATTAAAAAATAGACACAATGCAGTTTAGTGCAAAGTGGTACATTTGTACATAAACCATAAAAATACAAAATTATTTTCATAAAAAGAAGTGACTAATGATACAACTGCAAATCAATCAATTTACACGTAATTTACCTAGCTAACTTTGATGTGATTATAAATTGAATACATATTATATTAATATAAACTTACGGAACATAGAACATAGATTTATGTGAAAAATGATACTTTTATAGTAGAATCAAAACTATCGCCAAATTTTAGAACTGAATTAGCGGAAAAATACGTAAAAAGTGATTTAAGTTCGCGCAGCTCTTACGCACCCCGTCCCGCACCTCTTAGCGGGGGGTATGGAAAGGGCGCAGGAGACGCGTGATTGTCAGTCTCGTACGTGCGATTAGAGAGGTGCGTCGTGCGTTACACCACAGGACAACGACGCGTAAGGTAAGACTTGTATCATTTTACACGAATTACGTAACATTTTTGTTATTGAAATGTTTACAAGGAACATGTATTTTATATTGATTTTAATAACGCAATTTTGTCATAAAATGTAGAGTATTTTATCATAGTACCTATTGTCAAACAGTCTTTATAATAATAATAAATAGGCAGTCTATCAATGAGTTTTAAATCGTTTTTATAAATTAATGTAGACTGGGTAGGTATTTTAGTGTAGGGATAGAGCAAATAATTGTTTTTTTTTCCATTGTGAGCATTTGCGTAGCTTCTTGGTGTGAATCACATTTTATTGCACATATAGGTAATCATTTATTGTACACACGGCTACGCATCAAGTTATACAAATCGGACAAATTTATTTAATGCAGTTTATACCTAATTTTGTTTGGAACTCGAGGCACCGATTTTATTTTTAGTTTTTGAAGTCGGTTACTTTAACGCAGTTTCTTTATTTTGAAACATACATTTTGTCTGAACTGCATAACAGTAATGTTAACTTTTTATCTGCTCGTCTTTCTTTTAATGGTAGTAATTTTATAATATTAATTTTGCACTGTTTTTTTTTTAGAGTCCATAATGAAAAAACGAATAGATAAGATTATGGAAGGCCTTCACCTAAGGAGGGATGTAATAAATACGAGAAATGAACAAATAATAAATGACGAAGAATCTAATCAGCCCAGAGAGAACATAGAAATAGAAATCGGTGAAAAAAATACTCTAGAAATAGTGGATCAATATGAAGAAGAAAACGCACTAAAAAAAGACGATCAATATAAAGAAAATATTAGCAATGAATCACAGGGCAAGGAAACTGTACTATCGCCTGGATTTCTTGATTTCAGCTCCGGGAGTAGTGATGATTATATACCAAACAGTGAAAGCGACTCAACTGAAACTGGCACGTCGACTAGTAGACCAAAGAAAAGGTGTAAAAGATCAAATAATCTTATAATTGCTGAAAGCTCTGATGACACAGATATCTCCATCACAGAGCCAGAGCCTGGATGCTCAAATTCAAATAAAAAGCAACGAAAATCGTTAAAGGAAAGAAGAGCAGAGAGAGAGTCCCGATTAATTTTACGCAATGCAGGCAAGAGTTATGTTACAAAACTGGGTAAAATGAAGCCTGGAAGAAACTTGGCTCCACTAACGGAGTGTCGCATGAAATGCAGAAGTCGTATATCTGAGGACATAAGAGAATTTATTTTTAAGGAGTACTGGGCTTTGGGTTCGTACGATGAAAGAGCTAAGTATACTGAACGCTTTATTAAAATTAATAATAAAAAAACTCATACAATCGGAAGCAAACTAAAACGAGAATACACTAATACATATAAAATTGTTTATTTTAATGAGGATTATAAGATTTGTAAAGGTTGTCTTTTAAAAACTCTTGGTGAGAGTAATCGCTTTCTTCAGACCGTGAGTGAAAAAATAAAAAAATTTGGTCGTGTGACGAAAAGTGAAAGGGGGCGTGCTGCCAGTTACAGAAAAATCTCTAACGAGCGACTAGAACTCGTGAAACAGCATATCAATAAATTCCCGGCATACGAAAGCCATTACTCTCGATCCAAGACTTCTAAAAAGTACCTTAGCTCTGACCTATCCCTCAATACTATGTATCAGCTTTATTGTAAAGAAAATAGTAACCCTGTCTGTAGAACTGTATATGCCAAAGTTTTTAAAGATATGAACCTATCATTTAAGAAACCTAGTGTAGATACATGCAATAAATGTAACTTGTTACAAAATAAGCTGCAATATTTACAAGATGCTGAAGAAATAGGACAAGTACAGGAGCAACTGAGACTACATCAGGAAAGCTACGAAAGTGCTTACAATGAAAAACGCAAAGATAAGGCTTTGGCTAAAACTAATTCTGATTTTTGTGTAATTGCATTTGATTTACAACAATGTTTGCCTACTCCAATGCTGAATACTCAGTCAGCATTTTATAAAAGACAGTTATGGGTCTACAACCTAACAATCCACGATTTTATGTCTGATAACGCATATTGCTACATGTGGCCAGAATGTAGTGGTGGTAGAGGCGCCAATCAAATAGCTTCATGCTTATACGACTTTATCACTGTGAGACTTCCGTTGCTTCACCCAAATGCTAAAACCTTAATCATGTATTCAGATTCATGTTCGGGACAAAACAAAAATTCTATTGTTTGCACAGCCTTATTATTTGCAATAAAAGACTCGCCTCAACTTTTGAACATTGAACAGAAATTTCTCGTGCCCGGCCATACGCACATGGAAGTTGATAGTGACCATGCGCTGATTGAAAGAGCAAAAAAACGAACTTCAATGAATATTCATCACCCACGTGATTGGTGTCAATTGGTAAGGACTGCATCGACTAGAACTAATAAATTTTCGGTAATTGAAATGGCGGTAACAGATTTTTATGATTTTGCACTATTTTCAAAAAATAATTTTACTGTAAAAAAGACTAATTCTACTGGTGAAAAGTTTGTATGGTCGAATGTACGAGTTATTAAATTTAGTAAAGAAAAATTTCCTGTTTTTGAATATAAAGAAAGTTACGAAGGTGATGACTATTCAATGATGTCTTACAACAAAAAGAATAAAAACTACAGTTTAGTTAGTATCAATGCAGTACAAAAATGTTACAATGGACCGGTCCCTATAAGCGTTTTGAAGAAAAGAGATTTAATATCACTGTTAGAATACATTGACCCAAGTGTTCACAATTTTTATCATGATCTGATAACCAACTCAAATATGCGTGACGTAGATCCTGATATTGATTCTGATAATGAATAGTTGATAGATGTTTCAACACATTTGTTATTTGATTTTTGAGACAACTGATTTGATGCTGTGATAATCAAGATTTACCCTCCTTACTAATAAACGCGAAATAAAGTTACACCAACTCTAATCGGTTAAAAATGTATGTTATTCCGGAGATCATCCTAGTTGTAACTTAACGCCGTGTTTATTAGTAAGAGGGTAATGCTATAAGTTTAAAAGTTATGTTTTTTTTATATAGATGTTAAGTACTTTAAAATATATTGTTTTGTGAAAGGGTTAGTTGAAGTGTTTAAATGTATCTATTGTTTAGTTTTTTGAGACTGATTTTTAAGAGTAAAGACTGATTCGAAGAGTTAAAATTAATCAAGATTATCGCTAAGGTTTAAAGTTACGTTCTATTCAAATACATAATATTGTATTGTGTAATGAATAGTTAAAGTGCTATAATTATATCTGTTGTTTTGTTTTTAAAGACTGATTTAATACTAGTTAAGACTGATTCGATACTCTGATAATCAAGATTAAGGCTATAGGTTTAAAAGTTATGTTTTTCTTTATAAGGATATTGTTTTATATCGTGTAGTTAGAGCGCTACAATATAATATATCTGTGTTAATTTCTTGAATTCTTTATTAAAGGAACCCTTTTTTAATGTTGGTTTTATTTTATTTTGATATTTACGTAATTTTAACCTTTCTATGACCAATACGTTTGAAAGTATCAGTGACTTGTATCACTAAACACTTTGAAGTATAAAAATGTATTACGATATAATCTAGCTTGTAGCAATAATCACTAACTAGTTTTAAAAAAATCTTTGGTGTAAAGGGATACAAATGAATATTTTCATACTATTCTTTAATAAAACAAGGAAATAAGATTGCTGACAATTAAATTGATCATATTAGTTTTACGACTTTTGCTTACAATAACTGTTTGCTAGCAAAACAGGGCAAAACGCAAACCTTATAACATTTCACACCAAACGATAACTAAATGTGTAAAATAATGCAATTTGTTTTAGACCTATCTACACAAAAATTAGCAAAGAAAATTATAGTGTACAGTGATACAACTGGCTATTTTCAGTAATAACTTAAATCTCGTGCAAAATAATGAATTCAAACCTAGGTCTAAATAATCTTATTGGTATTATGTACTCGTAACACATACCGTTTTTCATTTTAAAACGTCAGAAACATAATGAGAATTTTTTGAATCTTTAACTTCAAATTACTCAAAACTGTGATTTTTGACTTGTATCACTTTTCACTGATGGTACAGATATATTGGTCTATGGTTCACAGACGGTTATCAGCAGTCGGTACCTAGGTAGGTACTTAGTTCATCGGTATTTAGTCTAAGTAACGTTGTAAGTATTTCGGACACGTTTTCAATATTAAAAAGCCAATATTGTTGTTTAAATTATTGGTAAAAATAAAGCATTAAGTTAAAGCAAAAATAATATAATAAGCTAAAATGCCGTGAATTACTTTTGTCGACTTACCAAACTGTACCAGCCTCAACGTGTTTAGAGAACTGTAGGGCACTATTGACATTTGTTGTGAAGATTCCAGCCGCCAAGCCATAGTTCGTGTTGTTAGCTCTGTCAATGACTTCTTCCAAAGTGTCAAACTTCAGAATGCTCTGCACTGGCCCGAAAATCTACAAGTAGAGAATTCAGAGTTAGACCTTCAGTTACGATGATGAGAAAAACTTCAGGTGAACTAGGATAACGTCATGTTAGTTGGTTTACCTCTTCCTTTGCGATAGTCATGTTATCCGTGACGTCAGCAAAGACTGCAGGCTGTATGTAGTAACCAGTTGTGCCGATCCTGTTGCCTCCGCATAGCAACTTCGCACCTTCTTTTTTGCCTTTCTCGATGTATCCAAGCACTTTCGTCATCATTTCCCCATCAATCTACGAAGATTTTCGTTTGATTAATTAATTTAAAAAATATTAGTACTTTATACTTAACTGATGTTGTGTGTTATTATTGTTGTTGTCGATGATGGGGCCAGTAAAAATATCTTGACAATAAATGTAGTCTCGTCTTCAATTTACCTGTGGGCCGTTCTGTGTGTTAGGATCCGCAGGGTTGCCGACCTTGATGCCTTTTGCGTGATTGACAGCAGCTTCCACAAACTTGTCATAGATACCAGATTGAACGAACAACCGGGATGCAGCTATGCATAACTGTCCTTGATGGAAGAATACTGAATGAGCAGCAAAAGGGACGGCAATATTTACTGAAATCGAAAAATAAGCTAGTAAGCATATGTTTGAATAGGTGGATTATTATAGTCTTTATGATAATTAAAATTAATGAACAGCTTACAATCAGCGTCGTTCATGATGACTAGAGGACTCTTGCCGCCGAGTTCAAGTGTGACCCTCTTCAAATTGTTGGCTCCAGCTGCTTGTTGAATTAATTTGCCGACCTATAAGTGTCATAATATTTAAGTGTATGCGTAGACTTTTCATATAGGTAAGCCTAAATTACACGATCTTATTTAGGTACATCGGGCCTAAGGTTTATTATCTCTTTTTAGAGTGAAAATTTCGATACAAAATTACTACCATCAAACTACTGCCAAAGTACGACTGAGACTTACCTCAACTGATCCGGTGAAGGAAACCTTGGCGACATCTCCGTGGTGAGTAAGAGCGGTTCCAGCGCCAGGTCCGAACCCGTTCACAATGTTGACCACACCCTTGGGCACACCGGCCTCGGCCAACAGTGCTGCCAGTGCCAGCGCGGTCAACGGAGTCTGCTCTGCTGGCTTGACCACCACGGTACAACCTGAACAGATAGGATTAATATTATTAAAAATATTAACCCTATCTGTTCATAAGCTATGCTCACCTCCACTAGGTACCTACATGTTTATAGTTGCTTACTGATTTTCTGTAAGTTTACCTAATATAAAGTAGCTTGTTCTGCAGCTCGTAAGCAACTTTGACTTTGAGGGTCGAGAAGTTGGAGTCGCGTCACAACACGAACTTGAAGTCGTTCGTGGTGCGTGTTCCGACACATCATCTCGAGAACTTTCTCAAGGAACAGTTCTGGCTGCAGGGTGTTGTGTACCGCCGGTTTCGTGGCCGGCTACATGACACGCAGTCAGCGAAACACGACGCAGACACTTCGTGTGTGTTAGTTTTTAGTGCAATTATAAAGGTGTAAGTATGTATTTATAGTATTTTTAAGTTATATTATTATTGTATTGTATGTGTTTATATGGGCATTGATGCCTGAAATAAATAGATAAATAAATAAAAATAAATAAACACACAAACCCAAATCAGACTCAATAAGTCTGAATATATTCGTATATATGTACTATTCAACTTTTAAATTGTATCTTACCTGCAGCTAATGCAGTGCAAACTTTGATGACGAATAGGAAGATGGGACCATTCCATGGCAGAATAATACCGCATACGCCGACAGGTTGCCTCAGGGTGTATGAGAGCACTTCACCATCTGTAGACAACGAACGAGACTTGTAGAGAGACCATAGGAGCAAGATAATCTTGCATCTCATTAATGACTGGGTATATTTTGTTCTTACCAGCAGCTAAGGTATCGCCCTTAATTTTGTCTGCGCAAGCGGCAGCAAACCGAGCAGTGTTAACAGCTCCGCTAATGAATGTTGATGCGAAGTTGAGAACCATGCCGTTGTTGTAGGATTCCAGCTCTGCGAGGTACTTCGTGTCTCTCTCGACGAGGTCACTAAACTTGCGAATGATCTCTCCACGTTGAGAGGCATCTAGCTGCCGCCATTCCGAGTTGCGGTGGAACGCGCGTTTCGCTGCGGCCACTGCCAAGTCAATGTCGGCCTGAAAATTTTCATATAGGTAGGTAATTATAATTTGTACCACAGATGAATCACTTGTCTGTCAAAAGGACGATCGTGCAGTACGGTAAGTATTCAAAGAAAGACTTGAATACTTACCGTACTGCAAGATCGTCCGGAGGAATTACGTTAAAGTTTAACCACTACCTACTGAAATCACTTTTATCGGGTTGTATTTTTATTAAATAATATCTTGTAAGGGATGGTATAAATTATTATGTATAAGACGGCACGGTTGGCGCAGCGGATAAGCGATTGTCTGCTGCGCTGCGTGCCGCGGGTTCGATTCCCGCACGGAACAAATATTTGTATGACCTACAAGTAGTTGTTCCGGGTCTGGCTGTTTGTGTATGTGAGTTTAATTAAATGTTTGTAAACGCACCCACGATACAGGAGTAATTCCTAGTGTGGGGCAACGTTTTTTAAAGAAAACAAAACAAACAAGACTAGTTCTGAGAACGAATATAAGTAACGAGATGTTTTTCGCATATTTTACAAGAGGAAGGTCATAATCTGAATTGGTCTTTTTTTTAATTTAAGTTCCAAGAAGGCATCTACCTCTACGTCACCATCGAACATCGTCTAGTTTAATTATATCGTAGATCAGTCATAATCATTATCTCAATTTATTTGGAGTCGGCGCAACATGTCTTATTCTTTCATATTTCGTTATAAGTCGTCATTTCGGTTGTCATCCCCTTTCTAGCTATATCATCTTTCACACGGTCTATCCATCGTTTCTTTGAGCTTCCCCTACTCTTATACCCATCGATATTCATACTCAAAACTTTCCTCACGACGTTTTCCTCATTCCTCCGCATTATATCTTAGGTCTGTCATATCTAACTGAATGTTTTCAAAATCTTTTGCAAAGCAGCCACGGTGGTCTCTATTTAAAAACTCAACCAGTTCACAGATACAAGTTGTGTTAATTTTTACGGGGGATTTTATTATTTCTCTATGAAAATAATAGATTCTTCAATAACTAGGACTATATTCTAACTATTACCATATTTTGCTAAAGAATAGAGCATAATTACGAGTTCGTAATAACTGCCAAATTACTTACAAATGGTAAATAAAAACACAACCGGCCTTGTCATGCAAACTTGGCTATTTTTCCTTAATGGTACGGTCAGAGAGCAAACGAGATGCATTTTCTTAAAAAATATTTTACAAGAGATGCTAAACATTTAATAGTTACTTTATGTATCTATATGTAAGTAATAATTAAAGTACATATTCCGAAGTCAAAGTAAAAATGTCATTAATCATTAACATTTTCTACTTTTTGCAAAATGACGGTTGACTTGACTTCGGAACACGACGTAAGGCCAGTTTTGACTTTTGTCTACGTCATCTAAAACAACACCATTCACTGTTTCCTAGTTTAGCTGGCGAGAAGAAAAATACATTCTAATCTTCTAATATATAAAATTCTCGTGTCTGTCGCGGTGTTTGTGGTTAAACTCCTCCGAAACGGCTGGACCGATTTGTATGAAATTTTGTGTGCATATCGGGTAGGTCTGAGAATCGGCTACTATCTATTTTTTTTTTTGCAAAACGACGTTTGCGGGGTCAGCTAGTCTAATATATAAAATTCTCGTGTCGCGGTGTTTGTGGTTAAACTCCTCCGAAACGGCTGGACCGATTTGTATGAAATTTTGTGTGCATATCGGGTAGGTCTGATAATCGGTCAATATCTATTTTCCATACCATGTATCGTGGGTATCGTATTACCCAGTAACTGGGTTGTGGAGGTCAGATAGGCAGTCGCTCCATGTAAAATACTGGTATTCAGCTGCATCCGGTTAGACTGGAAGCCGACCCCAACATAGTTGGGAAAAGGCTAGGCAGATGATGAAGATCTATTGTCCATACCCCTATTTTTTTTTTTTGCAAAACAACGTTTGCGTGGTCAGCTAGTAATTATATAAAAACTTAGATCTATAGGAGTAGGTATACTGACTGTACTCTACATCCTGTCATTCGTAAAGGCAACTAAGTGCATTATTTTTACATAGGTTGCGGGATAATGAGTAGTGCTATCAATTATGTTATTGCGTAATTGAAAACTTTAATTGGATGACGTATCATCCAATTAAAGTTTTCAATTGTTAATTCTTGAGTACCTACAGATACCTACTTCAAACTCAAAGTCAAAGCAATTATTTCAAATAGGCACATACATAAATAAAGTTACCAATAGATAATGAACTGATTTTTTTATTAACAAAGTAAATTTAATCTAAAGGTTCATGTTTTCTGATTGACCGACTCCTTTACCTACAATTCAAAAGTGCCTGTAAATGGTATAATTGAAATAAATGCTGCGAGTTTGAATTTGATATGTTTTGCAACTGCATCTTCTATTACGCAACACTAATTTGTACAAATGGAGTGGTGTTTAGTTGTATTTTCTTCCAAACTTCTGGTAGGTATCATAGTACATACCTTATCACCTTCAGCGACTTTGGCGATGACGGATCCATCATGAGGAGTGTAAGTGTCGAAGGTCTTGCCGCTCTTCGCATCCACCCACTCGTTGTCAATGAACAACTGAAAAAATATAATTTAAAATGACTAAATATTAGGAAAGTATCTACGAGTCAGTTTCTCACTACTTCGTCCGTGTCGATTTCACATTTTCCCTCTAAGCATTTTTCCATACAAACTTCAACACCGAAATCACCCTATAAAGTTTTTTTTTGGAGAACTATATTACTTATATTATGAAAAGAGCCTAAGCAAGCCCCTTTCATAATATTCTAGCTATTTCCAAACCAAGTCTTATCAAAATCGGCTAAGCACTGATTACGTAACAAACAGAGACTCTTTCAAAATTATTATCTATTAACATATTTGTATTTGTACCTAAATCGTTCACCCGTTATCATTACAGTAAATATTAGATAGTGTTTGTGTGATCGTCTGTTATGACATCATGACGCTATGGCCGTATCAACAACAATTGGCAAAGGATGCCATTAAATAAACAACAGAGTTCAAGGTCCAGGTCTGGTACCAAGGACCGGTTTTATTCTATGTACAGACGCCAGCACATCAAGCTACTACAATCTGTCAAATTTATTTAATAGATTTTCAACTTTATCACGAAAGCATAAGGTTCAACGTTGATTGGGAAAATTTGACAGTTTCGGCACAGAATACCTAACAGTACTTCGTGTTTCGGGTAGCTTGTTGTACTGGCGTCTGTACATTGACAAAGTGCTATAGGGCAGTTATAAGAATAGTGCACTGTGCAATGTAGTGCTAGTGCTTTTTTGTTGCTGATATGGTGATGAAAACCATTTGTGGTCAGTGGGTCGTCTTAAGGGCGGAGTTAAAGTATTGAAGATTTATTGGATTTTATATTTTTATTAAAATGGTTATGGCTTTATGTTCATCAGGAATATTTTGTTTAGATATGAACGATTACATATACTTTTTAAATTAAGTAAGAACTTCAACATTAATCGTCTGAGATTTACCTACAATAAACTGACATTTTTATTTTAAATTGCAAAACGAGTGAGAAGTATTCTACAACTTCACATTTCCATCGCCAGATGACTTTTATTCGAGGAATAAAATTTACGTTTGACAGTTTTTGTATGAAAATTATTAGTAACAAAACTTGTGTGTTTTTAAATATTTTTAAGAACTACACTTTTTGAGAAACGGATATTATTTGTTAGAAATATTAATAATCTAAACAAAATAGTAATAACAAAGTTTCCTACATGTTTTTGTAAATGATATTATGTACTTTTTTAAATGTATTTATAAAACTATGTAAAATAAGAAACTGGAGAATAAGGGACTAACCACACTTAGGTATTCAGCTCTGTTCAGCTTTTTTCCATAGAAACGATTTTGTTTGAAGTCCGTTCAGCTTTCCGCGGCTGTACGGATGCGTACCTACGCATCTCATACAAAATCGTTGTTTTCTATGGACAAAAGCTGAAGAGAGCTGAATAAGTGTGAATAGTCCCTAAGAATAAGTATAGAATAAGAATGTATTTATTTGCTTTAAAACATGGTAAGTACATTAAGGTTTTATCAATAAAGTTATGATCTTACATCTTTCGCCATGAGAAGTAGAGAGGAAAAGTACAAACCTTAGTGTATTTAATTTGAGGAGCCATTTTATTGAATTATTTTTATTTTTCACAAATTCAGTAACACAAGCACAGCACGTCTGTTGCGACTCACGCGACGCTTTGGAATGTGGCTGAGAGCCGGAGCAAAACACTCTTAAATTGAATACTTAACAACATTTTAAGACGAGTCACGGTGATAATACGGTTCGTAGCAACAGCCGCAAGCGCAACATAAACATTTTGTTATTGATACACTCTAGAGCAATGACTTAGGCACAGAATACCTAATAGTACTTAGGGTCACATTTGACTTAGGGTAATACGGGTGGGTTTTAGTTAGTATGAGTCTGACACTCCCTTCCGCTCCACCCAGAGCGAGAGGGGTCATTTAACGATTTCTCACTCTCAAAAAAAAAAAAGGGTCACATTTTAATTGGAGGTAGGTCACATAACCTTCTCTCTCCCATAGACAGATTCAATCCATCTAGAATTAAACAATCATTTTAATTATGTCCTAGACTCTAAGACATAGTTTCCTCTAGGACCTAGAGGATATCTGCATGATTTATTTATTAATTTATATATACCTAAGTAAGTACTTTATTTTACTACAAAAATACTTACATAACATAAAAAATACATCAAACCAAAATATAGAATGGGCGGACTTATGCGATCTCTTCCATGCGACCTTGGAATGTACAGTGATTTTCCTGGACATGCAAATGGAAAAAAAATGCTGCAGGTTTTTTTTTTCAATAGTTTTAAAAACGGCTATTTCAGATTCACACAGAAACAGAAATCATTTTGCAATAATTTTAATCGTACTTATTTTACGAAAAGTGTTGTATCATGCTTACTATGTTGGAATTTTTATTTCGAGATCATTTTGGCTACGTAGTACCTATCTAGTTTTTGCCCGTGGTTTGCACGACTTTGTGCGTGGGTAGAAGTTGGGGAAATTAATTTTTATGGATATTGTCATCATACGTCAATTTGCCGAGGCAGGGCGCCAATATGCGTTGTGTCGGCGCTGCAACGCCCGAGCGATGACGTCATCGCATTGGCAACGCCCGTGTGGCATCAGCATCACTCATTTTTTATCGAATTAGGGATTCTCCGAGACGAGGGCCACGGGGATCAGGGTACTCAGGGAATGACCCCGCTCTTAGAGCCATTTCACACAACTGTCACTTGTCTGTTGGGATTTTAATATAGTTAGTTACAGTTAATTAATTTTAGATAAGTACTTACTTATCTTACTCATGTATAGCCAAGTAAAAATAGCAAAGTTAAATTTACACCGAATTTTAGGCTGACTTTGTATTCATTCAAAATAATTAAGTATAATATTAATAAATTTATTGTGTAGGGTAGTGGGGAGGTATGTTAAAAAGTATATCGTGAAAAATTCAATCCCATGCGAACGGTTTTTTAAGAAAACATCGAAAATTTCAATTTTAATCAGTACTAGCAGCGCCCCACGGTTTCACCCGCGTTAGTATCGATCCCGTGGGAATATCGGGATAGAAAGTATCCTATGTGTTAATCCTGGTTATAAACCATCTGTGTGCCTTTCATCTAAATCCGTTTAACGGTTTACGCATGATTGATTAACAAACATCTTCACAAACTTTCACATTTATAATATTACTAGCAGTGCCCCGCGGTTTCACTCTCGTTAATTTGAGGAAAAACAACTACTAAAAATATTCCACTACGAGTATTTTTAACCGACTTCACAAAAGAAGGAGGTTCTCAATTCGACGGTATGTTTTTTTTTTTGTGTGTTTGTTACGCGATTACTCCGCCAATTGTGGACCGATTTTCAAAATTCTTTTTTTGTTTGACTGGGTATGCTTCCGAGGTGGTCCCATTGTCACCAAATCGGAATCTGATGAGGGAATCCCATGGAAATCGAGGGAAACCCTCAAATTTTGTAGGCACACCTATAGCGATTTGGGTATTTTTTATAGTAACTCGTGCATTTACTCTCAGAATGCATCATTCGGTGAAGTGGAACTGATGAAGACTTCTCAATCAGATCCAGTTCTCCTGGTTCTTACAAGGAGAACTCCTCAACAATTAACGTCCCTGCATCGGGAAAAGCAATATTTTGTAAAAGGTGATGAGCAGTTGACATTAGGCTATTGTTACTTAGATAAGTTACAAACTTTCCCACTAAAAAGTGAAAAATAAAAACTTTTTTACAAAAAAAAAAAACAACCGACTTCCAAAAAACACTACAAAGTGAAAAATAACTTTAATTTCGGAAGTCGGTGTGAATAAAAGAAAATGCGGAACCAACGACATCGACTTCCGAAATTAAAGTTATTTTTCACTTTGTAGTGTTTTTTTGGAAGTCGGTTGTTTTTTTTTTGTAAAAAAGTTTTTATATGATTATTACTACGCACAACTACACATCAAGCTATTGAGGGGGATTGACTAGCGACTTACTTAGCGAGGGGCCCGTGGCTAAATACTAACTGCCGCACAGGTCGATCGATCAGGTTAAGCTACGCTTGCCGCGGTTGGTCTGTGGATGGGTGACCATCTTTACATACCGAGACCCCTCCGTGTCTCGGAAAGAACGTTAAGCTGTTGGTCCCGGCTGTCATTCGTGGATCTTTGACAGTCGTTACGGGTAGTCAGAAGACCGAAAGTCTGACAACCAGTTTTACCAAGGGGTTTCGTATTACCCAGTAACTGGGTTGTGGAGGTCAGATAGGCAGTCACTTCATGTAAAACACTGGTATTCAGCTGCATCCGGTTAGATTGGAACCCGACCCCAACATATGTAGGTACATAGTTGGGGGAAAGGCTAGGCAGATGATGATAAGCTGACTTCTGATTGTACGAAAAACCTACACAATGCGAGGTCAGCTAAAACTGGAAATGTATAGCTCGATGTGTAGCCGTGTGTACAACATTACTTTAAGAAGCTATGTATTTTAGATACATCACGCTATGATCAGTAAGAGTGTAACTATAGTACCTAAGCCTCGCACAGCTAACGGTACGCGGCAGCCGTGCGGATTTATTTTAAAACTATGATATCTCGATATTTATTGAAATCAAAAAATGTTTAGGGCAATTTTGTTCATAATTAAATACTTGTGATGAATAACTTATTTATTTGGATAAGGATTAATATCATGTTTATAAAAACACCTTCGTAAGTAATGCATTATTTTAGAACAAATTTGATTATCGTAAACAAGGTGAGTCAACCTTAAGGGGCCGTGCACGAAATTGGCTGATTTTGATCAATTTTGTTCATTCGTTGTGGGAAAGGGAAAGAAAATTTAAACAAAATTATTTGTGAATTAAAGAGTTTAGTTCTTTGTCTTGCATGTGGCTGAAAGGGATTTTTCAAAAAAATTAAGGATTGATGGAAAATCACTAAATTTCGCAACAAGTTTTGCGAAAAATTACGCGAGACTGACGTTTGATTATCCGTTTACAAGAAACTACTTTTGATTTTGAACATTAAAAAATATCATCAGCATCATTATATGGTCTACTTGCACGTGGCTGAACCACTTTTTCAACTTCAATACAAAATATAGCAGGAAAAAATGTTGAAATAACATAATTTTTGGAAAAGTTCTAGACAAATAAGTATTTTTTTCTATTCCTTAGAAATACTTTTAAGAAATTTTAAAAATTACCTATTAATCTTAAGCTAACCATTTAATAGAATCTAAATTTTATTTTATAAATAAACAATAACTTCATTTCGTAAATAAAAGGCAAAATGAGCTATATTATCGACCGCGCAAAATCGATCCCGTCATCCACCCCGACCCTTGCTCGAGCCAGCCCGCGCCGCTGAGCCTGTAGTCTTAAATTCGTCCCTAAATAATACCGATCCAGCCTGTCTCTTGCTGCCCTCTTCCAGCGACGCCCTAAGCCGAGGTCCGAACCCCACGGGGGGTGCCCTTAGCGTGAGTCGCTTAGTTTTTAGTTAGTTTTTAAGCCCTGGCTGGAGGCCTTAACTTCAAGGCATCCACAGGAAAGTCCGGTTAAGCAGTCGACAACCTCCTGCAGGTTGAACTGCGAGATGCCATTTCCAAAAAAAAAAAAAAAATCGATCCCGTCAGTAGCGACCGGGCCTTCCCAGCGTGAGGACGCGTCACTTTGTATCGCAGGCGCGTACGTTCTACGTAAACATAATTTTCAGACATTGTACGCCGACTACCATATTTTGATCCGGTAAGTATTCATTTTATTTTAAGTAAGTACTTTGTATATTTATGGAGAATATTAAATCTTTTGATTTATATTTTGATCCGGTAAGTATTAATTTTATTTTAAGTAAGTACTTTGTATATTTATGAAGAACATTAAATCTTTTGATATAAATATAAAATACTGGTGTGCGCGTGTTGTGTCACTTGGATGGTTCTTAGCTATATAGTGGGACTCGGCTGGCGCTGTTGTCATTTTTATAGTTTTTGAGGTTGCTAAAGTCGATAGCCGGTGAGGTCAAAATGTAAATCCAAGATGGTGGCTGCGAAAATTTTCTAAATTTTCGTCATGGGTGTCATTTTCATAGTTTTCTAGAGTGCTAAAGTGGATAGCCGGTGAGGTCAAAATGTAAATCCAAGATGGTGGCTGCGAAAATTTTCTAAATTTTCTTCATGGGTGTCATTTTCATAGTTTTCGAGGGTGCTAAAGTCAGTAGTGAGGTCAATATATGAATCCAAAATGGCGGTTGCGAAAAAATTCAAATGTTTAGTCATTGATGTCGTTTTCATGATTTTCGAGGGTTTTAAAGCCGATAGTGACGTTAAAATGTAAATCCAAAATGGCGGCTGCAAAAATTTTCAAATTTTTCGTCATATAGTTTTCGAGGGTGCTAACAACAGAACAAACATAGAACAAATATTGGTGCCGATTCTCTTGTCACAAATGCGTCTAAACTAGACTAAAAATCACCAATATTTTGTTTATTCCTGTCAAACGATGATTTCCCATTCTGAAATTAATTAAAGTGGCACAACTTAACTAAATTTTAGTTTGACAGCACTAAGATTGCACTGAGATATTAGTTTAGTGAAAATAGTAATTTTGCTATTCTGAATTTGACGTTTATCATCTAAAAGTTAGTTTTTCTAACTAAATCTGAGTATTTTTAATCGCGACTAAAAAGGTGTGGAATAAAAATAGTTGGCATGAATTAAAATTCACAACAACACCTCGACTTCAGATGCAAAAACAGTACTGTTTTTTTATTTTCTTTTCTTTTGCTTATATCTCGAAAACGGTGTGTCCTATCGCAAAAATAATGAAAATTTTGACCCCCTTTTAGAAACCCGTAATCCCCTAAAACTTAACACGTTGGTAAGATTTTTTCATATTTTCCATACAAAGTGAAAAATTCCATAAAAAAAGAGGTCGAAGTTCCCCACTGCGCACCTTCGCCTCAAAAAAAACACGGGGAGGGGCCCGTGGCTAAATAATAACAGCCGCATAGGTCAATCGATCAGGTTAAGCTACGCTTGCCGCGGTTGATCTGTGGATGGGTGACCATCTTTACATACCGAGACCCCTCCGTGCCTCGGAAAGCACGTTAAGCCGTTGGTCCCGGCTGTCATTCGTGGATTTTTGACAGTCATTACGGGTAGTCAGAAGCCCGAAAGTCTGACAACCAGTCTTCCCAAGGGGTATCGTATTACCCAGTAACTGCGTTGTGGAGGTCAGATAGGCAGTCGCTCCATGTAAAACACTGGTATTCAGCTGCATCCGGTTATACTGGAAGCCTACCCCAACATAGTTTGGAAAAGGCTAAGCAGATGATGATGATGAGGGAAAATAAGTACCTACTTTTTGGCTGAATGCACAACCCGTGCGAAGCCAAACAAACAAAAAAAAAGTACCTACTTACCACCTGGAGTCGCGTTTGTCAAATTCGATTTGGTTGTGTCAAAATTATTTTTAAATTTAGAGATATTTTAATGCAGAATAGCTCTAAGATTCTCATAGCCAAAAGTAAGGAATTTTAGTGATATGTAGTTTAGTTAGTTTAGTTCGGTGTACAAGAGAATCGGAATCAAATTGAACTATCAAAACCTACCTACCTAAGCTACTAGGTACCTACGTAATAAAAATTATTATTGTTCAGGTACCTACGCGAGAATACTTACCTACGTATAATTTTTCATTGTTTATACAGGGTGCATTTGATATCATGGGCATTATTTTAACCTAAGGTACTACTTATGATACTAATTGCATTAGGGCTACTATTACGCAAATCAAAAATATTATTAATGCAAGTATGGAAAACCTTAAAATGTAGTAAGTCATACAAAGTATCAAATTAGTTGCGCTTCTCGATAGCAAATGCGTAGGTACACTACGCCGTACGCGCGTCATTGGGCGTGAATTCTTTGACCCCGCCCGACTCACGTGACATTCGTAAGTTGCCAATGAATTGATTCATAATAAATTCCAATTTTCCCTTCGTACTTTGCCGGCTTAGGACGGTCAAAACTACGTCAACTAACATACATTAAAAAAAAACATTTACGTACCTAGCTTGTGGATTGTTTTGAAAAAACCTTATTTGTCGGTAAAGTGACAGAGGGTAAACGGGTGCTCTTCCACGAGCTTGTGCATGTGCTGGCACGTGAAAAGACGAAAAATCCAACAGGTTCTGAGTGGTTCTGGTGGAATGAGACCCCGTGAAGGAATAGGGTCGTTCGGGTAGCGCCGATGGAACATTTCACGAGTTCATACTAAATTTCTTGTGCGATCGTAAATTACAACCATTTGTGGGTATTGTTGGTTGGTGTACCTAGCCTGCACATTACGCGGTCGAGGCATCGTGTACACAAACACACACACAACACACAACTAATAAACTAACACTTAATACACTGCAATCCAAGCACCGTATGACGCGAGCGGCGAGTACGGCGATTACGTCACGGGATCAATAAATCAATTACGCGTCAATGCACCTGCGCAGTCGTTATGACACTGGTTCCGGGTTCGTGACTTCGTGTTGCGGCGGGAAGCATACCCCGCGCGGGGGTGATATTCGTATTTTTGCGAGTGAGGGAGTGGGACGGAGAGAGTTCAGGGAATCCCGCCGGACGGAATGTCTTGTAGCCCATTGTTATTATTACTTGTAAGGAAAAACCCGCGCGCGCGCAGGTGATGTTTGTTTACATTTCGCTTTGCGCTGTAACTGCGCTTTAAGATTTTGATATTTCAACAATTATTGGCGTTAACAAAGTATTTTGTTTTAATTACTTTAAGTGTTTATTTGCAATAATAAGCCTTGTGCAATTTGACTTACTACATTTTTAAGGTTTTCCTTACTTGCATTAATAATATTTTTGATTTGCGTATTAATAGCCCTAATGCAATCAGTATCGTGAGTAGTGCCTTAGGTTAAAATAATGCCCATGACTTCGATTCCACCCTGTATTTAAAAGGCATGATTTTTGTTTTGTCTGCTGTATCTATACTAATATTATAAAGAGGAAATATTTGTATGTATGTTTGTAACGAATTGGCTCAAAAAGTACTGAACCGATTTTAAAAATTCTATCACCGTTTGAATGCTACATTATCACTGATTAATATAGGCTATTTTAATTGCGAGAAAAAATAAAATGTTTAAAAAATAAATGCCCACCCGTGCGAAGCCGGGACAGGCCGCTAGTTTTGAATAAGCGCAAAATTCAAAAAACGAGCGCGCAGCGACAGTTATACCCGAGCGCGTAACAAACAGCCACGTGTGACGTAAATTACCGCGACGCCGCCGAGATCGTGCAACTTATTCTGTCTCTTTCATTCAGATTAATCAGCAATATTTTATAGATTAACCTTAATAGTATACAGCAGGGTAATTGCGTAACACACTATCAGTAGCAATCGGTTTCATTTTGACAGTTCAACAACATTCATTGCGTTATTTACGTTGTTGAGCAGACACACTTTTCGAACGTAAATGGAGCAATGGATTAGCTATAAGCTTCAAAATTATTCAAATTGAGACTAATAGTGTGTTACGCAATTAGGGTGCAGGTTAACCCGTATAAAGCTTAATCAAATATAGGGCTTAAATGTCTAACCGGTTAACCTTTAATCCGATTAATGGGTCCTTGGTTGTTTACTGTTGAATAAAGTTTTTTTTTTATTAAATCTACTAATAAAAAAATACAATATGTTTTTTTTATTGAAATCTTCCTATTTCATTCATAACGAACTTAATTTTTTTACTAAAAATATAATATTTACCTATACAATCACAAGACTAGAAATAAACTAGTGTTGCACCGAATGTGGGTCCTGCCGAATGTCGGATTCGGCGGAATGTTCGGTTTAAATATGTATCGAAGCCGAAGTTCGGCCGAACTTCGGATACATTTCGCGCGCTTTTGCTCAATGAACAGGTCAGATCGTGTTCGTTCCTCGTCGTTGCTTGTAATTTCACTCACGCGCGCGTCCCGTTTGCCACCCGCGGTCACCCAGAATGTTATGTTACCTTGCTGATAGATAATAATATTACAATTGATAATTTTAATAAAGCATATTTTTGATACGTGATGTTGTTTCTTTTCTACGGAAATAAAAACAGAAACGAACATCCACGTTACCTATTTATTTACAAATCATCATTTGATCTAGATTTCATTTTAAAATAAATTTCTTTTCACTTTTCCATTTCTTATTTAAATTAATTTAAGCTACCGAATTTCGACGAACGAGACGAAGTTCGGTAAAAGCTGCCGAACTTCGGTAATACCGAATGTGAAACGAATTTCGGTGCATCTATAAAATAAACTCAAGTAGGTTGATGAAATTAAAATACTGTAGGCGGGCAGCCCTATCGCGTGTTTACGTACCGCGCGGCTGTAAGTACACACATCAAAAGTGTCTAGGGATCAACATATATTTTTGCAATAACTTTTCTCCTGATTGATATTAATTAAAATTTTCTTTAAGGATTCATCAAATAAAGTGTTTTCGTTTGTCACAGTAACGATAAACCAAGTCACCTTTGCATTAATAAAGAAATTTGCCATTTTCCTAATAAAGGGATTTTTGACATTTGAACCACTAACACAAAAGTTCGAAAAAAAGACTGAAATAACAGTTTTCTCTAAAATTTTATTGGGTAACTTAAACAATTAATAATCCGTGTTTCTACCGCGAACACTAACAACACAAGAACATCGGTTTGGCATACTCAAAATGAGTTCATCCAAATCACGCTGTGGAATGGCCGCCCATGTTCGTTGCAACAACAAAAAAAGGTCTTCTTGCGACTGGATACCCTCCATATTCGGCAGAGCTCTTCTCTGTAGCATATCCCATGCATGCTCAATCGGGTTCAAGTCTGGCGACTGAGCAGGCCAGGGCAGGACATTGATGTTAGCTGCGGCGAGAGTCTGTCTTACAACTCTTGCGGTGTGCGGTCGTGCATTATCATGCATTAACTGAAATAAGGGACCGATTTGCACTTGTAGAGGAACGATGACGTCTGATACAATCGTCTCAGCATAAATTTGAGCGCTGAGGTTGCCTCTGATCCAAATCAACTCAGTTCTTCCGCCGATCCAAATACCCGCCCATACCATGATGGTTCCACCACTATAAGGATGGACTTCCTGGCAGGATTTTAATCGCTGTTGGCGTCCAGGGGTTCTCCAGTGTCGTATACGTCTTGTATCCGGTCTCATACCAAAACGAGACTCATCAGAAAAGCACACGAAACGCCATTGTTCTTCTGCCCAATTTCTGTGTTCAAGAGCCCATTGATATCGAATCCTACGATTGTGCATTGCTATAGGTGGTACCCGTAGCGGTCTTCGGGAATGAAGGTTCACTTCATGCAAGCGGTTTCTGACTGTTTGGTCGCTAATTAAGTTCCCTGAAGAGTGATGAAGCCTCACGGCTAACATCATGGCGGTTATTGTTGGAGCTCTTCGAGTTAAGATTTGAATGTATCGGTCTTGTGTCCGTGTGGTGCAGCGATACCGTCCTCCATGGCGCTCAGCCACGGTACCAGTGCTTCGGTAACGTGTCCAAAGTCGACTGATAACACTCTGACTTGTATTCAGAGCTAAAGCCACAGTACGTTGCCGGGAACCAGCTTCTATCATTCCCACGGCTCTGAGCATTTCTTCCCTGCTTAAATGACGTCGCCGCTCCATAATAACGTTGGTTTTAATCAGTAGTAGGGAAACAGTAGCACTAATAATGTCTTCAATGCGTTGTATGTTTTTATAGGGAAAATATTGACAGCTGATTTTCATCTTTTACTCGAATTTGATTCACAGTTCCTGATTCAAATTATGAAATGCACCAAAAAGGATCCATATAAATTTATAAAATCATAAATTTATTACAAAGCCACATCTCAATCTCAAGAAATCCGCATAAAAATGCTTGATCCCTAGACACTTTTGATGTGTGTAGTTAAATCTTCGCTCGATTACAAGATCACTGCTAACGGACTTTAGAACGCAAAGTACTTATTATACGATTCTCAGACCTACCCGATATGCACACAAAATTTCATACAAATCGGTCCAGCCGTTTCGGAGGAGTATGGTAAGTAACACTGTGACACGAGAATTTTATATATTAGATTCTCTGTGCAGGCTTGACAAATATTTTATGTAAAATCATGTGAGACAGGCAGGAAACATAATTGTAAAACAAAATGAAAATGACATTCTAAATCCCAAAGAGAATGTAAACAGTAGCGTTATACTAGACAAAGAGAATGTACACACTAGCGTTTTATTACTAGATCCTAGCCCTACATCAATTTCATACAACTGTCAACGAATGACAGTTATGATAGGTACAGATAATTTAAGTTGGTAGAAAGGAAAGGAAGTCCTGGAAGGACTTGGGGAAGGCCTTTGCCCAGCAGCGGGACACTATAGGATAGTTGGTAGTCGATGCTGGCATAATAAATAAAGTCGACATCGGCTCAATTGTCAAAAAGGAAAAAAACTTGGTTTTTACTGATAAATTCTTTTCCCTGACTTCATGGCATCATCATTTCAGCCGAAAGACGTCCACTGCTGGACAAAGACCTCCCCCAAGCATCTCCACTTCGACTGGTTATGTGCTTCCTGCATCCAACGGATCCCTGCTGTCTTCATAAGATTATCGGTCCACCTAGTGGGAGACTTACCAACGCTACGTCTTCCAGTACGCGATCGCCACTCCAGAACCTTTCGGCCCATCGGCCAACTGTTCTGCGAGCGATGTGCCCTGCCCACTGCCACTTAAGTTTGGCAATTCTTCGGGCTATGCCGGTTACCGTGGTTCTGCTGCGGATCTCTTCATTTCATAAAGACTGAAATGAATGAAGAATGAGATTGAAGACTTTACATAGTTTTAACTATTTACCAACATGGACCATAGTGATTATTTAACAATATCTGCCTCGCGGACAGTGAACGTCCAGAAGATAGTTTTAGAACAAGTTACCACAGACGTGCTAGATAGTTAACACTTAAACTAAACTGCCAGTCTACGGGAGATAGTTTGCACTTTAATTAAACTGAATAGCAAACTATTCAGTTACTTTAGAACTTTACGTTCTAACTTCTATTCCCGCCAATACCGACTAGTGTAGCCAATTGTATAGCCTATTATGTTCCCACTGGTGGGACACAGGCCTCCTCTCTATGAAAGGAATTGGACCGTAATCCACCACGCGGGCCCTGTGTGGGTTGTAGATGTAACATGTCTTCGATTTTTTGGTTCTAGAACATGCCAGTTTCTTCACGATGTTTTCCTTCACCGTTTTGAGAACAGTGCAGTGATGAAATTATTTACACAAAGTAAAGTGCCTGCTTGGGTTCGAACCTACGACCTACAACACATACTTAAGTCGCGACGACGGTTACAACTGGGTCACACTCAAAATGAAAATTGGCAAAGGCATATATAGGGACATTTTTTCTATTTTATTTAAACGCAAAAATGTGGATTCATATCAACAATTTCTGCATATCCTATTTTATTTGGGGTCGACGCAATATGTCCTTTTTCAGAAATAAAAGTTAGTCTCAGTTATTTCTTATCTAAGATGTTATAAGGAATAACTGAGACTAACTTTTATAGCTAGCTACCTTCCAGTGAAAGTCCCGTTAAAATCGGTTCAGCCCTCTCAGAGATTAGCCGGAACAAACAGACAGAAACAAACAAATATAAAAAAAAAACTTATTACTTAGGTGGTAGGTACCTACCTACATTAAAATGTTATCCTAACCTTGCCAAACAATTGCATATTTTAGCTAAACGTTGCTCTTACAATTCTCAAATAACAAATTACGCTGATAATCGTCAAGCACAAACTCTGTACCATAACTACGTAACACAATGGCCCCGATTCTGTTGTTCACAAACTAAACAAAATTTAAGTTCAGTGCATCTTTTTTTTTCTATTTCATTAAGAGAAGGACAGAAGATAAATATTAGTTTAGTCCTGTCAAATTAGTCAGCGCTTGACGTACCTAAATTGACGTATTTTTAGTAGCCCATTTTTTAATCACGTCTAAACTTGTCTATGGATTATCTAATTTGACAGGACTAAACTAATATTTATCTTCTGTCCTTTTCATAATGAAATAGAAAGAAAAAGATGCACTGAACTTAAATTTAATTTAGTTTTTCAACAACAGAAAAGGGGCCACTATCAATCAAAGTCATTTTGAAGGTTTTTGCTAGTCTATTGCTTCATATATTCGAAAAATTTGTCTGCTCAACAACGTAAATAACGCAAATAATGTAGTTGAATTGTCAAAATGAAAGTCATTGCTACTGTTATGTACAAAGTATTTAATACTCTGTACATAACCGGCGGGGTCATAACCGGCGGGGTCATTGCGTATTTTATACCTTTTACAAGTCGTGCGTTCGTTGGGATTACCCATCGGAAAAATATCGAACTTCCTTACTAACGTTCTTCCTCCTTTGTCCTTCTTCGTTTTTGTGCTTGAAGTACAATTTTTAAAAATCGCGATCTTATTTTTATCGAAATTTCCGTGGAAACATTTCCGTAACGTTTAATTCTTCGACAAATACTCCATACAAATATGTCTGTTAATTTTTTATACAATTATAAATGTGAAAGTTTGTGAAGATGTTTGGATGTTTGTTACTCAATCACCCACAAACGGCTGAACGGATTTGGATAAAATTTGGCACAAAGAGTTTATAACCAGGATTGACAAATAGGATACCTACTTTTTATTCTGATATTCCTACGGGATCGAAACTAACGCGAGTGAAATCGCGGGGCGCTGCTAGTCTACATCTACACTAATATCCTACTAATATTATAAATGCGAAAGTTTGTGAGGATGGATGTTTGTTACTCTTTCACGCAAAAACTACTGAACGGATTTTGATGAAACTTTACCTACAGTAATATAGCTTTTTTTTTATTCTTTTAATTTTAAGGACTTTTATAACGCACAGCGTATGTCAGTCCCATCGTAACCTAATACAAGATACACATCAAACTAATGAGATTAATACACACATCAAAAGTGTCTAGGGATCAAGCATTTTTATGCGGATTTCTTGAGATTGAGATGTGGCTTTGTAATAAATTTATGATTTTATAAATTTATATGGATCCTTTTTGATGCATTTCATAATTTGAATCAGGAACTGTGAATCAAATTCGAGTAAAAGATGAAAATCAGCTGTCAATATTTTCCCTATAAAAACATACAACGCATTGAAGACATTATTAGTGCTACTGTTTCCCTACTACTGATTAAAACCAACGTTATTATGGAGCGGCGACGTCATTTAAGCAGGGAAGAAATGCTCAGAGCCATGGGAATGATAGAAGCTGGTTCCCGGCAACGTACTGTGGCTTTAGCTCTGAATACAAGTCAGAGTGTTATCAGTCGACTTTGGACACGTTACCGAAGCACTGGTACCGTGGCTGAGCGCCATGGAGGACGGTATCGCTGCACCACACGGAGACAAGACCGATACATTCAAATCTTAACTCGAAGAGCTCCAACAATAACCGCCATGATGTTAGCCGTGAGGCTTCATCACTCTTCAGGGAACTTAATTAGCGACCAAACAGTCAGAAACCGCTTGCATGAAGTGAACCTTCATTCCCGAAGACCGCTACGGGTACCACCTATAGCAATGCACAATCGTAGGATTCGATATCAATGGGCTCTTGAACACAGAAATTGGGCAGAAGAACAATGGCGTTTCGTGTGCTTTTCTGATGAGTCTCGTTTTGGTATGAGACCGGATACAAGACGTATACGACACTGGAGAACCCCTGGACGCCAACAGCGATTAAAATCCTGCCAGGAAGTCCATCCTTATAGTGGTGGAACCATCATGGTATGGGCGGGTATTTGGATCGGCGGAAGAACTGAGTTGATTTGGATCAGAGGCAACCTCAACGCTCAAATTTATGCTGAGACGATTGTATCAGACGTCATCGTTCCTCTACAAGTGCAAATCGGTCCCTTATTTCAGTTAATGCATGATAATGCACGACCGCACACCGCAAGAGTTGTAAGACAGACTCTCGCCGCAGCTAACATCAATGTCCTGCTCTGGCCTGCTCAGTCGCCAGACTTGAACCCGATTGAGCATGCATGGGATATGCTACAGAGAAGAGCTCTGCCGAATATGGAGGGTATCCAGTCGCAAGAAGACCTTTTTTTGTTGTTGCAACGAACATGGGCGGCCATTCCACAGCGTGATTTGGATGAACTCATTTTGAGTATGCCAAACCGATGTTCTTGTGTTGTTAGTGTTCGCGGTAGAAACACGGATTATTAATTGTTTAAGTTACCCAATAAAATTTTAGAGAAAACTGTTATTTCAGTCTTTTTTTCGAACTTTTGTGTTAGTGGTTCAAATGTCAAAAATCCCTTTATTAGGAAAATGGCAAATTTCTTTATTAATGCAAAGGTGACTTGGTTTATCGTTACTGTGACAAACGAAAACACTTTATTTGATGAATCCTTAAAGAAAATTTTAATTAATATCAATCAGGAGAAAAGTTATTGCAAAAATATATGTTGATCCCTAGACACTTTTGATGTGTGTATATCAGGGCCATAAAGTCGAACAACTTTCTCGCATCTTCTGAGCTCGGCTTAGACAGTATTTGGTGGAATGTACCTATGTCGTTCTTGTTCAACTTCAAAGCCCCGAACAACTTACTCCTATCAGCCTCAAAGCGAACACATTCCATCAACAAGTGATGCATGTCCTCCACAACTCCACACACCTCACAGTTGGGAGAGGTATTTTTTTTCATCAAGAAAACAAATTTATTACATGGTTATGTCCAGATCTGAGTCTGTGAGCCGTAACTACTAATTTTCTGCTTAGATTATTATTTACAAACCAGGGTACACGGTGAGGCTGACATTGTATAGTCTTATACCATATTCCTTTTTCTAATGAAATTCTGTCAAAGTATTCTTTCCAAATATCATAACAAACATTTTTGAATTTTGGCAACATTTCTGAGTAATGAAGGGTAATTTTGGTTTCTTTTCCGTGTTTGGCTGCATATTTGGCCAGCTGGTCAGCCTTCTCGTTACCCCGTATTCCAATATGCGATGGGACCCATTGCAATCTCAGCTGAACACCTTTTTGAGTTAGTTCGTCTATCTTAGATAGAATGTCATAAGCTATCGAAGCACCTCTGTGACCAGAGGCGCATCGAACTATATGCTGTAGCGAACTTTTACTATCAGAACAAATAAAAATATTCCTGTTTTGACAATTTATGACAATTTATGCTTCTCAGATCGCAATGAGTTCCAACGTCATAATAGATGCCAGTTCATTTATTTTAAAGCAATTATTACTTAGACTATCTATATTTTTACAGGGTATATAGTAAGCCGCTCCACGGCCTTCTACACTCTTTGACCCATCTGTAAAAATAGTAAACCAACCGTTATACTTTGTACATAAATTCTTTGGTCACTTCGTGTTTTAGTAAAGTGTAATCGTAAGACCCCTTCGGTGGCTTTACTGCCTCTAAGTCACAGTCAATTATTTCGTTCATATTAATGTTAGTGACCCATGTTCTTAGGGTGAACATAACTAAAGGGTAAGAAGACGCTATCTCAATTTCTTTAACCTCGTTAAACGCTACGGCCAATAAAGGGATAACCTTATTTCGCCAGTAACTATTTTGTCGAAGCGTATAGAGTTCATCTAAAAGGGTAATTGTTATATTATTTTCTACGGATTTGGCTTTCAGACAAAACTTATAAGCTAAATATCTTCTTCGTATGTACAGTGGAACCAGACAAAGCTCACTCTCCATGACATGTATCGGAGTAGATTTGATAAAACCTCCTATACGTAACGCCTGATTTTGTAACTTATTTAACTTATCTAAATGACACTTTGCACTAGCATCGTATAAATAACAACTATAATCTATGCGACTTCTAATCATGGCTATATACAGGGTGCAATTGAAGTCATGGGCATTATTTTAACCTAAGGCACTACTCATGATACTAATTGCATTAGGGCTACTATTACGCAAATCAAAAATATTATTAATGCAAGTATGGAAAACCTTAAAATGTAGTAAGTCATAGAAAGTATCAAATATTTTGCGCTTCTCGATAGCAAATGCGTAGGTACATTACGCCGTACGCGTCATTGGGCGTGAATTCTTTGAACCCGCCCGACTCACGTGACATTCGTAAGTTGCCAATGAATTGATTCATAATAAATTCCAACTTTCCCTTCGTACTTTGCCGGCTTAGGACGGTCAAAACTACGTCAACTAACATACATTAAAAAAAACATTTACGTACCTAGCTTGTTGATTGTTTTGAAAAATCTTATTTGTCGGTAAAGTGACAGAGGGTAAACGGGTGCTCTTCCACGAGCTTGTGCATGTGCTGGCACGTGAAGAGACGAAAAATCCAACAGGTTCTTAGTGGTTCTGGTGGCATGAGACCCCGTGAAGGAATAGGGTCATTTGGGTTGTGGCGATGGAACATTTCACGAGTTCATACTAAATTTCTTGTGCGATCGTAAATTACAACCATTTGTGGGTATTGTTGGTTGGTGTACCTAGCCTGCACATTACGCGGTCGAGGCATTGTGTACACAAACACACACACAACTACTACACTAACACTTAATACACTGCAATCCAAGCACCGTATGACGCGAGCGGCGAGTACGGCGATTACGTCACGGGATCAATAAATCAATTACGCGTCAATGCACCTGCGCAGTCGTTATGACACTGGTTCCGGGTTCATGTTGCGGCGGGAAGCAGACCCCGCGCGGGGGTGATATTCGTATTTTTGCGAGTGAGGGAGTGGGACGGAGAGAGTTCAGGGAATCCCGCCGGACGGCATGTCTTTTAGCCCATTGTTATTATTACTTGTAAGGAAAAACCCGCGCGCGCGCAGGTGATGTTTGTTTACATTTCGCTTTGCGCTGTACTGCGCTTTAAGATTTTGATACTTCAACATTTATTGGCGTTAACGAAATATTTTATTTTAATTACTTTAAGTGTTTATTTGCAATAATAAGCCTTGTGCAATTTGACTTACTACATTTTTAAGGTTTTCCTTAATTGCATTAATAATATTTTTGATTTAATATTTTTGATTTCGTATTAATAGCCCTAATGCAATCAGTATCGTGAGTAGTGCCTTAGGTTAAAATAATGCCCATGACTTCAATTCCACCCTGTATATATGTCTTAAATGTAGAGGATGCAGTCCCCAGGACCTACCAGCTAAAATCTTAAGTAAATTAAGGTTTCTTTGAACTTTTCCAACAATTGTGACAATATGTTTACTCCAGCGCAAGGACTTGTCGAGCCACACACCTAAATATTTGTAACTGTCTACTTCGCCTAAATTCTGACTACTTATCTTAAGTTCTACCTTTGATCTTCGAAAAACCTCTGCTAAAATTATACACTTTAGACTTAGCGGCCGATAGTTCTAATCCTAACTCGTCTAGCACTTGGCACATTCTATCTAGCGCTGTTTGAAGTGTACGTTGGGTTTCTTTTAAATTTTTAGACGTTCGGTACACGACAAAATCGCCTGCGTATTGACACATAGTAACATTCTCAATCTCATGGAAACACTTAATTGTGACTATGTTAGAAAGTATTGGTGAAATTGGGTCTCCCTGAGCCAAGCCTCTATCTGTATATCTTATGAAGAATTTGCATTTATCCGTTGCATCTTTTATCATAAGATGTCTTTCACTCAGAAAATTCCATAAATATTGGCAAAACTTTTTTCCAATTCCTATCTCATCTAAAGTGTTCGCCAGTACATCTATTAACACATTATTATAGGCATTGTTTGACGTGAAAATCCTGTGTAGATTTGACTAACTAATTTACCTAAACAGTCCTGACAAGATTGTCCTCTCCTAAACCCAGAGGTAAACTGAGATAACAACTTATTTTTTTCAATACCACTCAAGTCGCTTGGTTAGCATAGAGTGAAAGATTTTACAAATGCAGGATATTAAGGAGATAGGTCTTAGTTTAATACTATTATTATATTTGTATGAAATTTTTATAAACAAATGATCACTTCCTAAATTTTCGTTTATAATCTTCCAATCCAGCAAAACAGATAGATCGGTTGATACAAATGTAACATCAGGAGAAGTTTTTTGTGCAACTCCATCAACCAAGGTCACTCTTGTCATATTACTGTCATTAAGGGCAATAAACCCCGAGTCTAAAGCTGAATCATACAGCTGGATTCCGTAATATAGCTTATACATCAGAATAACACATAGGATACTTTTTATCCCGATATTCCCACGGGATCAAAACTTACGCGGGTGAGACCGCGGGGCGCAGCTAGTAATATTATAAAGAGGAAAGATTTGTTTGAAATGAACACGCACCAAGGAAAAATGTTGCAAAAATGGGAAAAATTATTCCTTTTAGAGAGCTTCCGTTGCGTGCGCTGCGTAAACGGTTAAAGTTACGCAAAAATAATGTGTGACGGAATTGTTCCCCCTTAAAAGTTCTAAAAAAAAGTCCGCGACAGCATATGTCTATCTTTTAAGAGTCCGTGCACAAAATTCCCTCGCTAGAGTTTAGGTAAATTCATTGCGATGCTATGTTTGTGTGCACCGTTCACGCACACACGCCTAAAGATTGAGCGTAGTGATCGCTTATACAGTTTTGATCCTTTAATGATATTTTTATAATGATATATGTATATATTAAGAAATAAAAGTTGGAATGTTTGTCTAGTATAGTATTCGTGTAGTATAATTACCACAATCAACATAATAATGGTACAATTTGTTGTTATATGCATTTAGGTACCTACCTACATATTTTAGACATTCAATAACATTGAGGTACGGTAATATTATTACAGTATTGTGACTCGGTCCTGTTCTAGAAATAACTACACACATCAAAAGTGTCTAGGGATCAAGCATTTTTATGCGGATTTCTTGAGATTGAGATGTGGCTTTGTAATAAATTTATGATTTTATAAATTTATATGGATCCTTTTTGGTGCATTTCATAATTTGAATCAGGAACTGTGAATCAAATTCGAGTAAAAGATGAAAATCAGCTGTCAATATTTTCCCTATAAAAACATACAACGCATTGAAGACATTATTAGTGCTACTGTTTCCCTACTACTGATTAAAACCAACGTTATTATGGAGCGGCGACGTCATTTAAGCAGGGAAGAAATGCTCAGAGCCGTGGGAATGATAGAAGCTGGTTCCCGGCAACGTACTGTGGCTTTAGCTCTGAATACAAGTCAGAGTGTTATCAGTCGACTCATTAATTCATATTCTGAGAGTATACATTGTTTTGTGGTTCCACACATTACTCAAGCATTGCCTTGCAAACAAGTCAACCATAAAGGGCTAGACATACCCCAAAATATTACATTAGCGGATCCTTTATTCCACACACCGTCACAAGTAGATATGCTGCTTGGAGCGGACTTATTTTGGAGTGTATTGTTAAATAATAATATTTCATTAGGTAAAAATAAGCCCACATTAAGTGAAACAAAGTTTGGATGGTTGATATCTGGGCCCACACTCTCATTACAACATAGCATTAATACAGTCCATTGCAATCATTCAAGTACACATTATGATGATCAACTTCAGGATCAATTAACCAAGTTCTTCGAACTTGAAACAGTTACAATGCACAAACCTGTATCCAAAGAGGAACAGGAATGTGAAAGTAATTTCATACAAACTACTACTCGTGGAAATGATGGTCGATTCATTGTAACAATTCCATTAAAAGAATCGCCTCAACAGCTGGGTAGTTCATATGAACAAGCCCTGTCTAGGTTCATATCATTAGAACGTAGATTCAAGCGTGACCCTTTATTCAAAAAGCAATATGCTGAATTCATTAAAGAATATATATCTTTAGGTCACATGACTGAAAATACAACTCCAGATAAAGATGAATACACATACATTATGCCACATCATGGAGTGTTACGTGAAACAAGTTTAACAACTAAATTAAGGGTTGTTTTTGATGCATCTGCAGTAACTTCATCTGGGTTATCGTTTAACAACATTCAAATGGTCGGCCCTACAGTACAAAGTGACCTCATTAGTATATTAATTAGATTCCGACAGTTTAAACATGTTGTTACTGCAGATGTCGAAAAAATGTATAGAATGGTACAGGTAATTGAAAGCCAACATATGTTACAGCAGATACTATGGCGTTTCGAACCTAATGAACAACTTAAACAGTACAAACTTAACACTGTAACTTATGGTACTGCATCTGCACCATATCTTGCAACAAGATGTCTAGTTCAGCTGGGAAAGGAATGCACTGATAAGTCTGTTTCAGATGCTATCATTAAAGGATTCTATGTTGACGATTTTATTTATGGGGACAATGATATGGCTAAGCTTGTAGACATCTGCAGAGGCGTCATTAACCAACTTGAAAGTGGACAACTTCATTTAAGAAAATGGAATTCAAATAATTCACGTATCATGCAACAACTCATAGGGGAAAATAGCAAAGATGAATTGCTTAATTTAAGTAACCATGAGTATTCAAAAACATTAGGATTACTTTGGGGTTGTAAAGAAGATGTGTTGTTATTTTCTGCAAACATTAAGCAACATGAACACATTACAAAGCGCACAATTTTGTCTACCATGGCTCAAATATTTGATCCACTTGGACTCATTAACCCTTGCATATTGCAAGCTAAAATTATTCTACAAAAATTATGGTCATTAAAAATAACATGGGACGAAAATGTTTCAAGTGAGATTCAAACAGCTTGGTGTAACTTTATTAAATCACTAGCTGCGCCCCGCGGTTTCACTCGCGTAAGTTTCGATCCCGTGGGAATATCGGGATAAAAAGTATCCTATGTGTTATTCTGATGTATAAGCTATATTACTGTAAAGTTTCATCAAAATCCGTTTAGTAGTTTTCGCGTGAAAGAGTAACAAACATCCATACATCCATACATACAAACTTTCGCATTTATAATATTAGTAGGATTAGGTGATATTAACAAAATAAAAATACCGAGACATGTCACCTGTGACTATCCTGTCGTTTGTGAACTGCATGCCTTTAGCGACGCATCAACACAAGCTTACAGTGCCTGTGTTTATCTACGGTCTGTGTCCCAAAACAATGAAGTGACAGTGAAGTTGGTGACTGCAAAGAGCCGTGTAGCTCCATTGAAACCAATGACAGTTCCACGGTTGGAATTGAGTGGAGCTCTAACAGCAGCTCGTTTAGCTGATAAGGTAAAATCTTCATTAATGGGAGTTCACAGTTGTACTTACTGGTGTGACTCGACCATTGTATTAGCTTGGATTAATACTTCCAAGACCAATCTATTAAAACCATTTGTTTATAACAGAATTCATGAACTGAAGTCTCTTACAGAACCAGGTACTTGGCGATATGTACCTACAAAGTCGAACCCTGCTGATATAGGGTCGCGCGGCGCAGATGCTCGCCATCTCGAATCCAATAGCTTGTGGTGGTCAGGACCAGCATTTTTAAAAGAACCAGAGGCTAACTGGCCTGGCCCACCAACAAACATCAAGGAAGATGACTTGCCGGAATTTAAGGTTCAAAGTCATTTAAATGTCTCAGAGCAACAATCAGTCGAATTCGTGAGACGATTTTCTGATTTTAGTAAGCTACAGCGCGTTACAGCCTATATATTGAGATTTATAAATAATTGTCGTTATTCACAAAACAAATGTATAGGGTTTTTAACTTTACATGAACTTAATCAGTCTTTAATTACATTATGTAGAATTTCACAACATGAGTCATTTTATCACGAGTATAGATTATTAAAACACAACCAAGAATTGCCATTAAAAAATAAATTAACTAATTTGAATCCATTTTTACATTCTGATAATCTGATTAGAGTTGGAGGTAGGCTCTCTAATTCACATTATAGGTATGACACCAAACATCCCATATTGCTACATGCATCTAATCACATCACAGTACTTATTTTTAAACATTATCACAAAATACTCATGCATGCTGGTCCACAATTACTGCTGTCAAACGTTTGTCATAAATTTTGGGCATTAAATGGTAGAAATCTTTCTAGAAAAACAGTACATAGCTGTGTTACATGTTGTCGTTTTTCAGGCAGAATCACACAGCCAATAATGGGCAACCTTCCTGAGCAGCGCCTACATGCTGATTATCCATTTATAAACACAGCAGTAGATTATGCAGGACCAGTGATGATTTTGAACCGAAAGGGTAGAGGTAGTCATTTAATTAAAGCATATATTTGCATTTTTGTGTGCTTGGCTGTTAGAGCAGTACACATAGAGCTTGTGACAGATCTCAGCTCCGAAACCTTTATTTCTGCTCTAAACAGATTTATTGCCCGTAGAGGAAAACCTGTCAACATCTTCTCGGACAATGATACATGCTTCGTAGGAGCATGTAATGAATTGGCTAGGTTTTTAAAATTAAATGCAAACTATTTAAGTGCACGTGCTTCAAATTTATCAATAAACTTTAAATTCTCACCAGCCTATAGCCCACACTTTAATGGTTTAGCTGAGGGTGCTGTGAAATCAGTCAAACATCACTTGAAACATATACTTGCTCTTGCAAACCTTACTTATGAGGAAATGAACACAGTACTTACTCAGATAGAGGCTATCTTGAACTCAAGGCCTCTAACTCCTTTATCATCTGATCCTTCAGACCTAGTAGCCCTCACACCGTCACATTTCCTTCTTGGACGAACATTAACGGTTTTACCCTCTCCTCAGGCACAAGACACTACAAGGTTGAGCACGTTCTCACGATATATGAGAACTCAACAGTTGAAGACCCATTTCTGGGATAGATTTTATAAAGAGTACATTACAGAGTTGCAAAAACGACAGAAGTGGTGCAAAGGGGGAAGAGACCTACAACTTGGAGAGATGGTGCTAGTCAAGGATGATCGACTGCCGCCAAACAGATGGCTGCTCGGGCGAATAACCAGCGTGTATCCAGGCTCCGACGGTGTGAACAGGGTAGCAGACGTGAAGACAACATCGGGCACTCTTCGGCGTGCATTTAATAGACTGTGCCCGCTACCAGTGGAAGATCGGCCTGATGTATCTGCAAGCCACCGTCCCTTGCCGAGGGGGGCAACTTGTTGACGCCTTGCATGTGTGTGTGCACACGGACGACACACACGCATACGGCACGGCGCGAGAGGCGGCGCGCAGCGGTAGCAGAGAGCCGCGGCGCGCGCGGGGTGCGCGGTGCGCCCCACCGTTCGAATGTGAGTTGTGAGACCAGAGCGAATTTGTCGACGGCACCAACCGGTCATTAGTCGTGCGTCGAACTCTCATTTTATTTTACTTTCATTATTGTAAACCTTTAAGAGTCATTATATCATTATTGTAATTGTAACTACTTGTCTCATTAAGAAACACTTCAACGAGTCCACCCCTTCGCTGCCAGCATTCCTCAAGTTCTACAACATGAGTATTTGTACCTACAGTTACATACAATACTATAAGATACAATACTTTACATGATATGAATCCTTTTTAAAAGATTCTGAAACTATAGGGTATTGTACAGTGTTGTAAGAACTCTATGTAAATTCACAATACTAATATCGAACAAATATGGCGGGAGACGACGTGAATTCGAATGACCTATAAGTTTTTTTTTAAATTACAGTGTCGTAGTGAAACGCACGTGCATGTCAATGTTCTTTTTTTGAAATTCATAATGATACTAGGAATTGAGTAAGTAGTGAGAATGTGGCTGTTTGATGAGGTTGTGTAGTCTTCCTTTAGGAGAGACCTGGGGCCCAATTCTGTAAAATAACCAACTTGTCAATAGTGTGTCGGTAGTGTGTCAGTAGTGTCTCAATAGAATAGTCTTTGACATTTGGTATTCTACAAATTATTCATGGTCATTGACTTGCCACTGTAGTGCCATTGAAACGCCATAGTAAGACTATTGTAATAATTGGTAGTCTGGTTCACTATAATGTGTCAGTGGCATCGTGATGGCCAAAGTTACGGTATTCTGTAAATATTTTAAGTGTATTTGACAGTTGTGTCTATCGTGTTTGAATGAGAGTGTTTTGGCCATCGAACCGCCATTGTGAAGCCATCGAACAACGACACCTCTTTTCTCTATTGATTTGGTTAAATTTGTTAATTTTTTCAATTTAAAATAAAGTGTCCGTGTGTATGTGCGTCTTTACGTAGTGAAATAAATAAAGTAGACGTAGTTTTTCGCCACAATGAGGCCTTCTGTACCTAGTTTGCGGTGGCTTATTTTGGCATTGGCGTGCCGAAGTTTGCGCTGAGAGCTGTGAAAAAACTTATTCTTAATATATAAAATTCTGTGTCACAGTGTTAGTTACCATACTCCTCCGAAACGGCTGGACCGATTTGTATGAAATTTTGTGTGCATACGGGGTAGCTCTGAGAATCGGCCAACATCTATTTTTCATACCCCTATTTTTTTTTTGCATAATGACGTTTGCGGGGTCAGCTAGTATCACTATAAATTCATCACGTTTTTAGGGTTCCGTACCAAAATGATAAAAAGGGACCCTCATAGTGCGACTCAGTCTGTCTGTCCGTCTATCACAGTAAATATCTCAAGAACTACTAATGCTATCAACTTGAAATTTGGAATCGTTTTAGATGACGTTTCCCCAACTATTTTGTAATTAAGAAAGATTTTGTTTGACACATGGACTGAAAGTACCTTAACAATTTGAAGTGGTGCTACTAGGGCATGTGGGGTATCATATTAAAGAGCGCTGTTTGTACATTCCCAAAAATTTTTTTTAGGTCGCATAGTATTCGACTTTTGATGAAAACTTAAAAAAATATACCGTTCCGAAAATCTGAATCTATGTGATAGAAGTTTATATAAAGATTACAGGACAAATAAAACGATGTCTCTAAATAGCACACTTTTTCAGAAATTGTCAACAAAAATACAAAAGTTCCACTATCGGTCAAGAGATGGCGCTGACCAGTGTTGAAATCCACCTGTCCGTCTACCCTACATTTTGAAGGACTGTACGTAAAGTAACACATCCAAAATATGTATTTATGATGGTACAGAACCCTTGGTGCACGAATCCGACTCGCTCTTGACCGGTTTTTTGATTTTACTCTCCCAAAAACTATTTGTTAATTGTTTTTTTACAGCTGTTTTTTTTTTCAGAAAGGCAGACTAAATTGTGATAAAAATTTTGTATTTTAACAATAAACGCATTTTTTTTGTAAAATTTGATGTTTTCGATAATAAAACGTTTTTGTATTATTAAAAAACCCATAATATAAATATTTAATTGATAAAAATAGGATTTCAAAAAGTGGTAGGTTTGGTGTACTTCTACGGTGGCATGGTAGATTTTTGTGAGCAACACTGAAAACTATTGTACTGCCACACTATCGACATACTATCGACACACTACTGAGACACCACTGAAACGCCATTGAAGTTTTTACAGAATGCCAAATTTGCAACAGTGGCAAAATAATGTCTGTAGTGTGTCGTTAGAGTGTCAATGGCGTGTTGCTTAACTCAAAGTTACAGAATTGGGCCCCTGTTTAGCAGCGGGCGACAGGCTGATGTAGGTGTTGTCACATCAAAACGAATCCATCTCAATCTACTAGGAAGAAGTCAATTTACTTACCCATTATTTGTTCTTATTACCTTTATGATAGCGAACATGTATCCTTGTAATCATATGTATTTATGTAGGTAGCAATCATGATACATCGTCTGCGGTATCATATGACTGATCATTATGGTATGGCCTGCTATTACCGATAGTACCATGAATGCTCCCTCAGTAAGGCGCGACGCCGACGCGACGGCGCGCGGCGCGGCGCGACTCCGATAGAATACTGTCCATGACATTTTCGTAGAAATTGTTCCACCAGAGTCGTGTCGCGCCTGTCAGTGAGAGTGTTAATTTTTTCGCAGGGTGGTACACTTTACAGACGTACATTATTTAAAGTTACAATTCGCCCGTTTTGGGCAAATCGAATAATAAGCCGATTATTTTACACACACGGAGAGCTTGCTATAATAAACTATAAATAAGCATACCTACTACTTACTAGTAATCAAGCATGGTTTTTACTTAATAACTTATGTATGCCTTTATGCTCTGCTTTTACTAGACTTAAGTACTTAAAATTACAAATATTTGCTACGATTGAAGGAGCCAAGCATATAACTGTACCTACGAGTGAGGTTGTGATTGTGATTAATGATTGTACAGACGCCAGCAGGTCAACCTACCCCAATCTGTCAAATTTCTTTGATAGATTTTCAACTTTAGCACAAAGAAATAAGGTTCATATTCAATTGGGAAAATCTGACAGATTGGGGTAGCTTGATGTGCTGGCCTCTGTACAAACGTCTCGATCACATAATTAATTTATGATTAACACACTCAAAAGCACTAATGAGCGGTATCAAGCACACATTGAATATTGTATAGCATATTAAATGGAATCTCATCTGATAAGGTAATGCAGTGAATAGCTATGAGCATAACATTTACATGAATAGGTACTTATCTAATTATAGTACCATAAAGTGTAAACCTATGTTCACTCGGAGTGAAATCTGGTGATACAGTTGCGAGGCGTCTTTTCATTCTACTTATACAAGGCCAGAACGCAGCCATAGGAAACTGCTGGCGTATATTTAGTATTGCTATTTTTAAATCTGCGATTACAATTTATACACGAATTTTGCGTACTGCTCGTGTATAGTTATAGTTTGTAGTGCGCGTCCTGGTTCCAAACTGTACTAATCATTTACGCTTGACAAAAGTTGAGATATACTTTAATAAAATAATATTTTCTTCTGGTTCTTTGCTCCGCTCGCCGCGCCCAGGCTAGCTCTGCTGATCGCGCTCGCGCTCGCTTCGCTCGCAATTAAGGCGCTTATAGGCCTCACTGACCTTGTGCATGTGGGCGGAGCTAAACGCCCCACTCCCGAATACGTAAACCGCGCGCGGGGGCGCGCTACACTAAAACTACGATCAAAGAATATGCAGAGGCGCAGACATGCCGCACGTAGGTCGCCATTTTTGCCTACAATTCCAGAATGGTATGGCGTGGCAAAATGAATAGGAACTTAGTTTCTGACGGGGGTAAAACTTTAAAAATTGAAAAGTGTCTACGGGTCAAGTACGTTTTAGAGTATCGCCGCAAAAAAAAACCGATCAAATGCGAGTCGGACTCGCGCACCGAGGGTTTCGTACAAAGAAGGTATGTGTTTTTGTATTTTTCCTTTACTTGTGCTACATGACTTTGCTTCTTGCCAAATTTCATGATTGTAGGTCAACGGGAAGTACCCTATACATTTTGATTCCCTCGAGTGCCGAAAAAAACGTGTTTCGAATTATACTATATAGTATAATTCGAAACACGTTTTTTGCGTCATAAACGGCCGAATCTTTTTTTTATTTTAACTTAGAAGTTTGATTTTTTCACAGCTTCCAGGGACCGCAGACCTGAGTATATACAACGTGTAACGTTAAATGCGCAAAACCTCATACACCCCAATTAGAGCATTGAGTTAAAAGCGAAATACAATGACCAAAACAATTTTTTTTTAAAGCTAACCGTTATTATAAAGAAAATCGTATTGATTCTAGCATTACTTTATGCATTTTTTATTATTGCCTTAAAATAAGACTTAATTTTCTTTGGCTCAATCGGCGGATAGTAGGGCAAAATACATAATTTTTGAAAAATAAACCTGTAATATAAGTTATTGAAATCGATTCAGTAGTCAATTATGAACAAACTATTTTCAGGTTTTGCGCATTTAACGTTATACGTTGTACATGGTCTTAATTTGAACTCAATACATCCACGCGTTCCGGAGATAAAGGGTCTAGACAGACAGATGGACGGACGGACAACAAAGTGATCCTCTATAGGTTCCGTTTTTTTCCTTTATAGGTATGGAACCTTAAAAAGAAAAAAATAACTGTTTTGTAGTCGAAGTCAAGGGGTTGTTAGTGGTGCCGATTCTCTTGTCACAAGTGCGTCTAAACTAGACTAAAAATCACCAAAATTTAGTTTATTCCTGTCAAACGACGATTTTCCATTCTGAAGTTAACTAAAGTGACACAACTTAACTAAATTTTAGTTTGACAGCACTAAGATTGCACTGAGATATTAGTTTAGTGAAAATAGTGATTTTGCTATTCTGAATTTGAGGTTTTTCACCTAAAATTTAGATTTTCTAACTAAATCTGACTATTTTAAATCATGACTAAAAAGGTTAGTTGGCATGAACTAAAATTCACACCAACACCTCGACTTCAGATGCAAAACAGTACTGTTTTTTGATTTTCTATTCTTTTGCTTATATCTCGAAAACGGTGTGTCCTATCGCAAAAATAATGAAAATTTCGACCCCCTTTTAGGAACCCGTAAACCCCTAAAACTCAACACGTTGGTAATAATTTTTCATATTTTCCATACAAAAGTGAAAAATTCCATAAAAAAGAGGTCGAGTTGCCCCACTGCGCACCATCGGCTAAAAAAAAACACGGGGAGGGACCCGTGGCTAAATAATAACAGCCGCACAGGTCGATCGATCAGGTTAAGCTACGCTTGCCGCGGTTGGTCTCTGGATGGGTGACCATCTTTACATACCGAGACCCCTCCGTGCCTCGGAAAGCACGTTAAGCCGTTGGTCCCGGCTGTCATTCGTGGATCTTTGACAGTCGTTTCGGATAGACAGAAGTCCGAAAGTCACAACCAGACTTACCAAGAGGTATCCGCATCCGGTTAGACTGGAAGCCGACCCCAACATAGTCGGGAAAAGGCTAGGCAGATGATGATGATGAGGGCAAATAAGTACCTACTTTTTGGCTGAATTCACAAACCGTGCGAACAAACAAAAAAAAAAGTACCTACTTACCACGTGGAGTCGCGATTGTCAAATTCGATTTGGTTGTGTCAAAATCATTTTTAAATTTAGAGATATTTTAATACAGAATAGCTCTAAGATTCTCATGGCCAAAAGTAAGGAATTTTAGTGATAGTTTAGTTCGGTGTACAAGAGAATCGGCACCAGTGTCAGGGCCCTGGAATTCTAAAGACACTCCCAAGGTTTCTTGACCATGACCTCCAAGGTAACTCGACATTGACCTCCAGTATCACTTGAGCTTGACCTAACAGTCACTTATCCTTGACCCCAAGATCACTTGACTTTGACGTCAAGGTCACTAACCGTGAATATTGATCTGTTACTGCTTCCGAGAATTGCGGATCTTGACTTTCGGAATGTTGACCTTGACCTCAAGCTTAGTGAACAAGATAATCGCGGATCTTGACTATGAATATTCAAGGTCAATGACACTGAGGTCAAGGTCAATGCCCTTGTGGTGTCCCATGGTGTTTCCCCACCCTACTACTCCCACATCCCACCAAGTCCTGAAGGCTTGATTATGCGATGGTTTTTGGTGAAATTTTATGTTTTTTTTTCATAATGCCCCGTTTCGTACCCACTAACAGAACCTCCTACTTTTTAAAAATCGGTTAAAATTGAGGTTTTGTTTCGCCGTAGTAAGGTGATATAAAATATGATCGATCTTGTTTCACCAATTTGAATTATTACCATAACCCTCTTAGCCGGGGAATAAATCCGTAGCCAATTGGATGATGTTATAATAACTTCCTGTCACTGTTATTTACATAGCAGGTAGTGGTATTCTAATTTGTGTGGGGTAGGTGCCACAACTAAAAAGTGAAAAAAAAAAAAACAAGTTGTCTTCCAAAAGCACTACAAATTAATAAATAACTTTATTTCGGAAGTCGGTGGCAAAAAACGAAAATTCAAAACCAAAGACACCGACTTCCTTGACTTGCTTTGGCATTTTTATTTATTTACAAATTATCTTATATTCAAGTACACAATATACAATATAAACAAAACCAGTATTTAGAAATGGCAGCATTTAGTAAAACGTCCACGCGCACAATAGAAATGGGCCTCTGCAGCGAGCTAATCTATAAACGCATACTGATACAATTCGTTCGTAAATATTTGCACTAACACAGACAAATGCGCGAAGTCGGTCGATAGCCGGGCGGAGCAGCGAGCGACACAGCCATCCCGTCTCAATGCTAACTCACGACTGCCGCCTGCGCCCGCGCAGAGCACCTCTGAACCTCAATCTCAAAGTGGGGACATTTTCTTTGCAAATGTTGATTGATTTACATATGCTCTTTCAATTATGTAGTACCTCTAACCACCAATTTTTCAGTGTAAAAATATTTCTAAACATCAAAGCCGTTTAGAAGTAGTAGGGAATATTAGGCAAAAATAGTGTTTTGGTAAATATTTTTTTAAGGCAAAAGTAAGTAATAATAATCCTTCCAAGCCGTTTTCGGCTACGGCGACCGTTTCATTATGAATCTACTGGCGTCTATCATGTGCTCTCATGTGGCTAGAAAAACCACCTTTGTTTACAAATATTCTTGCACAGAGTGGACACGTGAGAGCACCATTAACATAATTGTAATTTATTGCCGCTGGTGGTCGGGCTTTTCGTTCGTCACGCTTAGAATCCAATTTTGAAAGCCGACGAGTCTCAAAGTCAAAAACTTTCTGTTGTACTAGTGACCTCCACTCTCCGCGGTTGGACGCAAGCTCTTCCCACCGAGATGGATCTACGTCACAACCCTTCATGTGACGCTTAAGCACATCCTTAAATCTTAGGAATTGTCCACCATGCTTTCGCTTGCCCTCCTGAAGTTCCGAATAAAGGATGCGCTTCGCCACTCTCTGCTCCGACATGCGTGTCACATGGCCGCACCACCGAAGTTGCCTCCTCATGAGGTATGCCTCAATGCCTCCCACATTGGCTCGTCTCAATACTTCAGTATTGCGCACTCGATCACACCAATGAATGTTAAGAATTGTACGAAGGCATTTAAGATGAAATCGGTCCAATTGTTGAATGTGACGTCGGTACGGTGTCCATGTTTCGGCAGAGTATAGAATATTAGGTAGCACAACAGCCATGTACACTGATATTTTTGTGGCGCGCTTTGAGTCGTGTGAGCAGAAGACCCTGGCATTTAACTTACCGAAGGCTGCAGCAGCAGCACTGATTCTGCTGTTGATTTCGGCGTCAAGGTCACATTTCGATGTTAATGTGCTCCCCAAATATCGACACTGATCTTCAGGCCAAATCTAGAACACTGCTCGTGAAGGTTCGTAACAAGCTGTTGAAGACCTTCCGGGGATTCTGCCACAAAACACAAGTCATCTGCATACATAATATCTTCAATATGTGCAAGAGACACTTTAGTGCTTGCCTTTAGCCTCGATAAATTGAAAAGACTGCCATCTGTTCGAAAACGCAGCCGGACTCCCTCTGATGATACCGCAAGGACTTCACGAACTACCACTGCAAAATAAATGGCGAACAGAGTGGGGGCCAAGACGCAGCCCTGCTTCACTCCACAGGTAACGGAGAAAAACTGCGACTGTTCACCTTCCTCCACCACACAACACTCCATGTCATCATGCAGGAGACGCACAAGTCTTACGAACTTTTCCGTACATCCCAGTTTTTTCCCATACGAAAAAATCCTTTTTCAGAAATAATGTAGATGAATCTATGGGAAACATATATTTTTTTCAGATCTTCTAACCAAACCGTTAATGAGAAGTAGGCTTCATAAAGTGACCGTGTTACGGTACTAAACCGGACTAAGGCCCTTAGTCTCTAGTTTTCTGTCAGCCATGTCGCCGCTTGCGCTATCCTGCGCTCGCTCCTTTGTGTCAGCTAGGTTCTTGATACCTTGGGTGGCCCCTCGCTTACTCTCGGGGTTAATTTGCTGTGCAGTCAGTATTTATGATATAATTGTCGTATTTTTGATGTAAAAAAGTATATAAATGATGGAAATAAATTGATAGGTGATTATTCATTTTATATACAATTAATAACATCCTGTTTATTTTTACCGCAAAAAATACTAAGAAATTGGACTATGTTTGATATGACCTAATCTTTTACGAAGGTTATAATGTATGGAGGATGTAGGAATATACACGGAGTCCAATAAATCAAATTGGCGAGCATGTAACTGCTCGCGTAGGTATAGATTGGAATCTAGAGTTTGGTGCACTTATTCCGATTTATACACCTACACGATTACTCTGTAGGCGTACTGGCAGTGTATTTTATGGAATAATGTAGTTATAAGTTAGGTCACTAAGGAATATACGCGAGTTTTTGCGTAATACTCTTGTATAGATTGGAAGACCTTAGTAAAACAGTGATTTTCAATTCATACGCGATTAGTTTCACACCCTTGCGTTTCGGTTTTGGCCTTGTATAAAATGCGCAGTCGCGAGCAAAGATAAATGTATAAACTTAGTAAAATTCAAAAGCGATATTTTCGTAGCGTACGTGCTACCTACCAAACGTTGAAATACCTATTAAAAATACCAAAATAATTTTTGTCAACAGATTCTGTATGCATACACGACACCTCATCATTTCAATCAAATGAATTTTACTTACGTCCGAACCCAATAACCTATTGACAGAAAGTTATTGATGGTATGGTATAATTAAGTATAACTGTCAGTATAATATAACCATACAGGTCGCTACTCTGATATATGTACACACATCAAAAGTGTCTAGGGATCAACATATATTTTTGCAATAACTTTTCTCCTGATTGATATTAATTAAAATTTTCTTTAAGGATTCATCAAATAAAGTGTTTTCGTTTGTCACAGTAACGATAAACCAAGTCACCTTTGCATTAATAAAGAAATTTGCCATTTTCCTAATAAAGGGATTTTTGACATTTGAACCACTAACACAAAAGTTCGAAAAAAAGACTGAAATAACAGTTTTCTCTAAAATTTTATTGGGTAACTTAAACAATTAATAATCCGTGTTTCTACCGCGAACACTAACAACACAAGAACATCGGTTTGGCATACTCAAAATGAGTTCATCCAAATCACGCTGTGGAATGGCCGCCCATGTTCGTTGCAACAACAAAAAAAGGTCTTCTTGCGACTGGATACCCTCCATATTCGGCAGAGCTCTTCTCTGTAGCATATCCCATGCATGCTCAATCGGGTTCAAGTCTGGCGACTGAGCAGGCCAGGGCAGGACATTGATGTTAGCTGCGGCGAGAGTCTGTCTTACAACTCTTGCGGTGTGCGGTCGTGCATTATCATGCATTAACTGAAATAAGGGACCGATTTGCACTTGTAGAGGAACGATGACGTCTGATACAATCGTCTCAGCATAAATTTGAGCGTTGAGGTTGCCTCTGATCCAAATCAACTCAGTTCTTCCGCCGATCCAAATACCCGCCCATACCATGATGGTTCCACCACTATAAGGATGGACTTCCTGGCAGGATTTTAATCGCTGTTGGCGTCCAGGGGTTCTCCAGTGTCGTATACGTCTTGTATCCGGTCTCATACCAAAACGAGACTCATCAGAAAAGCACACGAAACGCCATTGTTCTTCTGCCCAATTTCTGTGTTCAAGAGCCCATTGATATCGAATCCTACGATTGTGCATTGCTATAGGTGGTACCCGTAGCGGTCTTCGGGAATGAAGGTTCACTTCATGCAAGCGGTTTCTGACTGTTTGGTCGCTAATTAAGTTCCCTGAAGAGTGATGAAGCCTCACGGCTAACATCATGGCGGTTATTGTTGGAGCTCTTCGAGTTAAGATTTGAATGTATCGGTCTTGTCTCCGTGTGGTGCAGCGATACCGTCCTCCATGGCGCTCAGCCACGGTACCAGTGCTTCGGTAACGTGTCCAAAGTCGACTGATAACACTCTGACTTGTATTCAGAGCTAAAGCCACAGTACGTTGCCGGGAACCAGCTTCTATCATTCCCACGGCTCTGAGCATTTCTTCCCTGCTTAAATGACGTCGCCGCTCCATAATAACGTTGGTTTTAATCAGTAGTAGGGAAACAGTAGCACTAATAATGTCTTCAATGCGTTGTATGTTTTTATAGGGAAAATATTGACAGCTGATTTTCATCTTTTACTCGAATTTGATTCACAGTTCCTGATTCAAATTATGAAATGCACCAAAAAGGATCCATATAAATTTATAAAATCATAAATTTATTACAAAGCCACATCTCAATCTCAAGAAATCCGCATAAAAATGCTTGATCCCTAGACACTTTTGATGTGTGTATTATTGGAACGTTAAAACCAGAGATATATATATTTTTTTCTTCCTCCAGTATACCAAAAACTATAGTGTAGTATGTATGTATATATTGTGAGTCTACAGCTCTGCCAGCGTGACAGTGACAGCGTCCATCTAACTTTATTGCCCTTGGGCTTTGATCGGAAGTGTGCGCTAATCCGTGCACAATGGGCGAATGTCTGCGATGATTTTTTGTTCGTTTTATGATCTGCTTGGTGCAAACGGTAGTGCTTCTTTAAATTGAGAGTTATGAAAGCCTACTCTATAGAGATCAACTGCCCCGTCGTTGGTCTCGTGGTCGACTTCTGAGGGTGGGGTCGTGGGTTCGATTCCCGGGTCGGACAAAGTGTTATTGAATTTTGCCATTAGGACTTTCTTAGTAACAGTCCGGAGTTTGGAAGTTACAGTGTGCGGAAAGCACGTTAAGCCTTTGGTCCTGTATCTGATCTCTCTCCGGTCGTGTCGGATTGCCGACCCATCGGACTATTAGAGTAAGGAAAAGGGAGTGCACCTGTGTCTGCGCACACACTAATTGTGCACTGTTATAGGTATCTCCCGCGTCGAAGGCTAGTCTCCGTTGAGATTGTCTGCCGTGGCCGAATTACGGTCTGGAGAACTTTATAGACCTAAAAATGCTGACATGTTTACAGTGTGCTACTTCTCATCAGTACCTACCATCAAAATCGTTCTAGGTTAGGTTCAGATTCACTTACATAGGCATTTCCTACTTGATCAGCTCAGCTGATAAAATTTAATGTCCCCCAGCTTCAGCATCCTCCAACACTCACAGTGCCTGCGAGGTGGCTTAAGACCCAATCTCTGTCACAAAGAGGAGACTTGTATAATGTACAGTGGGAACGTTATAGGCTGATTAGGCAGTTTCAGCAAGAGTTTCAAAGCTATAGTTATCTGCTATGCAGTAATTTTCTATAATTTAGTGGGTTCTAAGTAAGTACATTTGAAACTCATGGCCGATAATGAATCGATAACCCTGAAAGACGCAAACACACTTTTCTACATAGGTACCTACATATCTTCACCTTATCATTGTTAAAGATTATTGAACTACTACTAGCTTCCGCACGCAATTTCGCTCGCGTGGAAGTCGTAAGACACTAAAACACACTAAAAAAAAATATCAACACAGCTGGGACTCAGCCTTCATTCGCGCGCGGGCCACAGGCGGGCCCAGTACGAGTTGATGCAAGTTAATCGCAAAACGTACCTATGCGACTACTTTTTGCCTATATTTTCCTAAATTACTCTCTCGTAAATATATATTTCATTACTGCTCGTTCCTAGTGAGCAAATATTCAAAACCGAAAACAAGTACATTAATCGAAGGATAAAATGTTATTGAATACATGTAGCTCTGGCTATACCCACTATTCAGATCCAAGGTAAAACTTCAACAACATAATACAGAGATAAAGAATCTATAACGCCGAACACGCAAACAAACATTTCTATCTTTATTATGGTTTATTACACGGTTAGTTAACAAACAGAACAATAATCTTTTCATAGCACATACACGGATACCTGAATATACACACATCAAAAGTGTCTAGGGATCAACATATATTTTTGCAATAACTTTTCTCCTGATTGATATTAATTAAAATTTTCTTTAAGGATTCATCAAATAAAGTGTTTTCGTTTGTCACAGTAACGATAAACCAAGTCACCTTTGCATTAATAAAGAAATTTGCCATTTTCCTAATAAAGGGATTTTTGACATTTGAACCACTAACACAAAAGTTCGAAAAAAAGACTGAAATAACAGTTTTCTCTAAAATTTTATTGGGTAACTTAAACAATTAATAATCCGTGTTTCTACCGCGAACACTAACAACACAAGAACATCGGTTTGGCATACTCAAAATGAGTTCATCCAAATCACGCTGTGGAATGGCCGCCCATGTTCGTTGCAACAACAAAAAAAGGTCTTCTTGCGACTGGATACCCTCCATATTCGGCAGAGCTCTTCTCTGTAGCATATCCCATGCATGCTCAATCGGGTTCAAGTCTGGCGACTGAGCAGGCCAGGGCAGGACATTGATGTTAGCTGCGGCGAGAGTCTGTCTTACAACTCTTGCGGTGTGCGGTCGTGCATTATCATGCATTAACTGAAATAAGGGACCGATTTGCACTTGTAGAGGAACGATGACGTCTGATACAATCGTCTCAGCATAAATTTGAGCGTTGAGGTTGCCTCTGATCCAAATCAACTCAGTTCTTCCGCCGATCCAAATACCCGCCCATACCATGATGGTTCCACCACTATAAGGATGGACTTCCTGGCAGGATTTTAATCGCTGTTGGCGTCCAGGGGTTCTCCAGTGTCGTATACGTCTTGTATCCGGTCTCATACCAAAACGAGACTCATCAGAAAAGCACACGAAACGCCATTGTTCTTCTGCCCAATTTCTGTGTTCAAGAGCCCATTGATATCGAATCCTACGATTGTGCATTGCTATAGGTGGTACCCGTAGCGGTCTTCGGGAATGAAGGTTCACTTCATGCAAGCGGTTTCTGACTGTTTGGTCGCTAATTAAGTTCCCTGAAGAGTGATGAAGCCTCACGGCTAACATCATGGCGGTTATTGCTGGAGCTCTTCGAGTTAAGATTTGAATGTATCGGTCTTGTCTCCGTGTGGTGCAGCGATACCGTCCTCCATGGCGCTCAGCCACGGTACCAGTGCTTCGGTAACGTGTCCAAAGTCGACTGATAACACTCTGACTTGTATTCAGAGCTAAAGCCACAGTACGTTGCCGGGAACCAGCTTCTATCATTCCCACGGCTCTGAGCATTTCTTCCCTGCTTAAATGACGTCGCCGCTCCATAATAACGTTGGTTTTAATCAGTAGTAGGGAAACAGTAGCACTAATAATGTCTTCAATGCGTTGTATGTTTTTATAGGGAAAATGATTTTCACCTTTTACTCGAATTTGATTCACAGTTCCTGATTCAAATTATGAAATGCACCAAAAAGGATCCATATAAATTTATAAAATCATAAATTTATTACAAAGCCACATCTCAATCTCAAGAAATCCGCATAAAAATGCTTGATCCCTAGACACTTTTGATGTGTGTATTATAGGAAATGATAGTCATCATCATCTGCCTTATAGCCTTTTCCCAACTACATATGTTGGGGTCGGCTTTCAGTCTAACCGGATGCAGCTGAATACCAGTATTTTACATGGAGCGACTGCCTATCTGACCTTCACAACCCAGTTACTGGGTAATACGATACCCCTTGGTAAGACTGGTTGTCCGACTTTCGGGCTTCTGACTACCCGTCGACTGTCAAAGATCGACGAATGACAGCCGGGACCAACGGCTTAACGTGCTTTCCGAGGCACAGAGGGGTCTCGGTATGTAAAGATGGTCACCCATCCACAGACCAACCACGGCAAGCGTAGGTTAACCTGATCGAGCGACCTGTGCGGCTGTTATTTAGCCACGAACCCCTTTTTATTAGTAAACGTTACTTTTTGTGTACAGATGATGAACTGTTTACGTAACCATTGTTTACCAGCCTGAGGCTGCCTATGCGGGCGAAAGTGCATTAAATGTACTAATCCAACGAACAGCCAGCTTTGACGTTTATTAGCAAGAAGATAGGTACAGCGGAGTAAGTAGGTAATTGCGTAACACAATAGTAGCAATGCTTTCATTTTGACAGTTCAACACCATTCATTGCGTTATTTACGTTATTGAGAGGACAAAAGAAGCAATGGATTAGCAATATCCTTCAAAATTATTCAGATTGTTATTCAAATTGTATTAAGGCAGGTATGACAAAGAGAGCTCCGTAGGTATACGTTATAACGCCCTAGTTCTCGAACACTGGAGCATGATTGGTCGCTAGCCTACACCGCTGAGAAAGAAATAAAGAAAAAAATTACTATGTCACTAAGCAAACAAACTATTTGAAAAACACCCTCTTTTAATGGGCTATCCAACGAGCTATCAACATTCTAAAAAAAAAATTCAGATGTGCTCGTAAATTTTTTGATAAAGCTGGCAAAAATGGAAAAACACAATTACTAAAATTAACGAAAAAAATAAATTAACGCCTTGTAGCGTTGTATTACTTTTTTATTAAAGGTTTTGTATCTCTGCACTCGATATCGTTACTGATATCGCCCCTAATTCTTAGTGATAGTTCGTTTTTATCAGTTTTATTACATAAGCCTCAACATTTCTGCTTAGTCCACCAGCTGCGAGATAAGTAAGTTAGATCATAAGATATAAATTGATTTTTAGATTTATTCTTCGTTCGTCCCGAAGTTTTGTCCCACATTCCAAAAAATTCTTAGTTTGTCCCATATCACAACTAAAGTTGTGTTTCGTCCCAAATGACAAGTACTTTATAGGTACAGTCAACAAAAAAAAGTACTTATTTGTGAAACAATATCTGTCTATATCTAAACAGGGTTACTTTTCAATGACCAGCCTAATTTAAGGACGTGGTACAGACCATCAAACTAAACAACTTTCTCCATGGGACCAACATCATAATCGCGAATATTAATTCAGCCGTCCCATACGTTTAGGTCGAGTAGGTATTGAAGTTTTCTATGGGACAGTTGATAAATTTTTCGCGATTATGATGTTGGTCCCATGGAGAAAGTTGTTTAGTTTGTTGATCTGTACCACAACCTTAAATTTGGCTGGTCATTGAAAAGTAACCCTGTTTATAAATATAAAAGATAGAACTGACTGACTGACATATCAACGCACAGCCGAAACTACTGGGACTAGGAATGTGAAATTTTGCACACTGCTTCCTTTTATAATGTAGGGGAGCATTAAGAAGGGATTTTTGGAAATTCAACCTTTAATGGGCTGAAAAGGGGGATTTTGTGTGTATGAAAAATCTTATTTCTTGAGTTAATAAAATAGGCACGAATGTAAATTATTAATTTTCGCATTATTTGTTTTATAAACTAGGGTAGTTGGGGTGTGCCACAGGCAAGCGCGGTTAAGCAGACGATGACAACCTCATAGGTTGAACTGCGAGATACCAAATATAAAAAAAATGCGTGCTCAGTACCGAAATGTAAGAGGGCTCTTAATAATACGTAACCCTTTTGTTGCCGATTGTACAAAAAAGTAAGTTTAACATATACAAAAAAAATATGGGCCGTAGAAGGAATATAAAATAGGACGAAGCAAGAATAAAATATTTAAAATTATATTTTGGGACGAAGGAAGCATATTGTTTGGGACGAACCAGGAATTTTTTATGTAGGACAAAACTCAGTGTGCCGAACGAAGAATAAATCGATTTTTAACCGACTTCTAAAAGCGGTTATCAATTCGTCTGTAGGTAAATACAGAGTGAATGTTTCAAATCAGCATGGATGCCATATCCGAAACTACACACATCAAAAGTGTCTAGGGATCAAGCATTTTTATGCGGATTTCTTGAGATTGAGATGTGGCTTTGTAATAAATTTATGATTTTATAAATTTATATGGATCCTTTTTGGTGCATTTCATAATTTGAATCAGGAACTGTGAATCAAATTCGAGTAAAAGATGAAAATCAGCTGTCAATATTTTCCCTATAAAAACATACAACGCATTGAAGACATTATTAGTGCTACTGTTTCCCTACTACTGATTAAAACCAACGTTATTATGGAGCGGCGACGTCATTTAAGCAGGGAAGAAATGCTCAGAGCCGTGGGAATGATAGAAACTGGTTCCCGGCAACGTACTGTGGCTTTAGCTCTGAATACAAGTCAGAGTGTTATCAGTCGACTTTGGACACGTTACCGAAGCACTGGTACCGTGGCTGAGCGCCATGGAGGACGGTATCGCTGCACCACACGGAGACAAGACCGATACATTCAAATCTTAACTCGAAGAGCTCCAACAATAACCGCCATGATGTTAGCCGTGAGGCTTCATCACTCTTCAGGGAACTTAATTAGCGACCAAACAGTCAGAAACCGCTTGCATGAAGTGAACCTTCATTCCCGAAGACCGCTACGGGTACCACCTATAGCAATGCACAATCGTAGGATTCGATATCAATGGGCTCTTGAACACAGAAATTGGGCAGAAGAACAATGGCGTTTCGTGTGCTTTTCTGATGAGTCTCGTTTTGGTATGAGACCGGATACAAGACGTATACGACACTGGAGAACCCCTGGACGCCAACAGCGATTAAAATCCTGCCAGGAAGTCCATCCTTATAGTGGTGGAACCATCATGGTATGGGCGGGTATTTGGATCGGCGGAAGAACTGAGTTGATTTGGATCAGAGGCAACCTCAACGCTCAAATTTATGCTGAGACGATTGTATCAGACGTCATCGTTCCTCTACAAGTGCAAATCGGTCCCTTATTTCAGTTAATGCATGATAATGCACGACCGCACACCGCAAGAGTTGTAAGACAGACTCTCGCCGCAGCTAACATCAATGTCCTGCCCTGGCCTGCTCAGTCGCCAGACTTGAACCCGATTGAGCATGCATGGGATATGCTACAGAGAAGAGCTCTGCCGAATATGGAGGGTATCCAGTCGCAAGAAGACCTTTTTTTGTTGTTGCAACGAACATGGGCGGCCATTCCACAGCGTGATTTGGATGAACTAATTTTGAGTATGCCAAACCGATGTTCTTGTGTTGTTAGTGTTCGCGGTAGAAACACGGATTATTAATTGTTTAAGTTACCCAATAAAATTTTAGAGAAAACTGTTATTTCAGTCTTTTTTTCGAACTTTTGTGTTAGTGGTTCAAATGTCAAAAATCCCTTTATTAGGAAAATGGCAAATTTCTTTATTAATGCAAAGGTGACTTGGTTTATCGTTACTGTGACAAACGAAAACACTTTATTTGATGAATCCTTAAAGAAAATTTTAATTAATATCAATCAGGAGAAAAGTTATTGCAAAAATATATGTTGATCCCTAGACACTTTTGATGTGTGTATATAGGGAAAACTACTTAGTTAAAATAAATCTCGGGGTGTATTTTGATGAAGACTAAAACTGCATCATTAGATTTATTAGTTATTAGTTTAGTAGGAAATAGAACTTGTTGATTTTGACAAATTAACACAGCCTGTACCTACTCGTATTATTGCACCGGTCGATGGTGTCGCTATTCGCTAATAAGGATCATATTCTGGGAAGTAATAACACACTGAAAAGTAAAGGAAAGTGTTACCATGATGAATTACGAATATCGATGAAAAATTATGAAAAACGATATCAGCAGCGTGACCAGATTCAGTATTTTAATACTTTTTCAGTGTATTTTATCGACTTTTTCGGGCATCAGTATTTTCTGAAGGTACTTAACTGTTTTTAAAATACTAACTTCCGCCAACCACTTACCCAAAAACCCCAAAATACCTTCAAAAATACAGATGCTCGGAAAAGAAAAACTACAAAAAAAAATACTGAATCTGGTCACGCTGGATATCCAAACCTTTACTTACTTTTAATCGCCTTGAATATCCTTTTAAAATAGTCCAAATCTGAGTTTCAAAGTGGTCAGATTTGGGAAAAGCCCACAATTTCTTCATCAGATATGGGTTTGGCCGCACGCGATCATATCGAAATCAAGGGCTCTGAAGATCACGTTATTTTTGTCCATTTTCGAAATCTCAATAATCAGCTATCAACTTTTCGCCCTGCATATGCTTGCTCAAAAATCCTCTGGGTGAATATCTATTACTACCAATATTGTAGTGTTAGCTTGTAAAAAGTAAGTTTATTTCACTGTAAATAAGTAAATAAAAATAATATATAATTATAACAATACTCATTTAATTCTGATAAGTATCCATAGAGTTAGAGTAATAGACATTTAGAGTAGGATATTAGTATGCAACTAGTTAAGTCTAATTATTACACTATCATCAAAAAGTTACAAAAATAATATTTGTACTTATATTCAACAAAATAAATCCAATGCGAAAGCACCAGAGGTTACATTGTATGCAAGACCTCTATTGCTTTCGAATTGGACTATCAACACTTTCATAAATTGCCCTCAGAATTCACAGCTACTTTGCATCAGGGAGGCAGCTTACTTGCGCAGGATTGCGAAATAATCATCTGCACGAGGCTCAGTAAACATGCGCCTGATGCACTACAGAATCGGGGCAGCGGCAACAGCTCTCTAAAGGCATTATTGTTTTGCACACGAAGGTTATAGGTTCTCCGGGTATACTTTACCGTATATAGGCAATACGCATCGACTTGAAAACCTCTTCCTAAAACAATTTACTGCATCACTGTACAATAACATCATTAGTTGGAGCACGGAACCCAACTCCCCGTGCTTCACCCAGTCGGTTTAAAAGTTCGAAAAAATCCAATCCAATTTTGTCCTAAATTGGATTTCATTTTTTTTTTGCGATTGCGAACTGAGAGTGAAAACGAAATCTTCAGAACATCGTACTGATGAGGCGTAAAAGACAGAAGTCGACAGAAGTTGGCAAAAGTTATTATTGTAGAACTTATGTAGTTAGTTACAGAAAGTTAGGCGAAGGATACGAATTTACGAATTTTTCAAGTTATGATGTACACAAATCGACACCTCCATGCAATAACATCGTAACCCACTTTTTTCCAAAAATTGAGTTACAACGGCATTGTTATGTAAAAAAAAATGCATTTTTTCTGTAAGTACTATCATTGTAATTCTATTCCCTTTCGGTTCTAAAAATATGTAACTTAACACCTTGGATTTACAATTATCTGACCACAAAAATAAATTAAACTACAAAAAAACTAAATTGTAACTCAGACATACAATTTTGTCCTCGTAACTTATATGTCATTTCACTGTTTTGTTTTTCACGTAAGTCATGAAAACCCATGAAAACAATTTTTCTTTTACAACTTAACCATACCTATTTATAGTCCGCCTAAACTATATTAAATAGAGCCAGTTTCAAAAATTGTACTGGGTGTATTGAGTTTGCTATAATTTTTCAAACTTTAAAATCGCTCTCCTGTAAAATCACAAAAAGTGAGTTACGATGTTATTGCATGGAGGTGTCGAAATATAAGTAATACATATGCTTATATTATGTAATTAAATTACATTCAAGTTAATTAATTATAAGGTTTGCCTAATTATGTGTTCGGTTTTTTTCGTTGCTGAATGGTCCTGCCCTTGACCTCTTGATTACGCCTGATGGAAAGGGTCTAATATGAAACGGGTGTGCCCAGAAGATGGAGGTTGTATTAAAAATCCGTGTTTTATTTGTGTAAGGTATAAAAAACTTCTCAGTTTGTATAAAGTCTGTCCTTTTCTGTCTGACGTAGGAAAAAGATTGATGACTGTTTTCTATGACAGGTTCCTATTGAGGCGGTTAAAAGCTTCTATGTGACTTGCATAAATTACTTTTGTTTTAACATCATTTATTTAGTTTGAATAGGTGTTGATTAAAGTCGCTGCATATGTACCATTACACATGTTCGTGCACCGCACTGACTGAGATGTCTTGGAGCGACACAAGCAAGCGAACCCGCACCGCAACCTTTCATTCGTCTATACGTTCTTTTATATATTCATTCGTTCGTAATCATCTATCGGATCATTAGCTTGTGGAACCATCTATTGTAAAGAAAGTTTTACAGTTTAAAGTTTTTTTTTGATACGCATTTAAAAGTTGGAGTCAGATTTCTTATTCATCGAACTCTGGGTCGAAACACACATAGTTCTATAGAATCTAGAATAATTATTAATTTCTAATTGATAACAGTGTAGTTACTAAAAATATAGGTTCTAAAGAGATAAGAACATGATAATGTTATCAAATTCATTTATTTGTTTTACATAGATACACAGAGATATTACACAGGTTGCAAGATGGATTTTGCAAACATCTCTATTACAGATTTTACGAGTATCAGCTTGCACTTATCTGTAGAGAGCGTTCTTTGCAGAAAACCATCTATTTTTACAGGTACTATACCTATTTTGAAAGCGGTGGTGGCCCAGTGGATATTAATTAACTACTACGTAGTAGTTAATTGTGATTTTTTTATATTATTTTTATTTTATTTTATACAGGGTGGCAGTCGACGCTCAACCAACCGGTCGATTCTGTAAAAATCTCACCGTGAAAACTTGCGTGGAGTGAGCTGTCAGTGTCATCACACTGATGCTAAGGATTGACCAAGCAAACATTTACAATCATTATCTACGATTATCTACTAGGCTATTTTATTGTAAAACCCCACAAAATAGTAATGTTTTGACAACTAAAATACTTGCTTTGAAATTATATTAAATATAAAATGATCAATAGAATTAGTGTACAAAATATAATTAAAATCTCGATTATGATTTTAATTGTATCCTTGGTCAGTCCCGAGCATCAGGTGGGATGACACTGACAGCTCACTTCACATAAGTTTTCACGGTGAGATGGTTACAGAATCGCACTGCTGTTACCATGGATTCAGTGCATGGTTTTGAACCCAGGGAGGTTATTAGAAAAGAAATTAGCTGTTCAGCCGGTCGATTCTGTAAAAATCTCACCGTGATAACTTAGGTGAAGTGAGCGTGAGGTGAGCTATCAATAGGGGTAATCCCTAACATCAGGTGGAGTTACAGCTCACTTCACCTAAGTTTTCACTGTGAGATTTTTACAGAATAGCACTACAGTACATTTTCACCGCGTAGATATTGCACTTTTCTAAGAAACAGCACATTTTTTTTTAATAACCGGCGAAAAGTTTCTACGATGGGGGGGGTCTAGAATGATGTGCTGAATTAAAAAGCAATTAGCAAGCAATTTTTTAATTTTCAATCACGATTCTTTTGCAGAATATATCTAAATAGGTAAGCACCTACTGTATAAGATTTTGTCGATATTTATGTAAGACTCGTTGCTACTAAGGTTCTAATATGTGTATGCAAATTTGTACCGTAAATTGCTGCAACTTTGCCAACTAAGCCCAAGTTGGCCTATTTCGTTTCAATTACGATATTTCGCGTTTGCTTAGTTTTTTCTTATTTTCTACCAGTTGGTACTAACTTTACGAATCTGTCAGTTGTGCAACAAAAACAGTATGAAGTGGGTGAAAAATTCTGATTTCCTCTAACTTTTGCATTTTTAGCTACAGAAAAGGTGTTTTTGTGCAGAAATAACGCCTAAGGGTAAGAAAATATCGTTTGTTTTCCGTACGGTTAGATATTTTTGTGAAAAAGACTTGATTTCATCAAACTAACTTAGAAGGTAAAGTTGTGCACTGTTTTGGAAACTTGAGTGACACAACTTTGCCTGCGTCTAACTTGATTTCATCAAAATAACTTTGTAGGTAATTTTGTGCACTGATTTGGAAACTTGAGTGACAACTTTGCCTGGGTCTAGGGTTGTCACTTATAGTCGGATTTTATTAATTATATATTTTTCATACCTATAAGATTTCATTCGCTCAATATAACTGGCGAAATGTGGTGTATTATACACCTCTGCCTAACAAACAATAAAAAGCGAAGCAGGAGAAATCCAGGAGCTCGTAATTATGTTCAAAACGTCAAAATCCAGGCAAAGTTGGCATTTTACGGAATATGTTTTACGCAACCTTAAAAAATTTACTTTTTACCATTGCCACTCGAAAAAGGGCATTTTATTCATCGAAAACAGTGAATAAAACTCTCTTTTAGTCACTGAGTGAATAAAAACATTTTGAATTTGGAACAAGCACGAATATACGAATTATATACAAAAATAAATAAAACGTGCTGAAAGTACGTACTGGCTGGCTATACGGAGCTATTCCATAATAAAAAAAAAAAAACCCGCCATTTTAGGTTCTTTTCTATCTGTTATCGTTGTTTTAAGTCATTGGAAAATCTAATAACATAAATTATAATAAAATGAGTTCTTCCAGTGACGAAAATGAGACACTAACTCCGGAATCATTTCGAAATAAAGCAGCAATTATAGTAAAATGTGATAAATACTATACTACTATTTATTTTCTCGCAGTCAATGGTAAAAAGTAGAGTACACAACTCGTGAAAAAAATAATTCATCTCGGTCCTTGTATCCCTCGCTCCGCTCAGGATTCAAATCTAGAATACCTCGCTACGCTCGGGATTCTATTCTAGAATCCTTCGCTGCTCTCGGGATCCAACGTAGTCCCTCGAATTAAATTCCCTTTTTTTTCACTTGTTGTATAATCTACTATTTTTATCACATTTATTCAAAAAGAGCTAGTGTATTTCTTCGTAAACAGGGCCTAGAATAGACCTTTAATCTCTAAGGACTAAAAGTGATTTGAATTTGGAATGTGGGTATTGATAGTAAACGTTCCAATCACGAACATTGTATGAACAAGTAAAAATACAAAAGAAAAGGCGCGCGAGCCAAATTAAAAAAAAAAAAAGTTTGTGAAAAAATAAGAAACGCGCGAAAAGCATTCATAGCGAAAACGATAGTAGGTACGTTTATTTATTCATAAGTTGCACTTACTTATTTTTTCATAGAGGGTGATAAAAAGTGTCCACCTCGGGAGTAATACTGTTTCAAGCTAGAGTGACGTACTTTGAATACCTCGCTGCGTTCAGGATTCTACTATAGTCTCTCGCTGCGCTCGGGATTCTACTCTAGAATCGTTTGCTCCACGCGTGATGTTAAATAATCTTTCTCAAGAATTGGGCTATCAAATGCAAAAGATTTTTTAGATTCCGATTGCTAGTTCCAGAGATTAGCGTGTTCAAACAGAAAAGCAAACTCTTTAGCTTTATTTTAGAATTCAAACTTATAAACGTGTATTCGGGCCAATTTTTACGTTAATATACCAGTGAAATAAAGTTTTTTTAAATAAACAGAGTCTTCTTTTTTTACCACGTCATGACGACACGGAAAAATTAAAATAAAAAGCGTTTGGTACGCGTTTCCATTTTTTAATTTAACATTATTTATTAAATTTTTGAGTTAATTGAAGCAAGCAATAAAATCTAAGTTTTATTACCCTATCCTGGAGTGAAGAAGGGTAATAAAGTTTAGATTTTACTGTTGCTGTTAGGAGTTGATTTTTGAGAGACGCTGAATTACGTATTCATTACTAGCACTTTGCCCGCGACTTCGTTTCGTAATTTCCTCAAAAAAAAAAATTAACACTCTCTGCAACACTACTCAACATTATTTTTTCGAAAACGACCTTTCAAGAGAAGGCTCTTGAAAGGTAGTTTTCGAAAAAATAATGTTTACGATCTTTATAAATTCATTTAGAGAAATAAGTAGCGGGCCATTTTTTTTCATTAAACTAAGATTTTTCAAATAAACTGTCCTCCCTTTTCACCACGACAGGGCTTGTTTTTAAAAAAGCGTTTGATACGTTTCCATTTTTATGCCTTAAAGACATGCCCATTTTCTAGTTAATGGAAGTAAGCAGTAAAATCTAGTCCTTAAACTTTATTACCCTTTTCCACCCCGGTAGGAGTCGATTTTTGAAAAACCCAAAAAAACATACCTTCTTAGTGCTCCCCTACATTAGATATAAGAGGAAGCCGTGTGCAAAATTTCCTATCCCTAGTTCCAGTAGTTTCGGCTGTGCGTTGGTATGTCAGTCAGTCACTTACCTAGTATAATTTTTTTGTTTTCAACCCTTCGAGTTAGTCTGATAGCGCCTTTACTAACTTTTACTTTTAACTTTGTTCCTCCGTGAGGTGCTGTTTATAAAAACTAAAAGTGCCTTTATTATTTACTGAGGAAAATATTTCCAAGTTTCAAGTTTATTAACCAAGGGTTTATCGTATAAACTTTCCCCTCTTTCTCCCCTTAGAGGGGTGAGATTTTTGAAAAATCGTTTGGGATGTTTCCAAAAGTACAAACCTTAGTGTAGGTATTTAATTTGCGGAGCCATTTTATTTTTATTTTCCACAGATTCAGTAACAAGCACAGCACGTCTGTCGCGACTCACTCGACGGTTTGGAACATGCTTATATTATATTGAATAACAACATTAGACGAGTTACGATAATAATACGGTTCGTAGCAACAGTTGCGGCTGTTGCTACGAACCGTATTATTATCGTGACTCGTCTACTCGCGCAACATAAACATTGTTAGGTAGTGATCGTTTTGAAACTTAGATGTGGAGAGAGTCAACAAAAAATGAGTACACATATTTAATATCATGTCAAAAAAAAAAGAGCGAAAAGAATCACAGGGCATCAAAATATTCGTCCGCATCGCTGTCAATAGGAAAAGTGCCCAAAAAGCTGGCAGTATTGCCACGTTGACTTTTACTTTGAAAGGCTGGCAGCATTGCCACGTTGTATGGCGATGGTTTCGATGAGTGAGTGCATCTTCACTGCATTGAAAACTATTTAGTTAAAAGCCTTTTCTTATATAAGAGACTGGAGTTATTAATTTCAAGTTAATGCCTATCAAACAGATTTTTTTTCCAAGCAATACAATACTACAAAAATACTAGCACGACAGACAGAGATATAGTTAGTTAATAATAAAACTAAGAATAAAATTTTTTTTTTTGTTACTTAAAATTAAAGTCCGGAACCCTAAAATATTTATCCAACATCACCTTTTCATTTTTAATACAGTTTCATGAAATTGCATACTTAACAAAGTAATTTCATAAAACTGCATATAAAATGGGAATTTCAGTAAACAATATTCCATACCAAAAATTGCAGAGATTCCCTATGTCATATTCCCTATTGTATAGGTTAAAGGTCGTAGCACACATATCAACTCGGAAAGGGATCGTCACCGTATCGCCTTTCGCCTCACCGTCAAATAGGCGTCAACCTAACGTAAGCACGTAACCAAAGCGGATCAGCAGCTCCGGTGCGTTGAGTCGGATACGGCTAGGTGACGCCGCGCTTACGGCTCGCCGACCGTTGATTGATCCTGCTGCAGGCAGACCGCGGGAGGGGCGAGAGAGGGCAAGGGTAGACGAAGATACGTAAGCTCGGGTACGAAGAGATTAAGCGCGGGAACTGCAAGTTGACCACGCACCGCATCGCGGTTCGTGAGCTTCTTCCGAGACGAGGCGATTCATACTGTAGCGGAATATCATCCTCTCAGATAAATACAGCACGTAGGGTATTTAACAATTATTTTGTTCTAACTAGTTTTTATATGCACCCGCTATGTAATAATTTTTGCAACAGATTTTGTATATAAGGATCCGCTTTTTCGAAATATATTCCTTTCCATACTCAACCTGCATTTGCGTCTCATTTTCATTACCTGCGTATCTAACAGTGGTGACCCCGACGGAAGAAACTCCTAGAAGCAAGTATGAGCCCGGGCACTTCGCAACCGAACGATGGAAGAGACACATCATCACCGCAAAAAGATTCGCATGAACTGTCAGCCGTCTCGTACAACCAACGGATACCGCCTCTATGGAGAAACAGAATCAAGCTTTGGTTCCTGCAATTTGAAGCGATCGTGTCTGCTGGAAAACTAAGCGACAAGGAACTATCAGAGTTACTCATCCGCCAACTCGACTTACAAGATCTAGACGAAATCCAAGACATCATGTTCGATACCAAAAACGCAATGGAAAACAATAGATACGCCACCATGAAGATGAGGCTCATCCAAACCTACGACGAGAGCGACCACACTAAACTGGAGCGGCTACTGTCCAACGTGGAACTTGGAGATTTGAAGCCTTCGCAACTGCTACGCCGCATGCAAAATCTAGCCGGTAACAACATCGCTGAGAACACGCTGCGTGTTATATGGACGAAGCATCTACCCCCATCTGTACGCGCCATTCTAGCTGTGAGCGAAACTATAGCCAAGAAAACCGAACTAAATGAGTTAGCAATAATGGCCGACAAAATGCTAGAACAACTTCACCACCAAATATCAGCAGTACACAACACTTTGTCACCGTCAACACCATCCACTCCACCTGTAGCTACAAATCATGAAAATGCATTACTTCACGCGAAGATCGACATGCTAGCAAAAGAAATATCCGAATTAAAAACACACCACAGCCGCTACGGAAGGCAGCGCGGGCGCAACTGGCGAGGCGCGCGTCATCGATCACGCAGCTCATACCGATCGCCGCATGGTAACCGCCGGTCGGACTCAAATCAGCAACACAGGACCGAGTACAACGACAATTCCGTTTGTTATTTTCATCGAAAATTCGGCGGACAAGCGCGAAAATGTACCAGACCATGTACTTATGAAGATAAGCACCCATCAAGCTCGGGAAACTAAAGCAGGTGTTAGCAGAGACGGAATCTGGCGCCTGGGAAAAATCACACCGTCTGTTTCTGAAAGACAAGAAGACAAATCTAAGCTTTCTCATCGATACTGGCGCAAACATATCCGTCATCCCTAGAAAACGCAGCGAAATCCTGAAGCCAACCGCATTTAAACTATATGCAGCAAACAACACAGAAATAGCTACCTTTGGAGAAAAAACATTGGATCTAGATTTCAACCTGAGACGACCATTCAGATGGAAGTTTGTCGTAGCAGCGGTCAGCAAGCCCATCATCGGCGCTGATTTTTTGAAGCACCATCACCTACTAGTCGACCTTGCTGGAAAATGTTTAATTGATAAGTTAACTAATTTGTCAGTGAAAACGTCCATCTGCAAATCTACAGCACCAACCATCAGAACCATAGACCTGGAACAAAAATATCATGACATATTAGCGGAGTTCCCCGATATTACAAGACTTTCAACAATTAAAAATACTCCGAAGCACAACGTTGAGCACCATATCGAAACAACAGGGCCACCATTACACTGCAAAGCTCGTCCACTGCCACCTCACCGGTACGAAGCTGCGAAGAAAGAATTTCAGATCATGATGGATCAGGGGTTATGCCGACCAAGCAAGAGTCCCTGGGCCAGTCCACTTCACGTGGTACCCAAACCAAATGGAGACTTACGCGTATGTGGAGACTACAGAAGACTAAATGCCATAACCAAGCCAGATCGATATCCGGTACCACGTATGAAGGATTTCACTTACCAAGTTGCACGGGAAGCAGATATTCTCAACGCTTGACCTAAACAGGGCATACCAACAATTGCCTGTTCTGGAAGATCACATCGAAAAAACAGCCATCATCACTCCATTCGGGCTGTTTGAATTTCCCCGGATGTGCCCAGGACTGAAAAATGCTGGACAGACCTTCCAGCGCTTTATTCACGAAGTACTCCACGGACTCGACTTTGCCTACCCATTTGTCGATGACATCATCATAAGTTCAAGTACAGAAGAAGAACACAGACAACATTTACAAACCGCCCTACAAAGACTGAACAGATACGGCATCACTATAAATCCATCGAAATGTGTACTAGGCAAGAAAGTGATCAAGTTCCTTGGATACACTGTCTCACAAGATGGCATCAAACCTCTAGCAGAAAAAGTAGAAGCAATCACCAACTTTCCACTACCAACAACCATTGAACAATTAAGAAGATTCCTTGGCACCGTCAACTTCTACAGAGATTGCATTTCAAAGGCAGCTGAAATACAAGCACCTCTAAATGCATATTTGCATAATAGCAAGAAACGAGACAAAACAAAAATTGTATGGAACGACGAAGCCAAGAAGGCATTTGAGTTATGTAAAGCTGGCTTACAAAACGCGGCATTACTAGCTCACCCCTCACATAACGCACCGATTGCATTGATGACTGACGCTTCTGATAAGTGCGCCGGTGCTGTACTGCAACAATATGTACACAACAAATGGCAGCCACTGGGATATTTCTCCAAAGCATTGTCAAGCGCGCAAGTCAAATATAGCACATACGACAGAGAACTGTTAGCCATATACATGGCCGTGAAGCATTTTAGAAAAATGTTTGAAGGAAGACATCTTATTATATTCACCGACCACAAGCCGCTAACCTACGCGATAAATAAAACATCGTCAGACAGCGAGACACCGCGGCGAGCCAGACAACTCATGTACAGAGGCCAGCACATCAAGCTACCCCAATCTGTCAGATTTTCCCAATTGAATATGAACCTTATTCCTTTGTACTAAAGTTGAAAATCTATCAAAGAAATTTGACAGATTGGGGTAGGTTGACCTGCTGGCGTCTGTACATAAGCGAATTCACAAACGACATTCGTCATATCAGCGGGCATGAAAACATAGTCGCAGACTCATTATCACGGATCAACACAGAAACCATCACCTGTCCTACAATGATCGACTACAAGCAACTAGCCACAGCACAAGAAAGAGACAGCACTATACGTGATTTAATGAAGCAAAACAACTTACAATTGAAGCGCATACTCCTACCAAACACTAATTACAAAATACTATGCGACACATCAACACAACATATTCGACCGTACCTACCAGAAACATTCCGCCGAGCAGCGTATGAAAGTGTACATAATCTTAGTCACCCCGGCACGCGCACAACAAGAAAAATACTTGTTGTGTTCGTGACAATGAAAGACCGAGATTCAAAGCAGACTGTTTATTGTATGAGTATTTCGACATACCCCCACAAGTGCACATATTATTATGTGATACATTAATACCGTACATAACACTGTCCCCTCTTAATCGATAATTATAAGTAACTTAGTTATTATTGTTTACAGCATTTTAAGTCCTTCCTACATAATATATTATAAATGAAGAAAAGCCTATACATGTTTGATAATTAAAGGGTACACATACATACACATATATTATAAGCGGGCGAAGCCCCTTGAAAATGTAGTTACTAATAAAAAGAAACCACACTTAAACAGAAAACATACTTAAATCTTATGTAATAGGTACGACTACAATTTAAAACTTACAAGTACCTTCGTCAACCCTCAAATACTAATCTTCTTAAATTTAAATACCTAGATTATAAAATTGTGTGCTGTTGATTTTATTATTTTGTAGTCTTTAACTTCTTGGCACAATCTATGGCAGCTCTCCGGCGCAAACGACTATCAATGATCGGCGATGACGTAGATGGTGGCGGACTTTTAGCTGCCGTGACTACAGGTTCGTAAGACCCGTCCCTCGGGCATTTCCCTTTACTCTCATAGGATGTATTAGGCGGGGACTGCGGGGAGTCTATCGATGAAGTGCTTTGTGTTTGTTCAATGGATGCATTAGGTTCGAGTTCAAATAACTCCATATTGGTACTAGGACTCGGACCCGTGATAGAACATCGAGACTTCCTAACGCCTTTTGTCAACAACTGATCAATATGACGTTTATGAAGATGTCCGTCATTGGTTTTGATCGCGTACGTAACTGGCCCTGACCGTCGCACCACTACACCCTCTGCCCATTTTTGTCTATGTTTAGAATAATCCCGCATGATTACGGCGTCCCCGATGTCTGCTTGCCGCAGCGGAGGACGCGCCGCGGCCGCGCGCTGCTCGTGCGCCAGCTGCGCGCCGCGCACCAGCTCGCGCGTGTCCGGCCGCAGTAAGTCTAGTCTGCCGCGCAGTCGGCGCCCGAACATCGCCACCGCCGGCTCGCGCCCTGTGGTGCTATGCTCCGTATTACGATACATAAACAGAAACTTACTTAAAGCAGTGTTGTCGTTAACATTTTCTAGTGATGCCTTCTTTAACACCCGTTTTATAGTGCGTACTGCGTTCTCGGCGGCTCCATTACTGGAGGGGTGATATGGTGCAACGGGCAAATGTTTTATGCCGTTGCGCTTAAAATACATGCCTAGTTCCGCAGATGAAAATGGTGGTCCATTATCACTTATTATGTTTTTAGGAATGCCAAAACGAGCAAATAGCCTTCTGAGACTATCAATCACGACCGCCGCTGAAGTGGTACTCACTCGCTCCACTTCAATCCATTTAGAGTGAGCATCGACTATTATTAAATAATATCGATTATGTATAGGGCCTAAAAAATCAACGTTTAATCGTGACCACGGCTCCTCGGGCCAGGGCCATGAGTGCAATGGCGCAGGCGCAGGTTGAGCGCGCTGTGACACGCACGCCGCGCACTCACTACACATGCGCTCAATATCACTATCTAACGTTTCCCACCACACATAGTTGCGGGCTATCTGTTTCATTTTGACTATACCCGGATGTCCTTCGTGAATTTCTTGCAATATTGATTGTTGTAATACTTTAGGTATAACAATCCTGTAACCCCACACTAAACATCCGTGATCTAAGTGTAATGAGTCTTTTCTATTAAAATAAGGTTTTTCTTGATCAATGCAAACCTGTGACGGCCAACCAAACATTGTATAACCAACTATTTTATTAAGAAGTGAATCCTTATCCGTCTCTGTTTTAATTTGCTTAAAACTGAGTGGAAAGTTTTCTTCAACAAAGTTGAGATAGCTACATTCGTCGTCATCTCGTACTCGTTCTCTAGTCGAGCTAAGAGGGAGGCGTGACAGGGCATCGGCAAAACAATTCCTCTCCGATCTTACAAATTCAATTTTAAAATCATATGCTGCTAATTTAACGGCATATCGTTGAATTCTGCTTGCAGCAGTTACGGGTATACCTTTATTGTCTCCTAGTATATAACTTAAAGCACGGTGGTCACTCCTAAGAATAAAATGTCGACCGTATAAATACTGGTGATGTTTAGTCACGCCGAATACAATCGCTAAAGCCTCCTTATCCAACTGTGAATAGTTGGACTCGGCAGGATTTAAGGTACGCGAGGCACAACAAAGCGGCCGCTCGCTGCCGTCATCGTAACGTTGTAACAACACTGCACCCAAACCGTATGGGCTGCTATCTACTGCCAGTATAAGTTTTAAATTTGGATCATAATGTGCGAGCACCGGAGAGCTACTTAAGACTTTTTTAATTCTAGTGAAAGCGTTTTCACATTTATCGTCCCAATTCCATTTAACACTTTTTTTTAACAAATCATATAAAGGTTTTAAAACATCACTCATATTTACGCAAAACTTTGAATAAAAGTTTACAAGTCCTAAAAAACTCCTTAACTGCGTAATGTTACAAGGTGATGGAGCAGCTACAATTGCTTTAATTTTTTTATCATCAGTGTGTAGGCCTTGTTTATCAATTCTATAACCTAAATATGTCACTGAATCTTTAAAAAATTGGCATTTACTGTAATTAATCCTAAGGCCATTTTCCTTCAATCTCTGCAATACAGCCTTTAAATTTGACATATGTGATGACCTACATTTTCCGCTAATGCAAATATCGTCGGCGAACACAGCCGTAAACGGCAAGCCACTCAAAGTCTCTTCCATTATTTTCTGGAAATTTTCGGGAATGCACTTAATACCAAACGGCACACGATTATAAACAAAAGTACCGACGTGAGTGGTGATTGCCGTCATCGGCCTTGAACCTTTATCGAGTAAACATTGTTGAAAAGCATTCGACAAATCCAACTTAGTAAACAATTCACCTCCACCCAATGTTGCGAACAGGTCCTCGATCCGTGGAAGCGGGTAATGAAAGTCTTTCAATCGCGGATTGATTGTCACTTTGTAGTCTCCGCAAATACGGATATCCCCGTTTGATTTGACTACAGGCACTATCGGCGTACCATAATCTGATCTATCAACTTTGTATATAACTCCTTCCCCCTGTAACCGATCGAGTTCCCGTTCGACGCGCGCGCGCAGAGCCAGAGGCAACGGCCGCGCTTTCACAAACACTGGAGTCGTGTCATTTAGGTGTAGACGTATCTGCGACTTGAATGTACCCAGTCCATCAGCGAAAACTTCAGGATATTCATCCTTGAGTGTTTTCGCCAACGAATTCTCATCAGATACATAATGGTGACTATTTAGTTCATCGAAACTTGATAATTTTAACTGTTTTATCCATGTGCGCCCCATTAGCGGAGGTCCTCCATTAGTAATAACGTATAGTTTTGATGGAAGTTGTTTATTGTTGTATGTAATTGTCACTAGTATATATCCGAGTGTCTGAATAACGTCTCCAGTATAAGATTTAAAAGTTAATATTTTACTAATTATCGGTAGCTTAAAAAACATCTTATCGTAAAACTTTTTTGATATAGCCGATATCTTACTTCCCGTATCTACTTCAAACTTTAAAAACACACCTTCAACATTCAACTTAATGTAATAGGGACCGTCATCCTCACACACCTTTAAACTACTATTACTATGATTGGTGTGACTCATGTTATAGAAATTACAATCGTTATCAGTATCGGAGTCGGTAACAGAATTGTCAAGATAGAACTGACCTTTGTTTGTCTTCTTAGTGGAATTTCCATCCTTCTCACTACGAGTGCACACTGATTTTAAATGCCCCTTTTCACCGCACTTATCACACGAATAATGCTTGTAACGACACCTGCCCTCCACGTGACCGACCTTGCCGCACCGCGCGCACGGGCGCCGCCGCTCGGGCGCCGCCGCCGGCGCCACGCGTGTGCTGCGCGGGCGCGCGCCCCCCACGCGGTGCAAGCCGTCGCTCGCGCCAGCGCTGGAGCCTGCGCTCGCGGCCTCCGCAGCCGGAGCGCTCGCCACGCTTGCGTGCCGCTCCGCCGCTTCGAGAGCCATCGCCAGCTCCACACCGCGCTTGTAGTCCACATTCTTTTCGGCGAATAACCTGGATCGCATCTCCTCGCTGTATAACCCCGATACGAACTGGTCGCGGAGGTTTACCTCCAGTGTGGCGCCGAAATTGCAGGTTTTAGCCAGATGTTTCAACCCTTGTAGGTACAAACGAACGCTTTCCCCTTGCTGCTGTTTCCTCTGCCTGAAAATATGCCTTTCGGCTATTTCTGATCTCTCGGGTTCCAAATGATCTTTCACCAGTTTAACGAGCACCTCGAAAGTCTTGTCCTCTGGCTGATCCGGTGAACATAAATCGCACATTAAGTCGTAACAATCCGAACCGACCAATGTCACTAGCGTAGCCACGTGTAAATTTTTTTCGATGTCGTTCAACATTATGAACTGTTTAATTCGACGAACATAAGTGTCCCAATTTTGGGTTCCGACTTGGAAACCTTCTACTTTTCCGATCGGCATGTTTAAACTTTACACACACGCGTAAAAATGGATAATTAATTATTTTCTCGTCGCCAATGTTGTGTTCGTGACAATGAAAGACCGAGATTCAAAGCAGACTGTTTATTGTATGAGTATTTCGACATACCCCCACAAGTGCACATATTATTATGTGATACATTAATACCGTACATAACAATACTCAGTGAAAAATACTTCTGGCCATCGATGAACGCTGACGCGGGAAGATGGACCAAAGCCTGTGAAGCCTGTCAAAAGTCAAAAGTCAGTCGACATACAACGAGTCAGATCGCAACATTTCCACCATCGGACCGATTCCAACATATCCATGTCGACATTGTTGGGCCCCTACCTCCATCACAATATGGACACAAATACCTGCTCACTATTATAGATCGGTACACGCGATGGCCCGAAGCATTACCTCTCCACGACATAACTGCAGAAACAATAGTCAAAATGATATATAAAGGATGGATAGCAAGATTTGGTTGTCCTATCACGATAACAAGCGATCAAGGTCGTCAGTTTGAGAGCCAACTATTCACTGAATTAATGAAGCTAATGGGAATAAACAGAACGAGAACAACTGCATATCACCCACAATCAAATGGAATCATCGAACGATGGCACCGCTCACTCAAAGCCGCACTTACCGCGCGCTGCACTGCTAGTGCGAACGGAAAGTGGTTTGACGAGTTACCGACCGTACTACTCGGACTACGCGCGGCAACTCGCAGCGACACAGGCATTAGTCCTGCACAATATACCTACGGAACATCACTGCGATTACCAGGAGATTTTTTTGTTGAAACAAAAGGAAGCCCAATGAGTCACGATTTCGTTGAACAGCTGCGACACACTATCAATGCATACCGACCAGCCGCGACCTCGCATAGCAACAACAATATGTTTGTACACTCCGACCTACGTACCTGCGAAAACGTTTACCTACGCAGAGATTGCACGAAAAAACCACTGCAGCCGACATATGAAGGCCCATATCCCGTATTGGAAAGATGTGAGAAATACTACAAGCTTCAACTACCAGGAAGAGTAACCAACGTCTCGATCGACCGACTAAAGCCTGCCTACACTATGAACGAACAAGGAAATGATGACACACAGAGAACAACGCGATCAGGAAGAATGGTGAAACCAGTGGTACGCTTCGCTTGAGGGGGTTTACTGTAGCGGAATATCATCCTCTCAGATAAATACAGCACGTAGGGTATTTAACAATTATTTTGTTCTAACTAGTTTTTATATGCACCCGCTATGTAATAATTTTTGCAACAGATTTTGTATATAAGGATCCGCTTTTTCGAAATATATTCCTTTCCATACTCAACCTGCATTTGCGTCTCATTTTCATTACCTGCGTATCTAACAATACAAAGAATACTGAATGGCTCGAGTTGATACGGTGACGATCCCTTTCAGAGTTGATATGTGTGCTATGACCTTTAGTCGGAGGTAGGTAGGAGGTTGGTAACATATCCTTTTGCCTCCCCTAGATATATTCAATCCATCCAGAGATAAACCATCGTTTTAATGATATCCCAAAGAGATATGATATCACACGAAAAACTTTTCTCAATAATTAACCGCTCAGGCTCCAACCGTGACCATATGGTCACGCCCCGTCCCCGCTGTCAAGTACCGCCGTGACCATTTTGATACGGCCGTTCACGCGGCTTCACAAAAAAGGATCCATCCGAGTTTCTATTGATGCTATTCACTTAAAGTAAACTGTTTTGGGTTCTTAAATAAACAGACCATTATATTTTAATATAAACAATACTTGTAATAAGAGAGTTGTATTTATAAACAAATGATGTTTTCATGGAGAATTGGTTTGTAAGTGTTTGAATCGACCTAACACGGGAATAGGTCGATTTATGATAAAACGGCTTTATGAATTTAAACGAAACTATGCAAGTTATATTATGATTAAACAAGTAATCTAACAACAGTGTTTTTTGAGAGTCCTACCTAACATTTTCATAATATTCAAACTCAAAGTTCATAGTACGCCGAGCCGTATGTAGCCGTTACACCACACGACTTTGTAAATGCTCAATTATAGTTATATTGAGTTGTTTCTAATAAAACAAATGCTATTAGGCTACTACTTATACCTTTATTGACTGATAACTACCGTTGTATTGTAAAAATGTACCACTTAATTGTAAAATTATAAGATTTTCTTGAAGTGTTTACGTAAAAATTTTTGAAAAATTTTTTCACCAAAAAGGATTTTTGTGATGTTTTTTCGTGCAATTTTTATCTACAAAGACGTAATATGTTATTTAATCCACTTACCATCGATTTTACACAAAAACACTAACAAAACACTCACTAAACAATAACAAAACACTTAAAATGAATCACGCACTCGCGGCCATTAGAGAATCGTAAACACTGATTTTTACTTTTTTTTTTTCAATTGTGCCAACCTATATTTTTCGTCCGGAAATGTTTAGTCGATTAGTTTATCTACAGGACCATAGAGTAAAACAGTCGCGAAACGGCCGTATCACATTGGCAACGGCGGTGCCTGACGGTTGAGACCGCGCGTATCACATGTGATACGTTGGGGCCTGACCGGGTCTAAGTTTTTTTTTTTAGTTTATATTCTGTCCCACTGGGCAGAAGCCTCCCCGGCCTTTTTGGAAAGTGACTTCCGAATGATACTCATTTTTCTTCTTCCTTTCGTGGTGATGGTACTCTTCTTCGATATTTTATATTGTTTGAGCCCAGTAGGTGGCCATGTTGATTACGGCATCTGTGGCATTCATTAAGTCATCCAAAGTGCAGGTGAACGGGCACTTGGGGCACTCCAGCAAGTAGGCTTGGTCTGATTAGAAACACCGAACTCGCAAGGTATGGGTCAAAAATCCCCCACTTCGACAAATTGTGTCTGTAAATGAAAAGTTTTGTTTATCAATATTTTGGCTTTAATCGATGCACCTTTACCATTTTAACGGAAGTGCATTGATGCTTAGGCCGCGCTTTAGAAATCCTGGGGACGAAAATCGCAGCACTCATGAAAGGTGTTTTTCACAGTATTTTTTAATCGCTTATGTTAGTTGGACCTAGGTTTGACGAGTACAGTGGGTGACGAATAGCTTCAAGTTGAAGCATCTGTGATTTTGATAAGGTCTTGCGGTGATTGGCAAGCGTTATCTTTAAAGAGTGGACTAAAACCATTGACTTTTATTGGCTTTCGCTATCACCCATCGTATTTGCCACGATCACCTGCGAAACTTGTCCTTTTTTGAGTCGGTTAAAAAAATGAGACGAAGGAAAAGAAGAGTAGCCTGCAAAATCAATATAAGCTGGTCTCAAATTCTATTGAAACTACGCTATGTCAGGTCAAAGTCAAAGTGTTACCTTCGACGTACGGTCGAGTGTACCTGAATTCATTCGACAACATTTTTTTGATGCACTTTGCTTATATACTTGTACATAATATTAAATAAATTTTATAAAATGTATTTAAGTATATTTTACTGTAAATCCATATTTAATATTATAAATGTGAAAGTGTGTGTGTCTGTTTGTTTGTCCGTCTTTCACGACAAAACGGAGCGACGAATTGACGTGATTTTTTAAGTGGAGACAGTTGAAGGGATGGAGAGTGACATATGCTACTTTTTGTGTCTTTTTAACCCCCCCACTCCCCTAATATGGGGGGTGGAAGTTTGTATAGAGCATTCCGCAATTTTCAAGGTAGAAAGCTAAAAATTGATATGCGGACTATTTGTGACTAACAAAAAAATCGTGCATCTTTTTTTTTTGGGAATCTGCCCCCAACCCCTCAAAAGAGGGTGTGAAATTTTATATGGGACTTTTCGCAATTTTCAAGGTAGGAAGCTAAAAATCGGTACACAGACTTTGTTATCAACGAAAAATACCTGCTTTATTTTTTTTGGAAATCTTCCCCCAGCTCCTAAAATAGGGGATGAAAATTTGTGTGACACTCTCCGCAAAATTAGTACAGCCAATCGATTCCGTAAAAATCTCACCGTGAAAAGTTAGGTGAAATGAGCTTAGAGTGAGCTGTCAAGTGTATCAATCCCTAGCATCAGAATGACACTGACAGCTCACTCCACGTTCACTTCACCTAAGTCTTCACGGTGAGATGGTTACAGAATCGCACTGCAGGGTTCTATGGTACAAACGAATAATAAAATAACTTAATTAAAACAAATTAAATAAAACAATATAAAAATATTAAATCTAAACATAAATCAATTAGCTTTTGAGAAAAAAAATCTACTTTCGAAACATAAATAAGTGTTACTCATGGATTCCCATAGATGGTGCTGATAGGTTTCTGAATCGAAAATGTTTGCTAAATTTGTTGCTGGCGCAAGTAAGAAAAGATAACAACATTGTTGTGGCCGTAGCTTCCTCCGGTATAGCCGCCACGTTGCTGAGCGAGGGTCGTACTGCGCATTCTGTTTTAAATCTCGCCCAGGAAGATTCACCTATCTGTAATTTTAGTAAAAATAGCACACGGAGTGCTATGCTATGTCAGTGCGAACTCTTAGTGTGGGATGAAAGTACTATGGCGTACAAAAAAGCGGTAGAAGCACTAAATCGAACGCTAAAGGATTTGTGCAACAGTACCGATGTTATGGGAGAGATGGTGGTTTTATTGGCTGGTGATTTCCGCCAAACGATACCAGTCATTCAGAAGGGGACACCTGCAGACGAAATTAAAGCATGTCTCAAGTCGTCCTCTCTATGGGCCACCGTAAAAAAATTCAGTTTGACTACAAAATAATATGAGAGTGTATCTATATGATGACACAAATGCTGGCAACTATGCCGAAACACTATTGAGATTGTCGGTTAGAAACCGATGCCGAGGGCTATGTAACACTGACGGGAGATTTTTTGTCAATTAGTACTACACAGTGATTCAGAATTAGTTGCAAGTGTTTACCCAAATTTACAAAACAATATACACGAAAATCAATATTTACCTATGTGAAAGAGCAATTTTAGCACCTAAAAATGAATAAATTCAGACATATTGAGTACCTAAAGTACCAGGAGATACAACAGAGTATTTATCAATAGACACAGATATGGGTACAGAACAGAGCACATCATATCCCGTAGAGTTTCTAAATTCGCTTGAGCTGTCAGGTGTACCCTCACACAAGCTTAAATTAAAACTAGGCGTCCCAGTCATGCTTATGCGAAATTTGGATGCCCCGAGATTATGTGATGAGACGAGACTTAGTGTGGCGCCACTATCTTAACCGGCGTAGGAAAAGGTGAAAATGTAATGATCCCACGACTCCCAATAATTCCCACAGATCTCCCGTTCCAGTTTAAATCACTACAATTTCCTCTTAAACTTAGTTTCGCTATGACCATTAACAAAGCGCAAGGACAAACGTTAAAGGTGGCTGGAGTGAACTTAGAAAAGCCGTGCTTTTCCTATGGACAATTGTATGTAGCATGTTCGCGTGTGTCCAATGCCCAGAATCTTTACATTCTATCCCCAAATGGAAAGACATATAATATCGTTTACAGTAGCGTATAATTGCGCTGGCAAAAGCTAGTAGTAAATAACAGAGAGCAGTGGTGGCCCAGTGGTAGCGGCCCCGACTTACGAGTTGTAGACTTGTAGGTCGTGTGTTCGAACCCAGGCAGACGCTTTACTTTGTATAAATTATTTCATCACGACTGCTCTCAAAACGGTGAACCGACATGTCTTAGAACCAAAAATTCGAAGACATGTGACATTTACTAACCCGCACAGGTCCCGCGTGGTGGATTACAGCCCACTCTCTCTATTAGATGCCTGTGACCCAGCAGTGTTAACATTATAGGCAGATTATGTATGTTATATATTATTTCGCTGCAAATAACAAATATATAACAAATAACAAATATATACGTGTCGACTTGAGAACCTCCTCTTATTTTTCGTCGGTTGAAAAGTTCAAATCCAATTTAGGACCTATATTATTACGAACTTAGAGCGAGAACAACTTCTACAGAGAACTTCGTATTCGTGGAGCGTAAAAGACATAAGTTAACAGACGATAGCAAAAGTTATTACGAGTATTGTAGTTATTTAGTTAAAGTTAAGCGAAGAATCCCAGAATTTTTCATATTAACATTTTCATAGGTACACTACATAGATATATCAATATATGTACACGTGTACCTATGAAAATGTTATGAGTTTGTAAGTTATTGACACGATAATATGGTGATGGTGGTACGAAAGGTCAAAATTAGAATTAAATATGAATATTTTGACAAGGGGAGGTTAAAACAGGTATAAGGTTGAACACGAAGACAGACACGGAGTTTTTTTTATTGGTTTTTTTATTTTGGTAGGCTTTGGAAATCTTGTGGACAGTGTGAGACTCTTAGACTATGGGCCATCGCAACTGGTCGTCGTCGTAGGCGCCGTGCGAGCGTGACTACGCTTACACCTGTGTATTTACAAACATAGCAGCATTCGGCCGTGACAGACGGTTAAACTTCGCTGGTCGCGGTCGGCGTGTGGTCTGAGGGGTATTTCTCGTAATTTTAAGAACGTTCACAATCTGACCTCGGTCTCAATTTGTCAAAATTACCTCTAATTTCCCTACATTTTTAACAAGGTTTTGACAAGATTGCGAATTTGCGACTAGATTTTTACGTTTTTAATTAGGTATGGAATTGGTCTTCAGACAGAACGCAGCCTTATGCCGAAACCGATTGGTCACACAATGCGCGACCAAGACACATTTTATTAAACCAGTGTCAGTTGTCTACCGTTGTTTCAGGCTAAGTGAGTATAATGTGCTTCAAATTCACTTTACATCCCTTTGTAATAAAAAACTTCTACGTGAATGTGACTGGCATATCTACCTATTGTCCTTGTTTTAACATTATTTAGTTTTAATAGGTTTTTAGGTCTGTGTAGGTATGCAATAGCAACTATGACTGAATTCATTAGGTATGTGGTATTCAAAATTTTAGGCTGGTGCGAAAGGTAATCTAAACTTCGAAACTGAATCAATCGTGTGAAAGCAATTTAGGTACTATCGTTATGTCGCTTGCCGCTGGCGACTTGACTACTAATGTTGACACTGTAGTGCAGTTTAACGAACACGTTAACATAGAACGTTAACAAAGGAATAGAATATACTTTATTAAAAAAATATCTGATGAAAATGTAAGCAAATGCATCTAAAAATGAGCCTGTGTGGATGCCAATTTTTAGTGTCACTTACAAATTGATCGATTATTTGAATACTTACATGCGAAATTATAATTTAAAACTCCATTTTGTTGTTCATTTGACAATTGAGATAAATTTTATAATCTAACTTTCATCGATGATTTTTAATTAAAATTTATCTAATAATGTCATTCGAACAATATTTGTTGGATCTAACCAGTTTGTGGTTAGATATAAAGTTGAAATCTTCTTAATACAGATAAATGCATTACTAATTCCCTTTAGTGAGTGATTGTGTAAGAATTTATCCAGAACGGGGCTTGCTTACACTTTCATAAGATTTATTGAGGCACTGTTCTACACGTAATTGAATAAGCGATGACACAAAAGTGGTTTTGTCTGGAGTGGAATAAAACGTTTGTTTGAATAAAGGATCTTATTATGTACAAAGAGTACACAGTTATTAAGGTCGTTTCTTAAGTGTTCTGTACTACTACCTAAAATATGATCTGTGTTGCTAAAGTCTGCAGTATTTCAAATGAGTTAATCCGTCGGGGTAATTATTGCGCAACACCAAATGCTAATCCTATTTATTCATTTTGACAATTCTACAATATTCATTGCGTTATTGACGTGGTCGAGCAGACGAATTCTTCAAACACGAAGTAATGGATTACGAATTTCCTTCAAAATTCTTTGGATAGTGAAAGAAAGTGTGTTACGCAATTGGGGTACTGTTTTATATTCAGCTCACGAAAATTAAACAATTGTTTATTCACAAAGGAAGATCTATTATCAAAAAAGACAGCCGTTACTGCTTGAACAAGAGCTTGAGCATACGGATTTAGTGTAAGTCGACCATTAGGTATGAAATAATCGCAACATTTATATAATTTGTTCATCCTACTATTTGTTTAACATTATTCCTCAGGGTTCACTTACTGGAAACTTTTGTAACAACAATGTATCCACAACATAGCTGCAATCAATATTTTAGTTTGAGTTTTGGTTATTAAGAGAATCCTTAAACTAACTAGTATAATCTTACATAGCAAACATGATTTCCCCGAAGCCCAAGGTACAGATTTCGTAATGTTATGTTTATAAGTCCTGTGTAACAGCAAGCGTAATGCTACTAGCCGAGCACAAATTCAGACTCTCAGCTACTTCTGCGAATTTCCTAATGGACTAACCCAGTAACAATGCCTGACCCGATGGGCGAGCAAAGTTGCTCTTTGCTCCCGTTCCTACTGATTTAAGGACCTATGTTAATAGAAGCCATGTGTGCGATGGGGTTTCTCATCGGCCAATGACGAACTCCCGTTAAAACTTTCATCCCCTATTGGATAGAATATTCTTTATTATGAGAGAGTACACCATATAAATTGCAGCTTACAAAGGATTTTTTTGCTTTTTTATGACATAATGGGTAGGTAGTCTTATCGCTAAAAGCGATATTTTAAAGTTAACCTTTGAACGGATTAAAAAGGGGTAGGAGCACAGATATAGATATAGATACACTTCGATAATGCTTCGATAACGCAAGAGCAACAACTTCACGTGCTAAAAATCGTACCAACTTACGTACAAAAATCGTAAGCCGCCACTTTCGTGCTCAGTCCTGTGTACTGCTGGCTGGGTGAGTGTGAGTGAGAAAGAGTGTTTGTGACGTCACAGTAGGCAGTCAAAAAAATGGCATGTTTGGTTTCACACAGATCGTGATACTTGCGTTATCACGAACAGATCGTGATACTTGCGTTATATCTGTCGGAAGGAGAGACAATTTTGTAGGTACTCTGTTGTGTACCATTTACAAGGTTGACTGGTAGAAAATGCCTATGGCATTAAGTCCGCCTCTGTACATGTATGTGCTTGAAGTATTAAATAAATAAATAAATTTACGTAGTACACAATAAATATGTACATAAATCATAAACTAATCGATATAAATATATTTATGACGTCGTAAGCAATTTCAAGACGACAACATTATCAAAGTATTACTACCCGTTGATTTCATAATATTGGTCAAACTGTAACTTAATTCTCACTGGTTGATCGGTTTACAGTGAACGCCGTGAGGTGGTGCTATAATTTTTCGCCATTTTCTACACGTAGACAGAGTCGATTTGAAAAAGGTGGCATTCGATTTGCGGTAGCTGACGCCTTAGAGTTCAGAGCATACGATCGAAACTGTCACGTTCACCGTAAAGCCTTTGTTACTTACTACTTATAAACTCATTGTAAATTACCGAATAAACGTGACTGTGCTTCAACCTACAACCAAATAGCGTAGTCATCTCAACACCTCTCTCCCTTGAATTTGTACATATATATATAGGGTGACTGGTAATTAGTGACCGATACCTAAACACGTGATTGTACTCATGATAACAAACAACTTTTACTATGGGACCAAACCTGATTTCGCGAAAAAAAATCTGCTGTTCAGTACCTACATTTTGACCAGTTAGGCGAACATAAATGACTCAACAGCAGATTTTTTTTTTCACAATTTCAGGTTTGGTCCCATAGTAAAAGTTGTTTGTTATCATGAGTACAAGAATCTTCCTCATCGCTCACTTTCGCTATGTCGCAGATGGATTGTCGAATAATATGTTATACATAACCGCTGTTACGTATAAAACAGCAGATTCGACAGCCCATGTATGACAGTTATTTAATGTAGAAACAAGGTAGAAACTCTTGAGCAAAATTTTATGCTTCGTCTAGAAGCATAAAATTTTAAATAAAATTGGTGGCACGCAGTAGGTAAAGTCCTTGAACGGTTGCTTGATCGATGTATAGGTATATCAAATACTTATAACGCAATCTGCGTTTCTAATTAGTTGTTTGCTTTGGACTTCGGATCATGTGGTTCGATGAATCTACCTATAAGTCGTCACCATAACCGTTTAATGTCTTAAGAGTAAACTAGTTGCGAGCTCGAACTCACTGGTGGTCATGGCTAAAAAGCACGCTGTCTCGCCTGGCTTCATGTCCGACAGCGCTAGTATCAGTGATGAGCAGTTAGACACTAGTCTACACGAACAACGTCTAGTTCTCACGCACAGAAACACCGTTCCGAACTGATAGGCACGTAAAAAAATCGAAAAGTGCTTCGGAAAATCGAGTTTTATGAAAAAATCACTGCCTGAATCAATCTATACTAATATTATAAAGCTGAAGAGTTTGTTTGTTTGTTTGTTTGTTTGAACGCGCTAATCTCAGGAACTACTGGTCCGATTTGAAAAACTCTTTCAGTGTTAGATAGCCCATTCATCGAGGAAGGCTATAGGCTATATATCATCACGCTAAATCCAATAGGAGCGGAGCACCAATGAAGAATGTTTCAAAATCGGGGGATTTGTTTCCTATTGAGAGCTTCCGCTGCGTGCGCTGCGTAAACGGTTAAAGTTTCGCAAAAATCATATATGACAGAATTGTTCCCCTTTAAAAGCTTTAAAAAAAAGTCCGCGACAGCATATGTCTATCTTTTAGGATTAGCTCACTATAACCTCTTTTATGGTAACCAAATTTGTTCTAAAATAATGCATTATTTGCGAAGGTGTTTTTATAAACATGGTAGGTAAATCAATCCTTATCCAAATAAATACGTTATTCATCACATTTATTTCATTTTGAACAAAATTGCCTCTGACATCATTTGATTTCAATGTATATCTTAGGAGATATCATAGTTTTAAAATAATACTAATAATAAAGCTGAAGAGTTTGTTTGTTTGAAACACGGTTTGAAAGCTCTAAATCTCTGGAAGTATTAGTCGCATATATAAAAATATTTTTGCGTTTGATAGCCCAGTTCTTGAGGAAGGCTATATTCTATTAAACTTGACGCTAGGACCCTTAGGAGTTGAGCAAAAAGAAAAAAAGTCTGAAGTTTTCGCCAAGCGAAAAGAAGTAATAGCGCAGGCCGGCGACACGTTGCGACGGGGTGGGTCGGGGAAACAAAAAAAATTTACGCGGACGAAGTCGCGGATAGAAGCTAGTTACAAATAAAGTTTATTGATCTCTTCGATAATTGAGCTTTGTCGGTACAGGTTGTATGGTCATTTGTCGGTACGGACTTGGTTTTGAAGATTTTACAGTTCTTTTATTACTTATTTACACCCAAAGTTACGTTAAAAATAGCAAGAAAAACGAATCTTTGTTGGTTCATAACTTTTTAATGGCTTTTTATTTTACTATTCTGTTTCCGTACAGACACAACTAATAGTAAGTCAAAACGATATAATGTTTAACTTTGGATGCACAATGTCAAAAAGTGGAGTAATATTCTCCCGTTTGTATTCCGTTTTAAGGATTATAATAAAAATAAACAATATAAAACTACCGCTTCTAATAATATTAACGTATAATCTTGTGAAGCAAAAAAATATCTACAAGATGCACAGCGGCGGCGACCTCTCGCGCCCGGCCCTGGTTCAAGCCATGGTCCGGGGCGAGAGGGAGTGGGAGGCAGTCACCTCTTTCTGCGAAGCAGTCATGCTAGCGAAGGAGGTGGCGGGACGGCTGAGGGAGAGAGCCTCACGTCCCAGCCGCCGCGGGAGACGCTCCGGGCGTCGGGAGCCGCGAGACGAATCCCGGCCACCGTAGGCGCGGGCCTGCGGGCGGAGAGTAATGGGTAACTCTCCGTCCGATCAGGACCAGGCCCGTGCCGGACGGCGCGTACGTGTTCCACGCGCTCCTCAAAGAGATGTCAGCAATAAGGAAGGGGCCCGTAAGGGCCGAAGCCTGCCGGGGCAGCGGAAGGAAGGAACACGGGTGGGTTTTAGTCAGTAAGAGTCTGACACTCCCTTCTGCTCCACCCAGAGCGGGAGGGGTCATTTGATGATTTCCCATCCACAAAAAAAAAAAAAAGATGCACCTTAATCTCAACGACGGCACGGTTGGCGCAGTGGTTAAGCGATTGACTGCTGCGCTGCGTGTCGCGGGTTCGATTCCCGCACGGAACAAATATTTGTATGACCTACAAGTAGTTGTTCCGGGTCTGGCTGTTTGTGTATGTGAGTTTAAATGTTTGTAAACGCACCCACGATACAGGAGTAATTCCTAGTGTGGGGCAACGTTTTAAAAAAAAAAAAAAAAAAAAAACAAAAAAAAAAAAAAAAAACTTATGCTAAGCTGTAAAGTTGTTTGCTTGAATACTAATATACTAAACAATCATCCTACTTTAGGTAAATACTTTACCAAAATGGACTTTCTTAAGTACTTTAAGTAGACCTTTTCTCTACCATTATGTATATATATATATTTTTTTATTTTTAAATCTATTTGATTGGAAACGCTTGCGATATTACTAGTATATAAGTCTGCATAAATTTTCATTTCATGTAGGTACAGTTGTGGTTGGTATTCTCTATCAAAAATATCACTGATTAATTTTATCAAAGAAATGATACGTCACTTATACCGATTGCTGTAGTTAAAACACATACACCAAAATGTTAAATGCTTAGTCCATACACTGAAAAAGGTATACTACACTTGCGTGCAAAAAAATCGACCCATCCCATCCATGCTCTTCGATTTGAAACAATATAATTCAACAAGTTTTACTAACAATAACATAATATATTGTATATTAAAACCTTCCTGAAAGTATGTGGATTACATTAGTGAAAGAATTATCAAAACAGATTCATTAGTTTTTGAGAAAATCGCGAACTTACTAATACGGGTTTGAATAAAGAACCTCCTTTTTAAATTCGTTGACAAAATCGAGTTCAGTTTTCATTAAACAATCAGAAATAAACACAATTGAACGTTTGTAAATATCATTGACAAAAACACTCACGAACTTTTTCCGAGCAAAAGTGAGTGATGAGGACATCTGAAGAATCGGGTCCATCTTGTCAAGAATACTGCGTTGAACAAAATATTGTGTAGGGGAAAGTTGCGATCATTGGACTAGTTCTTTCATTGGACCACCAAGGTATTTTCAAAACTGTCCAAGCTAGCAACACCCAAACCAGTAGAAACGAGTCCGTGTCGGCTCAGTTGCACCTCCCTCTTACCTCAGTGATGCAACACGGGTGGGTTTTAGTCAGTAAGAGTCTGACACTCCCTTCTGCTCCACCCAGAGCGGGAGGGGTCATTTGATGATTTCCCATCCACAAAAAAAAAAAAAAAGATGCACCTTAATCTCAACTTATGCTAAGCTGTAAAGTTGTTTGCTTGAATACTAATATACTAAACAATCATCCTACTTTAGGTAAATACTTTACCAAAATGGACTTTCTTAAGTACTTTAAGTAGACCTTTTCTCTACCATTATGTATATATTTTTTTATTTTTATTTTTAAATCTATTTGATTGGAAACGCTTGCGATATTACTAGTATATAAGTCTGCATAAATTTTCATTTCATGTAGGTACAGTTGTGGTTGGTATTCTCTATCAAAAATATCACTGATTAATTTTATCAAAGAAATGATACGTCACTTATACCGATTGCTGTAGTTAAAACACATACACCAAAATGTTAAATGCTTAGTCCATACACTGAAAAAGGTATACTACACTTGCGTGCAAAAAAATCGACCCATCCCATCCATGCTCTTCGATTTGAAACAATATAATTCAACAAGTTTTACTAAAAATAACATAATATATTGTATATTAAAACCTTCCTGAAAGTATGTGGATTACATTAGTGAAAAAATTATCAAAACAGATTCATTAGTTTTTGAGAAAATCGCGAACTTACAAATATGGGTTTGAATAAAGAACCTCCTTTTTTAAATTCGTTGACAAAATCGAGTTCAGTTTTCATTAAACAATCAGAAATAAACACAATTGAACGTTTGTAAATATCATTGACAAAAACACTCACGAACTTTTTCCGAGCAAAAGTGAGTGATGAGGACATCTGAAGAATCGGGTCCATCTTGTCAAGAATACTGCGTTGAACAAAATATTGTGTAGGGGAAAGTTGCGATCATTGGACTAGTTCTTTCATTGGACCACCAAGGTATTTCCAAAACTGTCCAAGCTAGCAACACCCAAACCAGTAGAAACGAGTCCGTGTCGGCTCAGTTGCACCTCCCTCTTACCTCAGTGATGCTGCGGCACGTGGCGAGGAGTGACGCGTGTGGTTGTATTTGCGGTGGTCAAAATCTTATTATTTGACTCGGAACAATTTGATGTAAGTATCATTCTTTCTATTCATATTTGTTTGCGTGCACTGTTATGAAATATTAGACAATTTAAATGTGATTCCATGTGTGTTATTAAATTTTCTCTAATCATGTCCATGTCATATTTTAGATTTTCTTTTCTTAACGAGTACCTTGTTGCCATCAATGGACCTCAAGGGTGTTCCACCGTTGGACCGGTCCAATCATAGTATAATGTTTGAGGGCTATTCAATAAAAGTCGAGCGTTTCACACCAGACCTATATTGCAACAGACGGTATCAAACTAGAATCTACCGACATACTTACAAACTAATTATTATAAATATACCTACATTACACTCCTCCCTACTAAATTAATACTACAATTATGAACTAACAACTTAATAACTAACTTAACTACAATAACAATACTTATTCTAAACCTTATAATTACGAACCTTAAGCCTACACTGTCTAACGGCACGTTGTGGGGTCTGTGGCACTTGAGGTAAGACAATCTGACTCTCAACGGACCCTTGGTCCTCGGCCGGTGCATCATTGATCGGATGAGCCGGTGACACCACTCCACGTGGCGACACGACGCGATCCGGTGACCGCTCCGACTGAACCTGCTCGCCACTCCCACCGCAGTCATCCTCCCCACCAGTCGTCTGAGAATCTGTGACTGATCGCTCCGTAATACTAGTACTACTAGATACTAAGGATAGTCTGTTCCCTGTTCTCCTACGTAATTGATCGATGTGCTAATGGACTATTTCCCCACTTGGACCCTGGACTCGGTAGTTGCTAGGACCCTGACTATCTACTACTCGACCGGGAATCCATCGCTCCCCTTTTAAGTATTGTCGGTACCATACCTCTTCTCCTTCACCCCCAATGCTCCTATTCGCCCCCTGTACAGATTCAGACTGGTGTTGTTGTGCTCGATGTACCTTGTTTTCCCTATCCGGTTTTATAATATCCAGTCGAGTACGTGTACGCCTGCCTATTAAAATCATTGCGGGGCTTTCTCCGGTTGTCGAATGTTCTACGTTCCTGTAATGCAGTAAAAATGTCCACAATGCCCTATCTATATTGTGTTTCTCTAAAGTAGCCTTTTTTATGACTCGTTTTAGTAGTCTAACCGCATTTTCTGCTAATCCATTTGAAGCAGGATGGTATGGTGCTGTAAAAATGTGCTCTATACCGTTATATTTTGTAAATTCATGAAATTCTTTAGATGCGAACTGTGAACCATTATCACTAACTATTTGCCTAGGCAACCCCCATCTACTAAATAACTCAGTTAATCTATCTATGAGAACTAAAGCTGAAGTGCTTGAAACATTGAAAACCTCCAACCATTTAGATGTGGCATCCACTACAACTAGGTATGTTCTACCGCCTATAGGTCCCATATAGTCAATATGTATCCGGCTCCATGGTCGGTTTGGCCAGGGCCACATGCGCGGCGTCTGCCGAGGCGGTGCGTCCGCCTGGGCTGCGCACACTTCGCACGCGCGACACATGTGTTCCACTGCTTCGTCTACCCCGGGCCACCATACATAGCTGCGTGCTAAAGCCTTTGATTTCACTATACCCATGTGAGGTTCATGCAACATTAACAGCACTTTACTTCTACACGCTTCCGGTACCACTAACCTGGGCCCCAACATAATACATCCTAATTCTTCATAAAGTTCATTTTTCCTATTGAAGTACGGTTTTAAGTTGCTCAAGTCACACTCATTTGGCCAACCATCTCTCAGGTAACTCATTATTTTCGATAGTTCCGTATCTCGTATTGTTTGATGTTTAATTTCATTATAATCTAATAACAATGACTGTTGCACAAAATGTAAATAAGTTTGCTCCGGCTGTGCGGCCGTAGTTGTTTGTTTACTAAGAGCTAGCGGTAACCTTGAAAACCCGTCCGCTCCGTTTTGATCGGTGCGCACGTACTCAATATTAAATGAGCATGCTGATAAAATAATAGCCCATCTTTGCATTCGGCTCGCCACCATGGTCGGTATTCCTGTGTTTGGACCGAATATGGACACTAACGGCTTATGATCCGTACGTAGGGTGAAATTACGCCCGTATAAATACTGGTGAAATTTATTAACGCAAAATATACCTAATCGCTAGCGCCTCGCGATGTATTTGTGAATAATTTTTTTCCGCTTCTGTAAGTGTGCGCGACGCGTAGGCTATCGGTCGCTCGGCCCGTTCGCCTGGCTGCGAGAGGACCCCCCCTACCCCACGCGCGCTCGCGTCACATGTCAGTAATAGTGGTTTGTTAGGGTCGTAATGTGCCAATACATCCGCGCCCGCTAGTATTTTTTTAATTTCTACAAAGGATTTTTCGCACTCATTCGACCAATGCCATTGTTTACCTTTCTTTAATAGTTCATAAAGAGGTACTAACATACTACTCATATTTCTAACAAATTTTCCATAGAAGTTTATGATTCCTAAAAATGAGCTTAACTCCGTTATGTTTGATGGACGAGGAATATTAATTATTGTCTCCACCTTGGCCGGATCGGTTTTAATTCCCATGTTATTAATAACATATCCTAAATATTGTACTTCTTTTACTAAGAATACACATTAGCTACTTTTCAACTTTAAGCCGGAACGATGTAATCTACTGAAAACCTGTTCTAATGCTTCTAAATGTTCTTCTTTGTTTTTTCCTCCTATTATCACGTCGTCAAGGAATATTTCTACGTTAGGAATCCCCTTCAACAAATTACACATGATTTGCTGAAAAATTCCTGGACTCGAAGATAGACCGTATACTAATCGATTATACCTATAAAGACCCCTATGTGTATTGATCACTGTATATTCCTTAGAATCATCGAGTTCTATTTGGTTATAGGCTTGGCTTAAGTCTATTTTTGAAAAATACTTTGCTCCGCTAAGTTTAACTATTAAATCCTCGATTCTAGGCAATGGATAGCGATCAGTAAGTAAGACGGGGTTCACGGTCGCCTTATAATCGGCACAGATTCTCAGCGACCCGTCAGGTTTATTTACCGGTACAAGCGGCGAGGCCCAGTCGGAACAGTCGACGGGCGCGATGATGCCGTCGCGCAGCATGGCGTCGAGCTCGGCGTCGAGCCTCCCGAGCAGCGCGTACGGCACGGGCCGCGCGCGGTGGAACACCGGCGTCGCGCCGTCGCGCACGGGCAGCGTTGCCTTGCCCCCCGTGTACAGCCCCAACCCGCCGCTGAATAATTCCTTATACCTGAGGGGCAATTCTCGTAATTTTTAAGAACGTTCACAGTCTGATCTCAGTCTCAATCGGTCAAAAATACTTTAAATTTCCCTACATTTTGACAAGTTTTTGACATTTTTTTGTCGCCGAGATGAGACTGCGACTAGATTTTGAACGTTTTAAATTACGAGAATTGGCCTTCTGTTTAACAGCACATTAATCTCATTAGACATGTTGACTTCTTTCCAACTTACATTGTTACACTTGCTAAAAACTGGAATTTTTATTTTTAATTCTGTTAACCACTATCGCCCCAGTAATGAAGTGGTACCTCCCACAATTACAAATAATTCTAGTTGTTTACTACAATCCCCGTAAACTACAGTTGGTTGGAACATTCCTAGTGGTTTAACTTTTGAGCCATCATAAAAGTTTAATATTAAATTACTAGGTTCTAATTTTTGAGCACTGAAACACTTTTTATATGTTACTTCACTAATGCACGATACCGTAGTACTGACGGCGTTGGTTCCAGATGTTGGCGTAATAGCTCGACCGCTCTGTCATACTTTAACTCCGCTGGCTTTTTTGGACTTGCAAGATTACATAATAATTCATACGACTCGTCCCCCATGACGGCTATTAGTGTTGGTAATTTCGTCGCATCATCGATTTTATTCACTTTAAAGTACACGTCTAACCGGTCCACATACACTGACCACGTGCCGGACTTTACGTCGAATTCTTTAATTTTTCCTATCGACATCGTATTTTTTTGTTCATACACTCGCGACTAATCGGAAATATGACCTTAATACGAATCACACGCGAAAATATTCGAATTTTTAAATCCTCGTCGCCACTGTAATGTTTGAGGGCTATTCAATAAAAGTCAAGCGTTTCACACCAGAGCTATATTGCAACAGACGGTATCAAACTTGAATCTACCGACATACTTACAAACTAATTATTATAAATATACCTACATTACACATAGCAACTTTTTATTGTATTTTTTTTGGGCATAATTATGGGAATAGGCACCGAGTATTTCACTAATTAATATTTAATTATGGAAAAAACCTCTGGATAATGATTAAGTAGGTACTTATAAATTTAAAATTTCAGAATGTCGCCGAATAAAAGAAAATACTTTGCATGTAATGAAACAGCCGATCGATTCTGTAAAAATCTCACCGTGAAAAGTTAGGTGAAGTGAGCTTAGAGTAAGGTGTCAAGAGTATCAATCCCTAGCATCAGGATGACACTGACAGCTCACTCCACGCTCACTTCACCTATGTTTTCACGGTGAGATGGTTACAGAATCGCACTGCAGGTATGAACCTTGCTTTAGAATCAGTAAGGAAACAAAAAACTGGTTTAAATGAAGCAAGCAGAATATACGGAGTCCCGAAAGGAACACTTAAACGAAGGTTAGATGGAGTAAACCAAAAAGCCAAAGAACACGTCTAAATACCGGATGTAAAATTAAATTAGTAACTCAGTGTCCTATAACTATAGTTTGTTTACTTGTCGTATGTGTATGAGTATTCTTTGTCTCTCCTCGTATGCCCTAATTTAATCATATTGATAATTATAATAAGTTTCCTTGATTGGACCTCTAGAACAAATTTCTCGAAGTCCATTGATGGCAACCTGGTGGTTCAATGAAGGTGCCCATGGTCCAAAGAAGGTAACAGCCCAAGATTTAGTTTTCTTCGTTTATACCAAAAAGTGTAAGGCCGAATTGTTTGTGCGTTTGATTATTTATTAATAAACTGCTTTAATTTTTAACCGACTTCAAAAAGGAGGAGGTTATCAATTCGGTTGTATTTTTTTTTTTTATGTTTGTTACCTCAGTACGCCGTCATTTATGAACCGATTTGGATTTTTTTTTTATTTGAAAGGATATGCTTCCAGATTGGTCCCATTTTTGTCAAAATCCAGTTCTGATGATGGGATCCATGAGGAATTGAGGGAACTCCTCAAATATTATAGGCATACATATAGAAATTTTGGTATTTTCATCAACATGTCAAGCATTTGCATTCAAAAAGTATAATTTGGTGAAGTGGAACTGATGAAGGAGACCACAGATAGCCACAGGAACTCTTCAATGATAATAAGCATTTCACGGGTGGCGATAAGATATCTCGATTAAGATAGTTAAGCGACTATGACGAAGCAAATTTAAATAAATGGTTCTGACGAAAATGGTACCATCAAACCGATCTGATGATGAAGCTGGAAGGTAGGTACCGGAACTTCGTAATAAAACCATGTATTCTAGCCGTGTTTGGGCTTATTGGAATTGTCATGAGATGCACTCTGACTATAAAAAGTAAAAAATAAAAACTTTTTAACAAAAAAAAAAAAAACAACCGACTTCAAAAAAAAAAACACTACAAAGTGTAAAATAACTTTAATTTTAATTTTGGAAGTCGGTGGCAAAAACGTAAATACAAAACCAAAGACACCGACTTCCGAAATTAAAATTAAAGTTATTTTACACTTTGTAGTGTTTTTTTTGAAGTCGGTTGTTTTTTTTTGTTAAAAAGTTTTATTAATTATATTTTTTGAGATATGTTGTCGTAAAGTTAAGTGGTCCATTCATAGCAACCTTCCTGTTCAAATAAACTGTACCTTACTTAGCTTCAAACAATATCACTACATAGTATAAAACAAAGTCGCTTTCTCTGTCCCTTTGAACGCTTAGATCTTTAAAACTACGCAATGGATTTTGATGCGGTTTTTTTTAATAGATAGAGTGATTCAAGAGGAAGGTTTATATATATAATACATGCATGCATGTGATGTCGTAAATAAACGAATTTTTTTGCGCTTACTTTTCAAACGCTGGCTGAACCCTACGAGATAGGTCAAAATAATGTACTACAGTATTGTTCACCTTAAAAAGGTCTACAAAAAAGTCCGCAATGGTATATGTCTATCTCTTAGGCATAACCCACAATAATCATTTTTTATCCTTTACTTATTATGAAAAATAATGTCTTATTTACGAAGCGATTTTAAGCAATACAGCATTAATCCTTATCCAATTAAGTACCTTAAATACATTGTGCATTTAATATAGATCAATATGGCCCTTAACAGCATGTAATTTAAATGAATATTTTCGAAGATATTACAGATTTAAAATGCAGGGACATAGCGGTTGCTGCGGTACCGGCCGCGGCGGCGCGTGCTGGCATTCTTGAAATACCTGTACTTAGTATCAGTATTGCACCCGTGCGAAGCCGGGGCGGGTCGCTAGTAAAATAATAAATTATATTCATTTCGATTTTTGAGATATCGTAACCGTACCGTAACCGATAACCTTATATGCTTTAGCTATAAAGTTGAAAATCTATTAGAGAAAATTGACAGATTGTAGTAGCTTGATGTGCTGGCGTCTGTACCTACTTACAACTTTTTACGTAAAATCACTATTTGAGAACAATTTTGATGCCAATTAGTATTTTTAATCCTATATAACGGGTGTAAAAAGACACTTAACGAAGCCGAGAGTCACTTGTACTCGCCATCATTGTGTTCTTATTTTTTTTTGTAGTGGTCAAACTCAAACTCAAAGCATTTATTTCAATGAAACCATTTACAGGCACTTTTGAGTTTTCAAGAAGTCAGTCAGTCAGAAAAAATGAAGCTAGTTGCCCGTTCCAAAGCGTAGTAGGTACCTATGGAGAAGAACGGGCAAGAAACTCCATGGACACTCTTTTTAAATTATATTTTACCAAAAATATATGGTCCTGGTGGTTAAGGAAATATTGAAGGTCAACATACCAATTTTTACTGAGGAAACTAGTTTTTAATGCTATACCACAGCTTCAACCCAAAACATGTTACTCATATATGATGTCAAAAATAGATACAAAACCCTCCTTCTATTGGTCGTCTAATTTTGTGATATATCCTTATAGAGCTATGGTCATCATCATAATTTCACCCAAGTCCACCGGTGAATGCGAGGGTCGCCCGGAGGACACGGTGGAGCATACGGTGGCGGTATGCCCCAATTGGGCGGAGCATCGCCGTGTTCTCGCAGAGTCGATCGGCAGCGGCGGCGACCTCTCGCGCCCGGCCCTGGTTGAAGCCATGGTCCGGGGCGAGAGGGAGTGGAAGGCAGTCACCTCCTTCTGCGAAGCAGTCATGCTAGCGAAGGAGGTGGCGGGACGGCTGAGGGAAAGGGCCTCACGTCCCAGCCGCCGCGGGAGACGCTCCGGGCGTCGGGAGCCGCGAGACGACTCCCGGCCACCGTAGGCGCGGGCCTACGGGCGGAGAGTAATGGGTAACTCTCCGTCCGATAAGGACCAGGCCCGTGCCGGACGGCGCTTACGTGTTCCACGCGCGCCTCAAAGAGATGTCAGCAAGGGCCGAAGCCTGCCGGGGCAGCGGGATTGTCCGAAAGGGTTACCGCTACCCCGGAACACAAAGGGCTAAGGAAGGAACACGGGTGGGTTTTAGTCAGTAAGAGTCTGACACTCCCTTCTGCTCCACCCAGAGCGGGAGGGGTCATTGGATGATTTCCCATCCACAAAAAAAAAAAAAAAAAGTCCACCGGTGAAAATTGATACTATTGACAACGGGCTCTCTAAACGTTACCAGAAACATTGTGGCGATTCTCCGTAGATGAATTCAAAATAAAATTAATTATCCTCACGTTCGGTTATATCAGTACCTACAAATAACCCGCATAATCTGTGGTTATCCTGGTTAAGCGGGCGCACGAAATGTAACGTACTACGAACGCGAACCACATTGTAATAGGATTATGCAATTTAAATGCACTATCACTCCATGTAAAATTCAGTTATTCAGCTGCACCCGGATAGATTGGAAGCTGGCGATACCCAGATATTTGAACCAAAGGCAATTTAATTGAGAAATCGGAATAGAACTACATCCATTTCAACTGGAAAGTTTGCGTAGGTACTCGTATCAGCTGGTACTTCTCCATGTTCGTCAAAGATCATAAAACACAATTCACAGAGCTTTGATCTATTTAAAAATATATTTTACCTTATTGCCTTGAGTTTAGGTATTTTTTTATTTATCTAAGCCAATAGGCATTTAAATAAACGTGTTTATTTAAATGCTTATTGCCTTAAGTGCCATGGGCACATGAGAGGAAAATCCTTTTCATTCCTCTGATCACCTATTTAGATTTTAATCGAGAGATTTATTCAACACGCCTGTCGCACGAAATAATATATATTATATGTACCTAGCTCTTTTCAGTTAACAATATTATACAACGTGTAACGTTAAATGCGCAAAATCTCATACACCCCAATTAGAGTATTGAGTTAAAAGCATAATACAATGACCAAAACTATTTTTTTTTAAAGCTAACTATTTTTATTAAAAAAATCGTGTTGATCCTAGCATTAATTTATGCATTCAAAATTCAGTCTTATTGCCTTAAAATAAGTCTTAAGTTTCTTTGGCTCAATCGGCGGATAGTATGGCAAAATACATAATTTTTGAAAAAAAAAAACCTATATTAAAAGTTATTGAAATCGATTCAGTAGTCATTTATGAACAAACAATTTTTAGGTTTTGCGCATTTAAAGTTACCTACACGTTGTAGAGATTATACATACCTATATAGGGTGACTGGTAATTAGTGACCGATACCTATAAACACGTGATTGTACTCATGATAACAAACAACTTTTACTATGGGACCAAACCTGAATTCGCGAAAAAAATCAGCTGTTCAGTACCTACATTTTGACCAGTTAGGCGAACATAAATGACTGAAAGCAGATTTTTTTTTCACAATTTCAGTTTTGGTCCCATAGTAAAAGTTGTTTGTTATCATGAGTACAAGCACGTGTTTAAGTATCGGTCACTAATTATCAGTCACCGTATAAAGTTTTTCAGAGGATGACATTTTGCCGTTTTCCAGGTTGTAAGGATTAAAATAGTGATTAGAAAACCTGAATTTGGATCAAGAAGGTGGCATGTCATTGACTGATAAATTATTATCCCTCTGTCCCCAAATACGTTAAATCCTTGAATCCTCGATCACTCCGTGTAACATGTGACGTGGAATGTCGAAGTGTAGAAGACATCGGTCGGATTTGGAATGTTCGATTCAGCTGTTCTTCAGCTATCGCTCGAAAAACCATTCTCATTGTAATGTTCCAACGAACATTAAAAAAATGCTCACTGGTCAGAATCATCACCAGAGCGTTGGCTCTAGTGACAATTCCGACTAGTGAGCATTTTTTGACACTCTTAAGAGATTGCAAAAAAACTGATGAAAAAACTTAAAAAAAAACCACTGACTTCCAAAAAAAACTACAAAGTGAAAAATAACTTTAATTTCAGAAGTCGCATTTTCGTTTATTGACACCGACTTCCGAAATTAAAGTTATTTTTCACTTTGTAGTTTTTATTTTGGAAGTCGGTTTTTTTAAGTTTTTATTTTTCACTTTTTAGTGGGTCAGTTTGTAATTTATCTAAGTAACAATAGCCTAATGTCAACTGCTCATCACCTTTTACAAAATATTGCTTTTCCCGATGCAAAGACGTTAATTTTTGAGGAGTTTCCTAGTAAGAACCAGGAGAACTGGAGCTGATTCAAATGTCACTATCAGCTCCACTTCACCATACGCATTGTGACGAGCTAAATTGCTTAGCAAGAACGTAGTAGTAGTAGTAGTAAGTAAGTAGATAAGTATAGCCTAAGAGATTTTAGTACAACTTTATACCTAAAATACGAAAAAAAAAAATTCCCCGACCTAATATTAAATACTTAACTAAAATTCAGTAATAAAAATTTGTCATACTTTAATATTGGCATTGGAAACGCCGAAATGCCAATCTACATAAGAATTGTCTTTCCCTATCTTTGGCATTTTTTATAAAGTACTTTTAAGAGCAGGAGAATGATGACAACCTAATCTTTAACAGCAAAAGATTTCATGAATTCGTAAAAAGCAATGACTTGTCGTAAGAATAAACTAAAGAATAATACTTAATCCAGTCACAGAAAAATGCCATCGTGTAGAAAAATAATCTGAAACACAACACATCACAAGAAACAAGCACAAGGAACAGTGAATCTCAGAGCCCATAGCGAAAGCAGTCGCTCAAGTAGAAAATCACGGAAATTCGATGAAAAACACAAAATAACTAGACACACTCGCAAGCAACGAACGACAAGTTGTCAGTGAGCCGGTTGACAAATGAAATGTCATGTTTTTTTTTGTTGATGTTGGCATTCTCGAATTGTACTGTGAATTCATATAAGTATGTATTCAAAATTATGACCGCTTTAATCTTAGCACAAACAATTGTTTTTATTTTCACATTTATTTTCTGATGCAGATATTACCCCTTAGTCTTACTAAGTTGTACACGCTCTTTCGATCTGTATATTTAAAATTGCGCTACCTTGAAAACAATGGTTATTGCTACTCAACATTTTTTGAAAACTAAACAGCTATTATTGATCGAAGACTAAACATCACTTTTTCGCAAAACTAATAAAACACATTTTTTTTTTCATTACTACAGCAAAATTGGTGTAACTACAAACAGACATGTTTCTCGAATGAAAAAAAGGGTAAAACACAATAACAAAACAAGTTGTTATATACGACCTGCAAAAAAAATATTGTGCCAACTCTTTAAATACACAGGTACATTAAAGGGTTGGCACAATATTTTTCCATGCTCACAACTGCCCTATCAATCTCAGATTTATCATCATCTGCCTAGCCTGTTCCCAAATTTGTTGGGGTCGGCTTCCAGTCTAACTGGATGCAGCTGACTTCCAATATTTTATATGGAGCGACTGCATATCTGACCTCTACAACCCAGTTACTGGGTAACACGATACCCTTTGAAAAGTCTGGTTGTCAGACTTTCGGGCTCCTGACTACTCGTAACGACTGTCAAAGATCCACGAATGACAGCTGGGACCAATGGCTTAGCGTGCCTTCCAAGGCACGGGGTCTCGGTATGTAAAAATGGTCACTCATCCACAGATCAACTGCGGCAAGCGTAGCTTAACCTGATCGATCGACCAAAAATGTAAGAAGTACCTAAAAAAAAACTAGTAGAATAAATAAACAATTGTATACCTTCCACTATTATGTGCCTATGTATTGTTTTTTGCATAGGTATTATATTCATTGTAGAAAAAAAAAAAATAATTAATTCAAAATATTTGGACTATTATCATTATCCAGGGAGAAAACAGAGGAATACGTTAGTATGGAATGAACGCCACCGACCACGAGTAACTAGCTTCATTGAGGTAAAATACGTACGCACGGCTACACATAAAGCTATACATAACCAGTATAAGCTGACTTCTGACTGTACGAAAAACCTATACAGTGCGAGGTCAATTAAAACTGGAAATGTATAGCTTGATGTGTAGCCGTGTGTACAGCTGCGCAGATTTCAGCGAGTCACGTATCGATCATAGCATGTTTAGTAATAATAAAAATATAAAATTTAAAAAGCTACAAAATAAAGTTAAATTAAAAAAAAACCCTTGACTCAAACGAAATTCTAAAAATACCTAAAATCCATCCTTATTAATTGCTAGCCATTGGCATACGCATATTTTGCAAAAATAAATGGTCAAAAAATGGTTGTATATTATATTTTGTAGGTTTTCTAGGGTGTACCTATGCTAACTTCGTTAATAAATCTCGTACATAGTAATTAATTGAGGCAAAAGACCGCCAAACATTTTAGAACTTGCTACATAGAACTCATTTTTTTTTTCGTTTTTTGCTCATTGCCAAACGTATGGAATTTGGAGCGGAAAGCTCTTGGTAGCGGAAAGCGTCACAGCACAAAGTTCAAATTTGCACAAGAAAGTAATATTTGGTTTGTCTCTTTCGCGTTGTACAAGAAACGCTGGCTAAACACAACTGAACTTCAATCAGCAAGCGATAGCGCATTAATATACTCAGAGGCAGGCTTTAGTAATAATATCCCATTTCTTGCGAAGTTTTTCGTTTTTAGTAAATTACTGAACACAATAGTGATACACTGACTGATACTTTCTTACAGATTATTCCTGTAGAACGGCTATCACTAAAATAATATAGCAGTAGATTGTAAACACACTGGATTTCTCATTAACATTCCCCTAACCACTGATATTTATTTTTAATATAACCAAGAGACCTAAACGTTATGTTTTCTGTGTACATTTTTACGAAGCATCATAATATAGTATAACAAAATGTAAAAAGGAAGCACAAAAAAATATCAATTGTTGGAAATCGAACATAGGCTTACAAAGCAGGTTTACATAGCATAACGCAGCGCCATCGCCACGCCGATTCACTGGGGCATCTTCGCAGACAGTTCCGACTCAACCTGAACTATGCGGCAACCCGTTCCGACTCACTGGAACCTCAGCTGGCCTAGTATCGAGCCCACTATCGAGCCCACTATCGACCTCCGGTCTTCAAGGGGGAGGGGAGTGATGTAGCGGTATCTACAATGCCGCACGCGAACAACGCGTCATACTGACGTCACAAAGTCCTGCATCTCGCAAGCAGAGTTTACCGCGCAACTAGCATATATACAACGGCCCGACTTGAATCATTTGGCAGTTGCCCGCCAGACATAAAACCCGTCTGCAGGTACATAGCATGAGCACCGTTTTGTCGACGGAAGAGTAGACAACTTAGATGACATTCCGTGTAGACAGTACGACGGCAGCAAAGTAGAAAGAGTCAACTGCACTTTTTACGAAATACATAGTCTTTTACATAATTCGACTCAGAATTCTGTTTTGTCATAGGATTTTTAATCGGAGGTATTCGTTTTTTTTACTGATAATAAATCACGTATATAAAGACAACTACAACAATTGTTCTCAGTGTCGAAGTACCGTGTTTTGGAACAAAAAAATATTGTAGTTATATCATGATTTTGTAGATGACCGTATATACTTTGTGACCGTCGTGTAGAAAGTTTAAAATCTCCTTACAACTGTCAGTCATCAGCGTCATTTTGACAGTTGGGATAGAAAACTTTCTTCTGAAATAGTCTACTTATAAAAAGACCTAGACAAAGATCGTTAGAAACGAAAGACAGAATGACAGATTGTAGAAGGATTTCTACGGTGCGATGTCAAAAGTGGAGAAACGAAATGTCACTTTGTATAGAAAGAGCTGTGTCTATTCTACGTAGAAACAGAATGCGTCATGCTAAGCCTGCTGGTCGGAGGATCCTCCCTTTTCTATGGAGGATGAGTGAACTTTACACCCTGTTCTTCACACCTCTATAGTTCTGTAGAGGTAAAGCGGAATGATAATCATTTAAAAGGATAAATCTGTTACTATCTGCTATAGGTATTCTTTCCCTTTTCAGCCCAGTGGAGTAATAGAATAATTCGACTGTTGGCATACACTGGTATATTGTGTCTCTTTCATCTCAGTCTCATTTCCTAAAGGGAAGTATTCTGACTTTTCTAGTACTCATACTTGTTTTTTTTTGCGTAAAATGCCGATTTTCTTGCTGACTATATGTTTTTCAAAATCTGTGAATGCAGGTTTAAATGTTACAAAAAGTTAAGAATAGTCACTAAGACCGTTTTTTGGTAGCGATAACGATTAATTAAGGTATCTGGCCTTATAGGCCCATCTCAAAATGCACCTTATTGACTGCTAAGCTCCATAAAAGTATATATATATGATAATCATTTAAAAGGTTAATCTAAAACTACCTGAAATATTTATGCTCGTCTTTTTCACTGACTAAATGTTTAAATTTATTGACGAGCACAAATTCAAAATCAAGTTCACCGTACTGCTGGAAGAACCAGCCAAAATTTCATATAAACTGCGTATTGCTACCAGTATTCACGGCAATTTTCCTGCAGGACGCAAGCCCGTCCTACCGGAAGAGTTTCCAGCAGGACTCGTCATCGGGCAGTAACACACATTTGGCAAATATCTAGCATGTAATAGTCCAACTTTTTACTAAGGTATTAATTACTAGGTAACTACTATTTGTAAATGTATCTACTTAACAGTTAAATATACCTATCTGTACTTTTATGTATCAAATTTACACGGACACTTTTGAAAGAATTCATCCATCGAATAAAAACACTCTTGTAACAACCACATCCGCAACGCAACACAGAACTTATTGAAGGGTAGTTGAGTAATTGACCTAGGCAAAGCACTGTAAATTAGGGGAGCCATGTAAACGCAGCTCCGCCGAAAAAGTTCTAGCTTTACAACAGGCTTTTCAAAATTTAAATGTGTAATTTTCCTTTTATTTGTGTTATCTTTTCGTTTAAATAGTTCAAGATTGGACATCACAAACCTAGCAATTTCGTAAATATAAATGCATGGGACAGTCAATAGATTGTGCGACTCGAATATAGGTCTGCATGAGTCAGACCATGCATTTTGAATATTGCACGAATGCACTTAGTTTTGGCTATGAAGATCTTCGCCATTTCGGAAAAGTTTCCCCATACAACTATACCGTATCGTATTACTTAGCAGACGTATGCGTGATACACCATGATGGCGGTACGCAGAGGTATTATTTTTAAAGCAAATACAAATTGATTAATTTTTTTTAAATTATTTCGATGTGATTCTTCCAAGTAAAATGTTGATGATGATGTGATTCTTTCAAGTCTGGATCTTCTTTCAACTTGTTCATAAAAAATATAAAGCCAGTTCCAAAAGATAAGCACTTATACGAACTTTTATGATGACCGCTCTTTATATGTATACTTTATGGTCCAATTTAATATCCTTCAAAAACCAATTTCAGGGAACCAAGATACTTGAAGTTATGTTGCATTTTTATATCACTTATAACTTCCTACGCCAACAAAAACCTTTTTTGACCGACATCAAAAAAGGGAGGTTTTGTCGTTTTACGCCTTTGACTTAGGTTCATACTAACTTAAGGTGGATGTTCAAGGTAGCCAGCGAAATCCAAATTTTCTTACGTTTTTTGCAATTTGCAAGTCAATATTAGGTTATATGGTGATCCAAATTTGATTAGCGGCTGTAACAAAGATTTATTTACAGAATTATAATCATTAAAATCATCAATACAACTCTTTAAGACCAGGTAATCCTAACATCATGGAATTGTCGTAGTTAGGATTACATAGTCTTATAGAGTCGTATTGATGACTTTAATGATTATAATTATTTAAACACATACTTGTTACGGCCGCGAATCAAATTTTGATCAACATTCAACCAAATACATAATTGCAAATTGCAAAAAAACGTAAGAAAATTCGAATTTCACGGACTACCTGAAGCATTCATCTTAAGTAAAAAATCCTAACATTGAAGCAAAATGTCTTTGCAAAAATAAACATGATAAATAATTTATTTCTTCTTAGTAGGAAACTAAATCCGTTACCATAAACGTATTTTCAGGTTCTGCTAGCTAAAACGTTTTTAAAATGCAGAGATAAATGTTTTATGTAGGACTGAATGCCGACATTTGCAAATTGTAGATGTACTCAGAACAACAAGGTTTTTCCTAATGTACAATACAACAATAAATTAAAACACTAAAAATATGCATAGGAGTATATAAGAACCATCAAATAAATCCTAACGTTGAAATTAGAAAGATATTTTTATTCATATATTAAATAGCATAAAAGTGTAAACAAAAAAGAATACAGTTTTTAAATATTGCGGCAATAGCGCGGTGTTAATGAAACAACAAAAATATGGCCGAAACCTGAAAAAATGGTATAGGTCAGTGTGTCGTGGTAATAACTTCCGCATCGGAAAATAAAATTTAAGAACAAATTTGGCGAAGGTTATTGAACTGGCGAGCTGGTAACATGTGCTTAACTGCAGATGTGTTTAACCTGTCGGTGCGCTTGATAACAGATACATAATACAGAAAAATAATGTCCAGTGACTAAACTATTTTGTATATGTATGTAACTAATAGGTAATACAAAATACGGGCTGGTGTCTGCCACTCCACATCAATGCGCGTATTTTTGTATATGTATGTATTAGGTACCATTTATACTTTTTCGAGTTATATATCCCTTATGTTGCACCTGCCATATTTTGTCCCTGCGGCACCCTAAGGTTAACTGATACAAAATGCCTCAGGCCATTAAGATCGTCTTTGTACAGTTTAATAAATAAATTAAAACTTCACTAAGGTTAGATTAAGGTTGATGGTTGGTTGTTGGTTAGGTTATGAGCAATAAGGCCGCCCATTGTAAATTTTGTAATATTTTATTATTTTTTTTTTGTTATGTATTTTTGTGGCGTAGAATAAAATAGAATATTCTTTATTATGCACACCATAGTTAAATATTACCAAATATGTGTATGTAAGTGTAGAAATTTTACAAGGCATGACACAATAGGCGGTCTTATCGCTAAAAGCGATCTTTTAAAGACAACCTTTGGTTGGATTTATAGAGAAAGGAGAGACAACACTGCAGGTAGTCTGTGAAGTACCATTTACATAACTATATACAATAAATACATACATACGTATAGTGTAAATAAGATTGAAATTACCTAATTGTCACATCAACTAATAAAGCTTATTGTTTCATGACCTGCAAGTGACATTCAACTACGAAAGCAATTACGAAGTCAACTAAAGATACAAAAGAGTTTTAATACATTGTTTATTGTGTCAAAACTTTTCTTCATAAAGTACACAAACGTACGCAACATCAAAACAAACTTCTTTGACACGCAATCCAGCACGTGTGTATAACGTTGGTATACGTACAAAAGAGAGTGGTATTGCTCGTAGTCGACAGATTATTATAAGCCAAGTGTGCCCGCAGGGCACACACTCACGAATGATTGATCAAAAGTTAGGGCTCTTACAGACAGCCAATTGTTTAACCAACTACATAAGCTGATGGCTTGATCTTCAGCGTTACTTTTTAAATTTATCGCTGTTTTAATTTATCGTCTAATCTCACAACACGAGACGTAATACCTATTACATATTTTTTATTCCATCTATTCGAAAAGGACGACTTGGTTCGCCTTTAAGTGCACCCAAATGTGGTGTTTTCTATAAGAAACTTTTAGCGGGCAGTAATGAGTTTTTAATCCTCTATAATAAGTGAGCCGCAATTATTTTTGCCGCGCACTTTTTGAATTTGGAACATCTTAGTGTTCAGTGCCAAAGAAATCGAACGCAAATATTGTTTGAGTAAAGACTGGCTGGTACGACGGTCCATAGTCGCGCCGCCGGCTGAATAAAAAAAAGAAATCAAATTAAAAACGCGCGAAATACAGCCCGCGTATTCGTAAATTTTCACGGATTGTCAGAAATTCATGGTTTTGTTTTGAAAATTGAATTCTTCAAGTGACAGTGAAAGTATAGAATTAACTCCTGAAAGTAGAAAAGACGCAAGAAAATGTGATGGATAATCTATTCCCTGCAAAATCGAGGGAGAAATATATGAAAGCCTATGGTAATTTTATTGAATGAAGAAATGTAAGAGGCACTAAGAATTTTTCAGAATCTTTGTTTTTAGCCTACTTCCAGTACTTAGCCAAAACTAAACAACCTTTCACTTTTTGGAGTACCTACTCAATGCTAAAATCAACAGTCAGTTCTAATAACGACGTAAAACTGGACACATATTCGAAATTAATAGTGTATCTGAAGAGGTTGTCTGATGGGTTTAAACCTAAAAAATCCAAAGTGTTCTCAGTCAAAAACGTGGACACTTTCTATAGTGAGGCATCCGACAAAGTCTTTCTTGCCGTAAAAGTAAGTAACTATGTATATGGTGGATTAGTAAAGTATAACCATAGTGTTTTAAAATGCGCCTTTTATTGTAACCTGTACTGCGATAGATACTTGTCTTATTCACATTCGGTTATGTTACAGGTGGCTTTAATTTTCGGAGTACATGAAGCTTGTCGTGGCAATGAATTTTAAAGATGACTGTTGATGATGTCGTAAATCACTCTGATGATTTACTGTTAGTAAAGCTGACACAAAAATAACAATTGACAGTTCCTTCGTAATCTGAGGAGAATACAAATCTATTGTACATAAATACCTGGACCTGCGTCCTGCTGATATGATGACCAATCGGTTTTTCATCCGTTATCAAAATGGCAAGTGCTTCAAAGAAGTTATGGGAAAAAATAAAATTTCAACCACTAGATATCAAACTGTATACAGGACATTGTTTTCGTCGTACTTCTGCTACCCTTTTGGCAGATTCTGGAGCGGACTTAACTGTTCTCAAGCGACATGGAAGATGGAAGTCGAGTGCTGTAGCAGAGGGGTATATAGAAGATTTTAATTGAGAATAAGGCGAAAACATGTGAACGCATCATGGAAAACATGGCATTTTCCTCAAAATGAGCCAGATTTGGACGTTATTTCAAACACGCAGAATATAAAATCTACAACAATCTCTATTCCTAATAAAACTGTAACAATACATTTTCATAATTGCGAAAATGTCTCAAGTGTAATTATAAGTTTTTAGTTGTTTTATTATTAGATACTATTTCATTTCAATTTAGTTGTTACTCTATGTTTTATTAAATGATAATATTACAATAAAATATGAGCGCCTTTTATTTTCTCATAGAGGGTGATGAAAAGTAGAGTGTCTCACTCGGGCGCAAAATATATTTTTGGCTCGGGCGCGGGCGACGTACCTCGCTACGCTTGGGATTCTATTCTAGAATCCCTCACTTCGCTCTGGATTCAAAAAAGCGCCCTCGCCGTAAAAATATTATTTTGCTCCCTTATGATACAATCTACTATTTTTGCTGGCGTTAGTGCTACCAAAACGTTCGATGAAACCCAGTTCAGGGGTCATATTACGAAGTATTAATGCCATCATGATTCCAGTGCCAAAAAGGGATGGTGCTATCGGTCTTACATTGAAATCATGATGGTATTAAACCGTCGTAATACGGCATCAGCGCGGGTTAGTTGCTCAACACACTCTCAGTAGCAATGGGTTTCATTTTGACGGATCAACAATATTCATTGGGTTATTTACGTTGAGCAGAAACATTTTTCGAACGTAGCAAGCTATGGATTAGCAATATCCTTCAATATCCTTCAATTACATATTAATCTCAATCTGAATAATTAGATTGAGATTAATAGTGTGTTACGTAATTAGGGTGCTACTAATTAGTACCTGCGATTATTATGTCAGCAACAGCAACGACCGTGATTGTCGCCGATTGATATTTTGTTTAGGTAATAATAAAAAAAAATGGCTGTTGTCCTCCTTCTTTCTGGCGGAAAGGGAAAAGTCATTCCAAAGTTTTAATAAAGATTAAATGTTGGTAATTAGTTGGGTGATTGTGGAAGCCCTTAGCGATCATAAAGCGGAACCTTTTTGTACACTACGGGATTTTTACTGCTCCATGCTAAATCCACAAAAAAAAAAACGTGTGGGGTCGGAGGACCCCCGGCAGCAACGAAATTCAAAACGAAAATCCAAGATGGCGGCTGCGAATATTTTAAATGTTTCGCTGCCGCTATCTTGGATTTTCATTTTGACCTCACTATCGGCTTCAACACCCTCTAAAACCAGTAAAACGATACCAATGACGAAAAATTTTAAATTAAAAAAAAAATTCTTCACATTGTAAATCCAAGATGGCGATCTTAGATTTCACCTCACTTAAATGTAATAAAAAGTCGCATGAAGCACAACGCTTTTTCGTTCCGTGACGATTTCTCCAACTTTACTCTTACCGCAAGCATCGTTAGAGAACTTCGTTCCAAAAGTCAGCCATCTTGCATTTAATAAACAAGCGGAACAAGAATTTAAGTTTGTGTAGGTATAAGAATAATACCTCATTATTTACCTTTGTAAATATACACTGCAAATATGTACTCATACACAGACAAACAAGTTGTGGCTTAGGAAGGTTTAGTGGGAACCCTTAGGGTACGGAGTCCGTACCCTAAGTTAATTCAATGTAGGTCCGTACTACGGACCCTTTAAACATTGAATTAACTGTGAATCGAGTCGAAAACGGCGGCAGACGGGTCGTTTCTTTGATAAGGTACCTTCAATATTTACAGTGAAAGCTCCTTCAGAATAAATATTAAAGATATTAATTTAATGCAGATCAAATAAATATTAAATTATGATATATCATAGAAGTGATGAGGTTTGGAAGCGGACATGCGCTCCCGTTTTGAAGCTCTGTTTGTTTCTTGTCATAGAGATCGCATCCACGGACCGAAGCGCGCGTTACCGCCGTCAACTGAAAACTACAAACTCTTAACGTGTCGTAAATATTATAAAAGTAAAGAAGTTTGTACCCTATGACCAGTAAATATTTGTTAAATACAGTTAGAAGACATGCCAAGTTTAGCGATAAATAATTATAACACTGTGATGTGAAGATACAGTTAAGTTTTGTTTAATCGTAATACCTAACATGTAAAAGTGGAATATAACTACTGATGAAAGAACTTAAATGGTTCTTGGATAAAATCGTGGGTTTTGGTAAGTATTAAATACTTTTAAATTAGCACATATTTACAATGTTGATATTTACATAGGTAGGTATAAATAAGTCTTATTGCTTTAAAACAAGGCTGGGTTTCTCTTAAATTAACAAAATGATAAATTTGTTAGAACAGCTGTGGCTTATTCAGTTAATTTAATTATTCAACATCTAATAAATTAAAACAAGAAAACTTTTACATACTTAATCAATTCTGTTGTTATTATAAAACGTAGGCTGGCTCATCACCTGAAGTTTCTTTAGAAAAAAACAGCTCTTTTTGTTGGGTACGTAAGTACTTACATAAATAATGAATTATTGAATCTTTGTTGACTGCTTCTTTCTAGTAAATAATACTGGTATTGTGAAAGTATTATGAAGAAACTGGTTCATTAATTATGTTAGAATAAAAAGCCGAAGCTTACTCAATAGGTTTGCTTAGTCATCCCTCATATTTATAAGCCGTGATTCTGATTTTGACCTTTGTGAGAATTCATTAGACGAAGACCCTTTGTTTAACGAATTTTTGCTTAATCCCAGAAAGGGCGATCAGATCAGTCGAAGGTCGAAATCCAAATAGTTATCGGCGTTTCATTAATCAGACTTCAAGTAAATGTTGGTGTGGTGTGGTTGTTGGTGTTTACAACTCTTTGTTCGACGCGAATTCGCGAACACACGAATTTCATCTGTGATTAGATTCGTTTTGGGGTTACATTTTTTTTGTAAATATGTACAGATTTTTCTCTCAAGACACACTTTTCTATTATCATGTATTTTTATAATGCTGTGCGTAGTCTACCTGTTAGTTACGGTACTATTTAGTAATTATATACCTACGTACACACGATGACACATCGAGCTAATAAATTTCCAGTTTTAGCTGACCTCGCATTGTATAGGCTTTTCGTACAACGAGAACTCACCTTATACTAAAAATGTATAGCTTGATATATCATCATACGTACCTATGTATAACTACAAAAGTTTAATGGGAATTTGATTCCAATGACATGTATTCGTGTATACAGTCTTGTGCTTTTATAGTATTATAGCCAATTATTTATTAATCATAAGGATATTCTACGGCCGTGTATACAGGCAGGGACATCGACGCGCAATCTGATACCTACCATGGATTCAGTATAGTTTTTTTTTTAATTTCCCGTCTTTGTCCCTGCCTCCCTGTGCATTTAGATTGATCGCAGAGCATAGATACCTACGTTTTGAATAGTAGGTATAGGAGATCCCTTCACAGACAAGTGATGTATCACCTGTCTGTTACGGAATAAGTCAAGTGTTTTTCAAAACAAGGTTTACAATACGTGGCTCTAGCTAGACTTAAGTGATGCTGCATCATGCCTTTGACAATGAACATTAGCATTAAAATATTCACATTGATAGCACCGAAGCTTTGTTAAGTTTTAGTACGTTACTGTTGAATTAATTGTCTAATTATTTTATCTTGTAAGGTGTCAAAGGTACACAAAGGGATTATGACAAACTTGTTAATTAACGGAGTAGAGAGCAAAATTTTCGCGTTGTTTGTTGGGTGATAATTAAGCTAAAGTTGTACTGTTTATGGTTGTCTCATATTTTTGAATACGCGTAAGAAATAAGTGGTTGGGTATTTAGTTCATCGATGCATATAAGTACGTCTGTATACCAAGTACAGACATACTTATAAGCACGTATGTATGTATACCAAGGAATATGTACCATCATTTTAAAAAACCGGTCATATGTGTGACGGACCACACAATGAAGTGTTCCATAGTTGGAATGAATTTTATCCCAAGAACAAACTTAACATTGAATTTGAAAATCATTGCAACTGCAAATGTATGTTGGTCGACTATTACTCGTAAACTTGTAAAACCTACTTATCTGTGATAGTTTTGACCGTGGATTTTATCACTTATTTAAAAACAACCATTTAGCTGGCAGGGGGGGAGGTGGGCCCGACTCTAACAAAAATTAACACTATAAAGCTTAACATTCCACAAACGGATCCCTGAATCGGAAAATTGTTTTCACAAACCCGCAATATTTATTTACAGAAAAAAATACCCGTTTTACGTTTATAGAAGGTACCATAAAATTTTTAGTTTTCATGATTTTATTTTACCACTTTGTCGGCATGATTAATATGTATATCCATGCCAAATTATAGCTTTCTAGTACTAAGAGTCTCTGAGCTAAGCTGCGGACGGACGGTTAGACGGACATGGCGAAACTATATGGGTTCCTTGTTGATTACGGAACCCTAAAAATAGGTAACCAGAACCGAGAAGCTCTTTACAAGATTAATTTTGTCATTGAATAGGATCAATATTTCATTACGTGGAGGACAACGAAGTCCTTTGTGAAGTCAGTATTTTTAATATACTTACCTACGCGTTTTTTCGGATAGGTACTGAAAATTGTTGCCGATTGTTTGCTGAACAATAAACATGTAATTACCCATCAATTATTACTTGTATCAATTCAAAACACTAATTAATTTCCCGGGACCCGAAATTTTAATTATTTCTAAATATATGTCCATTGATTTGGTGCATTTAAAGAATACAAACTCATGTGAGCAGAGTGGCGGCCTCAGCTAGCTATATACCGCTTCCTTATACAGTGCTAATAAAAAATAAAATAACTGCAAGCAAACTTAGTACTGTGTCAAAGTATAATATAGTATTTCCTATTAATTCTGCTGCTAAAATGTTGTCTTACTGACACTGTAGGTTTGCCTCGTAACTTTTAAACAGACTCGGTTTGATCAGTGAAATTTAAGTCACGTGGGGCATTTGAACATCGTGTTAAAGTATCTTGGGGGAGTCGCAGGTGTCTATTATGTGCGGTAACAAGATTGCATTTGGTTGGTTGCGGCTTTTTTTTTTTTTTGTGGATGGGAAATCATCCAATGACCCCTCCCGCTCTGGGTGGAGCAGAAGGGAGTGTCAGACTCTTACTGACTAAAACCCAGCCGTGTTCCTTCCTTAGCCCTTTTTGTTCCGGGGTAGCGGTAACCCTTTAGGACAATCCCGCTGCCCCGGCAGGCTTCGGCCCTTTCGGGCCCCTTCCTTGTTGCTGACATCTCTTTGAGGCGCGCGTGGAACACGTACGCGCCGTCCGGCACGGGCCTGGTCCTGATCGGACGGAGGGTTACCCATTACTCTCCGCCCGCAGGCCCGCGCCTACGGTGGCCGGGAGTCGTCTCGCGGCTCCCGACGCCCGGGGCGTCTCCCGCGGCGGCTGGGACGTGAGGCCCTCTCCCTCAGCCGTCCCGCCACCTCCTTCGCTAGCATGACTGCTTCGCAGAAGGAGGTGACTGCCTCCCACTCCCTCTCGCCTCGGACCATGGCTTGAACCAGGGCCGGGCGCGAGAGGTCGCCGCCGCTGCCGATCGCCTCTGCGAGAACACGGCGGTGCTCCGCCCAATTGGGGCATAACGCCACCGTATGCTCCACCGTGTCCTCCGGGCGACCCTCGCAGTTGTGACACCCGGGCGTTTCCTCCCGCCCGATGGTGTGCAGGAACCTCCCGAAACACCCGTGTCCGGAGAGGACTTGCGTCAGGCGGTAGGTGAGGGCGCCGTGGCGCCTCTCTAGCCACTCCTCAAAGAGGGGTCTTATCGCCACTATCGTGGCGTGCCCTACGCTGGGTTGCGACAGTCGCTCTTTCCATGCCGCCATGAGATCGCGCCGGAGGTCGGTCCGCTCCGCCGCGATTTGCCGCGGCAGCGGAGTTTCGTCCGGCGTAGTGCCTGCGCGCGCCTCTCGTACAGGCGCGCGAGGACTATCGCCTCCAGATCCCACGGCGGCAGTCCGGCAAGGAGGCTTGCCGCCTCGCCCGAGATCGTGCGGTACCCCCGGATCAGCCTTACGGCTACCACCTTTTGGGGCGCTTTTAAATAGTGGGCGGCTCGCCACCGCAGTGAACGCGCCCACACCGGGGCCCCGTACAGGGCCATGGACCGCACGACCCCCGCGTAAAGCCTCCGGCAGGAGGCGTTTGGCCCCCTCAGGTTGGGCAAGAGCCGCTTGAAGGCGGCCCCGGCCCGTTCCAGCTTGGGAGCCAAACGTCGGAAGTGCTCGACGAAGTTCCACCGGCTGTCGAGGATGAGACCCAGGTTCCTCATCGTTGTCTCGACGCCGATGTGAACCCCTCCTACCGTTAGTTGGGATCCCGAAGGCGGCCTGTTCCGAGGCCCATGAAAAGACATGGCCTCGGACTTGTGCAATGCCACCTCGAGACCCAACTGCCGGATCCTCTCAACGACTATCGCAACCCCGCGTGTCATCGCGTCGGCCGCCGCCTGATGCGACCTCCCCTGCGCCAGGACTAGCGTGTCGTCAGCGTAGCAAACCACGCTGACTCCATCAGGGAGATCGGCCCGCAGCACCCAGTCGTAACCGATGTCCCACAGGAGCGGCCCCAGAACCGATCCCTGTGGGACACCGCACGACATCTCTCGCCGGTTCCATTCCCCGTTGCGACCGGGGTAGATTGGTTGGGGTGGGTTGGTTGCGGCTTAACAGGCATTTTTGGGTACGCTAGCTCCATCGCAGACGTTCTCATCCATCACTATCCTCCAAGCACGAAAGGGTTCAAGATTAAAAATAAATAAAGTAGTAATCCAATCGAAAAAATAAAAGATTTCTTTTTAATCCTTTAAAGTTGAATTCTGCAGTTTGGGATTGAACAACTTTGAGAGGGAGACAAACAGAACAATTCAGCTGGGCTGGGAAGCATTTTGGAAGCTTCGTCGAGTCTTCTGGTAGCGTATTCCACAGAGACTTAAGACTAAGGTCTTTAATCAGTACGTCCGTCAGTTATGACTTACGGAGCTGAAACGTGGACACTAACGGTACGGCTGGTCCATAAATTCAAGGTCGCTCAGCGAGCTATGGAACGGGCTATGCTTGGAGTCTCTCTTAGGGATCGAATCCGCAACGAAGTGATCCGGCAGAGAACCAAAGTTGTCGACATAGCTCCCAGAATATTTAATATACATTTTTGTTAAATGCAATATACATTTTTGTTAAGAGGAACTACAATTTATTTGAAACGAGCACGGACAGGCCAAATAGCCGAACACGGCATAAATATAGACTTCAGCTGCCACCAATAAAACTAAAATTATTTAAGAAAAATGTATGTTGCATGTCGATTATTATCTACAATCATTTACCAAATGGTTTGCAAGACTTACCACTGACAATGTTTTAAAAAATACTTTTCAAACTATTGCTATTTAAAAGATATTATACCATTAAGGACTACTTAGAAGACAATTCAATAGAAGCTGCAATTTGTAAGATAGATTAATTGACATCGCTGATTGTGAATACATTTGCACGCCATGTCATGGCAGGATATGCTGAAACAAATTCACTGTAACACCCTATGTACCGTATTCTAGCAAATAAATATTTTGATTGATTGATTGAATAAACAAGCTGAAGTGGTAATGGACCGGCCATATTAGCCATAGAACCGATGACCGTTGAGGTAGACGCGGTATTGAGTGGAATGGAGTGGAGCGACGTTCTTCGTAGGATGGCTGGTGGCAGCTAGATGAGAGTTGCCGAAAATCGAGTTGAATGGCGTGCAATAGGAGAGGCCTATGTCCTGCAGTGGACTGCTATAGGCTGATGATGATGATGAAAGTTGAATTAAAACATTATTTCAAATAGCTTTTATCAACTGCAGGCTTGTGATCATCGTTGCTTTTTAACTAGGTTCACTCACAAACAACCCTATTTCAGACAAACTTTTTCTTTGATTTATAATTAAAAACAACAGGCACAGTTGTAGTGTTTTTATTAATGACTAGCTGCGCTAAAGTTTCATCAAAATCCGTTCAGTAGTTTTTGCGTGAAAGAGTAACAAACATCCATCCTCACAAACTTTCGCATTTATAATATTAGTAGGAAGTAGGATTAGTAGGATTCAATCAGACATGGCTGATTCGACAAATGCTTTACATTTTGTTGGCTGCGGGCAAACCAGCATTTTTGGGTACGCTCGTTCCATCACAGACTTCATCCATTTTCTTTAAAAAGAAACAGTTTATTGAGCTTGAATTTAAAATTCAAAGAGCTTTTAAATTATGCCTTCAACTGTGTCACGTGGTCATCGTTGCTTTTCAACAGACATAAGGGCAGTCCAACCTATCGGCGATAATTGGCTATTGCAGCAACTTTTTCATTAATTTCTAATTCTCTTATTTCATGAAATTAGAGGTCTTATTAATTACGGCAAAATGCGACGAGAAGTTTAACAAAAATTACGGCATATAGCTTTTGGCAAAATTGACATATTCTGAACAAAAGAATTCCCTCGGGATTTTTCAGCTGTAATTTATATGGTTGCACTGTAGCAAGAAACTTTGTCTTGTTGTGTGTATGTTTATGTAGGAATTATCGGAACGAAGCGAAATTGAAATTGGATATTATATTTATTTGATAGGAACATAATATGATGATGATGATGGGACTCCCTTTTCCGCACTTAGACTCTCATTCGGTCCGTTGTACGTGGGGATTCTGGCTAACAGAGCCAGCCTAACTCCGCCCAGAAGCACAGAAGCTTCCTGGGAGCTTCACAGGCTTCGCGGAGTGACCTCACTGTTAGGAACATAATATTATTTGATTACAGTTATTTGATTTATTCATGTCATCATGTGTCCGTGTGTAATGTAGCGAAGTGTGCATTTTGGATACATCAGTAAGGCTGGATGTGCTTTAGGTTTGAAATTCGTCATGTTCGGTATGTTACGTCTTCTAGGAACGCTCGTTCCATCATAGACCTCATCCATCGCTTTCCATCAGGCGTGATCGAAGTCAAGAGCAGGCCCTTTTAGCAATAAAAAAATCTAATGTTTGTGACTTTTAAATGAATGACCCTAATGTTTGTGACATTCGACTTATTATAAGATAAAGGTAAAGTCAAGTAACTTTACTACTGTCACAAAAATTCATTTAAATGGTCGGTTGTAAGTACCATAAATTCACAAAATAAATTAATAATTTTATAATTGTATAATGTTCGCATAATGCTGATAAACAAGAGACTTGTGAGCAGTGGTGGCCCAGTGGTAACGGCCTCGACTTACGAGTTGTAGGTCGTGGGTTCGAACTCAGGCAGGCGCTTTACTTTGCGTAAATAATTTAATCACCACTGCTCTTAAAACGGTGATGCGTTTGCCAAAACGTTCGTTGCTGCCATCGCAACTAACGGTCACCCGTGCGCCCGTGTACCTATTTACGAACACATTATTCGGTCGCTGTCGGTTACGGACGGCTAAACGTGGTTTTTTTTTATGAAATGGCGTCTCGTAGTTGATCTTGAGAGATCGTGACTACTTAACCAGACTATCCTGCGGTTAGCCTCCAGCCAGGGGCGAATATCTAATAGACTTAGCGACTGCACGCTAAGGGCTACCCCTGTGGGGTACGAACCTCGGCTTATGAGATCGGCGTTTCCTATCTGACTCCTCTGAGAAGAAAGCTAAACGTCGTCGGTCGCGGTCGGCCTTATATTATCTATATCTATACTTATAATAAATCTGTAGAGAGGTCAATTCTGTACATGAAATATATTTCCAAAATAACTATCAGCGGGTGATTAGTGATCGTTACTGACGCCAAAAATGCAATCAGTAAAATTTTTGTCCGTCTGTCTGTCTGTCTGTCTGTCTGTCTGTCTGTATGTTCGTTATAGAAACAAAAACCACTCGACGGATTTCAACGAAACTTGGTACAATTGTTTTTCATACTCCTGGGCAGGTTATAGTATACTTTTCATCACGCTACGATCAATAGGAGCAGAGCAGTGAAGGGAAATGTTGGGAAAACAGGATTTCTTTTTAGGTGAAGTAGTAATAGGTTAGTAGTAGTTAGTTAGTAGTAGGTAAGTTTTGGTTAATTTATGTTCAGTTTTTTTTAATATTAAGTAGGTAAAAGCGTAGGTACTTTTATTAATTATAGGTATAGGTATTATTAATTATAGTAGTTATAGGTATTTAGTTTTAAGTGAAGTAGGTTTTATTATATATTATTTTATATATTAAACGTAGTTATATATTTTTAGTTATTCAAGCCCCAAGCGGACGCCGGCGTCCGCCCGCTATTGTCTTGAAAAACGCGTTGAATGAGAAATACGCGTTCTCAAGAATCGGCAGAAGAAAGAGCACATCGGTTAAACTCTATGAGATTTAGTGCCTCAATTTCCGGAAGTCATTATTCCACGCGGACGAAGTCGCTGGCAAAAGCTAGTATTAAATGACTGTGTAACATGGCTAAATTCCCTGACTGTAGGTACAATAGTAAACACTCTCAACCATTATCTATCTCACATAGGCTTTATTATAGCTACCGTTTGGCAGTATGAATATGAAAGTTGGCGAAATGGTGTTAGTTAATCAATCACGGATTACGGCCCACTCACTCTCACAGAGAGGAAGCCTGTGTCCCAGCAGCGGGAACATTATAGGCTGAGTATGTTAATCAATCACGGTGGTAAGGCGAAAGGATTTTGAGAAGTATGCAGATTGATCATGTCCTGAATTTACACATAGGATAAAATATTTTCGGTCCATGTAAAAACCTTTTTTTGCAGTAGCTTGTCATACAGATGCCAGCACATCAAGCTACCCGAAACTGTCAAATTTTCCCAATCAACTTTGAACCTTACATTTCAACGATAAAGTTGAAAATCTATTAAAGAAATTTGAGAGATTGGGGTAGCTTGATGTGCCGGCCTATGTACATAAAAACTTTATTTGAAGAGAAAACGACTCGTTTTGCATGTTACGAACAAGGAAACAGAATTGCGATGTTATTACTGTATATAAAACGAATTTATAATATCGTGTTTATTTGCCAACAATGAGCACGACCGAGGGGCAATGTGTTAGGCTATAAAAACTCACAGAACGGGAAATTGTGCTCTTTGCGTTATTTACGGTACCATAATGTAATAAAAATGTATTCTATATCTACCCACGAACGCCTCCGAAGCTTTGTAAAACTTACACGTTGTACCAATTTGTTTGCAAACAGGGTAGCGGAAACTTTGCTCGGAAAATAATATAGTAGGATCGACTTTATGCTTCTAGATATTTCGGTCAGTGGCAAGCCGGGGTCTGGATTAGTTTCCTGTTGATGGTAATAGGCTCGCCCCCTATTACATGGGACTCAACCAAAACTGGCGAAGTGTGGAGTTTTTGCATTACTAAAACAAAAAACTTTTGCCTTGAACAAAATTATAATATTGTTTTTTAGTCTAATGCCTCAAGAAAATAAAATGTAGATAACTTGCAACCTAGAAGGAAGAAAATTATAACCCTCTTTATTAAACAAAAACTTAGTATGAACCAACAAAACATACATTATGCCTCATAAACATGAACAACAAAAAAAAGTCTCTCTCTTTAAAAAACAAACAGATCTTCAAAGCTAAAAAACAGGTCAGGCACTATACTCGTATATATAGTATAATATATATTATGCATAATTTTCTCTATTTCCTTCAGTCACATCTTATGACTGAACTCAGCAGGATTCCCGTATAGCTCTCTTCACTTGCTTCGCTTGCAAAAAAAACTTATATTTTAATGCTATTTTAAAAGTTGTGTACTTATAATGCTATAGCGACACTGGCATCTTAGGTATTTTTGGTGCTGTCTAAGCCTTCACGCAGACGACGTCGCGGGCAGCAGCTAGTATATTATATATATAGTCCGAACAATTACTTTCGCAATTGGAGTAGCTTGATGTGCTGGCCGCACATCAAGCTACTCCAGTCTGTCAAATTTCTTTGATAGATTTTCAACTTTACTACAAAGGAATAAGAATGAAAGAAAACAGACAAATATGGTTCATATTCAATTGGGATTTGACAGACTGGGGTAGCTGGATGTGCTGTAATTCAAACTATGTAAGTAACATTTCACAAAAATATTGCTGGGATACAACTTTTATTTTTGGTGTGAATTTTTGCTATTTGCGGTAGTGCCCAATGTTACACTCGCGCTTATATGGGTGCATGCAACGGTATAGGGCTCCTGGGCGTATTTAAAGGTGTGTTATAACATTAAAAACTGGTTTTCGTAAAAAAACGTCAGTAAAAGTTCGAATTTTGATCTACAATATCTCCGTAACCAAAAGGTTTCCAGGTGTGTGGTCCAGTACGAAACAAATACTAGAATGACGGGAATATAAGTGACTTTTGCCTTCGTTCAGTATCTGCTTACACCTGTTATCTATATAATATAAGAATGAAATGACGTGATCTCACTAAAACTCGAGAGCGGCTGGACCGATTTGGTTAATTTTGTTTTTGAAATATCTGTAGAGGAAGTCCAAGGAATGTTTAAAAGGTGAGAAAATATATGAAGAAATTGTAAGGAAAATAATACGGGGGTAATAAGATTGCATAGTTTGATTTATTCAATTGTTTGGTCTATCCTTTACTCTTTTATTTTATTTCTATTTTAGTTAATATCAAGACAGACATTATTTTATGTAGCTTGATACATCTTTCTAAGTTTAGTCACAAAATACATTTCTGAACGCACTATAAATATTTAACAAACAAAAAACAAATATGTCATTTCTTTCCTCTGTGAAATTATTAATTAATTCCTTTCTTAACTTTGTCACATTATTTAATTCTGAGGCGGTACGAAATTCGCCGGGTCAGTTAGTGTAAGATAAAACATTTTCCTTAGCACATCTTTCGTGTGAACATTTTTTACAAACAACACACTGTGCCCATTCCTCGCCAGCTCGATTCTAATGAAACAGTTCACAACATTTTATTTTTCCGTTAGCCTGTACTGTCCCACTGCTGGGCAAAGGCCTCCTCCATATTCTTCCACATTTCCTTGTGCTGTACTTCTTTGTCCAGTCGGTTAGGAACGAGTCCAAATTGTCACGCCAGCGTTTCTTAGGCCTGCCTCGGTGACGACGCCCGTCTTCAGGTATCCACTGCGTGACGACTTTGGTCCATCTGTCTGGATGCATCCTATAATTGTGACCCGCCCAGTCCCACTTCAGCCTCGCAGAATTGCCGCCAACATCGGCGATACCTGGGTTTGGAGCGTATTGTGGTGTTGCCAATTTGGTCGGTGAGTTTAATCTCCATCGTTCCTTGGCAAACCTTGAGTTTGGACTTCTGAGCCTCTGTCAAAGACCAAGTCTGGGCGTCATAGGTTAGGATCGGCAGGATACACATGTAGATGTAGAGGATACACATGAGCTTGTGCTTTAGTGAAATAGGAAGGTCGCCCTTCAATAGCGCCATAATGGAACAGTAGCTCCTCCAGGCATTTTTTACGTTTTAAAATTGTTGTTTGTTAAGTACTTACGTCACGTGATAATCATTTAGTACGTATTTAAGCACTAATTACTCACCAACAGTTACTTACACTGTAATTGTTGGTCAGTGATATATTGTTATTTAGGTTGTAGCACTAGATTTACACTGTCCTCCGTACTGTTCGAAACTGTATCACGGTAGGACAGTCTTCCTATTACTCAATTAACCAGTTCTAAATACAAATAGTATTCCACTATTCTCTAATCCCTTTTCCACAGCCGAGTTCTTACTGCGCGTTAGCAATATTGTAATAGATCATTCGGAGCGGGTAAGTGGTGCGTATCACATTCACGCTCCCTCGACACACGATGAGCCACAGCCACTTCTAATATTACACACGCGATTGATCCTGGATTCGTCTATATATCTCCGTAAGATTGTGAACACCGTTAGATATAGATCGTATGATTGTAAACTGTCAATAAATTATGAACTGTACTATACTGCTTACATTATAATGTATTCATTTTCTTCTTCTTCCCTTGATGTTTTGTGAAGTCTTAAAAACGTGCGCAGCAGTAGCTGGTAATTCGTTATAATAAATTCTTACTTTATTTTCTTTCATATTATGTACTGCACATGCTACAAAACTTAGTTATTTTATAAAGTTGGTACAAAGTAGCTTATCCATTACTATTTCGTGTTTGAAATAGGTATTTGCTACAATTGACGATATTACTAGCTAGCAATACTCAAACCTTTGAGACTACCGTGTTTCCAGACCAACGGTTTGTTGATAAATGCATAGCATAGTATTGCACTACAGCATTAGATCCGGGACCATATCGTTCTGTCTGTCACTGTCAGGAACATACGGAATTAATAAGAGTAATCTGAAATTGCAATATAAGTCAGACAGACAGAACTAGGTGTAATAGTAAATCAAAAATGTTATAGAACTCATATCTAACTGGCGCCGCGTACGGAGATTATTGTTATCCGTATATCACAAAACTATTTCAGAAAGGAGACCACGACAGCAATATGTTTTCTATGACTCACGACCGAGAACTTATGGATTACGTGAATGCAGTATTTGATCAGCACCCTAATTGCGAAACACACTATCGATCTCAATTTGAATCATTTTGAAGCATATTGCTAATCCATTGCTTCATATGTTGGAAAAATGTGTCTGCTCAACTATTTAAAAAACGCAATGAACGTTGTTGATCTGTCAAACTGAAACCCATTGCTACTAATAGTGTATTACGCAATTACCCCGCAGGCTATCATTAGCAAATTGTACTCAATTCATATCTCGTAATGGTTTAATGTTGTTACTAGATAAATCAGAGCTCACAAATGTTATTAATTCTGCGATATTGTATGTTAATTAATGAGTTTGCTTTTATATGGAGCAATAATTTTAAACACGAAATTGAATTAGAATTGCAACCTAATTCACGGTCCCCTGGCACAGTCGAGCAAAAATAAAGTAAGACATTTTGATTAAAATAACATGTCAGAATGTCTTCTGTTAGTAGTACATACCCAGATAGATATGGCTTTAGAAAAAGTTCAGTATCTGCCTTCGACGAAATGGGAGTTCAAGGTGGGGCAAAAATACTCGAAGCCAAAACAACGAATGTACCTTTGTTGTAATGTAGATATTCAAAACATTGCGAAGTTAAATAAATGATAAATAATGACGATACGTATAAAGTTTAATGATTACAAACTAGGGTCCCGGGCGTATGAATACATAAGTAGTCATAACAACATAGCGTAACGACAGTATTCCCCTAAGCGTAGGTCAGGGAAGCATCATTATAAACTGTGGCGACATCTATAACGCCACATGTGAACTACGTATCATCTGAGGTCACATTAAATCTTGCATGTGTGCACTGCCTTTCGTCCTTCTTGGTATGTGATCCGCTTTCAAAGAAGACCTGAAAGCTACAGCTGCTGAATCGGTATACGGAGAAACACTTCGGTTGTCCGGCGAAATTCTTGTTCGAATTTCCAAAATTGACACTACTAACCATCCTGCAGACTTTTTCGTATAATTTCAAATGCAAAATGGCGACTGTACGACCAATCCCTGCATTTCCTCATACTAAACCAACATCTTTTATCTTCAAAGATCTCTCGTCAGCAACTCACGTTTTTCTTCGTGACGATACAGTCAGACGCCCCTTACAACCACCATACAAAGGTCCATAGAAAGTCCAGTGAAGGCAAAACTATGACTGGTCATTAATGATAAAAACGTCGCTGTAAGTATTGATCGCATCAAGCCGGCTTATATGGAACGCGCCAGTCCTACAGCCCTTGATCCTCCGACGAAAACAACAAACACTGACATAACTACATCAAAACCAAAACAGCCAGATCCATTTCCAAACGCAGACGACAATCCAACAACCACTCGGTCTGGTAGATGAGTTAAATTCAAGGACTTGTCCGATTTCTGTTAACTCGGTTCGTTCTTCTCCGTGGCGGTGTGGCGTCACGTTTGTGATCGCATTTGTGATCGCACCTTATAATATGTGGCGTCGTCTGTATTATCCTACTATCCTGCTATCCTACTTCCTACTATCCTATCCTACTTCCTACTATCCTACTTCCTACTAATATTATAAAGCGAAAGTTTGTGAGGATGGATGGATGGATGTTTGTTACTCTTTCACGCAAAAACTACTGAACGGATTTTGATGAAACTGTACAGTAATATAGCTTATACATCAGAATAACAAATAGGATACTTTTTATCCCGATATTCATACGGGATCGAAAGTTACGCGGGTGAAACCGCGGGGCGCAGCTAGTATGTTTATATAGAATAGAATAGAATAGAATAGAATAATATTTATTGTAAAACATGAGTATACATCAAATAATATGTGCAAGGTCTTAAAATGATAGGTAGATCTGCATGTTTTGCCATTTGAAAAACACCAGCAACCTCTTAAGAGGTCATTGTACTCATCATTATGAACAACTTTTACTATGGGACCAAACCTGAAATCGCGAAAAAAAAATCAGCTGTTCCCTACATTTTGACGAGATAGACGAACAGCTGTTTTTTTTTTCGCGATTTCAGGTTTGGTCCCACAGCAAAAGTTGTTCATAATGATGAGTACAATGACCTCTTAAGAGGTTGCTGGTGTTTTTCAAATAACCCTGTATAAACTCAAACTCAAAGCATTTATTTCAATTTAAAAAATTACAGGCATTTTGAATTATTATTTATCAAGGAGTCGTTCAGTTTGAATTAAAAAGTGAAGCTACTTGGACATATTAAGATGAAGTAGGTTCCATATGTAGAAGAACACTCTTTTAAATCCAAACATTATGTTACAGAGGTTTTCTTCTTTGATAATTACAACATTTGTCCATTTAACACAACTTCCATTTTATAATATTATTATATATTTATTCTATTATAATTAAATCGACTTGTTTCATAGAATCTTACGCCAGCTAGTAGCCACTAAACTACACCCTAGCCCCAGGCCTCCGTAGCGCTACGACGAACCCCACGCTGGACGACGTAGCACACTTCGTGAGCGATAGATACAAAACATCGGCCTATTACCAAAATATATTCGTTTATTGTTCTATGTTGATGTTTGCCTAGCGCGAAAATTGAACTGATTTGATGACCCTTTGCTAATATTGGAAAAAGCAAAGCATGTTTGTTCCAGACCATCATTATATCTACTAACCACTGATTATTAGTCATGGGCATACTACTGGTTGAGCTATAAAGCTACTAAAGGTTGAAAGTTATTTACTTAAGAGAAAATTCTACTTTTTCTTGCTTCATGAAATTAAATGGGAAATATTTAACTGATCCTCTAAAAACTTTTGACCTTCCAATGATGTACACTTTTTAAATAAATGAGTGTATTTTTAAATTCCTGTCCTTTTCTCACAGTTTGTCACAGTAACTAAGTAAGGATACCCCGTACAAACGGGTAAGGTTATGTGACCAAACGCGTGCGAGCCGAGCGAGTGGTGCCGCGGCAGTGTACGGCGAGCGCTACATACAAGTTGTTCACAGTTACCCCAAAATAGGAATTATTAGAGGTTCATCATATATTAGAGTGTTTAATAATATTTATAGGCAAGCTAAATGGGAACAAAGCGAGGTTTGATTAAATATATGTCAAATTAAGTCATACTTTTAGACGTCTGTAAAAAACAAAACATCTAGTCACGGCAATGACTGGCATTTCATGTTTTTCACACTTCAGCACTTTCTTAACCTAACTCCTACGCAGTCGCCGGCAACAGCTAGTTTCTTATATTCTCCTTCCCCTAGGAAGTCACTCTGCTGGTATTAAAATAATATTTTATTGCTTATCTGTGGTTTAACGACAAATTTATGGGTAGGCGTGGGTTTATCTTCCAGTATCACCCATCGTGACCCACTGAGTGTCAAGTCTTGCTGTAAAGCCGCTCATTTTATGAATGAGTAATAAATATTATTAACGCATATTTGGGATTAGAATATTTTTTTAGAAACAGTTCCCCATTTCGTATTTGTATTTTTAAGTTTTATACTGTAGAAACCAAAAATCTCATTACCATGGTAATGATTTAAAAAAAAGTTTGAACGAATTTCTGAAATAGACGTATGGAAGAAAAGATCTACAGTATGGTGTTAATCTGCAGTCCAATCAGCAGAGTAATTGCGTAATACACTATCAGTAGCAATGTGTTTCATTTTGACAGTTCAATAACATTCATTGCGTTATTTACGCTGTTGAGCATATAAATTTTTCGAATATATGAAGCACTGGTTTAGCAATATTCTTCAAAATGCTTTAGATCGAGATTGATAGTATGTTACGCAATTAGGGTACTAATCCAATAATCCGAAGTGAAGGTAAGAATACCATACTTGGATGTTGATAATTCAAGAATTACACCGAAGAATGCCTTGTTCTAACTCTGCGTCGTTAATCCTTATCTAGTGTCTTGTGCTAGTAAAAGTTGGTCTCAATTCTGTGAAAGTGTGTCACTGTTTGTGTAATCTCGGCGGTTACCGTCCGTCTTCAAAGAGAGTCGTAAACTTTTAATGACATTTCACGTAGTGTTTTTTGTACTTGTTAGAAAACCGTTTCCTAGAATTCAGTCTGACTCCTCTCAGGCAGTTTCAAGCAAATTTGCATGTTTCCTAGAAAATTAAAATCAATAAGGCTGTGAGGTTTAAATAAATAAATAATACAGTTCAATATTGAACGTCAAATAAAATTATAGGACGATGATATTGAGAACAAAGTATCTACGGTTTGCTTAAATAATTATAAAGTACACAATGTAGTCACTTATCACAGCGTACATGGGTTGGTAATTCTTTTCATACGACATTCTACTGGTCTGTAATTACTAATAAGAACGTCGTATGCGTAATTAAAGTAAAAAGTAAAAGATAGAGGCCTTTGAGATATGGTGTTGGCGAAGAATGCTCCGCATACCATGGACCGCCAAGAGAACGAATATATCTGTCCTTGATCAGCTTCGCACAAAAGATAGATTATCCACGATCCGTTACCAAAGGATTCTCGGTTTTTTTGGTCACATTGCCCGTAGGGAATCAGATATTCTAGAAAAGTTGGTGGTGATGGGCAAGGTAGATAGGAAAAGATTTCGCGGATGGCCACCTAACCGCTGGTCAGATCAAGTAACCGCTCTCACTCAACCGCCTTGAGAGAAGCTGAGAACCGAACGAAGTGGAAGAACATCGTACATAAACCCACGAAGGCTTTTCATGGACACGACCTTCAGTAATGAAGTAGGTACGCGACCTAGAAGATGCGTAATTAATATCAACGTCATAGAATACGCATTTAACCAACTTTAATTACTATTAAATATTTTAATTTGAAACACAAGTTTGAACAGACTTTAGCTTCTGATGTTGTGCCCATGTAGGTTGTAAAATAGAATATTTGAGTTTATTTTAATTGGTGTAAACGCGGCATAAGACAACTTAAGTAGGTACCCGTAACTTTCAGCGTCAGCCTTCTGGAAAGGAATGTAATACATTATGAAGTAGGTAACTATTTCTTGTTTCATCTCGTCACAAATTATTAACATTCTAAGTCATCGTGGCTTGGATCTCTAAGTTTACATTCCGCGTTTAAGCTTTCCAAAAGTCTTGTTGTACGATGGTATGCGGAACGACGCAGTAAATAATTCATGACTTACTCAACTCAAATTCATTCACTGAACTAAAATTAGTAAGTTCCTTACGACATAATTATGTATTTCAAATACAAATCTTCATCTGCCTAGTCTTTTCCCAACTATGTTGGACTTCCAGTCTAACCGGATCTAGTTGAATAGCAGTATTTTACATGGAGCGACTGCCTATACAGGTTTTTATATAAACCTATCTCAGTCTCCAGTCTCTCACAAAGTTAGCTCCTTGTTCGTGCACTACTGTCAAAGTCTAGCACTAAGTCCATAACTTTTGTAGAGAAAATAAACGTTTTGTATTATTAAATACATGATCACAACCCAGTAACTGGGTAATACGATAAAATGGTAAGACTGGTTGTCAGACTTTCGGGCTTCTGACTACCCGTAACGACTGTCAGAAATCCACGAATGACAATCGGGGACCAACGGCTTAACGTGCTTTCCGAAACACGGAGGGGCCTCGGTATGTAAAGATGGTCACCCATCTACAGACCAAACACGGCAACCGTAGATTAACCTGATTGATCGAACTGTGCGGCTGTTATTATTTGGCTATAGGAGCTCCTAAAAACACATACCTAAAAAGCAACAATTTATGACATGGAACCATAAAAATGTATACATTTGGGGATTCAAATAATGTAATGAATTCGGATTGAATAAAAAAATGTACAGTCACCAAAGGAGATAAGTAACCAGGGTCGTCGGATACAGTTGAAATTTAATAAGAAACCGATGGATGTTTTCGAATAAAATTTAATTTAATTGATAGAAAACAAACAGTTCATTTATCAAATTAAAGTTCATTCGATCCATCGATTTCTTACTAAACTTCAACTATATTCGACGACCCTGGTTACTTAACGCTTTTGGTGACTGTACTATGTCTTTAAACAAAAAATAAGTTAAAAGTTCGTGTTCTAATCTTTTCTTTATTCACTTGAATCATCATCTGCCGATATAGCCTTATCCCAACTATGTTGGGGTTGGCTTCCAGTTTAACCAGCTGCAGCTATATACCAGTATTTCACATGGAGCGACTGCCTATCAGACCTCCACAGTCCAGTAACTGGGTAATACGATACCCATGGTAAGACTGGTTGTTAGAGATTTATTCACTTGAATATGAAATACAATTTTCCTATATTGGGCTTTATTCCGAATATAGGAAAAATTTTTACACTTTTTTTTCAAATCCCGGAAGTACTAACATTAGAATTTTACGATGTAATCGAAGGCTGTATGTTTTCAGTCTGAACTTATGCCTTTTAATGGAAGCGTTATAAAACTTTTCAGAAAATTAATAAAATAAAAAAATCTTCATTTCGGTAAAGCAACATCCATGGGTTAGGTTACGTCAGTCCAACCTGACCTTTTAATCCAAATTGAAGTTAATAATACTACTTTTAGGTGTTACTAGTCTCCCGATCCAATACACCTAAAGACTATCTGATCTATTTAGAAAAAAAAAGGACAAGAGAAAAGAAAATAAATAATCTACACGAAAATTCATTTTTATATGTTCTATCTAAATGAAACTCCTATCTGAAACTTTTCAAATATATTTTCGGTGTGCTCTCATCGTGCCGCACCAACTTGGCTATCAACTTTTCTCCCTGCATATTATGTTTGTTCAAAAACCCTCTGGACTCCATTATTTATCTATACATATTTTAAATGAAACTCGCTGTGAGTCCGCGTTGTTCTTTTAAATCGAGCAACAGACTTTGATGCGGTTTGCACGATCGTTGATTTATGAGAGAGAGAGAGTTGTTACGCTTTCAGGCTAAAACGGCAGAACGGACTTGGATGAAATTTGGCACATGGGTAAACCATGACCTAGCTTAGGATATAATACGCTAGTTTTTGGAACGAAGTATTTAACATGGTTGGTGGTAGAAGTTGACTGCTAGAAATCGCTACGTAAGAAAAATCTGTTATATTCCATGCGAATTTCACTTTCTCTCAGTCTCTTTCTATTATATATGATTGTGTGTGCGTGCGAGTATTTCTTGTACCTTTTTTTGGATTATTTTATTTATTTTTGACATTTTAGTGTCATTTTCATGGTTTTCGAGGTAGCTGGTAAAAAAATGTGATCAAAATCAAAATTCAAGATGGCATTACCCAAAATTTGCAAATCTTCTGCCATGGGTGGCGTTTTCATAGTTTTCGAGGGCGCTGACAATTACTGTTATGAAGACAAAATCAAAATTCAAGATGGCGCCACCAAAATTTGCTAATTTTTTAAATGCAATGAATTTTTTTGTTCTGTAAATAGTATTTCTTTCGGAATCACTTTTATTATAAAAAAATAATCTAGATGAAGTCGACATTTCCTATCTGAGAAGAAATTCCGTCTTCAGACTCGTTCCCACACCTCGTAGCAATTACTTTTTTCAAGATTATTCAATGTACAGTTTTGCCTTCGTTACTATTTTACTATATGTACCTACTTATAAATTTAGTACTGGTTTTCTGTTTCACGCCAGCATTATTAGTTGGTGCAGTGTACAGTTGAAATAGTAGATTGTTATACAAGGGGCTAAAATGACCCATTATACGAGGTAGTTTTACTCCCGAGCTTTAGTGAGGGAGTAAATAGAAACCGAGTTATAGTAGTAGTTAGTTATCTAGTATTAATTTTTATCGTGTTGTTTTTGCGTTGTACACGTACAAAGTAAGGTAACAATGAAAAAGACGTAGGTAATATTTATACATTACCGATTAAATAAAGAGAGAGTGAGAGAAAGAATAAAAGCAACAATAAAAATAATATACGGATGAATAAACTGTACAAATATCAATTTAACTAACGATCTCGGTGATTATTTCTAGTTATTTACTTTACGTTCATTGAACATTTTTCAGTTTCAAGAGCAGCCCGTAAAACCAATTTGTGTAGAATAAAACTCGGCTTTTAACGTATTACATTTTTTTTGTTTTAATTGTCGTTACTGGGAACGCTACAAAATGAAAAGCGGTTAGTTAAATAGGATTATTACCATGAAAGCCTTTACCTTTTTTTTGAGAACATCAAAGAGACACAATGTCATTAGTTAAATTGGTAATTGGACAGTTTATAAATTGTTTTGTGGTTTATTAACCGACTTCTTTTGTTACTTATTTTTCTCTTCATTAGTAATACTTAAAGATTACGTCTTTTTGATAAATTATTCATAATCTTACTTATTAACCTTTGTACAGAGGCCAGCGCATCAAGCTACCCCAATAAGTCAGATTTTCCCAATTGAATATGAAACCTATTTCTTTGTGCTAAAGTTGAAAATCTATCAAAGAAATTTGACAGATTGGGGTAGGTTGACCTGCTGGAGTCTGTACATACATAAACAACAAGATAAAACTGAAATATGATAACTATTTTTATTGTAAAAAATTAGGTATTACTAAGTAGATTGGTCATTGTACTCATCATTATGAACAACTTTTACTATGGGACCAAACCTGAAATCGCGAAAAAAAAAAATCTGCTGTTCTCTACTATGTTCGTGTAACTCGTCAAAATGTAGGGAACAGCTGATTTTTTTTTCGCGATTCCAGGTTTGGTCCCATAGTAAAATTTGTTCATAATGATGAGTACAATGACCTCTTAAGAGGTTGCTGGTGTTTTTCAAATGACCCTGTATAAACTAAGGGGCAAAAATACGTATTATTGAAGCTAACTCAAAAACTACCCAAGAAAAGTTAATAAAATTTATATGGGACCACTCCTGAGGCATAACCTATCAATTAAAAAAAATAAAATAAATCCTTTTACAATTGCCGGAGATATCGCGTAACAAACATACAAAAAAAAAAAGAAACATACAGACGAATTGAGAACCTCTTTCTTTTAGAAGTCGGTTAAAAATAATTTTTCAATTCGAACCAGTAGTTCCTGAGGTTAGCGCGTTCAACCAAACAAACAAACTCTTCAGCTTTATAATATTAGTATAGATAAAATAAATAAATTAAATCACTTTATTTTGTTCAACTATAAAATACTATTGTTAGTAACCGAAAGACGAATTCATAGACAGACGATCTAACAAATAGACACAAGACAAGCTGTCTTTGCACATATTGCCTCATTATGGCGGAGAAAGTATCTGCCGCCACCAAAACAAGATGAAATACCTACTTCTGTACTTGGGGAAAGGTTTTTTTTATCTCTATTAACATCACAGGATAATGAAACCTTCATCATTCATACATCCCATATGAGAACTTTACCTTGTGACCGCTGTCTGCAGCTACCTACATACATTTATTTTCGCCTCAGTATAATTTTTTCTACTGAATGTAATATTTCACAAATTTGCAGTGTTGTGACGTGTACGTGGGGCCCTGTTTTGTAGTCTCGACACTCACCTTTTTTTTTTCGTTAGTATTTCCTCTCAGTCATACGAACGCAAAAATATAAGTTAAAATATTTTTACTTGTTTGTTTTGCGTGATAAGTATGTTCTGTTCTTCTGTTATTTTATTAAACACAAAATTTACGACTAAAAACGTGTAAGCGCCTTCAAATTACAAACTTGTATTTATTTTTGTTTCAGAAAATCATGAAGAATTTTGAATGAGCATGTGAATGGTAGAAGATGTTCTACGACAGTGAAAATGCTTTAGAATATAACTATTCGTGCAGCAACTGCCACAATGAGTCGTATTATAAACATAACTATACTTATCCGGACGAACTCATTTGTATTTTGCATACCGACGAGGATATTACAACGGGTATTTTCAAAATATTTGTGTACGTGATGTATATTGCAGTGTTCGTAGCTGCTTTGGTAGGTAATGGGTTGGTGTGTGCAGTGGTTCATATGACGCCGCGTATGAAGACAGTGACGAACTACTTTATAGTGAACCTGGCAGTGGGAGACATTCTGATGACACTGTTCTGTGTGCCGTTTTCATTTGTTTCCATGTTGTTACTGCGGTACTGGCCATTTGGTGCATTTATGTGTAAGGCTGTGAACTTTTCGCAAGCGGTATCGGTGCTGGTCAGTGCTTACACTCTGCTCGCGATATCGATAGACCGGTACATAATTATCATGCATCCGTTGAAGCCGCGGCTGGGTAAGACGGCTGCTAAGCTGGTTGTGTTTGTTGTGTGGAGCGGAGCTTTCATCACCGCGGCACCAATTCCTATCGTGTCCACACTACAGAGGCCGTCACTCTGGCACCGAGCGTGTGAAGTGTATGTATCAGTTTGGTTAATCATATTCCTACGTTTGTACTAAGTCTCTTCATTAAAGAAGAGCAATAAAATGTACTCTCTTTTAGCTTATTTTCTACGAATTCGGAGAGCAAAGTCCAATGAAGTGCAGACAGTTAAATACAAGAGTCTGACGTAAACAGAGAGTATGTACTTCAACTTGTTACGATTGATGCGTAGTAGGCAGATACTCTGTGTTCCGCTTAGTTAACGTTGTCAAATATTATGTATGCGTTATACTTAATTTTGTTACTGTTTCTATGCCCTATTTGTCAAATATAAAAGTAGAGTGCTGAAGGATCTTTTGGCGCCTGGATGACATTGATAAAGGGGTGTTGTTGGTAAAAATTTGTGAAGTTGTCACAGAGATTATATTAACAAAACAAAATGGCGGCGGTAGTTCCAATTTAGGTCATGCGCCAAGAATCAAAAGAATCTTGTTGCATTGTACAGACGCGCCAGCACATGAAGCTCCTACAATCTGTCAAATTTCTTTAATAGATTTTAAACTTTATCGCTAAAGTATTAGGTTCAAGGTTGATTGGCAAAATATGACAGTTTCGGGTAGCTTGATGTGCTGGCGTATGTACCAGATTTTCATGACGAACAATATTTTGCTTTAAAAGGCTATGTTGTAACGTGTATTATGTTGTAAAGAGACATTTGTGGTGAGCAATGGGCCAGTCCGGAGAAGAGCCGACAGTATACCTATGCACTGTTGGTGCTTCAGTTCGTGCTTCCCCTCAGTGCATTGGTGTGCACATATGCACGGATAGCGCACACCGTGTGGGGCGGGCGCCCGCCCGGGGAGGCACAGGATGCACGAGACACACGTATGCAACAATCCAAACGCAAGGTTGGTAAAAGGACATGTTTATTACTTCTATATCAATAAATAATATAAAAAAGTCGCATTTCGTGTCTGTGTGAGCGTTTAGTTCATCTAAACTACACAATGGATTTTCATGAGATTTTTACCTTCATCTAGAGAACTTCTGCAGAAGGGATTATTTTGCTATACATATAATAAAGTTTCACAGTCGGTATACTTCATTTACATTAGTTAATAAGTAATTTAAATACAACTTTAACTGCTAACCAACTATAAAATTAAGAAATCGTTCAATAACGTCTTTCATATTCACTATGTTAAAGTGAAGACATAACAGACACAGGGATGTGTGGTTTTACACGTATCGATATAAGAAATGAGTACATAAGAGGGTCTGAAAGTAGCAGAGGTAGCTGAAAACTCTGAATCTGAACTGAATGGGAATTTGATACCGAGGAATGAGGGAAAGGTCGTGAAGAAACTTTTGAGTACGAATGTCGATGGCTATAAGGCCGCTGCCTGGAATTTTGCGCGCAGCGGGGCGGCAGCGGCGGCGGCGCGGGCGGTCGCCGATTGCCTTGAGTGCACCGCTCGTTGCCCGCTCCCGCGCCGCTGTTTTCGAGAACCGGTCCATTTAAATGTACGCATAAGATCCTACCGCTCCCGCGCCGCCGCCGCTGCCGCCCCGCTGCCCGCAAAATTCCAGGCAGCGGCCTAAGAGTAGGGGAAGACCAAGATGATATGGTTAGAAGGGGGTGATGACGACTAATAGAGAAGTATGGAAGAAAAACACATGTTGCGCCGACCCTGAATAAATTCAGATAAGGGCAAGAGAATATGTTAAGGGGATGACACTTGATTCACGTGATTTTTATACTAATCAGCACTTGCACTTTAGTATAAGTTCACAAACTGCACTAAACTAACTCAAAAGTGAGTCTGTGTGACCGTTTAGTTCATCTAAACTACACAATGGTTTTTCATGCAGTTTTCACCTTCTTATAGAGAACTTATTCCGGGAGGTTTTTATGTACAATACATTATTACTTAACTTAGATATAATACATAAATCTTAATGTCACTGTATAGTAGACTTCAACCGTGGGAAATAGAGGCGGGTCGCTACTCGCTAGTAATAAATATATCAGTCTGTGTTATCTCACTGCAAGGAAAAAACCTCACCCTTTATTTTTTCCACTCAACTCGATCTTGCGCCAACATGGAGCAATCCCGCTTACAACTTAATAGTTTTCTGTTTTTACTGCCTTCTGGACAAACGACAAATCCCCGATTTGGCTTGTTAAGGGGTGGAGATTCAAAAAATCCTCCCTTAGCTTATTTCTACGTATAATCTCTTAGAATCATAGGTGGTCTTAAAAAGCATGTTTCTACTTTCAGTAGTCTAGGATGTCTGTGTCTGAGTATACAAATAAAATGGGGTAATAAAATAAAATAAGTTTTTATATTTTATTTAACCTGTTGACCGATTCTTTTATATTTTGGAGATCTGTAGACCATTTTTATTTTATCAGTTGACAAGCCTACGCTGTCCTCCCATACCTACTGTAATTTGAAAACATTGTAAAATACAATTATTTTTAAAAGAGTAACCGTGGAGTTTCTTGCCGGCTTTTCTCCATAGGAAACGACTAATTGGAATCATGCACCTAGCTTCTGACGTTTCATAAGTGCTCATGTAGGTTTATGTGAAGAAAGAAAAGAAAGAAAAAAAGTTTATTTGGACAAAGTTCGTGAAACACAAAAACAAATGTGAAAAAAATATTTTGATTTTGAATGAAATAATTGAAGGCGTCAAAGTCAAAGTCAAAGTCAAAAATCTTTAATGTGAGACAGTGGTTAAAGAGTTGTTATTGATTTATTTTTGTGTGCGTTAGCACTGCTCCACCATGTAATACAATAGTTTGATTGAATAAAATTGTTATCTTAGACCTAAGTTTATGTGATATTTATATTAATTCAAAATAGACATTTTTATTGAAATATAGTAAAATATTTTGCATCAAAACAAAAACAGTTTGGCCCTAACTCATCACGAATCTGTTGGACAAAAATTCATGTACTGTATAATATGCTCTATTTACCAAAAAGTCATTTAATTTTTTCTTAAAAAATTTATTGCTTTCAATTTCTCTTATTTGCTTAGGAAGCTTATTATAAATTCGTGAAGACATTCCGAAAAAACTTTTTAGAAAGTAGGGCTGTTCTTGAGGGTATATTTGTTATTTTGTCGGCATGTCGACGGGAGTGCAAGTTACCAAACTTTTCCTTATTGGTTTTTACAAAAATAGCGACCTCATAAATGTAGAGGGCAGGAAAGGTTAAAATCTTAAGGTTTTTAAAATATGGCATACAGCTATCAGGGGCACGTATGTCACAAACAGCTCTAAGACATTTCTTTTGCGCTCTAAAAGCGAGTTCCCTGTCTGTAGCATTCCCCCAATAAATTAGCCCATATCTAAGCGTAGACGTTACATAGGCATGACAGCTGCTTTTTTCAATCGCGTCAATATTTTGGTAATTTTTTTTTAAACGTGATGGTTGTGGTGTACTATTCGCAATGTTTGATTCAGTGGTCATTTAGAACGGACCAAACACGGCACATGGGCTGGTGACCGCAAATTATTTGCGTCGGTGACCTTTCATCTGCGAATTGGCGCCGGCTCAGAGTATTCCGTTTGAATACGTGCTGATATTTTGACAGACGAACACGTCGCCGCTCAGCCATAAAAGTGTAATCAATTTGTCATTATCAATAGAGATTAATGAATTGAAATGACCCGATTTCACGGGTGGGTGTGATATTTGCTTTTAATCTCATATTATTTAAATAGCAAAACTCTGGCCTGATCAATTACTAAAATTTTAGTGTTGTGCGTGATGTTACTTTAGATGCCTAGCTCATAATAATAAACAAGTATACTTACTTATGTAATAATAAATAAGTAAGGTACCTACCTAACTACATACTTATGTACAGTCACTAGCATAAAAATAATTGTTATGGATAGCTCGGCAGTAATATCTGATTTACATGAACAGTATACAGAGGAATCTCGATAACTCGAACCTCGTTAAGGTGTAATCCTCAGTAAGACGAAAAAAAATGCTAGTCCCTTCCGCTGTACCCGTTAATACGCGGTATGAATTATTTAGACTTTGTAACTAAAAAAAAAAAGAAATTTCGGTGCTTTTGTTCTATAGCGTGTACGTTGTGTGCAATAATTAATGAAGTAATATGGTCAACTGTGGATCACTTTTTTTTGACGCATTATAATATTAAATCTTATAGTCAGAATTGTACGAAAAATTACCAGAGGCATATATCGTTATTAAGCTTTACAATATTATTATTAGCCTTTCTGACAGTGTACACACGCCAGCACATCAAGCTACCCGAAACTGTCAAATTATCCCAATCAACTTTGAACCTTATGCTTCAGCGATAAAGTTGAAACGTGGATAGCCGAGATTCGATACATCGGGTCTTCTTCACGATCCGGCACAGTTTAGATAGGTGTGGGCACTGCAGTGAGTGCTCGAACGAAAAGATAATTTAAGTTTACCGTAACTTTAATAAAAGGTGCGTTGGTATTGAGCTTTTGCTAAGTCTGTTCGAGCTCGACGGTCGGTCGACTGTAGACTGTCGCAACACTCTCTCTCAGCCAGTCTCTCCACCAGTCCTCGCTGCATCCCCTCTACCGACGATCGTGTCCAAGCGGTAGGGCTCGCTTGTGTTTCCGATCACAAGATTCTTCATTTACCAATCAAATTGTTAGATAGCGCTGTCCGCTGTACTGTGGCGTCATCCATCCACGACATATTTTTCACGTAATTTTTTTTATAGTGGGTTTTGATCCACTGTGTATACCTCCTGGTCCTCAGTGGATCACCCTCTGGTTTACAGTGTGTTGGTAATTCATCTTTGTATCAGCTCAGCTGCAGGTCTCTTCAATAAAAGATGTGTTTAATATTTGAATGACTTGTATATTCTTATTAGTTTCATGTTTTTTTTAGTGCCAAAGGGCTTAATGCTTGAACACAGTGGATCTTTAAATTCCACTGTATTTAAATTAATACTCATCTACTTTAAAATGGTAATTCATTCTAGCAGAATAGGCAATATCAGCTTAGTTGCTAAAAAGAAAAACCAAATGAAATGTTTATCATGGACAATTTAACTTCCAAACATGACCAGATAGATGTTTATGCTTCCAGTCGGGTGTCATATATTTTTGCAATACGAGCGGCATTGATTGCAATAAAGAAGAAAATTCGAAACACTATTCAGTCAGGTTTTATGCTGCCAAAGTCATCATCTACCTAGCCTTTTCCCAAGTATGTTGAGGTCGGCTTCCAGTCTAACCGGATGCAGCTGAGTACCAGTATTTTACATGGAGCGACTGCCTATCTGACCTCCACAACCCAGTTACTGGGTAATACGAAATACCCCTTGGTAAGACTGGTTGTCAGACTTTCGGGCTACTGAGGACCAGTAACGACTGTCAAAGATTCACGAATGACAGCCGGGACCTACGGCTTAACGTTCTTTCCGAGGCACGGAGGGGTCTTGGTATGTGAAGATGGTCACCCATCCACGGACTAACCAAGGCAAGCGTAGCTTAACTGGATCGATCGACCCGTGCGGCTGTTGTTACTTTTATGCTGCCCCTACACACACAACACACAACCCCCTACACAAGCCTCTTTTATGCTGCCAAAGTGATGCTAGATTATTAAGAACACAACGAGGTATCACATTTTTCGAAATTTAACCGAGTAGGCAGATACACACATCAAAAGTGTCTAGGGATCAACATATATTTTTGCAATAACTTTTCTCCTGATTGATATTAATTAAAATTTTCTTTAAGGATTCATCAAATAAAGTGTTTTCGTTTGTCACAGTAACGATAAACCAAGTCACCTTTGCATTAATAAAGAAATTTGCCATTTTCCTAATAAAGGGATTTTTGACATTTGAACCACTAACACAAAAGTTCGAAAAAAAGACTGAAATAACAGTTTTCTCTAAAATTTTATTGGGTAACTTAAACAATTAATAATCCGTGTTTCTACCGCGAACACTAACAACACAAGAACATCGGTTTGGCATACTCAAAATGAGTTCATCCAAATCACGCTGTGGAATGGCCGCCCATGTTCGTTGCAACAACAAAAAAAGGTCTTCTTGCGACTGGATACCCTCCATATTCGGCAGAGCTCTTCTCTGTAGCATATCCCATGCATGCTCAATCGGGTTCAAGTCTGGCGACTGAGCAGGCCAGGGCAGGACATTGATGTTAGCTGCGGCGAGAGTCTGTCTTACAACTCTTGCGGTGTGCGGTCGTGCATTATCATGCATTAACTGAAATAAGGGACCGATTTGCACTTGTAGAGGAACGATGACGTCTGATACAATCGTCTCAGCATAAATTTGAGCGTTGAGGTTGCCTCTGATCCAAATCAACTCAGTTCTTCCGCCGATCCAAATACCCGCCCATACCATGATGGTTCCACCACTATAAGGATGGACTTCCTGGCAGGATTTTAATCGCTGTTGGCGTCCAGGGGTTCTCCAGTGTCGTATACGTCTTGTATCCGGTCTCATACCAAAACGAGACTCATCAGAAAAGCACACGAAACGCCATTGTTCTTCTGCCCAATTTCTGTGTTCAAGAGCCCATTGATATCGAATCCTACGATTGTGCATTGCTATAGGTGGTACCCGTAGCGGTCTTCGGGAATGAAGGTTCACTTCATAAATGATAAATGATAAATGATTTTATTTCTGTAAGTAGGTTTGTACAAACACTTTTACACGTCAATCATATTTTTTTAAAACGAGATGAGGTCGGCGTTTCCTATCTGACTACTCTGAGAAGAAAGGCCGAAACAAACTCAGAGGTCACAGTCTCTTTTAAAGTCCAGACATAATCTTGGTCAGATCATGTGGAGACCATGTAGATTGGTGTCTGAAATGGTCTTTTGAGGAAAGAACCACACAGATTGAGTGGACCCGTCCAGTCAGTGCACGCATTTGTCAGTAATCATGCAGCTCAACTCAAACTTAGGGAGCTCAACGATTCGACGAACAATACCAAAGAAAGGACATTTGGGTAGGTCGCATAAATTACTCAAACTGCCAGACCATGACTAAAACTATCTGAGAAAAAAACCAAAGGCAAAATAAAATTAACCCACATAGCCTTCACATTTACAGTCATTAAAAATAATATAATACTTTACAAATTAAATATTCATGTCACTGTATATGTAAAATTTATCAATGTCAATGTGTATATAAAAATCCAGAAATAGTCTTGGTCAGATCATTTTGAGGACCATGTAGATTGGTGTCTGAAATGGTCTTTTGAGGAAAGAACCACACAGATTGAGCGGACCTGTCCAGTCAGTGCTCCCATTTGTCAAAAAAATGTGCAGCTCAACTCAGAAGTTGAGGAGCTCAACGATTCGACAAACAATACCAAAGAATGGACATTTAGGTAGGCCGCGTAAATTACTCAAACTGCCAGATCATGAATAAAACTAACTAAGAAGGAAAACAGAAAAAAAAAGATAGAAAAGACCCACATAGTCCTCACTTTCACGACAATTAAAATAATATTATACTTTACAAAGTAAATATTCAAGTCTATAAAGAGAGAAAATAAAATAAATAATAAGCAAAAAAGTAGGTAGTCGGCGAAGTTCAAATTTTCATAATTTTTTTGCAATTTACAGGTGAGTATCAGGCTGTATGTTGATCAAAATATGATTCGCGACCGTAACAAATATTTACTTATAGAATTATAATCATAAAAATCATCAATGAAACTCTTTAAGTTCATATTACCAATGAATGAATATTTCATGAAATTATGACATTTGAGGCCAGTTCTAACTTTAGGGAGGTGCATTGCTGGTTTTAATGATTATAATTCTAGACATATTTGTTTCGGTCGCGAAACATAATTTTACAACATTGCAAACAGTAACATTGTTTACAGTATGGTTCTAAAGATAATTTTCCGTGAGACTTAAAAGACATTGAAAAAAGTGCCAATATTGATAAATATCATTGTACCCACTGTCATAAAAGCACTTTTGTAGTGATGATACTATTTTTAGAAAAAAAAAAATTACTGAGAATAACTCCAACCATGATCGCCCTGTTTCGTTTGATCTACGATTTTTTACCCACCCCGTATAATACACACATCAAAAGTGTCTAGGGATCAACATATATTTTTGCAATAACTTTTCTCCTGATTGATATTAATTAAAATTTTCTTTAAGGATTCATCAAATAAAGTGTTTTCGTTTGTCACAGTAACGATAAACCAAGTCACCTTTGCATTAATAAAGAAATTTGCCATTTTCCTAATAAAGGGATTTTTGACATTTGAACCACTAACACAAAAGTTCGAAAAAATGACTGAAATAACAGTTTTCTCTAAAATTTTATTGGGTAACTTAAACAATTAATAATCCGTGTTTCTACCGCGAACACTAACAACACAAGAACATCGGTTTGGCATACTCAAAATGAGTTCATCCAAATCACGCTGTGGAATGGCCGCCCATGTTCGTTGCAACAACAAAAAAAGGTCTTCTTGCGACTGGATACCCTCCATATTCGGCAGAGCTCTTCTCTGTAGCATATCCCATGCATGCTCAATCGGGTTCAAGTCTGGCGACTGAGCAGGCCAGGGCAGGACATTGATGTTAGCTGCGGCGAGAGTCTGTCTTACAACTCTTGCGGTGTGCGGTCGTGCATTATCATGAATTAACTGAAATAAGGGACCGATTTGCACTTGTAGAGGAACGATGACGTCTGATACAATCGTCTCAGCATAAATTTGAGCGTTGAGGTTGCCTCTGATCCAAATCAACTCAGTTCTTCCGCCGATCCAAATACCCGCCCATACCATGATGGTTCCACCACTATAAGGATGGACTTCCTGGCAGGGTTTTAATCGCTGTTGGCGTCCAGGGGTTCTCCAGTGTCGTATACGTCTTGTATCCGGTCTCATACCAAAACGAGACTCATCAGAAAAGCACACGAAACGCCATTGTTCTTCTGCCCAATTTCTGTGTTCAAGAGCCCATTGATATCGAATCCTACGATTGTGCATTGCTATAGGTGGTACCCGTAGCGGTCTTCGGGAATGAAGGTTCACTTCATGCAAGCGGTTTCTGACTGTTTGGTCGCTAATTAAGTTCCCTGAAGAGTGATGAAGCCTCACGGCTAACATCATGGCGGTTATTGTTGGAGCTCTTCGAGTTAAGATTTGAATGTATCGGTCTTGTCTCCGTGTGGTGCAGCGATACCGTCCTCCATGGCGCTCAGCCACGGTACCAGTGCTTCGGTAACGTATCCAAAGTCGATTGATAACACTCTGACTTGTATTCAGAGCTAAAGCCACAGTACGTTGCCGGGAACCAGCTTCTATCATTCCCACGGCTCTGAGCATTTCTTCCCTGCTTAAATGACGTCGCCGCTCCATAATAACGTTGGTTTTAATCAGTAGTAGGGAAACAGTAGCACTAATAATGTCTTCAATGCGTTGTATGTTTTTATAGGGAAAATATTGACAGCTGATTTTCATCTTTTACTCGAATTTGATTCACAGTTCCTGATTCAAATTATGAAATGCACCAAAAGGATCCATATAAATTTATAAAATCATAAATTTATTACAAAGCCACATCTCAATCTCAAGAAATCCGCATAAAAATGCTTGATCCCTAGACACTTTTGATGTGTGTATGTATAGAAATTATTATGAGATATTATTGACGTGTAAAGTGTTTGTACAAACCTATATAGAGAAATAAATCATTTATCATTTATTAGGGTGTTCCCAATCACCCCCAGGGCACTTAAATAATAATATATTCAGGATCATTGAAACAATTACAGACATTAAAACTTGAATTTTCCTATAATAATAAATAAAAAACAATAACATTTGAATATCGCTGCATCACAAATACGTCAACTTTTTTTTCTTTTATGGCCCACCAACAATTGTTTAAAAGGTTCGTGTTAACAATTTCTTAGAAGTACTACCTGTGTATGTGCTTGGCACAGTGTATAACTTATAAAGTTTATATAATAGCATTAAGTAATACCTGCCAGGATTATATAAAAAAAGTTACTAAGGTAAATGATAAATGATTTTATTTCTGTAAGTAGGTTTGTACAAACACTTTTACACGTCAATCATATTTTTTTAAAACGAGATGAGGTCGGCGTTTCCTATCTGACTACTCTGAGAAGAAAGGCCGAAACAAACTCAGAGGTCACAGTCTCTTTTAAAGTCCAGACATAATCTTGGTCAGATCATGTGGAGACCATGTAGATTGGTGTCTGAAATTGTCTTTTGAGGAAAGAACCACACAGATTGAGTGGTCCCGTCCAGTCAGTGCACGCATTTGTCAGTAATCATGCAGCTCAACTCGAACTTAGGGAGCTCAACGATTCGACGAACAATACCAAAGAAAGGACATTTGGGTAGGTCGCATAAATTACTCAAACTGCCAGACCATGACTAAAACTATCTGAGAAAAAAAACAAAGGCAAAATAAAATTAACCCACATAGTCTTCACATTCACAGTCATTAAAATAATATAATACTTTACAAAGTAAATATTCATGTCACTGTATATGTAAAATGTATCAATGTCAATGTGTATATAAAAATCCAGAAATAGTCTTGGTCAGATCATTTTGAGGACCATGTAGATTGGTGTCTGAAATGGTCTTTTGAGGAAAGAACCGCACAGATTGAGCGGACCTGTCCAGTCAGTGCTCCCATTTGTCAAAAAAATGTGCAGCTCAACTCAGAACTTGAGGAGCTCAACGATTCGATAAACAATACCAAAGAATGGACATTTAGGTAGGCCGCGTAAATTACTCAAACTGCCAGATCATGAATAAAACTAACTAAGAAGGAAAACAGAAAAAAAAAGATAGAAAAGACCCACATAGTCCTCACTTTCATGACAATTAAAATAATATTATACTTTACAAAGTAAATATTCACGTCTATAAAGAGAGAAAATAAAATAAATAATAAGCAAAAAAGTAGGTAGTCGGCGAAGTTCAAATTTTCATACTTTTTTTGCAATTTACAGGTGAGTATCCGGCTGTATGTTGATCAAAATATGATTCGCGACCGTAACAAATATTTACATATAGAATTATAATCATAAAAATCATCAATGAAATTCTTTAAGTTCATATTACCAATGAATGAATATTTCATGAAATTATGACATTTGAGGCCAGTTCTAACTTTAGGGAGGTGCATTGCTGGTTTTGATGATTATAATTCTAGACATATTTGTTTCGGTCGCGAAACATAATTTTAGTCACATACGCAAATTGCAAAAGAACCCCTTACTCAGGAAAATTAATTGTTTATCAAATTGACAGACTACTTCAATTTGCTGTGCTACAGATATTTCATACAAATGTCGTTTGTATATTTTTATATATTGATAACAGCCTTTTTTTGTCAAAATACAACTTAAACCTAACCTGCGGGGTAATTGCGTAACATACTATCAGTATTGTGTGATTGCTAGTGTGCTACGCAATTAGGGTGCAGCATTCTGTATTCCAAGAGACTTCAAATCATCGGTAGGTGATACTAAAGCCGGTTATAAAACTAACACAGCATCACCCGGACAATATTACAGTCTTGACAGTATCCCAAACCGAGGTTTCTTTATACGTCAGCCCCTTCTCACCGGCAGCGAAGGGCGGCTCGCCAAGTGTCTGACAGTAGTACGAACTCTAGTGTTGGTGGGAGTGCCGAAGCCCATAAAACTCGTATCATTGAAGTTACACTTTCCATGCCTGAAGTCGTCAGCGCTCTTGCACTTGACTGCTTTGAACGCCTTAGGGGTCAGCACCGACTCGGCATAGAGCTCCCAAACGCGGTTGTGGGAGCAAACTTGCCACCAGCAGTTCGGCTGCGATGCGCCATTGTTTGGAAAGAAATCTACGTGTCCAATTGATTCTTCAATTCCATAGACTCCTGCATCAGTATGTATGACATCAACGAAGTCAGCGTCTTCCTTCGACAGCCTGAGGTTGGGGTCGACTTTGTCGAAGCACGGGCCGGCCGGGTCCAGGCCGGAGATCCACTCCGGCCGGTCTTCCGTATTTTAGATGTCAGTAGGTTTAGGGCTTTGAGAGCACTGCAAGTCTCTTCGACAGCGAGGGTCTGACCGCAAGCGGTTCATGCAAGCGGTTTCTGACTGTTTGGTCGCTAATTAAGTTCCCTGAAGAGTGATGAAGCCTCACGGCTAACATCATGGCGGTTATTGTTCGAGCTCTTCGAGTTAAGATTTGAATGTATCGGTCTTGTCTCCGTGTGGTGCAGCGATACCGTCCTCCATGGCGCTCAGCCACGGTACCAGTGCTTCGGTAACGTGTCCAAAGTCGACTGATAACACTCTGACTTGTATTCAGAGCTAAAGCCACAGTACGTTGCCGGGAACCAGCTTCTATCATTCCCACGGCTCTGAGCATTTCTTCCCTGCTTAAATGACGTCGCCGCTCCATAATAACGTTGGTTTTAATCAGTAGTAGGGAAACAGTAGCACTAATAATGTCTTCAATGCGTTGTATGTTTTTATAGGGAAAATATTGACAGCTGATTTTCATCTTTTACTCGAATTTGATTCACAGTTCCTGATTCAAATTATGAAATGCACCAAAAAGGATCCATATAAATTTATAAAATCATAAATTTATTACAAAGCCACATCTCAATCTCAAGAAATCCGCATAAAAATGCTTGATCCCTAGACACTTTTGATGTGTGTATTTGTAACGTTTAGATTTAACGTTTAGGTTTAGACCTGTCTGTTAATATTGCATTGACACATATTTATGAAACCGGTGCAGCGAACTATATTTCGGCGTCACTTGTTTCGCCAGATAGTTTTGATGTAAGTACCTTTGATGTCACATATCTGTGCTGCCACTTGTATAGGTACCTTCCAGAAATGATCACATATTTGCCGTCGTAGGTATATTAATGTATGAATTATGATATCATCAGATAATATTGCCGACCTGTCCATAGTAATACATTTATGCTCGTGACTGTACGTATCTATTTTCGAGTAAATTTAAGCTAGCTAATGTGCCATTTTTGACTAAGCATAGGTGTATATAGTGTAGCATCATTTTGCCAGTTATGTTTACGTTCCATGTAAAACCTAATAAGACTGACCGAACATGTTTAGCATTTTTTTAAATTTGATATACCTATGGCATAATGTGTTCGTCTTTCTTTTTTTAGATGATCAAGATGATGCTGACGGTTGTCACCGTGTTCACGATGAGTTGGTTGCCACTCAACATTTTCATTGTAAGTAGATACAATAAACTCACACGGAGACCATTGTCCAGTGTCAGGTACCTCCAGGGACATTTAGCTTAAGACTTACTGCAAACATCTATCACATGCTGACTTGGTTTATTAGTTAAGTTTTAAAAATTCTAAAGGTGCTCCCATTCGATTTTGATCATTACTTTACAATACTGCCTTCCTGTCTGACGAGCATTCGTCTGTAATGTAACATTAAATTCGATTTTGAGCATTTAGTTGATTCCACAATGTCAGACGAAGCGTTCATTGTGCTGAGCGCGGCAATATTAATTCGTCATTGTTATTTACGAAAAAAAAAAATAGAAGAAACGATATTGGTGCCATAAATTATTTCAAAACCGACGAAATATAGGCGGTTTGGATATTTTATAAATAATTGTATCTTCAAGTTGCGCACTGTAGTGCTCGGTTCTATTCCCTCACTGATGTAATGCTCGACTCTTTTTTTTAAACAAAAACTCAAACATAAATCAACACTCTAATTGCGTAACACACTATCAATTACAATCCGAATCATTTTGAATGATATTGCTAATCCATTGTTTCAAAAGTTCGCATTGTCTGCTCAACAACTTAAATAACTCAATGAATGTTGTTGAAAATGAAAGCCAATCCTACTGTTAGTGTGTTACGCAATTACCCCGCAGTTTTGTAATTTATATATTTATTTACTCTCATCCACATCACACATTTAAACATTGATAATTGTCAGTTTTCATACATAAATCGAATTAATTAAAAAGTTTAATAACAATAGGTAAACAAAATACACATTTACAGCTTCATGCATTTCTCGTACTACATGTGGCTTGATGCGATTTCATACGGTAGTAACATCTGTAGCGACTACCGGTGAGTGTTTCGAAAATTAATTTTCGAGAACTTTTCGTTACAATAAAGTTTTGGAACGAATTTGCGGTAAGAGTATACTGGTACAAATCGTCACGTAACGAAAAAGTTCCATGCGAATTTCTCTCTGTCCCTTTTTAATATACAGAGTTGATACGACAGAGGGGCATTAAATTACACTACGTATACTATACGTGTTTACTATTAATTCGATACGGTATAAAAATAAAAAGCACCATAAATGAGATTGTTTTTGTTTCAAACAAACTAAATAGCTTACAAATCAGAGTAAAACGCAACCACCCTTTGTAAATAAAGGAGAAACCCAAACTTCATAAAAACTTGGGCCTGGTGACTGACCTTGGATAACTATACAAAGTGGCAACGTCCAACGTCGCGCGCGGGCAGTAACTCGAAACACACTGTGGATTTTCCAAACTGCAGTACCGGAGATTTTGCCGATTTCAGATCCGTCCGAGTAAAAGTACTCTCATCGGTCCATATTAAATTAGTTAAGAAATGACGGTCTTCGGATGTTTTATTTAGTAGCCATTGGCAGTAACTGTTGCTGATCGGCAAGTCTCTCGATAAAAAAGTTTGCACCTTCCGATATTTGTGGTAGTGGAAGGTTTGCGTTTTTTACGTTTTAGAACCTTGTAGATAGTTCTATGGCAACATCTAAACTGCCGGGCGGCTCTGTGGAGACTCGTCAGGCTGCGGGAAATATTGTCTAAAATTCTTTCGTCCCAAGCAGCGGGCATTTACCGCGGTGGCACTCCCTCCTGTTACAGCACTATACGTTTATTGACCCGTAATCTTTGTACTGCCAACTGTATGGTGCGGGCATTCCTAGGGCAATTGCGGCTATCACCATACCTTTCTCTGTAAGTTCGTAGAGCTAACGTTGCGTTTCCACGGCATTCGCCGTAGATTAAAATCATGTCAGTGTATTCTGACGCCATGTCAGTTACACGAGGTATTTTTGAACACTTTAATTATACACACACACAACCAAAGTTTAACTATCACAATAAAAACAGTCAATTACAAAAAAAAAAACACTAACACTAAATAATAATAATCCCAAGTTACGTGTCCTGTCACAATAAAAAAAAGGAATACTGTCTTAAACTTATTTAGTGTCCTATCACAATAACAAAACAAATTCACAATTATTGTCAGCCCACAAGTTCGACTAAACAATAAGGGCGCAGGAGCTTCCGCGTACGTACCTACGTTCCGGAAGGGTAGCGTCGGCGCACTGAAAAAACAAGCTTTTTGGAAGCCCCACTTACTGATCGCAAGCACAAAATACAGAGAGTACAGAAGTCAATCTACATACAAAGTGCGCTCGAGCAACGCACACATAGACACCGCTCACGGACACGATATCTCGGACTGGTTGGGACTAGTGCGAGCGCAAGTGCCATCCGCTTGAGACATGCGTCTATGAAGTGCAAAAATGGAGCAATAAAAAAAAATTATAACTGTTCAGTGGACGGTTGTTTAAATTCAACATTAAACGGTGAATTGTCGTTTTTTAATCTACCAGTTGTTTCAGAGAGGTAAGTAGGTATTTGCTTGTATTTCGATGGTTTGTATTAACGTAACACAGTAGTTAGGTAGGTAGGTAAGCGCCCCGGCCCCCGGTCCCGCGCCGTAAAGTAAAAGCGAACATGACTTTGTAGCACTTTGTGACAAATTTGTAATGTAACAATAACATTAAAATTAAAATATTTTAGTTATTATTGGTTTTTTCGTTTCTCATCAATAAATCAAACAACTAGATGCAAGTGCCACTACCACGATAGTTTTTTGTGCATAAGCCAAAGTTTACAACCATAGCGCGACCGCCGAGCGTGGACTTCTGCACTTTCGGTATTTTGTGTCGCAAGGATCTAAGATACAATAGCAACACACTGACCTATTTCTATTTCTTTTACGCACGTGATGTTTTGCCAATAGGATTGTCACTCTCTTATGTACTACGTATTGGTTTATGACTTGCCTAAGAGCGGCAACAACGTATCTATCGTAGATTTATCGTTTTAAGGTGCATGACCTATGCCTATAGACATAATCAGCTGTTAGGAAAAATACATCGTGTTCAAACGGTGCAAAAACCTAAAAAATCATTTGCGACTAAACTACTGTTTCAATTTAATTGATTTTTGGTAGAGAGCTTAATAATGATACCTAGTATAGGCAGTTTAAAGGAAAGCCCATCTGTCGTATCAACTTTGTATAATAGAAAGATAGAGATAGATAGTCTGTATTTTCATGGCTTTCAGGGTGCTAAAGCCGATAGTGAGATCAAAATCCAGGATAGTGGCTTCGAAAACTTTGTTTTTTTTTTTGTTATGGGTGTCGTTTTTATGGTTTGGAGGGTGCTGAAGGCGATTGTGAGGTCAAAATAAAAATCCAAGATTGTGACAACTTCATGAGCTCCAAGTAACCATTATTCTTTCTTTCTTTAACAGATAGGTACCTCCATTGTGGTCGCTAAAAAAAAAACGGTCTTAGGGTGTCCATGACCGAGGTTGGTCCCATAGAATTTGATCTTTATAAGAAATCGCCTGGCATCAAAAATAGCTTTTGTGAAAATTGCCTATTTTCTTGCTGACTGTACAATTTCTTCAAAAACGGTGTGTTTACGTAAAAATGTATCAAAAAGTTAAGCACAGAGTCTTAAGAGTGTTTTCCTGTAGTTACAACGGTAAAGGTACCCATATCAAAAACACACTCTGTATTTAATAATTTCAGTCGATAATATTGACAAATAAATCTAAACAGCGAAATATTAGACAGCTATTTGCGACGTTGCCAGCTTTCGGAATGTACCCTCTTTAGATGCTACGAGCGTCGTAGCTAATATGATCGCTACGCCGATCTACGCCGTAGCTGGCAACTCGACCGTTCCGCGGAAGCACAAGCTTATTACGATTTAAATAAACATAATAAGGACAAGGTAAATAGCCTCTGGCTTAAGGAATATGGTGTACCACAGGTTAGTATTTTGGGTCCCACCCTTTTGTAGCGATGTAAATCTGAGGCAACCTTGAATAAACGACGCATTATCTCTTTTAACAATAAAATTGCACGAATATATGAACATTGAGCAGATGATTATTATTAAACTGACTGAGTATCAGACTATTAGTTCTCTGCCTTCCCGGACTCTTTGCTTATTAGTGGGTATTTTTTATTGTTTCACAAAGAATTGTCCACACTGGTTAAATGTATATGCAACAGTTCAACAATTACTTAAAGGCAAACTCCGCTTTCGAAGTTTTATTGTTATGACAGCTATTAGCTGTCATAACAATAAAACTTCCGCGTGTGTGTCGATGTATGAAAAATACCTACTAATAAATAAACTAAATTAAAACTGAAATACTGAACTGAACTGAACTGAATTATTCAAACTGAATTACAGTTATTTTAAATTAATTTCGTAGGAAAATGCTACGACTTCACGTTTCCATTAATTTATAATGTCAAAAGAATACATAGTGACGTCAGCGATCGGCAGCTTTCCTGACGTCACTGTTACAGCTTAGTAGTTTTAAATAAACCATTTTTCTAAACCTTCTTAGATTTAAGTAAAGAAGATTAAAATAATATTTGTAGAAGTTTATTGAGGGTAACGTAATTTTTCAATAAATTTTTGTTAACAACATTGACTTAAAAAACAAATACATCCATTTTCGCAATTATTTTGTGAATAGATATAACTAAATGTAATTTTACACTAATTACGTTCACGACAGCCGTAGGGTCGGCAAGGAAAACCCGAAATGGTTTTATGACTATTTAATTAATACAATTACAATTAACTATCCTATGAATATTCAATCCACCTAGAAGTAGGAAAATGGAATGCTTATTCTTACAAAATAATTATTTAAATAGCTTCTACCATCGATTGACGTGATCAATAATTAATGGAGTAAATGCAACTTCGGCCGCCGGCGAACTTCCTATGATAACGGCACGTAACTCCTCATCCGCACGTAATTCCTCATTGGCACGTAATTCACTCTTTATGAAAGTAAAGTATACAGGGTTATTTGTAAAACACCAGCAACCTCTTAAGAGATCATTGTACTCATCATTATGAACAACTTTTACTATGGGACCAAACCTGAAATCGCGAAAAAAAATCAGCTGTTCCGTACATTTATGTTCGTGTAACTCGTCAAAATGTAGGGAACAGCTGATATTTTTTCGCGATTTCAGGTTTGGTCCTATAGTAAAAGTTGTTCATAATGATGAGTTCAATGACCTCTTAAGAGGTTGCTGGTGTTTTGTAAATAACCCTGTATATGACTGCATACTTGAAGTATAGGCACTGTGCGGCAAATTCAAAGAAACGTCGGCATAGTACAGACGCATGCTCATCAAGCTACCCGAAACTGTCAAATTTTCAATTTTGAACCTCATACTTTAGCGATAAAGTTGAAAATCGATCAAAGAAATTTGACAGATTGTAGTAGCTTGATGTGCTAGCGTCTGTACATTTATTTTTTTAATACAGTTGCTCAAAAAGTGGCGTATTGCAGGGACGTATAGCGTTCGGGATGTGGGCTATTACATACTCGTGCTTTTTTTTTACCTTTCCCGAACTCGTGCGTTCTCTTTCCCAACTGCCAAAATCATGTCTATGAAAAACCAACCATGAAGTTTTTACTAAAAAAATTCATAGAAGTTTTTATGATTCATGCAAATACGTATATTTCTAAAAAGAAGCTACTAATATGTTTCAATATCAGATTTATTGATTTGATTGAATAAGTTAAGTTAGGTTAGGTTTCATTTCATTTCATCTCATTAAATTTCATTTTCATTACATATCAATAAAAAAATTCTACTGAAGACTTGGCTGTATGGGCATAGTTCCCTTTGCCTACCAGAATGGGTGAAGAAAAAAAAATCTCTGCTTATATTCTACAGTTGGCGCCATTTTTCAGAAATTTTCTTTGCGAGTTTTAGTTGTTTGTTGCACAAAATGAGTAATTTCGACCCTAGTTTTTTTGAATTAACACCACCTTATTTTATTAAATTGCTTCATTTTTTCGCAACTGTGTTAAAAATAGTCGTTCAGTACACGTGCGAAACCGTCATTGCAACTTGTTCCGACTGTCAGCCCTCGTCTTCGGCTGCACCTCGGCTCGGGTAGACATTTGTCGGAACTCTTTGCAATGACAACCTTTCCGCACTTGTAATGAAATATACTATTGTATGTCGCCGATTTTAACGGTTTTATCCACTTCTTAGTTTTCGACCGGCTCTTGAGCAGCCAAATATCAACAAGGCACTGGGTGATGACGGAGTAACGATAAAGCTCTTCAACTCCGTCATCCAAGGTACAACGCATGTGGCGTGAAGCAGAGGTGCGGTGGTTCTGTTTGTAGCGCAGCCTGATAGAGTTCTATATGTCCAGCAATGGACTGCAATATTCTGAGTTGATTGATCAGTCTTAATTTTTTGTTAACCAATAGCAATGTATCTAAATATTAGGTACTTACATATAAAATTGGCGTTTTTTACGGGAGGAATATAAAGTAATTTTTTTTTTAAATATATTTAATTAATCAAAGTATGCACCGTTGTTATCTCTGCACTTTTGCCATCTCATAGGTAGTTCATTGATCCCTTTACTAAAAAAACCATGGGGGCGAGAATCAATGAACTCTTTGAAGGCGGTTTGGACTGCCGCATCGGAGCTGAATTTTTTTCCTTGTAAGAAGTTGTCCAAATTCCGGAAAAAATGGTAATCTGTTGGAGCAAGGTTCGGGGAGTACGGTGGATGTCGCAGACATTCCAATTGTAGCTCATCTAACTTAGTGGTTGTTTGTTGTGCAGTGTGTGGTCTTGCGTTGTCGTGAAGCAGCAGTGGCCTAGAGCGATTGACCAATCTCGGTTGTTTAGCAGCTAGTTCTTCCTTCATGGTTTTCAGTTGCTGACAATAGATATCTGCCGTAATCGTTTGGCCAGATTTTAGAAAGCTGTAGTGAACGACACCGGCGCTAGTCCACCAAACACTCACAAGTAACTTTTTCTGAGTCAATTTTCGTTTAGGGCAGGATTTGGCTGGTTCTCCAGGGTTCAGCCATTGCGACGAGCGCTTCCGATTATCGTACAGTATCCACTTTTCATCACAAGTAATGATTCGATTTAAAATCCCTTCATTATTGTGTCGGTTGAGCAAAGTGTGCGGTAGGTTGGATTGTTCAATGCTGCGACACTGGGTCAGTCTTTATACGTCTACGAGTACGTACGTATCACGTGGATAGTATTCTAAGAAGAGAGCAGGAGGGGCGTGGAGGTCAGATAGGCAGTCGCTCTATGTAAAATACTGATATTCAGCTGCATCTGGTTAGACTGGAGGCTGACCTCAACATAGTTGGGAAAAGGCTAGGCAGATGATGATGATGATGAGTAACTAAGGATTCTTACATTAGTTTTAAGTTTTCTTTAGTAAAATTATTGTATGGATTCTAATATTGGTCTGAAATAAGGTATTATTATTATTAATTTTATTATGATTATCTATACTTGCTGTCAGGTGCTGTGGACGGTCCACGAAGATGATGAAGAGTGGAGCATGTGGCCCGGAATGCCGTACATGTGGTTCGCGTGTCATTGGCTGGCTATGTCACACTCCTGCTACAACCCAATGATCTACTGCTACATGAATGTGCGGTACCGACGGGGGTTTAAACAGGTAATTTTTATAGAACTTTATGTAATATAATAGCTTTATGGTAAAAACATTGCACCATGTACAGACGCCAGCACTAGCACATCAAACTACTACAATCTGACAACTGATTTTCAACTTTATTACTAAAGTATAAGGTTCAATGTTGATTGGGACAATTTAACAGTTTCGGGTAGCTTGATGTGCTGGCAACAACACTAGTCCTCACACTAGGTTTCGCTGTGTCGTGAGTACCTACTATGATGTTCCATAATAGTACCAACTGTATGCAAAACAATGAAACAATAACATAAAATAAAAAATAAGAAAGAAAAAAACATAATTATAAAACATAATCAACCTTCATACGGCGCGATCGCTTGCGTCTGAGCATTTTCACGGTCGATTTGAGCCACCCGTCGCTTGCGACCTGTCGTCGCACGACAAAGTCGAAACCTACTCTACTCTGGAATTTGCGATTTTAGTCACCTGTGGCCTAGTCGAATTGCCATTTAGGCAGTCGATTTTCAAATTTTAAAATCGCGCGGCTATAGGCAGCTTTCTAAAGCCCTCATAAACCTGTTAAAACATGCAACCAGTGAAGTACAAACCAACGTTTAATGAATTATTTGCCTTAGTCGCTTCTAGGACAGATTAGGCAAAGTCCGAAACAGCAGTGCTATTCTGTTAAAATCTCACCGTGAAAACTAAGGTGAAGTGAACTGTCATTCCACCTGATGTTAAGGATTGCCCCTATTGACAGCTCACTTCACGCTCACTTCACCTAAGTTATCACGGTGAGTTTTTTACAGAATCGATCGGCAGATCTATTTTGGGATTTTCCGAAAGCCGTTGGTCAAACCTAATTTAAAACAGTCATTCGGCGAAGTGGTTACATATCGACCTTTGACTATAAGATAGATATAATATATATTGTACAAAGCACTACTTAAGGTCGGGCCATACATATCATGGTTAGGATTTTCGGTCTCAGCGTCCCGTTAATAATGGCTAAAATTTGGATCGTATACATTTTTGTGACCTTTTTTTTTTTTTTTTTTTTTTTTTTGTGGATGGGAAATCATCCAATGACCCCTCCCGCTCTGGGTGGAGCAGAAGGGAGTGTCAGACTCTTACTGACTAAAACCCACCCGTGTTCCTTCCTTAGCCCTTTGTGTTCCGGGGTAGCGGTAGCCCTTTCGGACAATCCCGCTGCATTTTTGTGACCTTGTTCAGTGTTCTGAGGAATACAAATTCAACTCCACATTTATTTCAATTAAACCATTTACAGGCACTTTTGAATTGTCAAGGAGTCGGTCAGTTGGAAAGATGAAGTTAAAGTAGGTTTCTATGGAGAAGAACGGGCAAGAAACTGTTTAAATTATCTGTCATAAACTGGACCCACAGCGAAGACTCGACAGACGAGTTACACCAAGTTGACTTTAAAACATGACTAGCAAGTGCACGTTTATGAAATAAAGTCATTCATATTTCCAGCCATTCGAAATAACAGTAAGTTGAAGGTCATCTGTGCCAATTAATTTGAAATTCAGATGTGTTTTCTTGTGAAATGGGGCGTTTTTCTTGTACTATTACGTAAGTAGTACAAGGTTATGTTTTGTTAGTCCATACCCGACCGTGGCAAAAAAAAAACTAGGTTCCAATATTTTATGCAAGAATTAAGGTGTCACAAAAAAGTTACGCACGAATGTTACATAATGTTTGACTGCATTTGCATAAAAAGTTAACCTAATGTATCGTTTCTTTTTTAAGGGCTTCAAAGGCCACGGGCTGCCCTATAAAACCACCTAAACAAACCTCATTTTACTAAATATACAATAATACTCAATTAACCAATGTAAGCACGGGGAGCAATAAAAGAGCGGACTGTATTTTAGGGGCAATGGTTTATTGCCGTTCTCATTTACAATATAAACTTCCAGACAAACAATTAACAATTTAAGTAAAGAGTATCGTCTGTCGTGGTGGAGTCCATTGAAGCGAGTGGTCATCGGGCCGAGACGTGTCGTCGCCGCACCGCGGCTCAGCTTGCCGATGACGCGCTGATCACGCTGCCTGCGAGTGCAGGCCGTGCGCAATGAGTTGTGCTGGGTTCTATTCCCAACACGGATATTGCATTCCCACATGCTGCCTGGGTTGAAGCGTAAACTTCGAAAATCTGGAACGAGGCAAATATAAGTGCTTGTCCTCCAAATGATGCCCCTCGTTGGTTTCACTTGAGCAGTGACTGGTAAAAGCTCTGTAGGCCAATTCTCGTAATTTAAAACGTTCAAAATCTAGTCGCAGTCTCATCTCGGCGACAAACAAATGTCAAAAACTTATCAAAATGTAGGGAAATTTGAAGTATTTTTAACAGATTGAGACTGAGATCAGACTGTGAACGTTCTTAAAAATTACAAGAATTACCCCTCAGGACTCTTCCAAATAAGAGATCATAAATTGCGTGATGCAAATAATAATAATAATTGCGTTTGCAATAACCAAACATAATAATATAAACATAAATGAGCAAATATTTTAATACTTTTATAGTAAAACGATACATAAATAAAAATGTTTGATTGCCATACAAATAGGTCTAACAATGCATTAATTTCCCGTCGCGTTAAGGCATTGCCTTGATTTTTAGGTATGTGATGTATCTTCATAATAGAATTTTCATGTTGAGGAAAATTAGCTACTTATTTATTTTTCTCTTATTTCGCTAGATACTCGGCGGACTGCTGTGTTTGAAGAAGAAGGACTCCAGTAGACCTTATCAGCGCTCAAGTATTTGTGACGGCATACCTTTATCTGGTAAGAAAACTATCTATTTTCATAGTGGAATTGGTTCTTTGACGAATAAAAAACAAGGCGGATTTAAGTGGAAGCACCGCGTTTGCTCTAACTAAAAGGACATATACGAGTATACATAAGTACCAACTGACTTTATTGGTGATGTCCTTCAAATGGTGAGGTCAGGTGAGTTGTAGGGTTGAAGGTGGACGAGTTAAAAGGAGTATGTAAGTATATAAGAATCGAAATCCATGGAGTGCCAAAATTCATAGTACCTACCTAATGACCTAATTACGGGTTACGATTTAATAATTAATAGCATTTTTACGAATAATCTACGGGACAGTTCTGAACGAGAGCAGTGGTATCGGCCCCGACTTACGAATTGCAGACAGACAGGCACTTTCCTTTCTGTATTTTCAAAATAGTGAAGGACATGAGGAAACCAACATGTCCTAGAACCAAAAAAATCGAAGACATGTGATATCCAACAACTCGCACTGGGCTCGGGTGTTGGATTATGGCCCACTCCCTCTCACAGAGAGAAGACCTTTGTCCCAGCAGTGGGAACACCATAGGCTGATTATGACAGTTTCGAAATGAGCCTAGCCCATTTTCTATCGTACTCCCCGTCTTTACGAAATTAAAAGACAAAATGAAAAAAAGATAAGTTCCCATTTCTTTCCTTTACCTTAAACGAACAACCGTTTTATAATCAGGACCGAAAACTTTATGTTTAAGAAGATTAGAGTGTAACTTTTAACTTTCACGGTTTTTTTTTTTGGGAGATCCGGGCAAGGGCAAACTTTTCCAAATGTCAACAAAATGGTTTTTTTCTCCAACTGCTAACCAGGATTATGTTTTTGGCTTGTGTCTTTGCGTGTAATTAGGATTCTTTATTGTATGGTAGCATCCAGAAGGTTAAATGTATTTTGTTGATTCGATCGACGTTGGGTTTGTCGTGCCCGTGATCGTTCAGGAGACAAATGTACCTAAGTAACCTTTCAAAAAAATGAACATGGCAGATTTTGGACATCAATAAGTACCATCGTGATTTTTTTTAATCCATGCGACCAAAAACGATACGATTTAAAAAATATAGCTCATAAAAAGGTTTGACTAAAAATAGACCATAAAAAATAAGTTTAAAAACTAAAACCCGACTATTGATGAAACGAAAGTTCCTTCCCGTGGTCGCTTGCCACTGTACTAACATACTAAAAGATATGGTATTAAAAAAAAAATTATGATTGTACCTACTTATCGATGTCCAAAATTTGCCATGATAAGAATAAGTTCACTTTTGTATCTGAGATTGAGATCCTTTGTCGAACTTTTTTGATGCAGTAATGTTTTTTAGCCGACTCCAAAAAGGAGGAGGTTCTCAAAATGAATGAACAGCAGATTTTTTTTTCAAAATTTCAGGTTTGGTCCCATAGTAAAAAGTTGTTTGTTATCACGAGTACAAGCACGTGTTTAAGTATCGGTCACTAATTATCAGTCACCGTATATATATATATATTTAAACATTTAAATGGACATTGAATATAATACATTTTAAGGAAATTTTGAAACGGCTGGTTGACACTTCCTGTGACCCAAGGGCTGGCTTTTACCTTGGCCAGAGGCTAAGCATTGCCATACAACGAGGTAATGCCGCCAGTCTCTTGGGTACATTACCAGTCGACAGCGATGCGGATGAATTTTTCGACGCTATATTTTAGTTTGTTTATAGTTTTAGTTAAGTTGGGATTTAATTTTGTTATTAATAAATTGATTGATTGTTTGTAATTAATTATGTAAGTATTAGTTATTATTTGCTTAAGTACTTATTATTATATATTGTTTTAAACTAAATTAATGATAAATTGACCTTTGTAATTTGCTTTTGCCAATCTACATCTTTTTATTGGGTCCTAAATAAATATTAATGACAAATTTATCGGAATAACACAATGACACTTTCAATGACGGCAGCAATTTATTTTCGGAACAGACAACTTTTACGTGTTTGTTGGTAAGTACTTTAGAGGAAATGCGGTCGGAGAGACTTTTGATAAAGCCTAAGTAAAAAGTCATAATTCGAGCTATGGCTCTCGCCTCGCCTATTCCCTCCTCCAATAATGGACCAATTTCAAAGATATTTCATAAGCTAAATAAGAAGGATATATACCTACTGTGTCTTTATATTTTTCTTTTCCCATTAATAGTTGTCAAATTTGTACACTAGGCCTCTGTTGACAGCGGTTTAAATCGGTATTTTTTGAGGGTTCTAGTACTTATAAAAATAATGTATTATCAAAAAAGAAAACATAGGGACATACAAGTAGGTAGTTAATATTTATCATTCTGTAAAAAAATCATTGCTTTATGGTCATTAACCAGAACGAAAACATGCGAGAGCGTTTCTGTGAAGAAAAGACCACCCGCATTTCCTCCTAAGGGAAAGCCGTCCGTACATCAAACCTCTTTTCAAAACAGAGGCCTTTCGCGATAAAAATAAGCAATTTCCGACAAATTATCCGCTAAATCTAAAAAACCCGGTACTTAGGTACTTTTCCTTATTCCTGAGACGTTGTGTTAGAATATTACAGAATATTATTAATACCGTAGTACATGTTTCATATTTGAGGGACCCGTGGCTAAATAATAACAGCCGCACGAGTCGATCGATCAGGTTAAGCTACGCTTGCCGCAGTTGATTTGTGGATGGGTGACCATACATACCGAGACCCCTTCGTGCCTCGGAAAGCACCGGCTGTCATTCGTGGTTTTTTTTTTTTTCATTTCTTTCATTTGACAGTCGTTACGGGTAGTCAGAAGCCCGAAAGTCTGACAACCAGTCTTACCAAAGGATATCGTATTAGCCAGTAACTGGGTTTTGTAGATCATGTAGGCAGTCGCTCCATGTACAATACTGGTTTTCAGCTGCATCCGCTTAGACTGGAACCCGACCCCAACATAGTTGGGAAAAGGCTAGGCAAATGATGGTGTCCTATATTTCTATAGAAATAAATCACATCTGTATGGAATCGATTTGAATATTACCCTAAAGACCGATCCAATCACAATAGACCTTTGACTATAGTTTTATTGACTTAGGATAACTCTGGGGACATTGTTTGTGAAAATTATAGTATGAGGCTAGAGGCATTGTTACTGATACAGTGTACACTATACTTACTTTGTGTAACAAGTTAATAAATATGTTTTATGTCAAGAATAATTATGTTGATAAATTATTTAAGAAGAATAATAAAGCATAGTCAAATAAGAATAATAAAACAACAGCAGTATTGGGCAGTTTGATAAAAAAATCTTTTATTTTTGTAAAATTTACCACATTTATTTAGGAAATATATAAAAGCACTTTAAAAATAATGTTTCACACTTTAAAAAGTGTAGCTTTAAAATTAATTTTAATGAACTATAAAAATAATAGTTTCCACTATAAATATGATTAGCTTTAAAATGTTTGTATTCATTTAGAATAAACTATAAAAGTAATGGTTTTCACTATAAATATGCTTAGCTTTAAAATTAATTGAATGAACTATAAAAATAATTGTTTCTATAAGCGATCTCGGGACTTGGGGCACCCCGACTTAGGTTAGGTTAGGTTCCTTTAAATCCTGTAGACAGAAATAGGGGCCACGCGAAGCGGGTCTCCGTCGACTATGTCTTATTATTATTGCTTGTAAACCAACCTAGACCCGCCACGTGATCTTCCCCACGGGGCGGGGTCTAGTGAGTGAGCTTAACGAGCGAACTCAGACCCCGCCATCCCCTCGTGGACATTTTAATGTGCGTTCAGAAACTGGTTTCGGAATTGTTTTTTGACACAGTTACAGTGCAAACCATTATTTTTAAAGTAATAATATTAAATTATAGATGTATTATTATTTTAAAGTGCTGATATACAATTTTGTAACTGTTTTCATCAAAACTAAAGCGCTATTAAATACATCCCCATTTATTTTAAAATCTATTATTATTTTGATGCGAACCGGCTTTTAATTTACAAAACTGTAATGAACTACAATATTTCAAAAGCCGTGTGCACAATAACATTTAATGGGCCTGTCATGTTTGCACTAAGCCCCTCTGGGAGTTGTTAAAGTTAAATTGCTTTCGAGAATAATATCAAAACAAATAAAAGTTTATATTCCGTACAACAAAACCACTTCGAAGGGTCAATGGTTTATTTTTAGTTTACCGTCATTACCTTCCTTTGTTTGATTTTGTTGCTGCGACCTATTTAGATAAAGCCATCGTTAATTATCTCCCTTTCTAATCAGAGCTGTCAAACCGTAATTTTTGTGTCCACTATACTAACACAAAAAGTGCAGCTACAATTCAGACGAATAACATCTCTTAATTTAAATAAATTTAATAGCACTTTAATTTGTAAGTTAACTTATTAGGACTTTACAATAACTAATGTCAATATTTTCTATAAAGAATTCTTTGCGGTAGTCTATACCGAGCTAAATAATTATTTTAAGAAGAACATTAGAGCATCTGCCCTAAGTTTTTATTTAGCAACTGGGTAATTAAAGGACTTAGGACAAGTATTCGAGCTGGAAAAAGAGGTAAAAGACATAATTATAGTACTAGAAATAGGGACCTATTAGTTCCACCAGGTTTCAGACTGGCTATGTGGACTCATCTTTTATGGGGTACTGTTTAAAATGTTACAATAAAATACCTCCCCATATATCAGAATCAGAATATTTATTTGTGAAACATAGGTATTTACATAAAGGTCTTAGGTTAATAATATGGGCATTATGTTTTGCCGTGAAGGCGTACTAATATTGTAGAAAATAAAAGCAAACAATAAAACAAAAAAAAAACACACAAGAAAAACTAACAGGAAATACAAAATGAAATACTTACAAGAAAAAAAAAACTATTTTAAATTTAATTAAAAATCTTAGTAAAATCTACTATTAAAAATAACCTAAAAAGAAAAACAGATTTCTAAAAAATGTTTAAGATCAAATTTTATTGCACACGAAATATTAAAAATTATCATTTGTAAAATCTTCTACAGTTTAATAACATTTTTCAATTAATAGCGAGTAGAGACTTTTTTTAAACTTTAATAGGTGCAAATTTTTCATGCTATCGGGTATTTTATTATACATTTTCGGAGCCATGCCAAAAAAACTCTTTTTCATTAATGAATAAATAAACTATGGCACAGAAAATGCGGGACTGCTTTATAGCGGTTCCGCATTTTCTGTCGCATAGTTTATTCACACATTGAGAACGCATTGGAGTCTTTTTTACAACGGATAATTTTTCAAACAGGTGTAAATTGATTTTAACAAACAAAGTAGTCTCGTAAATGTACATAGCTGGCATAGTCAGTAATTTTAATGATTTAAGTTTACACGTTTCGGTAGTATTTGATACTTCAACTGAATGAGACGAAATTCAAATCTTGTTTAAAACGCACACTATGCAGACAGGCATATTCTTATAATATGCCTGTCTGCATAGTGTATACAGATTATATCGCTGTATACAGATTATATCGCTGAAAAAACGATGGCTCATGGCTGGTCCTGCTCCACAACCGCAACTAATCGATTAACAATTGAAAATACTGTTGGAGCTGCTGAAGAGTGTAAGACTATCTCTATATGATTGCATAGCACAGCTGTGAGTACTATGTATGTACATTGGAAATACAGTTTACAGGATAATATGTATTTTATTACCGACTTCACAAAAAGGAGGAGGTACTATGTTCGGATGATTGTTTTTTTGGAACGAAGTTCCTTATCGCGCGTTGTGAAAGGGGGCTAGACGGAAAAAATTCTTACGAAAAGTTGTCACGACACTTTTTGCTATAGTAAGCTATTGTAAGCTGTGCGGCGTCGCATGTTTCTCTGTCTGTCTCTCTCTCTCTTATAGAAAGCAAGCCAGGTATTTTCATTTCTATTTCGCATTGAATATAATTATTAATATAATTATTTTATACAAGATTCAATACATTACATTATTTATTATTATAACTTAAAAAAAATTCCAATAAAATTTTATTACAATTCCTTCACTAATTAATCGAAAGGAACTTCGTTCCATCCGGGTGTCCCTTGACACCTCTCAAGTTTTTTTTATTGTTGACGGATTTTCAAAATTCTTTTTTTGTTTGAAAGGGTATGCTCCCGGGGTGGTCCTATTGTCACTAAATCGGAATCTGATGAGGGAATCCCATGGAAATCGAGGGAAACCCTCAAATTTTGTAGGCACACCTATAGCGATTTGGGTATTTTTTATAGTAACTCGTGCATTTGCTCTCAGAAAGCACCATTCGGTGAAGTGGAACTGATGATGAAGACCACAGATGGCCATCGGAACTACTCATTAATAAATATTTCACGGGTTTCGATTCGATTAGGTACTTTAAAGTGGTTGCTAAGCACAATGCGTATCGTGAAGTGGAACTGATAGTGACTTCTCAATCAGCTCCAGTTCTCCTGGTTCTTACAAGGAGAACTCCTCAACAATTAACGTCCCTGCATCGAAAAAAGCAATATTTTGTAAAAGGTGATGAGCAGTTGACATTAGGCTATTGTAATTTAGATAAGTTACAAACAGGCCCACTAAAAAGTGAAAAATAAAAAACTTTTTTACAAAAAAAACTACCGACTTCCAAAAAACACTATAAAGTGAAAAATAACTTTAATTTCGGAAGTCGGTGTCAATAAAAGAAAATGCGGAACCAACGACGTTATTTTTCACTTTGTAGTGTTTTTTGGAAGTCGGTAGTTTTTTTTGTAAAAAGTTTTTTAACTTAAATGTGCCCTGGCGTCTGAGAGTATGTCATGAATATGATCACTACAACTGTAAAAAACAAAAGTGAATTTCGCGGTTTTCGCTTTCGCCTTAAAAATACCGACTTTTACGCTCAGGAAAGTAATACACTTACCCACTAGCGGTTAAGTTGAAAATTTAAGCTAAACTAATCAGCTCCTTAATTAAGGCCAGCGTTCCTGGATACCAAGAAATTGATAATAAAATCTGTCCACAGCTTTTTTCGTCCCTGTGCACTTAGATTCAACAAATAAGCTCTAAAGCGCTCTCCCTAAACGATTTGTAACAAACTTTATCTTTGCTAGTAGTAACTTTCTGAATATATCTCATTTACAAAAAAACTATCTCAATTAGTAGGTAAATCAACGATACAACTTACAATGAACACAAGGGTTTCCGTTCGGTATCCCTAAAACTGTAAGTACAACTAAAAGGGTTAATTAACCTCACAGATTGTACAGGTACCTATTTATTTATTTAACCACTATGCACATGTGGGCCACCACAGGATTTGTGTTCGCATGTGCCGTTGAAGATGCCGATCTCAACGCCACATGCGAACACAAATCCTGCATCGCACAAGCAAAGTTACCGGGCGTCTAGCATATATACAACGTCCCGACATCATTAGTCGGACATTATCCCATTAGACAAAACATGAAAACACCCGTTTGATCAGAAAATCCTCCCTTTTCAATGGAAGATAATTAACTTTACACCCTGTTCTTCATACACACATATATAAACAGACAAGATTAAAGAAACAGAAAAATACGTACAAACGTGCACCACCTTTGTACGCCATGTGTCGCAAAGAGACAATACTTTCACACATAAACACAAAATTAAAAAACGTTGTTGTGAAGGACGGGATAGCCGAGTATGTAAAATTACACAAAAAGGTTCCAAAAATTTAGTACATAATTACATTATTTCGCTAGCTTCTTTGAAAACCGGACTAATTTATTGCAAATTAGGTTATCTGTCGATTGCCACGGAGCTCTACGTAATTTCCGCTACGGGGTTTATCGTAATTAATCATTGTCAGAATTAAATCTTGGCTATTGTAATTTTCCAGCAATTGCGCTGCGCAAAACAGAGAAAATGGAATGATATCAAACTTAATTTGTGATAAGGCAACATGTAATTAAATTAATGTTTTTACCTATATAAATTACGAAACTCATCAAGTCAAAAGTCAACCGTATAAAAACAACAACGTTATCACTTTACATCCGCTGTAAGCCGCCATCTTCGATTTTATGTGACGTAATATAGCCTATAATACGACGTCACATAAAATCTCTCTCAATCTCTCTCTCGGTACAACATTACGCTTCCAACTATACTGTAGCGGTATCTACAACGCCACATGCGAACGACGCGTCATACTGACGTCACGAAGTATCCTGCATCTCGCAAGCAGAGTTTACCGCGCAACTAGTATAATACAGGGTGAAATTGAAAACATGTGACAAATCGAAACTAGAAAGAGAGAAAAAAAAATCAGCTGTTCCCTACATTTTATATTCGCTTAACTCGTCAAAATGTTGCGAACAGCTTTTTTTTTCGCGATTGTAGCTTTGGTTCCTTAGTAACAGTTGTTCATAATGATGAGTACAATCTTCCATTTCGGTTTGTCGCAAGTTTTCAATTTCAACCTGTATACAACGGCCCGACAGCAGTAGGCCAATTCTCGTAATTTAAAACATTCAAAATCTAGTCGCAGTCTCATCTCGGCGACAAACGAATGTCAAAAACTTGTCAAAATGTACGGAAATTTGAAGTATTTTTGACAGATTGAGAACGTTTTTGAAAATTAGTAGAATAGCCCCTCAGTTATCGGGTTGTTGCCGATATAGTTTGTCAAAATTCAACTAGTAGTTCAGGAGTTATGAGTGAACAGATGAACATACATATGTCGTAATGTGAGATGACTTATGCTGTTTTCAACGAGTTACCATTGTTATGGAAGACACTGGTGTGGGCGAAAGTAACACGCACCAGTAAGACGACACATAAATACTACTACTGTTAGCTGATAGGGCCCCAAAATGCAACAAATGGAACCCCCCATATGTATGACCGAAACTTTAAGGGTTTATCGATGAAAAAAAAAACTGCATATTGAATGTATACCATTAAAAATTATACTGTAGCTGGCACTTCAATTAAGCTAAGAACATAATTAAAAGTACTTAATTCAACAAAATAATTAAAAATGATGAGCGATTTAAGAATAATATCTTACCAATTTTTCATTTTATGCTTAAAAAATATTTCCAATATCTCGAAAACTATTGAATTTCGGCCATACTTAGGTGTGGGGGGGGGGGGGGCGGGTTCAATTTATTGCGTTTTGGCCCCCCTCAGCTCCTGACGGATATACGTCGAATTACAAGTAACCCTGTATAATAAAGAAATGTCGAAGTTTTGTCGAGTGGCACAAATCGTACAAGGCAGGGGCGGGTCGCTAGTTAAATATAAAATGTCGTGATGGCTCATACACGAGGTTGAGACGAAGGTGTAATGCGACTTTTTCAATTTAAATGTACTTTCTGAGTTTATCTTGGACATACTGACATCGGTGAAGGAAAAAGAACCTGAGGAAATCCGCACTCATAGTAGTTAATCGCCAAACTATCTTGAGCAAGCGTGGTCGTGGTGACCAATGCCTGAGACCTTTGCCCTGCTGTGGGACAGTAATGGAATGGTATTATTATATTCAAACAACTACACTATCAGCGGCTGTTACCTCCATAATCATAATCTTTATTTTTTTTTGCCAAAAGAACAACAACCTTAACAAACTTTAGGTACAGGTAAGTACATTATTTTCTATGAATCTAAAAGATTAGGTACCCAATTAGTAGCTAAGATTGATAAGATTGTTACGAAATAGATTCACCCTGACCCCCGTACTATGTAGTTATAAACTGTATTACAGTGGGACAGCTTTCCTCGTTCTCCGTTTACAATATTATAATAAGCCGATTTAAGAGAAATTAATTAGAATATCTCACCTTTAAAAATAATACAAAGCAAAACTGTGGGTAGAATGTACCACACAAGCAAATTGTTGTTTATTAGGTACATGGTTTTTTTTCCTTTGTAGGTAGTAGCGTAAGTTCACATAGAATAAGTAAAATTTTTAGATGTTATGTTTGTTTACAAATATTTGTAAAGTTTTTTTTTTTTTTGTTACTTTATATAAAACAAAACAAAAGACTGGTTTAAAAAAAAAAAATAATATGAGTAAAACTTAAAAAAATTGAAAAATAGGTAAAATTTAATTTAAATAAAATAAAACTTTTTTTTTTTTTCCTTTTTACTTTAACATGCCATGTTTAATGTTTTCTTGTATAAAATGTGTGTGAGGGTGTGTGTGTTAGGGTGTGTGTGAGTGTGAGGGTGTGTGTGTGACATTATAATATCAACTCAAAATATTTTCCACTTCATCAACAGACTTTTTACATTCGCGATAGGTAAGATCTCTTATTTTTATTTTTTTGCTTATTTTATTGTATATGCTGGGCCCAAGATAATTTGGAAAGGTCTGAGCAAATTTAGTCTTACATTTCGGAGTATTATAAACTATGTCGGATCTTCGCCTAGTCCCGAAGTCGGGTTTCATTTTGTGTTGTGCAATAATTAAAAGCCGGATGAAGAGTTTTCGTACAGAAAGTACATTATTTTCTTTATATAAGAGATCAGTAGGATACCTGTAGTTTTTAAAACACATTACCTTTAGTAGTGCACGTTGAGCTCTTTCTACCACCAACAAGGTAGTTTTTGATGTACCGCCCCAGATACTTAGACAGTAGCTTACAATAGACTGACAAAGTGAGTAATACACAGTAGTGCGTAATTGCATTGAACAAGTATTTCTGAGTATTTTAAATATGTATATTAGCTTTCGTATACGGGCACTTAGTTTTTTGGCTTGTTCTTTCCAGTTAAGATGCTGATCCACCACAACACCGAGATATTTAGTGGAGGTGGCATTGATAATACCGTAACAGTTGCATGTTAATATGTTCTGACATTTATGTACTTTTATATCCATGGTGTTAGCTGGAGGTTGAGTTTTAATTGACGTGCTGAAGGCGATATACATGGTTTTTTGGGCATTCAAGGTGAGCAAATTGTTATCAAGCCATGTTGCCACTGAGCGCATTCCTTGATTTGCTATATTATTTACATCCACCCATGTTTTTGCTCTAAATAATAAAACCGTGTCATCTGCAAATGTCACAATTTGCCCCTTGCTCATAAAAAGGTCACATAGATCATTGATATAGATCAAAAAGAGCGTTGGGCCTAGCACGCTTCCTTGTGGAACTCCGTATACCATGCCAACTTCTTGGCTATAGTCATCATTGATCTTGACACTCTGTTTGCGGTTAGTTAAATAATCCCTGAATAAAGCCAGAGGTATACCTCGAATTCCCATGTATTCCAGCTTAGCGAGGAGAATGGGGACAGAGACCGTATCGAACGCCTTCGCGAGGTCCAAAAAATACCCAGTACCCTATCCCCACCATCCATGCCATCAACAATAAAGGAAGTTAGCTTATGTAGGGCATCACTAGTAGATCTGCCTTCCCTGAATCAAAATTGGTTGCACGAGAAAAATCCTTTTGACTCTAGATATTTCTTTAGTCTACAGTTGATTAGTTTTTCTAAGATTTTCGATAAACTAGGTAGCAAGGAAATAGGTCTATAATTCGACACGTTATCTCTATCCCCAGACTTAAAAACTGGAATAGTTACAGACTTTTTTAGAGCCAGCGGAAAAGTTCCTTTGACAAAACAGATGTTACAAATACCAGTAACTGGTTTTACAATAGCATTCACCGCTTTTTTTAAAAACTTTGTAGTTATACCATCCCACCCTGATGAACCTGTATTTTTTAGATTGGAAATAGTGCGTTTAACTTCACTCTCATCAGTTGGGAAGAGCATAACCGAATGTAGAGATGGATTGATATTATTTAGATTCAAATTTCTGCTAAGATGATCTTCTTCTGTTTTAGTTCTAAATAATATATTATTGGCCAAATCGGCACCAACTTTAGTAAAATAGTTATTTATGTGATTCAGAGAGTTCTGTCTGTCCTGCGCTTTACTTAAAAGGTTCGCTGCTGACCCATCTATTTTGTCCAAGTTGCACATATCTTTTATTAAGCCCCACTGTTTTTTTATATTATTTTTATTATTCTCTAATTCCGTTTTAAAATGATTATTTTTTAAAGTTTTCAATAAATTATTACATGTGTTGCGATAACGTTTATATGTTATTTTTAGAACCTCATTATTTGGATCTAATCTAAGTTTTAGATGAAGTTTATCACGGTTTCTCATACAGCGACACAAGCCTGGTGTTATCCAGGGTTTAATATTTGTTTTACGTGTGGATAATTTATAGGTATGTGTATGTCGTTTTAAGGTGTATCTTATGATATTAAGGAACTGGTTAGTCATTTCATTTGGATCAAGCAGAGATAGTATGCCCTTCCAATCATGCTGCTCCAAATCTGCAACAGCAGCATCATAGTCACATTTTGTGTACAATCTTTTGTTAGGTTTCTTAATAACCATTGCCTTGCGAGGTATTGCAGTCATAACACAATTATGGTCCGTCAATGTACTGTTACAAACTATAGTTGTAGTTTTTAATTTTGTTTTGATAAAACAGTGATCAAGACAGTTTGCTTCTCTAGTAGGAAAGGTATGTGATGCTAAGAGACCATGTGATGCTAATAAATTACTGTATTCCAGAGATTGTCCATTCTGGTTATCTTTGATATTTATATTAATATCCCCCATAAATACAATATCTTTATATTTTTTTAGCCCTGTTAGAATTTCATCCAAAGATCCCAGGAATGAATTTAAATTCTTAAAAGAAGGTGGTCTATAAATCGCAACTATGGCTAAATCGCTATCGCTAGTGATAATTAAACAGTTTGCTTCCAGGCAGTAATTTGGTTCTGACATAGAGCAGTTTATATTGTTTTTAACATAAATGACGATGCCACTATTTTTATTTATATATTTTTTTGTAGAATAAGATATGTAATTATCGATCGACGGTATGACGGTAGTATCCGAAAGCCAGCATTCTGTCAATATAATTAGATCATAGGCAATATCCAGCCGCTTAAGAAGAACTAAAAGTCCATTACCATTTTTATGTAAGCTTCTAATATTCTGAGTTAAAATAGTAATATTTTGATGATTCATATGAAGAGCTGATTTACAGTGTTCCGGAAATTCGGCGACCAATGCGTTGCCGACATTGATTTGTTCATCAATGTCCGAGGAAATTAATTGGAAATCAACCATAGTCTTTACTGGTTATTGTTGATATTAGTCTATTGACAACGAAATGACTCGCCAAATCTATCGGAACACAGAATTTTGTTAGGTACTTGAAATATTTGATAGTGTGTAGTTGGTTTTTAAGTAATATATTGGTTTTGTAACTGTGTAATGTGTGTATGGCTGGCAGGGTTAAGTAATAGTTATTTTTTTGTTGGTACAACAGAAAGCATGCATAAACTATGACAACGTAAGTCATAAAAAACACATTCAAAAATAGTCACTTGCTTAGATTGTGGATAGACTTATTAGGATCAGAATCGAATCTGTAGTCTTCAATTTGTTCCAGAGTTTTGATGTGTATTCTTGGCAATCCATCATCTTTTTTTATAAAAACTTTACCGTAGGAAATCCAACAATACTTGAAACAATTTTTCTTTTGTGCTTGTTTAGCATGATACAATATATGTCGTGTAGCGGGAGTTAGCGATTCTGAGATAAAAATTGGTTGTTTCTCACCCGGCAACTTGATCAGCTTGGTGTTGTATTTTTCATCTTTGTGATTGTTGTTGTAAGTACGAAGAGCCTGAATCACATTGGTCCGGAATTGCGCCATCTTGTATTCAACTACAATCGGTTTATTTTGATTTGATCGTTTCCTGTATATTTGGCAGACTTGTTCCCTCGAAATTGATACATCAAGTGATTTGTGAATTTCACTAACTATCAGGTTGAGGTCTTCATTTTCACTAAACGGTATATTTGTTATTTCCAACGATGTTTCAAGTTGTTTTCTTAGAACATCTTCTATTTTATTTTCAAGTTCGATTACTTTGTTTTTTGTTTCATTATTTTCGAGCACTATGTTTTCATATTTCCCTTTTAGCTCGCTATATAGTAGTGTCGTGTTTTCAAGTGCATTTTTCATACTAGAATTTTGCTTTAGGATTTCTTGATTCTGTTGTTTTAGGTCTTTGATCATATCGGACAATGAAGATAACTTATCATTTTGGGATTTTTTCAAATCGCTTAACATTGTTACGATCTCAGATCGCAAGTTATTAAGGTCTTCTGTGTCACCACGTTCCTTTCTTTTCCTTGATGAAGTATATTCGCGGTCTTGTTCTGAATAACTTGGTAGATCCGGTTGAGATGAAGACAAAGTTATGTTCTCTGGAGATATACGAGGCATCTTGGTATTTTGCATATACTACACGCCGTTCTTATCTCCTCCACACTGTTGGTGCGTGATGTGTGGCGTCGAATAGCGGACTTTCTACCTTACTGAATTAAAGCTAAGGTAGAATTCACTTTGCTTTGTTTTTCGGAATATTTATTAACTGCTAACAACACGGCTAGTTACTATAAGCGCGAACGACGGAAGAATCCATAATCAGTAATTACTTGAAATTATGACTTTAGGAAATTTTTTTTTTTGGTTTAATCATCTTTTTTTCCCGATTATTTTTACCTATTGTGGTATACTAATTTTATTCTAGGTGCATCGTCGTCATATTTAATTATATTTTTTTTACAAAATATTGTAAAAAAATATTTAAGGGTAACGGTGGAGTTTCTTGCCCATTCTCCTCCATACGAAACTGCCTTTTGGAAGGGCCGACTAGAATCAATTAATCAAAAATGCCTTATAAGTGACTATTTGAAATAAATTATTTGTCTTTGTCGTTAGATATTTATAAGACAGCAATTTATGTATCAGAACTTTATAAATTTACGCCCATATTTCCCAAAGAGGAGGAGTGGGGGCTATAGTATTATGGCGGTAATGGCTCGATAATGTTGTATGTATCTATAGTATTTTTAAGTTATATTAATATTGTATTGTATGTGTTTATATGGGACTTCATGTCTGAAATAAATGGTTAAATAAAATAAAATATAAATTATGGTACATCCACCTTTCGCCAGCTAGATACCAATCCGTAAAGTTTTAATTTGACAACATTTAATCAATATTTTTAAGAGGTTCATTTACGTTTGTTTATAGAGCTGGTTGGTGTTAATGGCTCCGGGACAGCGTGTCGCCGCAGCATCTTCGTCTGCAGATGCCAGATGTCTAGGAGTGCTGGAGTCTCCAGCGGCAGCAAAAGTACCATCTGTACACTATGCTCGTCAAAACAACCGCCTCGTTCTTCTGGAAACTCCTCAAATACACCAGTCAGGGCCGCCTCTGTGCGTTCACAATTTTTCTAAGTACCGAGCTGTTTCGATTAATTAAAAATTGTGCGTTAAGGGACTCATTTTCCAGTATTCTGTGAAAAAATCTATAACATGTGACAAAAGAAAAAATACTATAACATGTGGTTTTCATATATAATAATTAAGATATGTCATCGATAAATAAAGATTATGGTAGCTGTTATACATTAAAATTTCAGAATTTATTAATGTCCTACTTACCTATCCAATTTTCCCTGTCTTCTCTGAATTATTTTTTAGTTCAACCAGTAGGATCAATAAAATTGGTCCGTCTGACCTACAATATTTTAGCATTATTAGAAATATAATAACCAAGCAGTGTACAGCTGTAGTATAGGCATTTTCAAATGCAAGCCAATGTACTGATCACTGTTTCATATACCAGCCGGTGTGCAGATTGTTGTCCACCGATTTCATTCAGTTTAGTCAATAAAAATTATTATACTGCTCTATATCGTATAACGGGTGTAAAGAGACATAATGAAGCCGAGAGCCACTTGTACTCCCCATCAGTGTAATCATTTTTTTTTATCCTGGACCATACCTGGAAACCTTCTGGTTACGGAGATATTGAAGGTCAAACTTTCCATTTTTACTGACGTTTTTACGAAAACAAGTTTTTAATGTTATAAAATAAAATTTTGTAAAGTTTTGGAAACAAAGTAATAACTCAAGTTATTACTTTGTTTCCAAAACTTTACAAAATTTTGTGGGTGAAGTATACGCAGCGGACCTACAACGTCCTACGCGTTCCGTATGATAATGAATTTAGGGTGTTGCTGGGGCTTCCGCTCTTCTGTAGCGCTTCGCAGATGTTCGCGGAAGCCCGTGTTGACGATTTTCATGCCATAATGAGAAAGAGGGCGGCGTCAACTATGGGTAGTTGCGTGGAAGCCTCAACAGCTTCAACTCCTGAAGACATTGGTTGACAAGGTGGACAGCCCCTTTATTAGGCACTGTGTGCAGAGGCACGTGCTAACATGTGTGGAGCCACGTAGTGATTAGTTGTTGTTAGGTTAGTTTGTAAGTTTTACTAACATAGTTTTTAAGTTTTGGTTACTATTTCTTTAAGGATTGTGTGTATTTTTTATGTGATCGTTGTCGCAATAAACGATATTATTATTATTGTAACACAACTACAAATACCCCACGACCCTTGTATCGTTGTTTGAACCCATAAGCACAATGTTTCCTTGCGTTATATTGCGCACTACCGCAATGCTTTTCATTTCCCAGCCATTATTTTTTTGCAATGCTACTTTGATCTACAGAATGCGGAGTTAGCGCCTATGTGATGGGTCTTTTTACACCCTATATGTGTCAATATTATAGTTTGACTTTTAGCGACACTCTTCCCAAGAAACGACGTGACATTTTTCTAATTGTGGAAGGCCGATTATTTATTACTTTTCATAATTTCACTCCGCACTTATCAATTCTTCCACCAATAATTCGCGTATCTGTTACCTCGTTTGCTCGACGTCCGTATATCACTGCAGGGATCTAGCAGAACATTTAGGAGGGTCTGGAATATTTTCCTAACACATGCTGAACTGGACTCCCATTTGGAGCAACCTTGAGATACACTGCACTTGTTTATGTTGGACTTAATTAGTGTTTCTCATTGAATTGTGCATTTGTGTGTTGTATTTATTATTCCATTGTTGACCTAAATTTTTTTTTTCAAGTGGTATGCTCTCGAGGTCGTCCCATTGTCACCAAGTTGGAATCTGATGAGTTAATCCCATGGAAATCGAGGGGAACCCTAAAATTTTATAGGAACACCTATAGCGATTTGGGTATATTTTATAGTAACTCGCGCATTCGCTCTCGGAAAGCACCATTTGGTGAAGTGGAACTAATGATGAGACCACAGATGGCCATCGGATCTACTCATCAATACGTATTTCACGGGTGGCGATTCGATTAGGTATTTTAATATGGTTGCTAATCAATTTATGCTTGTCACAATGCGTATGGTGAAGTGGAGCTTATGGTGACTTCTCAATCAGCTCCAGTTCTCCTGGTTCTTACTAGGAGAACTCCTCAACAAAGAACGTCCGTGCATCGGGAAAAGCTATTGTAACTTAGATGGATTACAAACTGACCCACTAAAAGTGAAAAATTAAAAATCATTTTAACAAAAAAAAAAGACTTCCACAAAAACACTACAAAGTAAAAAATTTCGGAAATCGGTGGCAAAAAACTAAAATACAAATCCAAAAACACTAACTTTCAAAATTAAAGTTGTTTTTCACTTTGTAGTGCTTTTTTCGTTGTCGTTTGTTTTTTTTTGAATAAACTATTAAATTTCTTACAATTAGCGCCTGACCGCGTGTTGTCAACAGCAAGTTCAAATAAATGGTGTCAATTCACTTGGTTTAACAGTAAAAATGGGTGTGCCACAAGGCTCGATATTGGGTCCTTTCTTCTTTTTAGTGTATATTAATGATCTACTCCATTTATTAAAAAATCAACCACAAATGGTGTTATTTGCTGATGACACTTCCTTAATTTTTAAGGTAAATAGACGTGCTACAAATTTTGACGACGTAAATAACGCCCTACTGCAGGTCCAAAATTGGTTCACTGCTAATAATTTAGTATTAAATGGGAAAAAAACTAAGTGCATAAGATTTTCTTTACCAAATGTCAAGGGTAGTGATTGTGAGATAATATTGAATCAGGAGAAACTTGAATTCGTCGAAAAAACAGTTTTCCTAGGGATCACGCTCGACTCAAGGCTACAATGGTGTCCTCATTTAACATCTCTTGCAGGACGGCTCAGTTCGAGCTTATGCTGTCAGAAAAATCCGTCAATTTACTGATGTAGAGACTAGTCTATTTTAGTTACTTTCATAGTATCATGTCTTACGGTATTTTACTTTGGGGACGGGCTGCAGACATCGATTCTATTTTTATTCTGCAGAAAAGAGCCATCAGAGCCATTTATAATCTCCGCAAGCGCGATTCTCTAAGGGAACTGTTTAAGGATATTTACATCATGACGGTGCCTTGTCAATATATCTACGAAAACATCATGTATGTAAGAAAAATTTACATCTTTTTAGCAAAAGAGGTGAAAGACATAATTATAGTACTAGAAATAGGGACCTATTAGTTCAACCAGGTTTCAGACTAGCAAAAGTAGACTCATCTCAATTCCTCCTCTAGACGTTGAACACAAAGGACGTGTGTCGTTTGCTCGTGCATTGTAGTCTGTAATTGGTTGATTGTTGTTATTTTCAATTCCTTGTTACACTTAGCGTGATCTTACCTGAGGGCCCCTCCCACTGGGTGGTCCTTGAAAGAGACATAAATAATAGTGCTCTAAACGCTTCAAAGTGAATTTGAAAAAGTGACTGTGATTCGTCGGACTCGAACCATCACCCAAGTGACTAGTGACCGGACCGCTTACGTATCGCGCCATCGAGACAATTGTCACATCGCCTAAAACTACGGTGCGCTACGAGCTACGAGTGTGAGTCACCGCTGCTACGCTAGCACCGCGCGCGCTGCTACGTCGCGCGCCTGTGCTACGAATCGACAACGTGAACTGTATCGGCTACGCTCTCGCTGCTGCTTGTTATTATTGGTGTTGTATTGTTTATGACGGTCCGCCTGTGTATTATTATTTATATTTGCCTTCAACCCAATATTAATTTTGGTTGTTAACATGGCAGGGATACAACGTACCCCACCCCAAACCCCTAGGACACCGATTTGTAGCATAAGCCAGACCCAAACACGCTCAGAGCCGGATATCACCACGGCCGTAACAGCGGCGTGCGACTATGTAAACACCAGTAGAAATAAACGTCAGCGTAATAATACCTCACCTCAAGGCTGCTCAGCAGAGATCAACTGCCTAGAAACACAGGAGCTACAAGATATTCTTGCAAAGTGGAAGAAAGAGCAGGATGATAGAATTGCGGAACTACTGGCGGATCCAAAAACTTTAATAGCTGAGCTCTCCTCGAATATTAAAGAAATAAAAATTCAAAATGCTAAAATACAGGCATCCAACTCTGAAATACGTAAGTCAAACGCCGATATCGTTCAGTCCATTGATTTTTTTAATAAACAGTTTGAAGATTTAAAGATGGAAGTTGATACATTGAGGAAGGAGCGACGCGAGCAGCAATCCCACATTGAGTCACTTGAACGGAAAATAGTAGATCTTCAACACAAAGCGAGATCGTCGGCCATAGAAATACGTAACATCCCGCAAGCAATTTCCGAGTCAAGCACCAGTCTATTAAAAACGGTGTGTGGCGTAGGCACAGCTATTGGTGTTCGTATTGGCGAAACAGAGCTGCGCGATATTTATCGTCTTCCTGGGAAATCTACCACGTCAACTTCGCCGCGCCCAATAATAGCGGAATTCTCGACTGTACAAACTAAGCAGACCGTCTTGTCAGCCGTGCGTGCGTTCAACAAAGGGAAAGGAAAAGACGATAGATTAAACACTGCAATCCTGGGTTTGCCGGGAGATCGTCATCCGGTGTACATCTCTGAACACCTACCAGCAAACACAAAAAAACTTTTCTACCAAGCCAGAGAGTTCGCCAACAAAAACACCTATAAGTTCTGCTGGATCTCCAATGGCAATATATTCCTGCGCAAGATAGAGGGAGAGAAACAGATTCTTGTAAGCTCTGAAAAATGCCTCACTAACCTGGATAGCCCAAATCACATCATCTGACTATCACTGAATGTTCCTATTTTCTATATTTTTTCTTTAGTATTCATTCCTTGCTTATTTTTTATTATTAATTTAAAATTAACTTTTACACCAAACACACGCGATACACACTTACTTACTTTTATGTTATTCACCTTACATACAATAAATCAACGCACACAAACTACATATAAACAAGTCTACATACTAAAAAACAAAATAATTTATCCCATCACCATACACGCTAATGCAAGTACCTATCAAATTAATACCTACCATAAAATATCAGTAGTTCAAATATTTTTGTTCATAAATATCTTTGTCTATAAGTTTGCTACACAGCATGTAATACTAACCTGTTTTTCCCGACTACGGCGAAAGAAAAATGGAGGTTATAATTTTCCATCGTTTTGCCTCCTTCTTCGTTCAACTTTCTGGCATATCCTAATAACAAATGGCTAATCTAGATATTATTAATGATGAAATTGACGCGCTTCGAATTTCTAAATCGTTCAAGTGTAAACCTGAGAATTGCGCGCAGTTTATGAAAGACCCGACAAAAGGTTTAAAAGTATTACATATTAACATACGAAGCATTTCAAAAAATTTTGATGAAGTTTCGGTGCTTATGCGATTATTGGGTTTCCAGAGCGACGTGCTCGTTCTCACCGAGTGTTGGTTAAGCAAACTTTCACACTTGCCGACCTTGGACGGATTCACGTCTTACTGCACTAAAAACACATATAACCAAAATGACGGGTGTGCTATCTATGTTAAATCTTCCCTTAATGCTGACGTTAAGGAACCGCATTTTGCTGACGCGAACTGTCTTATTTGTCGCATAGAGGATGTTACTATAGTTGCTATTTATCGCCCTCCTTCTTTTAAAAACATTGACAATTTTGTTGACAGCCTCGATAACGTACTCAAATTAACAACTCTTTCCGTGGTCCTGATTGGTGATATCAACATTGATATTAAGGCTGACAACAATGACAGTCACTCAGATGAGTATTTAACCTGTGCTGCCTCTAACGGACTTCTGCCAGCTCATCAGTATCCGACACGGCTCACAAACTGTTTAGACCACATTTTACTTAAAACAAATAAATCCGCCACGACTTTCGTTATTGAATCATCCATAACAGATCACGAACCGCTACTATTGTTTCTACAAACCAGGAGTGCCAACTCAGATGTGACCCGTATTAGATCTAAAATAAACTACGAAGCCGCTATAAAGAATATCAAAACTCATGACTGGTCTCCAATCCTGTCAATGTCGGATCCTAATGATGCTGCAGATGCGTTAATAGGTAATCTCTCCTCTATTGTCCTAAAGCACACCCGGGAACAAACTGTTCCTAGAAGAGAACGTAATCTGAAGCCCTGGATTACGCCGGGCCTCCTTCGCTGTATACGACACCGTGACTGCATGCATGTCAAACTCAAAAAGTCAGATGATAATTTAATATTAAAAATCACCTACAATCGCTATCGTAATTTTTGTAATTCCTTGCTCAAAAAACTTAAACGCGCGTATGAAAAAGAACAGTTTCGTAATGCAAAAAATAATGTTAAAGCTACTTGGAATGTTATTAAGAAAATCTCAGATCTTCAAACTCAATCTTCTCCCTCTATTGACGTGTTACATTTATTTGATAATCCTAAATCCTCGCTTAATCGTCAACAATTTTTTTGCTAGTGTAGGCAGTAAATTGGCATCGAAATTTAAATCACCCTCAATAGTGCCCAATTCTGTATCGAATTCAAATACGTGTAGCTCAATGGCTCTCTTCGAGGTAACCGAAGACGCTGTTGACTCCATTATTTTAGGTCTTAGGTCTGATTGTGCTACTGGGGTAGACTGTATACCATCTAAAATAATAAAGGCCTCGAGATGCGTATTAGTTCCAGTTATTACACATATCTGTAATTTGTCTATAACGGGAGGTGTCTTTCCAACGGTGTTTAAAAAAGCTGTAGTTCACCCCATTCATAAATCTGGTCGCAGAGATGACGTCAACAACTACCGTCCAATCTCGATTCTAACAGCGATGTCAAAGATTCTAGAACGAATACTGAATAAGAACCTGACCAGTTTTCTCAACGCAAACAACATCTTAGCGAATAACCAATATGGTTTCAGAAATGGTGTTAGCACTGAAGACGCAGTCATGGATTTGACTAGTCTCGTGGCTAGAACGCTTGATAGAAAACGCAAATGCCTGGGAATTTTCCTTGATCTGTCAAAGGCGTTTGACACCGTTTCTGCCCAGTTCTTATTGAGTAAAATGGAAAACATCGGTATACGTGGACACGCTTTGAAAATCTTTGCAGATTATCTAAGCGATCGTACCCAAAGAGTGAAAATCGGCCCATATCAAAGTGACGAGCTTCCAATCACATACGGCGTCCCACAAGGCAGCATTCTGGGGCCTACGCTCTTTCTCATTTATATTAATGAACTCTGCAAACTGCCTCTGGAAAATTGTAAGATATTTGCGTACGCGGATGACACCGCCCTTGTTGTAGATGGTGCTGACTGGCCCCAGACATACCAAAACGCAGAGGCTGCACTATCCGCCGTAATGAAATGTTTGGCCGACAACTTGCTCACCTTAAATGTTGATAAATCGGTATATGTTCCATTTTCCTTTCGGTCCAATCTGTGTCCCTCAAACTCCTTTACCTTAAAAGCGCATGCTTGCGGACCCTTAACACAGTGTACCTGCCACTTCCTTACCAAATCCACTTGCGTGAGGTATCTAGTAGTACTCATCGATCAGCATCTCAACTGGCACCCCCATATAGCAAAGGTCACGTCCCGCATACGGAAGCTAATATATGTTTTCAAGAAGTTACGAAACTCTGCTGATAATGAAACGCTAAAATTAGTATATTTTGCCCTATGCCGATCTGTCCTAACGTACTGCCTGCCCGTCTGGGGTGGTGTCACCCAAAATGTTTTTATCCGCCTTGAGAGAGCCCAGAGACCTGTCCTTAAGGTAATGCTCTCTCTTCCCCGTAGGTATCCCACTGTGCAGCTCTATTCCGATTGCAAGGTACTCACGGTCAGGCAACTTTATGTGCTCCTGTCGACTCTACGCAAGCACTCTGGCCGCCCTCCAAAGGAACCAACTGGCAGACTTAAGCATAACGTTTTTCCTCGCGAACGCCATAGAACTGCCTTTGCCAAACGCCAGTTCTACGTTAATAGCATAAATATGTACAATCTACTAAATAAAAAGCTTAAAATTTTTTCGTGTCCTAAATATAAATGCAAAAACTTACTTAGAGATTATCTACTAACACTGAGTTGTGATGACACTGAGGATCTTCTGCTGGGTAATTTAAAATGATAAGGTACAATACATATAAATATTAGTCTAAATCTTACCATATACGGATATTTACTGGTTTCACCCTATTCTTTCTCACTACACAGACACACACGCACACACACCCTCACACATACACGCACTCGGACCCTACATTTATTCACCTCACCACACAGTTAAAAGTTATTCATTTTGTGTTTTATTTAACTAAATTATATTCTGTTTTCTTTTAGACCATTTGCTTGTTGCTTTAACGTCCCGATTTATTATATTATGGCTTGTCTAGTCTATTTCGGAGAATCACTGACTCCTAAGACACAGGCACATACACCTAGTTTAGGAGTCAGGGAAATAAAATTTTTGTGATCTAGTTATAAGCCTTATGTCCTCTTAGTTTTTACTCCTTGTACTGTTATGGCTTTTGGAAAATAAAGAATTATTTATTTATAATTATTTATCTTTTATGGGGTACTGTTTAAAATGTTATAATAAAATACCTCCCCACATTCTTCAACTGAATGAGACAAAATTCAAGTCATGTATAAAACGCACACTATGTAGGCAGGCATATTATAAGTTAGGAGATTACATCGCTGATAAAAATGCCTGGCTCAATGCTGGTCCTGCTCCACAACCACAACTAATTGATTAACACTTAAAAATACTGTTGGAGCTGCTGAAGATTGTAAGACTATCTTTGCATTGTATAAACTCAATTTCCTTTGTATTGTATAACTGCATAGCACAGATGTACGATGTATGATGTATGTATGTGATGTAGATGTGTGTTCTATGTACTATTGAGCTACCATTTACCGGGTAATATGTTTTTCATTGACTAGAATGTGCCCTGGCGGCTGATAGTATGTCATGCTCGCTCAAGTGTCTCGCTGACGGTGGCGTGTGTGTTGGATCATTCGGTTCCCTACAAAATGGTTGACCTGGATGGTGCTGATCCATGCGTCATGTTCGTGAACGGGCGCCGTCAGTTGGGGCTGGTCATCTTTTAGCTGCCACGGCTTATTTTTAATTATTTTATTTTTGGATTGTTATTTTGTTACTATTTGCTGTACTCTGGACACTTTTAACGCGTACTTGATTTTTATTTATTTTTTACATCGTTCTCACATATTTATAAATTTAACATATGATGTAACTAATAATTTTGTAAAAATATTATTTAAAAAGAGTGTCCATGGAGTTTCTTGCCCGTTCTTCTCCATAGGTACCTACTACGCTTTGGAATGGGCAACTAGCTTCATTTTTTCCTGACTGACCGACTTCTTGACAATTCAAAAGTGCCTGTAAATGGTTTAATTGAAATAAATGCTTTGAGTTTGAGTTTGAGTTTGAGTCGTCGTGGTACGTGTGATCGGACGCAAAGTAGGATGTGCATTAAAATTGCCTCTACTTAACGATAATCAAATGCATGTCCGGAGCACCGCGGGCAGGCAACCACCTTTTTCATGCTCTTATTTTTTTTAAAATTAAGGTTAAGACGAAAATAAATGATGATTCCTGCTACTCAAATTGGCATTGAACTTTTATATTATTGAAATGATTATGGTTTAAATTGCGACTAAACTTTCGCACCTGGCAATGCAACAATTAAGTATCTACCTAGGTAATTAGTATTATTCTGACCTAGGCCTTCTCCTAATAAAAGCGATCGTCACGTTCATTGGTTCGGCAACCCCGAATGCGTCGTCAGACTGACAAAGGGCGCTTTCCGGTTTATAAATGAGCCGAAGATCGTATATTCGTGTAACGGTCGCTTTCTATTAGGACGAGGTCTTTCAGTTAAACGATATATCTCGCCATTTCTTACTAGTTAATCGTGAATTATGTGTATTATGTAAACATCACAGGTTTCTCTTACGATCTAAAAAGGTCGGGAAACTCGAAGTGGAAGTTCTAAGAATACGCTCTGTATTCTCTTGGAATAATTTATTTGTAGAGGAACATTTTGTTTTCAAAATGTTGTCAAAATGTGTGTGTTAATTACAGCAGCTTTATATTGCAGAAATGTATATTCAAAAACTCTGTTTAGTCTTATAATAATTAATGTTCGTTCGTTTTTTTCATTTATATTCGTTTGCTGAATGAATGTTCGTTACGTAACAAAAGTACGACTTATTTTTTAATTCGCAAAGCGAATGCTCGCTGTGAGTACCGTCCACATAAACCGCTTTTGATTGATTAAAACGACTGCTTGAAATAATAAATGATAAAGTCACCGTGGAGCCAACGAAACAGAAATATTTTCTAACGTTCAGAAATCTAATTGTAAAAGGTTTACCTACCTATTAGAGCGTACCTTCTTAGCAGGTTCAGTACCTACCCTTTGCTTGCCAAAGCGTATGTGTTTGATTGAACTCAAAGACCACCCGGTAAAAATGAGTTTTGGAAAACGGGATAAGTATTAATTAGTACAAGGTAGATACCTACTACGCAAACAATATTTCTAAGAGGATTGGGCGGTATTTATCCAACAGTGGTGCAAAATCATCCGATAAGAGTATTGAACCTGCCTTAGAAATCGCACCAACCACCGCACCCTCATTTGCAGATAAGCAACATTCATTCATGCTAAAGAGGTATGAGGAACAGGGTGTAAAGTTCACTCATACTCCATAGAAAAGGGAGGATCCTCCGAACAGACGGGTGTCGTGTCTGGTGAGCAACTGCCCAATGATTCATGTCGGGCCGTTGTATATATGCTAGTTGCGTAAACTCTGCTTGCGAGATGCAGGGTTTCGTGTGACGTCAGAAAGACGCGTAGTTCGCATGTTGCGCAACAATGGTTATCTGCAAAATAATGAAGATGCGGTGTTACTTTTACGGTAATAGTACCTATAACAAATTCACTATATTATAGCTTTTATTTAACCTAAATGATACCCGACATCGGCCAGAGACTAGTAATTGAAGCTCATTTTAAATTACACATTTCTAACGGGCCTATTAGTTAGAAAAAGTATTTTCACCAAGATTTTCTTCAATAATAGTACAACTATTAAATTCGTTCTGATGATTGCTAGAGTTATTAAAGATGAACAAAATTGAAACTTACAATTACAGGCCAATTCCCTAACTGAGGCTGAAACTTTTTAACCTTTTAACCGCTTACGTCGGATTGGACAGAAATGGACACGAAAATATTTGTCGGATTGACAAATATTTTCGTGTCCATTTCGCCAGGGTCGTATATTTACGACCAAATACCACAGCTCGTTTAATTTAATTTTTTATTAATTAAGCTGTATTCTATCAGGTTATATTTATTTTTAGAATCACTGTGTCGGGCGCTGGGGGCACGACAACTGATATGAAGTCGGGCGGTTAAAAGGTTAATCAATGGAAACTGAACAAATTCAGATTGAAATAAGCATTTTAATGGACAAAGATCAAACATTGTATTTTTGAAAATCGTTATTAAATGCATAATTATTTCCAAAGGACATTAAACCCTACCTAAAAAGTAGCTACAGGTGAATAAGAAAATGAGGCGTCCAACTTGGACACGGGGCAGAAATATCCGCCGAGATTCCGTAATATCCGGCCATACTTCTCTGATAAAAGAAGGGCCCTCGTTCCTGATAGTAATAAGTTCCCATAATCACTTATCTGATGTTTAATTGCAAGGAAAATATCTATGAATTTGAAAGTAAAGCTTTAGTTTTAAAACGTAAAAAAAAGTATTTTATAACTAACTTTAATACTTCCCAAATATTTCCGAAATTATTAACAGAATCGTTGATGGTCCGAAATTACTGAGCGTTTGAAGATCGTAAATAAAATCTACAGAAAATTGGGATAATTGGGTATTCCTTTAATCGTATCTCACAATGGAATAAGGATTTCATTACATTAATTAATCCCATAGCTTGGCGAGCCACTGAATTTGAATAATCAAGCAACTCGTTACTCTGGGAACTTTCAATAGGAACGATTATTATCTCCCGATTAATCCTTTGAATACAATATTCTGCCACATTGTTACAGTGTTTTAAGTAATTATAACTCCCTAACAGCTTAGAGTAATTAAATGACCCGAGAATCATAATAATGAGAAGGTAATTATCTTCTCATAAATGCGCGCTCTTTAGTGAAACTTCACAAAACAGTATATCAAAAACAATTTGTTTCTTCTAACACCACAAATCACATAGCAAGTTGAATGCCGTAATTACAGAAACAATTAAAATCCGTTGTGCCTTGCGTGGATCCACGTTACGTCCTTGCGTGGAGTTAATGTGTTTAGCGCTTAACGTAAGTATTTAGTGGTGTGTGGTACACGCGAGCCTTTTTGAAATATCGTAGTCTATCGTAAAGTTTTAGTTCTGGTAGTTTCACATGACAAGAAGTCTGTTCGCACTGAAAAAAATAATTTCTTACTAGACCATATTAAAGCGATTTCATTAAGACTTACTGACTTAAACGGTAAGAAGAAATGTTTGTAAAACAATAAAGCACAAGACAGTAACGTTTAATGATTGAACATACCATTGACTGAAAAAAAACGTTAAAGTTAAAACGTTAAAGTTTACTGTCATGACGGTAACATTTTGCTTGAAGCTTTAACTGTTTTCAGACCAGTAAAAAATACTGTTTAGAACGTTAGGCTCATATAGAACTGTTTATAACAGTTCAGACCAATGTTTTTTCATCAATATTTACTGCTTATTTCTTTCAGTGCGTGTTTCATGGAGTTTCAGAGGACTGAAAGTGTAAAATCCCAGTTCAAACAAATTCTCCTGAGTTTATCTAATAAGTTTTTTGGTAGCAGCCCAGAGCTTGTGAATTCAAATAGCTGTTTGTTCGTCTCCTGTCTCGTTGGATTTAACATAATCGTCTTCAAATTATACTTGGAGAAAACAAACGTATACCTATCCCATGGCGTAAATTGGGCGACATATGTAAGGATAATGCCCCAAATATGCTCGCGCGTAAAATCATAAACAATGTTCAGCCATAGGATATTCCCTGAAAACTAGGTACATTAATAAAAGAAATAAGTTGGAGTGTTAGTTATATTTACATAATTACACAATATAACTTTACTTACCTCATAAGATATTAAGTAATCGTGCTTCAAACTTGTTATTATGCAAAAATATTTTAGCTTAAGTACTTATCATGAACCCAGATAAAAAAGCAGTAAAAAAAAAAAGGTTGAAGGAATTTTTTTAAAATAGTTTTGCGTTAGGCATACTAACGGTATTTTGTAAAAAGAAATCGATACGGATATTTCTAAGACAGACAATTTACGATTTTATGTAACACTAGCTTCTGCCGGCGACTTCGTTCGCGTAAACTTCACCCCGTCGCATCGTATCGCCTACCTGCGCTATTACTTCCTTTTCGCTAAGCGTTCTTTGTACCTTTTTGGTTTTGCTCTGCTCTTGAGGGACCTAGCATGAAGTAGCCTATAGCGTTCTTTAAGAATTGAACTATCAAATGCAAAAATATTTTTTCAAATATGACTGGTAGGTACGAGTAGTTCCAAAGATTAGCGCGTTCAAACAAACTCTTCAGCTTTATTATTAGTATAGATAGATAAAAGTTTTCTAAGAAACGGTAAACAAAACAAAATAATATCCCAAATTGTTCGAGCTACCGATATCATAGTTGTAACACATTATTGTATTTCCTCTGTCGACAAAGGAAACCAAATAATCTTATTTGAATGGAAGTAATAGCTTATCCATTTGGATGACGATACACATATAAAAACTCGACATAAAAGCCGGTTTTATGATCGGGCCGGGCCTTAACTTTCCTATCCTGTCGTGTCGATACAAAATAACACAAATCTATTTTTAACAAAATATTTGAAATAATATTTTATTTTTATTTTTTAATGGTTTATTTCTACTTGCATACTTATCTAATACCTACAGATTAATACTCATTTGTTGAAAACTTTACGTATACTAAGGTAATGGATGTAGTAACGGAGAAAATTGAATCACAGTCCTTTTATAATGCAGCTTTCAACATAAGAACATTTTAAAATAAAAGTACATAAAAAAACCGGTCTAGGGTTCCGAACCACCGTACAATATTTAACACTACATATTATATTTTAAAAATTTTAAATTTAGATACCTTAATGTTATTTTTACCCGACTACGGCGAAGCAAAAACTCCTTTTTGCTCAAAAACAATCAATCAATCATAACCGTCCTGTTATGATCTTTATTATTTGTTGTTAAAGCGGTCATAGCAGTACACACTGAAAGTTTCCACTGTCTACCTATTACGCTTCAAAAGACACAGCCCTGTGACAGACGGACAGATGGACAGACGGACAGCGGAACCTTGGTAATAGGGTCCTGTTGACACCTTTCGGGTACGGAATCCTAAATAGCATACATTATTCGTATACTCAATCAATAGCCATGAGGTGCGTTTTTTTTATATTTCGAGCTTAACACTGTTTGTTCACCATGCCGGAAGTTGCTCGTTGTTCGACACCAGAGGGCGATTTTATGGGATTTATATTTCTATTAGATCATGGCTACTGCGATAGTAAAACGGTTTGTTATCTTCCATGTAGGTGGCACATTTATAGAGATATAGAGAGAGTAAGTGGCTGAAAAGGCTGCTAATTGGGGTTGCGAGACGCTGTTGATGTTTTTTGTTAATGTTTTTTTTGTTGATGTTTTTTTTGCATTGATGATCCAGGGTTGCTAGATGTGGTATTTTAGTTCAGCCCAAAGGAGGACCGGACAAAATAGTCCCCACGACCAATAACAATCAAACATTATGTGTAATATAGAGCAATAATTACTATGGTTGTTCATTTCAAATCGATGTGTGAAGAAAGATATGGCGATGTTTCGTACCTGGACGGTAGGTGACGGAATATTTGAATAGTTAATCACTTCTAGTGGTCTTATTGTGAATATTCGCAAACTTATGCATTCCGATGATAACGAAATAATATGATACCATCGAGCTGGTCAGATTATAGACCTGCATGCTTGATAACGGAACCTTTGAATCATACCATTCATATCATATCTCGAATCATACAGTATTTCTGAAACAGTAAAAACACCCAAAATTCTTCAAGAACTTTTTCCTCTCCAAAGATTTCTCCAAGAGCCAAATTTATTTTAATCTAATATGGCAGCCTTGTGGTGATCGGTGATTAGTATCGATTTTTGGACAAAAGAGAATGTCCGTGCATAAAAAGATGCTTGTATTTTCCGGTATCAAAATCCACTGCGTGTAACGTGTGTACTGTTATTTTCTTGTTTTACCTTAATTGATTAAAAATTTAAGAGAAGAGAAATAAAAAGCCTTGAGAGTAACTTAAGCTGAATCACAGAGCAGGGACCATCAGGATTAAGTACCTACAGTGACTGAAAATAAAATCTGGGTGGTGATAAAAACAATTATTCTTTTTTATTTTTACAATCACATTGCTATCAACATTTTACCGAACGTAACTACTGAGAGAGGCCTGTGTTCAGCACGCAAGCATCTTTCCAATGATCCGTCCTGCGAATCTAATGGATGCACCAGCGGATTTTCACCTCTTTTCTTTTTTTCTTGTTTATTGTATCACTAGCTTTTACCCGCGGCTTCGATGTCGGAAAATATACCACGACTACGTACTACCGGGATTAATTGTATCCTATATGTTCCTATAGGTTATAAACTATCTGTGTGCCAAATTTTATCCAAATCCGTTCAGTTATTTTTGCGTGATAGAGTAACAAATATCCAAATACAAACTTTCACATCTATAATAATATTAGTACCTAGGCTTTTATACAAATTAGTTATGATTCAAAGCAGTGAAGGTATACCAAGACTCTCACCAGGCAATTTAGCGAATTCATCGTGTCATTTAGCATCTACACAGAAAGATCCATTTGTCTGTAACAGTGACGTACCCTTAATCGATGTTACGAGATGCTCGAGGTAAGTGATGGTGTATCATTATAGTCAGAACTCGACGGCAATAAAGGACTTCCTTTAGGTACTCTCAATTAGATCAAATTCATTTAAAAACTTTATATTAGGCGTGAAGCTCTTTGTTATGATGACGTATAACAATGGCTTAGAGCACAAGGTATTCAAAACCAACCCATTTCGTTGCTACATTAAATAAAATATGTTAGGCTGCATGTCAGCTAAGCTACTTAACATTCATGAAATGGAATATTAATATGTTTTAAGGGCTTTAAATGATATTTCTCTAAAAATATTTCGATAAACTTTATATATTGTAATCAGTACGTCATTTGATAAAAATATGATTCCTAACTCCTGGAAGCGGTTGTTAGAGTATAGAGGTCCATACCTCTAACCTCAGGGTACGGGTGTAAAGTTCACTAATTCATTCCATAGAAAAGGGAGGATCCTCCGACCAGACGGGTGTTGTGCCTGGTATACGATATAGATATATGCTAGTCGCGCGAACAACTTTGATTGTGCGATGCAAGATGTTGCGTAACGTCAGTGTGATACACAGTTCGCATGTGGCGTTGTAGATGCCACCACAAGCGAAAGGCCAGTTCTTATCAAAAATTGCCGTGGGAGCCTTGAAATCGAATAAATAAATAAAACATGATATTACTTTTTATCGTTTTGTTAAAACGGTTTTCCTTATACTTATCATGTATTTGTGCATATTTTTCCAGTTTGTACCTATCTGTAGTCGTTGAAGATAAAAGTCCTACCGCGACTTTGCGTCGCGTAGAGAAGAGGGTAAAAAGAGGGTATTTTGTTATCAGCCTATATATTGTGTTCCTTTTTATATTTTATTTCACTAACAAGAAAGGATCACATTTTGTCTTAGTAAGCTTCCTAGTGTAATGTGGGTCCAATGAACGTGCAAGGTAACTCAAGATTAATTATAATTAATTTGACAGGAATCTGTCCTTTTCTTAATGAAATAGAAAGAAAAAGATGCACTGAACTTAAATTTAGTTTAGTTTGTGAACAACAGAGTCGGCACCAGTGTCACTCTTTTTTTTTTTTTTTTTTTTTTTGTGGATGGGAGATCATCCAATGACCCCTCCCGCTCTGGGTGGAGCAGAAGGGAGTGTCAGACTCTTACTGACTAAAACCCACCCGTGTTCCTTCCTTAGCCCTTTGTGTTCCGGGGTAGCGGTAACCCTTTCGGACAATCCCGCTGCCCCGGCAGGCTTCGGCCCTTTCGAGCCCCTTCCTTATGCTGACATCTCTTTGAGGCGCGCGTGGAACACGTACGCGCCGTCCGGCACGGGCCTGGTCCTGATCGGACGGAGAGTTACCCATTACTCTCCGCCCGCAGGCCCGCGCCTACGGTGGCCGGGAGTCGTCTCGCGGCTCCCGACGCCCGAGGCGTCTCCCGCGGCGGCTGGGACGTGAGGCCCTCTCCCTCAGCCGTCCCGCCACCTCCTTCGCTAGCATGACTGCTTCGCAGAAGGAGGTGACTGCCTCCCACTCCCTCTCGCCCCGGACTATGGCTCGAACCAGGGCCGGGCGCGAGAGGTCGCCGCCGCTGCCGATCGCCTCTGCGAGAACACGGCGGTGCTCCGCCCAATTGGGGCAAACCGCCACCGTATGTACCACCGTGTCCTCCGGGCGACCCTCGCAGTGGTGACACCCGGGCGTTTCCTCCCGCCCGATGGTGTGCAGGAACCTCCCGAAACACCCATGTCCGGTGAAGACCTGCGTCAGGCGGTAGGTGAGGGCGCCGTGGCGCCTCTCTAGCCACTCCTCAAAGAGGGGTCTTACCGCCGCTATCGCGGCGTGCCCGCCAGTGTCACTCTTATTCGAACTTTTCGGTGGTTACTAGTAACTTCGTAACAAAACTAGATGGCGCCACTCGCTGCGCCGTTATATACATTCTATTTCGCGCCCGGCTCGTGCCGAATCATGCCGACCTCAACTTGTCAGTAGCAGCTCGTGTCATAATGAAATAATTTAATTGTAACGTTATATCGTTATTTTCTAAAAAATCAATGACAACAATAAAATGTCAAGTCAAATCACAGACTTAATAGTGTATGAGACGTCCTAGGTTACTTCATGTGAATTATCGGCGGCATCCGTACACTGACTTCTGGGCCACCATCTTCCGGCTAATCCGGGCATCATTGACCTCCGCTCCGGGTACATATTTTACTCGCGTGGCCCCGTTGAAGTCGCTACGGGTCTGACGAATCCATCTGGCTACCGTCCCCTTGCGCCTGCAGCGTGGCACACCGCTGCGCTCATCGACACATCAAGCTGAGCCAGGAGAGTACTGCTACCAAATGAATTCAAGAAAATTTTGTGATCATAATCATACCTCGTTTCTTTTCTTTTAAGAAAAATATACTTTTATATTGATTATAATGACACTTTACGTGGTTTTATTTAATCCCCACCAGCTACGGCGTTAAATTTTTCGTGCTAGCGTGCATTCGTTGTTAAGTGTTTCGTATTAGTAAACATAAGGGGCGACGTGTTATTCAGTGTTACACTTTTCTAATTCAGGTAATACACCCTTTTCCGTCACATAATATCTTATGATTATTATGGTTTATCAAGACGAGAAACCATTTTATAGTGAGTAAACAAACTCATTGAACGGTCACAAAATCATGGCCGTAAAATAGAGTGAACGATTATTGGTAAGTAGGTACAAGATATTATCGCCTCTTATAAATATCTATTTTATTAGAGTGTAAGGTAAGGATATATGAGCAAATCACATTTGGGTTTATCACTCCGTCATAACTGTGGTAGGATAGGGCACACCTTCGTGACTATGAAGGTCACAAAAGAGCCTTACATTGAACTCCGATTTTACGAGTGTTATTTATACTTTCCTCGCTTTAGCCCAGGTTCGCAAGGGCGCATTTTTCCCGCGGCGATCTTTTTTTTCGTACATTGGATTTTCATTACACTGCTTAGTGCTGAGGGTAGAAAATCCAACTGTGTTTTTTGACGCACTGAAATGCACCCAAAGGTTTACGTCCGTGCGAACGTTAGGTTAACGGTAGATAACAGTAGCTATAAATATTTATCAAAGTTAATTGCAAACTTATCACTTCGTTACTAGAGTGGTTCCAGTTCAGTGCATCAATTATTGCAAAATAATATTTTCAATAGGGAAAAATATTTCTGCTAGTACACAGAACCTACTTAATTTATATCCATTGTAAAATATCTAATTAATTAATAAAAATAACAAAATTAAATCTTAACTAATACTATAAACAAACTAAAATATAGCGTCGAAACATTCATCCACATCACTATCGACTAGTAATGTACCCAAGAGACTGGCGGCATTACCACGTTGTATGGCAATGCTTAGGCTAGGAAAAATTCGTTGCAAACTACGTTTTGCTAACAGCTACCGAGCTGAGTACCTACCTGCGATACAAGTCAAGCTTTTGAAGCACATTCGTGCAGTCACTTGTACTAAAGTAGTGGTACTTTAAGCCTGATTGAACTTGAAATGAGAAAGGAACAAAGAGAGCATACACCAAACTTCTCCTGGTTGTTCAAAAATAGTTCAGTCAGTCTTAAAAAGATGTTAATACCTAAACATCGATAAGAATTCATTTGATTGTCTAAAATGTTTGCCCTATAATAATGTATATGTTTAGCCTCAGAACTCATTGATACAATATTAAGGAACACAAAACTGTAGACAGTCAAATTAATTGTTGTCTATGCATAAGTACATGTTTTTGAGAGTCGCGTCTCCGGCTAAGGGATAAGAGGACATATACATGATAAAATTTTTACCATTGCCACCATGAACCACTAATGCCAATAACCGTAACCATAAATTCGGCATTTTTTTTTTTATTACCGTCGAAAAGTTTCTACGCTAGGGGTCTGGGAATCTTATTTATGCTGAATTCATAGTTACAGTTTGCGCACTGGTTATTGTTTTTCCTGTATAAGTAAATGTTTTTGAGGCTGACTGTGTCTATGCGTAGGTATAGTAGACTTTTAGCGCTTTGCAATGGTACATTTTTGTTTCCATTACCTGCTTGTGGCATTTCTCATACCAATACATAATCTAACATAACATTACTCCTGTAAAACCCGAAAGGTTATGTTGCATTTCAGGTACACCTATATTTATCTAGTAATTTTTCATGAAACTAACACACTAATCTGCCTATAACCACTGGTGGGACACAGGCCTCCTCTATGTAAGAGGGAGTTCTCCATAAGCCATCATGCGGGCCCAGTGCGGCTTAGTGGATCACATGTCTTTGAATTTTGAGTTCTAAGACATGCTGGTTTCTTCACGACGTTTTCTTTCACCGTTTTGAGAGCATTGGTGATGAAATTAAATACACAAAGTAAAGTTCCTGCCTGAGTTCGAACTCACGACCTACAGCTTGAAAGAAAGGGACAATACCATTGAGCCACAACTGCTCTCTTATGTTTAAGTCCCATATATTAGGGAGCGAGCCTGTTGCCATCAACGGATTCAAATAGTAAGTTTTATAAATTATATTGAAGCTACATCTATTTAGAAGTGCAAAGGGACTAGGAATCCACGGAAAAGCCCACAGCTCTCAATATTGAGTTATGCGTTTCTGATTGTCTGTTGATTGCAACCTTCAGTGTTACCGGGACACAAAGGATTTACGGTACGCTTGCACGACCTACCTCGTTAGCGTGCTATGTAGAGAACATCGGTATGCAGCTGCTATTGCGAAACAATCGCTAGTTCCGTGCATTGGAAATAGTGTGTGTGTGTGTGTGTGTGTTAAACTTCATTCAAGCATTGCTACACTAGATTTATATTTACCTGCTCACCGTTATTAATAATATTGACTTTTGACTAATAAGAACTCCTTTTAGGGTTACTAAAAGGTTGACTGCTTCATTGGTCTAGTGGTCGCAAGCGTTACCGCTGTGCAGGAGGTCCTGGGTGCGATTCCCAGGTCGGGTAAAGCGTTATTGGGTTTTTCGATCCAGAATTAAAGAAGAAAGAACAGTTCGTAGTCTGGATTTGTGTCCCGTTGATGGCAATACGCTTGCCCCCCTATTACATTTAACATCAACATAACTGATGAACTGTGGGTGTACTATAGGTACACCACTGCCCAACCCTTTGGGGAACCAAGGCGTGATGATATATTTAAAAGATTTTCCCTATTTTTTTTTAACATTAACATGACTCTAAAATAATTAAGTACATATAAAGTTATTCGATTGGTACAATATAGCTCACATAACATTTTAGGTGGTAAGGCAGGGAGGTGAGGAGTGGTGGTAAGGGTTTTTTTAGGTGGACTGACGACCTCGTGAAGGCCGCAGGAACCCGTTGGATGCGAGAAGCACAGAACCGGTCGAAGTGGAGGTGCTTGGGGGAGGCCTATATCCAGCAGTGGACGTCTTTCGGCTGAAATGATGATGATGAATATTTTATACATCCTTTCGAGAACAATATAGTACCTACCTACTTATTAAAACACTAAGATTTTCTACTCATTGATTTTTCCTCGTAGTTTTACAAAATAAATAGAAAATGTGTAATAACTAGGATCTTAAATAATTTAACAATCAAGTAATATAAAAAAAAGTATAGCTAATTTGGATTTAAAATAAGAAAAGATCAAATTACATATGCCAACATCCCTTTACCTAAGTCCCGCTTCTGATTCCAAAGTTCTCCGTTCTGCCCCAATCCGAGCACACTCAACCAAATCGTGGTAGGTGTCCTCCCCCATATTGCAAATCAGACAGTTTGGGGTGTCAACAACCTTCATAAGATGCCCGAACGCATTATTTATATATACTTTATTGTACACCAGAAAATACATAAAAAAAAAATACGATTATTACTACAAAAAACAATGGGCGGCCTTATCGCTTTCTGCGATCTCCGGATGCGCCCGGATCGCAGGTGCATGCTTGTTACTAACTATTCATCTGTACTTCAGAGAACCAAGGAATCGTTGGTAATTCAGACTGAATTGTTCTGTACCATCTAACCTTCCCACACCACCTTCCTCCCTCTCATAGAGAGGAGGCCTTTGTCCCAGCAGTGGGAACATTATAGGCTGATTATGTTATGTATATAACCTTCTCTTCAGATCTTTTGTCAAAGTATTCATTACTTTAAGGTTATCTATACTTATAATAAATCTGTAGAGAGGTCAATTCTGTACATGAAATATATTTCCAAAATAACTATCAGCGGGTGATTAGTGATCGTTACTGACGCCAAAAATGCAATCAGTAAAATTTTTGTCTGTCTGTCTGTCTGTCTGTATGTTCGCTATAGAAACAAAAACCACTCGACGGATTTCAACGAAACTTGGTACAATTGTTCTTCATACTCCTGGGCAGGTTATAGTATACTTTTCATCACGCTACGATCAATAGGAGCAGAGCAGTGAAGGGAAATGTTGGGAAAACAGGATTTCTTTTTAGGTGAAGTAGTAATAGGTTAGTAGTAGTTAGTTAGTAGTAGGTAAGTTTTGGTTAATTTATGTTCAGTTTTTTTTAATATTAAGTAGGTAAAAGCGTAGGTACTTTTGTTAATTATAGGTATAGGTATTATTAATTATAGTAGTTATAGGTATTTAGTTTTAAGTGAAGTAGGTTTTATTATATATTATTTTATATATTAGACGTAGTTATATATTTTTAGTTATTCAAGCCCCAAGCGGACGCCGGCGTCCGCCCGCTATTGTCTTGAAAAACGCGTTGAATGAGAAATACGCGTTCTCAAGAATCGGCAGAAGAAAGAGCACATCGGTTAAACTCTATGAGAGTTAGTGCCTCAATTTCCGGAAGTCATTATTCCACGCGGACGAAGTCGCTGGCAAAAGCTAGTATATCATAAGGTTATATGGTCCACATCTTATTGCAAATCGTTTTAACATCTCTTACTCATTGGTTCTAAAAGTAGCCATTTAAATGTTTACTCCGTGCTCTAATTTACGATGACCTATAAAAGGACGCGCGGGAATTAATGGCTTTATTGCGTCGCCTTGACATATCGTCCGATTTCATGATTCTTCAGTACAAAGATACTTGTAGATTTGCTAATAATAGACCTGGAGCTTGGATTAGACCTTTGAAAAGGCTAAACTACCTAATACGTGCGGATTTAATCTATTTCCTAGCAGTGGGTAAATCAATCTTGTAGTTGACGCCACATCATTCGAGTTGTTTTTCTTTCTAAATTCTTAATAATTATAATGGAATGGGTTTGAAATCCGTCTGTTTAATTTCCATTGCAATTCACTTTCAGTGGCGAAGTATGATGGCTCGATTTTTTATAGAAATAAAGTCTTGCATTAAATCAATCTTTAAAACATTGACAGCTGACACCATACTTAATGAAAACAAAACGTATGCGGTCGGGCGCACACACACACAGAACACACAATTCACACCTTCTCTCTTGTATACTCGTAATAGAGAGAAGGTGAGAATTTAATACGCGTTTTTAATACAGAGCCATCTACGAGTGGTATACGTTTTTAGAAGCTCTCATGAAATTGTCACCATCTTGAATTTTTATTTTGACCTCACTATCGGCTTTAGCACCCTCGAAAACCATGTAAACTATTTCATTCGACAGAAAAAAAGGGAAAGTCACATAACGCTTTTATATGCTATTCACGTGACGATTTTTATCAGTAAACCCGTATGTTTACTGATAAAAATCGTGCTTGCCGAAGCAAGCCGCGTTAAAAAACTTCGTTCCAAAAATATCTTATTTGATAAAAGCTCAAGTTTCTTAATACCTTCATCATGACTGTGATTTGTGGGATAGCATGACACAGTGATAACGCAGACATATTAATGAGCTTTCTCGCAGATAGTGATCGATGTCTGTCTCAAATTCGTAACTTCGTACCACATCCAGTGAAACGTAACCACTAGTCTACTTTTACCGACTTATAGGAACATTTCAGAGCAGCCCCGTGGCCCAGTGTTAATGGCCTTAAATTATGAGTTGTAGGTCGTAACTTCGAACCTAGACAGGTGCTTTAGTTTGTGTATATTATTTTATCACAACTGCTCTGAAAACGTTGAAGGAAAACATCGTGAGGAAACTGACATGTACTAGAACGAAATTCGAAGACATATGACATTTACCAACCCGCACTGGGGCCCGCGTGGTGGATTATGGATGACCCAATCCCTCTCACCAAGAGGAGGCTGTGCCCCAGCAGTAGGAACATTATGACGGATTATGTAAGTACATTTCCGTAATTTAATTATGTTAATGTAGTATGTATTAGGTATTTCTACGATTTTCTTCTGATGGCGCGGCTAGATTCCATCGATGCGGATTGAAACGCAATCTGCCATAAAACAAGGGAAATTGATTTTTATAAATTCGTAAACTAAGGTTATTTTTTTTATTGGGCATCCATACTATTATAATTATAGTAGTTTATAATATAAATTCGAGAGTAACTCTTTCCGTCTATCTGTTCCGTTTTCAGGCCTTACCGGCTGAAAGGATTTTGATGACATTTGGCACACTGGTAAACCTTGTGTGCCAACCAGGTAAATACTTTTATGTTGGTGATACGTTCCCGTGGGATAATCTCCGACCTCCACGCGGGTGAATCCGCGGGCAACAACTAGTGTCCTATAAACTAAAGTGGTTCGGATTCCACAAATTGCTTACAAGTGCATTATCAACAAATGTCGTTATCAAGTATGATTTACCTCTGCATCAGTGAAAACTGTTTACACGTAAACATTGTAACACGGGATTTAACTATTTTCCCATGTATGTTGCAAGACATAACAAAGGAATAGCATCAAGAGATTCGTCAGTAAGTAATCGCAGGGATAAGTACAGCTTCTTAAAGTATAGTATATACATATAGTCACGACTAGTGTCGAACTAGTCACTACTAAATCGACAATAATTTATTTTATTGTCTACAATCTTTGTTCCATAATATTGTATAAATGTGTAACCACAAAACATACTAGACATTGGGTAGGTACTTAATCGTAGCTACACATGATACAGTATTGTGGAACACAAATTATGGGCAATCAAATGAATTGTTGTCGATTTGTACATATCTTTTTGTAGGCCACTGTACTCAAACATATCGATGCTATGATCTATGGTCCTTATGAGTGATATTATAGATTATGGTAGATTATAGTTACTGCAATAAAGCTGCAATGTGTTTAAGTACCTACGGTCTACTTAAACATATTGCAGCTTTATTGCAATAACTATAATCTACCATAATCCGTCAACCATTAGGTGTACTTACACAAGGATCATTGCACATGACTTCTGTAGTTTCTGCTTATCCTCATGAAAAACAGGCGTGATTTTTGTTTTCACGAACTATGTGATTAAACATGCCATTATAATCACCTCCTATAGGCCCACTATCATAAAAAGCCCTTTCCAATTCACCTCGACACTAAAATAGCTGTGGTTTAATATCGAGGGGAATTTTAATATCGAGGGGAATTTAAATGGGCGAAAATAGCTGCGTTTTATTACTGCCACTTGTTTACTAGACAGATGGTACACTCCAAACAGTTCAAGTATCAATGTTTCAGCTCCAGTGTATTTCACAATTATTGAAATTTAATATATTGTACCATCGCGGCCTATTCCGCCTGATTACTTAAATTTTTTTTCGCTTAAATCCTGCGGCGGCGGCAGAGGCGGATCTACTTAAAGGCTTTTTGGGCTGCAGTCCAGGGCCCCGTGGATATAGAGGGCCCCCAACCTGAACTGAAAACAATAGACGATATTGTCAATAATAAAAATTATTTTGAATTTAAAAAAATCCGATCATAAGGTTGATAAGATGATTATAGATTTAAATAATAGAAGCCAAGCCTATGAGACATATAGCAAAAAATTTAAATTTTTAAATGGATTTGCAATACAAAAATAAAGAACACATAGATCTGGAAAGTGTACGTAATATTATTGATTATTATGCACACGGTTGTAGTGCCAGTTGTTAAGGATAAGACAGGTGACTCCTCAGACCTTGCTAATTACATACCGATCTCGCTTGCGACTGTCATAGCTAAGGTGCTGGACAGTTTGCTTGACCGACAGTTGGAGAAGCACCTCCAATTGCATGACGCTCAGTTTGGTTTCAGATCCGGTTTGTCAATTGAGAGTGCTGTCCTCTGTCTCAATCAAACTGTTCAGTACTACACAGACAGAAGCACACCAGTCTATCCATGCTATTTAGATCTGTCAAAAGCTTTTGATCTGGTGTGTTATGACAAACTGTGGCAGAAGCTAAAATGTGAAACGGATGTGCCACATGAGATAATATCTTTATTCAGGTACTGGTACGATAAGCAGCTGAATAGTGTCAGATGGGCGGGTGCGCGGTCGGACGTATATGGGTTGGACTGCGGAGTGAGGCAAGGGGGTTTATCCTCGCCTCGTCTCTTTAACCTGTATATGAACCGACTAATCGGTGAGCTCAGCAGCACTAATGTTGGGTGTTCTATAGATGGGGTCAGTATGAACAACATCAGTTACGCGGATGATATGGTGTTGCTGAGCCCATCGATCGGTGGGTTACGTAAACTCCTGCGCTTATGTGAGTCATATGCGGGGGCCCATGGGCTCAGGTACAATGCCAAGAAGAGTGAACTTATGATTTTTAAAGTCGGTACCAAATGCTACTCATCTGTACCTCCAGTCACTCTTTGCGGCATTCCTTTAAACAGGGTGAAGCAATTCAAGTATCTGGGCCACTGGGTCTCCGACGACCTGTGTGACAATCTGGACATTGAGAGTGAGCGCAGGGCGCTGTCTGTGGGGTGTAATATGTTGGCTCGCAGGTTTGCACGATGTACTAGACCAGTAAAGGTGACTTTATTTAAAGCATATTGTCAGTCGTTTTACACGTGCAGCCTGTGGACCAATTTTACGCAGCGGGCGTACAACGCACTGCGCGTACAGTACAACAATGCTTTCAGGATGCTGTTAGGGTTTCCGAGGTGTTGTAGTGCCTCGACTATGTTTGCTGAGGCGCGGACTGATGACTTTTTCGCGATCATAAGGAAACGGAGCGCTTCGCTACTAAGTCGACTACAAAACAGCTCGAACAGCGGCCTGAAGGTATTGTCCGAGCGATGGGATCTGCCCTTGTTGCAGAGGTGGATGCAGCATCATAGTAGCACATCCCCTAGTATTAAGTAATATTATGTGTTTTTATTTTATTAGTTTTTCGATTTTTTTTTTGGATGACATGTGTATTTTAATTTTATTTTTATGCTTTTAATGACATGTATGTAGGTATTTTAAATGTTATTTGATTTGAATGTCTGAGTATTATTTTATTGTGTATGTGTGATTATTATATCAATTTTAATTTTATTTTAATTTTTTTTTGTGTCTAATGTAAAAGTGGAATGGACTTTGTCTGAAAAATAAATGAATTATTATTATTATTATCCAAATTACGTAGACGAACATTTAGTGAATGAGTGCAATCAGTTAAAATCTTACTTACTGCAGTCTAAGACAGAGTCTTACACCTCTTGCAGTGAATTTTTTTGGCTAATTTATGAAAAGAAACTTGTTATGTTTTCCCAAACTGCTATACCATCTTAAAGATTTTTTTAACGTTGCCGATCACTAGCTGTGAAGCGAAGCGCTCTTTCTCCAGGATGTCGTATATAGAAAACAAATACAGGACAACAATGGCCCCGATTCTGTTGTTCACAAAGTAAACTAAATTTAAGTTCAGTGCATCTTTTTCTTTCTATTTCACTAAGAAAAGAACAGAAGATAAATATTAGTTTAGTCCTGTCAAATTAGAGAATCCATAGACAAGTTTAGACGTGATTAAATAAATTAGCTACTTAAAATACGTCAATTTAGGTCAGGCGCTGACTAATTTGACAGGACTAAACTAATATTTATCTTCTGTTCTTCTGTGCATAATGAAATAGAAAGAAAAAGATGCACTGAACTTGAATTAAGTTTAGTTTGTGAACAACAGAATCGGGGCCAATGTCGAACTATCGACTAAATCATTTATCAGTTCTTTCCATAAATTGCGTTTTAACAAAGGACTTACAGTGCGATGACCAAATAAAAGAATTTGCAGCACAAAAATGCAGAAAAGTTACTTTATCACTACACATAGTATAAAACAAAGTCGCTTTCTCTGTCCCTATATCCCTATGTATGTATGCTTAAAACTTTAAAACTACGCGACAGATTTTGATGCGGTTTTTTTAATAGATAAAGTGATTCAAGAGGAAAGTTTATATGTATAATATAGTAGAGAAACACTGATAATTTTAGAGGTTTCTAATGTGATGTCGTAAATAATCCCTTTTTTTGCGCTTACATTGCAAACGCTGGATGAACCCTATAAGATACATAAAAATAATGTACTACAGTATTGTACAACATAAAAAGGTCTACAAAAAATCCGGGATGGTATATGTCTATCTCTTAGGGATAACCCACAATAACCATTTTTTTCCTTTACTTTTTACGAGAAATTATGGCTTATTTACGAAGTGATTTTAAGCAATGCGGCATTAATCTTTATCCAATTAAGTACCTTAAATACATTGTGCATTTAATATAGATCATTATGACCCTTTACAGCATGCTATTTAAATTAATATTTTCGAAGATATTACAGATTTAATATAGGGACATAGCGGTTGCTGCGGTATCGGCGGCAGGGGCTGGCGGCAAGTTAAAAAAAAACATTAGATTAAAATTATTAATTATTTAATTAAATTGCATTGCACCCGTGCGAAGCTGGGGCGGGTCGCTAGTAATGTATATAACATAACCATTCATAACTTGTCAATTTATTTTGCAATAAATTATGTTTTAATAAATAAATAAAATATTTTGTTGTCCTATTTTTTTCCTGTACTTAACATATCTATATCTATACTAATATTATAAACAGGAAAGATTTGTATGTATGTTTGTAACGAATTGGCTCAAAAAGTACTAGACCGATTTTAAAATTTCTTTCACCATTTGAATGTTACATTATCACTGATTAATATAAGCTTTTTTAATTGCAAGAAAAAAATAAAATGTTTAAAAATAAATGTCCACCCGTGCGAAGCCGGGACAGGCCGCTAGTATTATACAATGTGTAAATAATTTAACCCAAAACCTCGTACACCCCAACCGATTTTTATATTAATAAATTGATATGACGTATAATTATTTATTTTCATAAATTATAGTAAAAGATATTTGTAAATGTTATTGTCACGCTACTTCTTACAGATTCATAGCTCTATCGCCGCGCCGCTGTCAAACGTTCGTCGACACGGGTGCACTAACGTTTGAGGTTAATCCCCTCCTTCTGTTATAAAATAATGCGTATGTTTTGCTTTGGAATAGAAAAGTGACTAAAATTTTTCCATCACACTTTTTCCACGCTTAAAAATAAGCGAAGGCTAGTTGAGAAAAAAATCAAAAAGCCGGAGGTGGTACTTAAACAAAACTTGGCCTGTTTAAAAGATTTGAATCACCATATTTACAATAATTATTTCAAATAAATCAACCTACCTATTTACGACAATAATACAGTTAAGCACTTAGGTACTGAAAGTTCGTTCATTGTTTGTCACAGCAATGCCTCGAAATGTCTACCACCTTGTTGACTACACGTTAAAACACGTTTTCGTAAATTACTTTTCAAAGAACTTAACATTGTAGTGTCACTTCTTCCTCACTGCTTCAAATGCCGAAACTATTTTATTTCTTAGGTCACTAATGTTTGTTTTGGTCTATTCCCATCGTCTTAGACTAGAGCTTTTACACGGCCCCACAAAAAAAAGTCTAATGGAGTTAGGTCCGGTGACCTAGCAGGCCACTGAACAGGCCCACCGCGACCGATCCATCGCTGCCCATACTGCTCATCTAAATATCTCTTTACATTCCACTGGAAATGAGCTGGAGCGCCGTCGTGCTGATAAAACATCCTACTGACGGTGTTTAAAGGTATGTTATCGTCTTCCAGCCACTGCAGTAACATCGCACCATTTCACAATATTATACATTTGTGGAGCGAAACGCCATTTTGCCGCCGAGGTTGCCGTAGATCGCACGCGCTCGTCCTACCCCGTGTTGACACATGGCGCACGCGCCGCTGCGCTAACGAGACTGCGGAGGGTAGCCGGGGTGGCGCGGGCGCCGGCGAGTCTCCCTGCCAGCTTTAGCACCCCTCTCCTCACCCTCGCCCGCGCTGTTTGTTTACATAGCGTTGGACAGTAGTGTACAGCGTCGTTAAAAAATATTACACACGGCATGACAAATAATTATTTTTTGGAAAAAAATAACCCATATTAAAAATTATTGTATTCGATTTTGCTGCCGATTTTAAACAAACTAGTTTCAGCTTTTTGGTTTATTCATTAACACGTTGTATATACCTACTTCACCATAGAAAACAGTTTTTGATTAAATGGCAATTGGTTGAGTAATTAGGTAGGGCCCCTAAGCAGTATTAGCCCAGGGCCCCACAAATTCAAGATCCGCTCCTGGGCGGCGGGCGCCAAGCCACGTCCCCTTTAAGTTTTCGCCTATTAGGCAAGCGATAACGCAATTAGTTGCAACCTGCACTGCGCAGCTTAGTGACGCATCATGGGTACCTACTCCTTTTATGTTTTTACGGATGAACTATTTGACCTTGACACGGGGCTAGAGAGCGTTTCTATTTTTTTAGTGCTATCAAAAAGGATTTAGTTTTTTTTTTTTTTTTAAACTGCCCCACACTAGGAATTACTCCTGTATCGTGGGTGCGCTTACAAACATTTAAACTCACAAACACAAGCAGCAACAGTTGTGGTCAGGCAGGAGTGTCAGCGATAATACCTATACCCAACATACCTGCTATGTGGAGCGATCGGCTATCCCATACCGCATCTTGTCAATAATTTAAAGTATTGCTGTACTAAGTATACGGCTTGGGTGGGTCGCATTTAGCAAATTGGATGGCAATCTAAAATCATCATTTGGTGTTCCGGCGGCAAGATGAACAAACGTCATTGTAGCCATCGCGGGTAGAGCAGCGTGCGGATTGGTATAAGAAAAGTGATGCCTAAGCTCAGTAGTAGGTAAAGTCAGGCTGTGAACTCTGATGACGCTGATTTAGGTCTAAAACATATAATTTTACAATTATATTGTCTGTCACGTCTGCCGCATAACAGACGACCAATGGGCCAAACTTACGACCCAATGGGTCCCTTGTGGCAAGCGACATCGCGGCAGGCCCAAACGGTGATGGCGGGATGAGTTGAACTCATCAAGAACTGGTCCTTAACAGCTGTAAACAGAGTGAAGTGGAAAAGAGTAGAGAGGCCTTTGCCCTGCAGTGGGACATCACAGGCTCTTAATGTTAATAATATGGTTTGTCTCCAAATAATTATTGATTTTGACAATCATAATTTCTGTCCCAGCATTGAGACCATTGACCTGCTTTCAGACATCACAGAAGTCTATTCATATTATTTTATTTACCTCAACTTCTATTATGTTCAGCCAATGCTAGATTTCTATCTTTGTAACTCTTCTGCTGTCTCATATATTATATACATCCCGAGAGAGCTTTAACTTTTACCGTTATCTTGATATATTTACTGTTGTTTTATGTTGAGCCTTAGATCTTGTTAAAGTGATATATGTTCGGGTACGGTATTGGAAAACACATTGGATCTTATTCGTGAAATGTTGGTCACCTTAATTTGCCCGGCGGCGGTTTCGAGCCTGTTGTGAGCGTCATGCCATGTTATATAGTACCTACCTAAATATATGTAATATTATACACTTCCAAACTGTGATGCCAAATAACTATAAACTTTTGCACAGACAGTTTGCGAACATCGTTAATTACGGAACACTTGCCCTGAGCGCAATCACCTATAGGTTTTCTATCAGTTATCCGCCACTTAGAATACGCTTATCCAATTAACTCGACCGTTGTGTTATTTGGCCTTGTTCTGGTTTACAGCTACATCTAAGTAGGTACAATCTGCGAGGCCTAAGCTAAGCTTTGCATTTGTGTGAGTGTACATAGATAGTGTAGGTGTGACGTCGGCCTAGAGCGCGACGCGTCCTTTGCTTGGTTTAAACCGGTTTATTCTGCACAAATACAAAGCTCAGCTTAGACCTGGCGAACTGTATATGCTGAACTAGACACGCACTGATTAACGTCACTACCCCAGCACACGATATAACAGGATCTAGCTGAGGTAGATTTGGACTTAGTTTTCTTTTGTACCCTAGGACACACTGGAATAATAAAGCAGTTTCGTCTATCGGAGAGGAAATAATTTTGTCATGTGCCAAAAAATTTTTACTGACTTATTTTAATGAATTTGATCTAAAAAAATTGATTGTCATCAAAATAAGTCAGTCAAAATTGTCAAAAGTCAGTCAGATTTGTTGTCACTCGTAACGTAGACTACGTTACGAGTGTTCGATAGAGCGATATACCGCCGATATTCTGGCAAATAGACAGTCTGCGCATTGCCTTATTCGAGAGGTCTTGAGTTCAAACCCGACGTGTGTGAATAATATGCCACCCACATAGCCGGTAGGTACTTAACATTTTACAAAACAACTGTTTCATTTCATTCATCTATTTCAATCAGCAGCTCCTAAAATACCACGACGATGTTTATTTCTAAATTGTACCTACCAATAACACGTAAATAGTGGTTTGTATGATAGACATGGCTCACCATCAGTTCTGTGTCTGTCAGTTCATCTGTTTTAAGGTTTCTGAAATAAATAAAGAGCTATGTGAATAGTGTTGAATACAAGTCAACATGCATCAACATACTTACTGTACTTAATATATACATATTTCATCTTCGTAGGTAATAGAGTAGAAAACTTTTATTTCAGACAGAAGTTCATAGGGTTAGTAACAATTTTACTTAATTTCTAATGACCTACTAAAGGTTACATACACAGATTAACATATACAATTTAAATTCAGCGTGGAGCTGTAATAACTTAGTAGATCTATTTTTTTACTAAAGGTTTTCTGTTTTCGAACAGCATTTCAAACGTTATTGGATCATCATAACAGGCGCTAAATGCATCTCTTTTTTTAGCCTGTGTTGTCTCACTGCAGGGCAAAGGCCTCCCATTCCACTCCTCTCTGTGTTGAGCTAGTGTTGACCAACCCTGTCTGTAGGCGCCAAGCTCGTCCCGCCATCTTTCCCTGTGTTTGCCTCGATGTTACCGGACATTTTCTGGGACCATTTTTTGCAGTAGATTTGGCCCATGACTCTTTCGACATACCTACGTGTACGGCCCAGTCCCAATTAAGTTCTGCTGCTTTTTGGGTGACGTTGGCGATTTTGGTTTTGGAGCGCAGCACTGTGTTTCCAACACAGTCCGGTAATCTGACTCCAAGAATGCTGCGCTCCATTGCTCGCTGGCAAACCTCAAGCTTGAACCACTGCTGAACTGACAAAGACTAGGTCTGAGCGCCGTATGTGAGAATAAAGGCCTCCAGACCGTATTTCAGCCTTGGCGACCAGTCTCAGCAAAGACTAGACTTCGGCGCGGGATTAATTATAATGCACAAAGTGTGCGCGCAGATACAGGTACACTCCCTCTTCCTTCACTCTCATAATCCGATGTGACGGCAGGTAATTTGACACGAACGAAAAGAGATTTGGCGCAAGACCGTGCTTTCTGAAGCACGGCGATATCACACCGCCAACTTCTATACTCCGGGCTGTTACTAAGAAATTCCTAATGGTTTAACCCAATAAAAACCAAAAGCCCGACCTGGGAGGTAACTAAACCCAGGTCGAGCAAAGTGTTTTTGGGTTTTTCATTAGGAGTGCAGGTTACCATAATATTACGTACTCGACCTTTTCAAAGTCGGTTAATTAATATGTAGCTACGATCAGTTTGATTGAAAAAGAAGAGATAACAACTTGCGGTTTGGGATAATTAATCTTTACCAAAATTAACTTAATAATGAACGTCAACAACATCGTATAAGCTCGTGGGCGCCAACTTTACAGTTTAATTACTTATTATGTTCGTTAAAATTTCCGTAGTATGTAGTAAACTGAACAAGGTAAGCATAATTACATATCTTTAAACTAGCTTCTGCCCATGACTTCGTTCGCGTGGAAGTCGAAAGACACCAGAATATACTAAAATAACTGGCATGTCACAGTGACACAACAGTTATTTTAGTAATTTCATTCATTGTTTTAACACTTTATACAACAAATTTTAAACAAAGTTAAAACAGATATTAAGACAAAAATAACCGGCCAAGTGCAAGCCAGGAATCCTAATTTTGCATTAGGATTCCAATTTATCTATATTATTATGTAACAGCACTAACAAAAATATTATAAAAACAATCACAAAAACATAAAATCTATTGGGGATTGATTGACATGTCATGATTGACAGCTTGGTTCCTTGTGATAATAATTTCAGAGGATAAATCCGTACCTATTTATCTCCAATATTATAACATTTTTACAATCTCGTGGTAAGCTGGTGAATAATACGAACATAATGCAATTTGCTACTCCTCTATAGCCAAAAGCGTGAAAATATTTGTGATGATGTGGTGAGTTTCAAGGAATAGAACCTATTCAGTAGTTATTGCGTCAATCCGGAACATACATCCAGACAAACGGACAAAAAATGTAAAAACTATAATTTTGACATCAGAATCGAACCCACTTATCGTAGCAATTACTTTTTTCAAAAATATTCAATGTAGAATTTTGACCTCGGTACTATTTTATTATAAGTAATACGTACTTACTATTTAAGTTAGGTATAGATACAACATATATATCACGTGTACGGTATACATATGACACTTTAATGACACTCTTTGTTCAAGCCATTTTATAAAAAAAATAAAATACTAACGCTACCCTCTCTTTACATATTACAAGTAGCTACGTTTGTGCAAAAACACAGGGACTACTTTAGATCAAACATAGAAGCAAACCAAAACTATAACCGAAGAAATAAAAACAAGTTGATTACACCGACACCAGCATTAAAAATAATGAAAAGTAGCCCTAATTATAGAATCGCAACAATTTATAATAAATTACCAAATTATGTAAAAGATGACCAGAATACAAAATCATTGTGTAGCAAACTAAGATCACTTTTAATAGAAAAATGTTATTACACAGTAGACCAATTCATGACGGATAAAACTTTATAGATCTATGTCGCTTGTAGGTACTTAATTCGTAATTATTTTTCTTTATTTTGTTATTTACGGTGTGAACGAATACTTAAATATTGTATATTCCAGTGACGTTAAGATTTTATTTTAAGATTTTATTTTATTTTGTATTTTATAATGACAACATAAATTAATTAAATTTACTAACAATGAATTGATATGACTAAGATTGTAACTATTACCTATTATTATTACAATTTGCTTACCTACCAACTAAACTAATAACATCTGACGTAAATATGACTATCTATGTTATTGTACTTTGTTTATTACTGTTAATTGGACATCTTAACGACATCTAGACTACTATTTCTGAGATTATTTGTATTTGAATTTGTTGACCAAATTTATGTTAATTACTCAATTTGTTATTATGACCACAACTCAGCAGCAAACCAACATTATTTTGCAGCGCCCTGACGGGTTTATGTACAAAACCTATCTAGGTAGTAATTATTCCTTAAAATGTGTGATGTGCATGAGAGCAAATAAATAAATAAATAAAAGAAATGGACTATTAAAAGTCACTGTCTCCATGTCTTTTACCACGAAGAGCAAAAACTAGCGCTTACATTTGAATAAAACTAGGCAACGTAAAATCTCACTCGGAATACTTTTCATCCAGTAAAAGCACAAGAATAGATCTTCATCGATTGTGTTGGTGCCGCTTTCAATACTCAAATTTTATTTGCATTCCGCAATGTGTAAAGGTAGGTGGTAAATTAAAAAAATAGTGATCATTATGGACCCTGTCGGGCACAGCAAAAAATGGTAGGAGAGAGGAAGCTTTAAATAAGCAGCTAAACTTACATCTAAACCAACACGAAACCACTTTGATGAATTTTCATGGTTTCATTCATCGACCTTCAACTTAACCTACTGACAATGAGATCCCGATTTTTGGCTCAGCGCATGCGGTTATCCAAATTATTAATGGACTAGGTTCTGCCCGCGACTTACTACTACGTAAAATTTCTTGATGCTCCGGCTAACCCCGTCGCATCGCATCGCCTGCCCGCTCTATTATTTTCTTTCTTTCTGACTTTTTTTCTGAATGCTCAGCTCCTAAGAGCTCTAACGTGATAGCCTTCCTCGATAAATGAACTGTCCAGCACAAAAATCATTTTTCAAATCGAACCAGTAGTTCCTGAGATTAGCGCGTTCAACTAAACAAACAAACAAACTCTTCAGCTTTATAATATTAGTATATAAAGATAGATAGATTGCAACTAGTTACAGCTTCCGAAATCCAGGCGGACGAAGTTTAGTACTCATAATCTGCCTAGCCTTTTCCCAACTATGTTGGGGTCGGCTTTCAGTCTAACCGGATGCAGCTGAATACCAGTATTTTACATGGAGCGACTGCCTATCTGACCTCCACAACCCAGTTACTGGGTAATACGATACCCCTTGGTAAGACTGGTTGTCAGACTTTCGGGCTTCTGACTACCCGTAACGACTGTCATAGATCTACGAATGACAGCCGGGACCAACGGCTTAACGTGCTTTCCGAGGCACGGAGGGATGTGGGTGGGACGAAGTTTAGTACTAGCTACTTATATTCCAGCCTTTTTATTGCTTTATTTTTTTAAATATAAGACACGAAGTGCTTCCAAACTTGACTTGTGTTTTCGCATCCCTCGGCAATTGCGCAAATAAAGTAAGTTACAGTAGTCCTACGTTTTTATTAAGATTATCTTACGTCTATGTGCGTACGTTCGTATTTACGTAATTGTTCAATGAGAAATCTGTTATGGCAAAGAATTTTTTGAGGTGAAAAAACATGGCGAAAATAAACCTGTCTCTATGTATCCTGTATATATGGCCTGCCCAATCCCACTTCAGTCTAGCAGATTTATTGCCCGCATCGGCGATTCCTGTTTTGGAGCGTATCGTGGTATAATGTACTCCATCGTTGAGCTTCATACTCAATACGCTACGCTCCATCGCCCTTCAGGGCCAGGGTCAGGGACCAAGTTTGAGCACCGTGGGTTATGATGAGAGCAGTGAGTGCGATTTACTTTGTGCAAATCATTTCATCACCACTGCTCTCAAAACGGTGAAGAAAAACACCATAATTTACGAAGAACCGGGGCGGTGCGAAGTTTGCCGGTTCAGCTAGCTATTATAAGTACATACAATAAGTTTTACCTGGTAATACCAATCTAGATCTTATTCATGATACATTCATCGTATGCCTATGTCCATAGAAGCATCAGATGCTACTTCGAAAATGTAAAAGGTATTTACTCCTATATACCTACGAGTACTTAAATATTGAGATTGATCACTTACCTTTTATTGCATTTATGTATTTAGAAACATCATGAATATTAACGACTATCATTTGAATGTTATGAATAATATTCATGATGAACAAAATATTTAAAATAATGTAAGCTAGGCTAAATATTGTATCGTTGCTATTGCACGACTCATAATGCGAAGAATTAGACAGTGCATTACGATCGAATTTTATTTTTGCCTCTTTTCTGCAACTGTTTCTATTATTTTACAGGGTTATTGGAAAAACATTAATAACCTCTTAAGAGGTCATTGTACTCTTCATTATGAACAACTTTTACTATGGGACCAAAACTTAAATCGCGAAAAAAACCAGCTGTTCCCTATATGTACGAGTTATACGAACATAAATGTACGGAACAGCTGATTTTTTTTTCGCGATCTAAGGTTGGGTCCCATAGTAAAAGTTGTTCATAATGATGAGTACAATGACCTCTTAAGAGGTTGTTAATGTTTTTTCAATATCCCTGTATACCATTGTATAGATAATTTACCTATTATGCTGCTTTTATTTCCATTGGTCATTACTTTTCTTTTTTCGGGATTTAATTTTAGTCCTGCTTTTTTACTCTCAGATGCTAGTTCGTTTAACATTCTATTTAGATCTCCTGGCGTTTTTGCAAATAACACAATATCATAGACAAATTTTAATTGTGTTTGTGTACGGTCGTCGATATTTAAGCTCAGATTTTCCCATTCAAGGCTTCTGATAATAATTTCCAAAACAGCGGAGAAAAGTTTTGGAAAGAGAGGATCTTACTCCTTTTTGTATCTTAAATGGATCTCCTTTCTTTTCTAGCTGAATGCAAGCCAAACTGTTTTTGAATACATTACTAATCAATCTTATATATTTTTGTTCTATCCCTTGTTCTTTTAACGCCTCCCAGATATTTGTATGTATTAACGATAATAATCGATTGAAGGTGAATCGAAGACAAGGAATATTAGGAATTGATACATCATACTACAAGAAACTATATGAAAGTACCTTAATGGAAAAAAGAAATTGAATTGTTAGAAATCTCATCCGTACCCAGCATCATGCAGGAAGAAATAGAAATCGCTATAGAAACCCAAAGAGACGATAATAATTTTAACACAGCTCACAAACAATGCACAGATAAACAAACAAACAGCTCATAAACCATTAATTTTAAAGGTTTAAATAAACCATAAACATAAACCATTAATTTTACAGCCAACCTAACCTACCCCTCTTGTGACCATTAACATTTGATATTTTATGATTTATCTGTAATGTACGTGTGATGTGCCTACCATTTAATTTCGTTACCTTCTAATTCATTTTGTTTATCCTTTTTCATATATCCGAAGGCGGATTCGGCGGAGGGGTCGCATTTATGACCTCGTCAACAAACTCAATAACTAATTTATGGCCATGGTTTTACCGAACAAAATTCAAGCCATGGTACGTACAAGGACGCACGTACGGGCTACATTTTGTATGTTACAGTCGCTATACAGCGTGATAGGCCAAACGAGGGTTAATATTAAAAAAAAATTGTATGGAACAGCTGATTTTTTATTATATTTCAGAGTTGGTTCCACTGTCTTTTACAATGAGACTTTATGGTGAATTTACTCCGGATGGATTGCTAACATTTTTAAGTTCGTAATTGATCGACGAGGGTCTCTAAACCGCAGACGTCCACAAACCTTGGGTTTTCATAAAATTAAATGTGTGCAGGTTTTATCGTCTCTGAAACACGCACCTTTTCGAACAAGCGAAATAAGTAAGTATACTTAAACTGTCGACCTATATTCACATAAAACGTGTATCTTAAATCCTTGCGTCCTTACCGCGACATTAAATCTGCGACATTAAGTCAAACCGGGCGGAGTTTGACTTAATGTCAAAGATTTAAATAACAACATTTGCCCTCACCGCAATTAGTCACAAGAAAAAGTGTCCATACTGAGAAGAGTGAGTTCACACATTATTAAATAGCGTTTTGAGAATCAAATATAGTCAATGCGTCATTGTGTATCAGAGGTGTCAAAACAGTATCTCTAAGTAGTCTGTGGTCAAAACGAATCAGAAATTCGATTAGAACGATCTATACTACTGCTGTTTACATTGACAGCCGCCCTCTCGTTCTGAAATAATGAGCTCCTTTTAAATTATATTTTTATTGAGGGGTTATAAAAATATTGTAAATTCCTGAATTTACTCTATAAGCACCCAATAATATAAGAATTAGAATTCCAATTTGTCTAAACATCTTTATTTTTTTGTAAAATTCCTGCCTTGATTTTTTGCACTACGAAAACCGCCCTTACTGTTACGACATAAAGGCGCTATCCATACACCTACAGGTTGATTCGTTAAGACTGTGCCGACCGCACAGTGGCGCCTTCATCGTTTGTTTGGTTATTTCATACAATTTAGAATGAAAATGCAGAAAATAAGCATTTTAAGTTGTGCTTCACAAGATTATACGTTAATATTATTAGAAGCGGTAGTTTAATATTGTTTAGTTTTATTATAATCCTTAAAACGGAATATAGTGGCCACTTTTATCCGTTTTAAGGATTATAATGAAACTAAACAATATAAAACTACCGTTTCTAATAATATTAACGTATAATTTTGTGAAGCACAACTTAACGTGCTTACTTTCTGCATTTTCATTCTAAATTGTATGAAATAACCAAACAAACGATGAGGGCGCCACTGTACGATCGGCACAGTCTTAAATTAATGTCGTAGTTCCTTCGAACAAGTCTACCTCTAAAAGTTTCTGAACATAATCGAAACGGTCTGGCTACTTACAGATAGGTACCGATATAATTTTAAATTATACTTAATTAGGTAATTAACAAAAACATTTTTTGACACTGTCAAAATCAGAAGATGAAGAAGCAAGGCCATTTCGATTATGTAATACATTGTAATACCTAATCTGTAATACCTAAGCTTTTTACCAAGTAAGTAGTGATCTTGAGACATTTTTCCGGAAAATATATCAAAAAACGGAGCCGAGCCGAATCATGTACCTACGCTTGTTAGGCAAAGTTGACAATTGATGTCAAAGTAAATTATTCCGCTATGATGACTTTCAGTTAAGTGCAGGATAAAAGTCCGGAAAATTATGTCCACAGAAATCACGACTTCCAATAAAATATCTTTCTTTTTCTCATTTCTTCTTTTTCCTTTTAAACTATGTCTGTATCGTTGTGAGTTGGTGACTGCTGAGCGTGAGGAGATTAGTTTGATCCCCAAATCGGGCAAAGTATTACTTATTGGGTTTTTACACCTCTGCCTAAACCTTAGGAGAGTACCGAGAGTACCCGGCGTAATCCGTCAAACAAGGTTTATATCTGCATATTTAAGACAAATACCTACACGTGTTACCGCATACCAAAGCAAATAAGCTCGTTAGTACAAACAATTCCATACTTGTTATAATCAATAGATTAACAATGTTGACTTTTGTTTATACCTATTTAATCTCCTTGAATTTAACACAGTGGCGGTGTTCAGAGACTATCTGGACGATGTTAGTTCTAACCCTCATATAGAGTTCCGTACCTCAAAAGGAAAAAACGGAACCCTTATAGGATCACTTTCTTGTCCGTCTGTCTGTCTGTCTATCTGTCAATATCCTTTATCTCGAGAACGCGTGGAGGTATCGAGTTGAAATTAAAACCATATACTCAGGTCTAGTCTTTTGAAGCTATCCCGTTTATCCCGCAAAAGACGTAGGTATATTTCGACACGCTCAAGGGAATCAAAATTTATAGGGTACTTTCAGTTGACCTAGAGTCATGAAATTTGGCAAGTAAAAGAAAAAATCTGAAAACCGTAAATTTTTAGTTACATACCTACAAATTTGTACGGAACCCTCGGTGCGGAAATCCGACTCGCACTTGACCGGTTTTTTATTTTGTGAAGTATGCATACCTTGAACCTATAAATAACATTAAAATGTATTTGAATTTAGTGCAATTAGTCAGCTAATCTGTTTGTAACTGTGTGAAGCTAAGTTTTATGCACGTTTTTGGTTTAAAATTACGCATTTAAAACCATGCTTGTTGTTGTGCATAAAGTTCGGAGGTGTTTTATTTTTGGCTAAAACACGTTTTCTCTGATATGAATCTATTGTTTCCAATCTTATAATAGCGTGAACCATTATACTAACGAAATAACTGCAGCAATCTGTGGCCGAAGTTTTAGTGCAAGCAGCCTTCGGAACAAAACTTTTGGTTTCATTTCCTAAACCTTCTCTAGCTCCCGACACGAGTGGTTTTAATTACTGTTCATTTGAAAATGAATTGGGAGGAATGGATAAAATTACCTGGGGACAAACCTGAAAATGCAAGTAAAATGTGATTGCCTAATTGCAGATTTATCTACGTAGGTATTCTGTTTCACTGTCCATTAATTTTATTTCCTAATACTAAACTGTTGTACCTTAGTTTTCTAAGTCTAGCTTAGTTTTCTCTACAGGGTGGAAAAAGTCACTGGGCCCTTAAGGGAAACCACTTTAAATCCTTAAGATAGGTTATTTTACTTAAGGGAAATATTCCTTTATTTTTAAAAGAAACAAAACTGTATTCACAGATTTCTCGACAAGCTTAGCTAAACCGATCGAACCAGCTAAAATAAATACTCGCTATTTCATTCTACTAATCGATAGGATTATCGTTCAGGATAAAATCTCTCTAATCATGAAATATAACATTAATTTTAATTTATCATCAATTCTAATATGGACAAAAAATTATTACCTGGCAAGACATTGATAGTTGAACTATTTAAAATTAAATATTGCTTCATAGAATGTCTGTGAATGTTAGAGTTAGGTATAAAGAAATTATAACGTGTCTTTTACTAGTTGAAAGTGACCACTTCTAATAGGTAATGTTGATTAAAGCCCTTGTGTACTAAATATTAGATTTCATGGATTTTTTGTGCGACAGACTTGTACGACAGACGAGTGTAAGATCTAATGTTTCTTAGAGACATTTTATCATTAACATTGACTGTATCGACTAGTGAAAAAAATAACGGGTGTCTTTTTTTTAATTTTTAGCTGGTTCGATTCCCGGTTTAGGTAAGCTTGTCGAGAAATCCGAGAGAGAAATTTGTTTCTTTAAAACATAATATTAAAGGAATGTTTCCTTTAAGTAAAATAAACCATCTAATCAATTTGGCGGTGTAAAAACAGAAAATCATTTTTTAGCGCAATTTTCTCAACAACCTTAAGTTATCTAGTTTTTTTCTAAATACAAAGTTATTTATCACCTATTTATCTAGTAAGTCGACGAATTTAAATTTTAGTACACGAACGAACGAATTTAAGTTTATAAGGCATTATTTAGATATTTTACTACAATTAAATAAGTAGTCAAAATAGAAATATAAACATTGATTTTGGTAGATAAATACCTCAAATTTTAAAATATTTAACACTTATTATTTTCAATAAATTCTTACGCGTAGACCACGGTTTTGCACATGATTTTATTGGGTTTTTTCAGCGTGATCAACATTTTTTTACAAGTACTAATTCATAAAACTTAAAAAAAATGTAGACTTACTAATATACTAATATGCCCAGTATTTAGATTTTTTTTTCAGATTGTTTTTTGCTACCAGTAAGCTAAGAAAACAATTGAAAAACATGGTGTTTCGTGCTTACGTAAAGACGTGTGTTAGATTTTTATTTTTCGTAATTAATAATAAGTAGTTATCAAAATTTAAATTTGTAGACTTACTAGATAAATAGGTGATAAAAAATTGATAGCTGTGTATTTAAAAAAAAAACTAGTTAACTTAAGGTAATTGAGAAATTTGCACTAAAAAACATTGAATTTTCTGTTTTTAGACCGCGAAATTGATAGGGACTCTTAAGGATTTAAAAGTGGTTTCCATTCAGGGCCCACTGATTTTTTCCATCCTATAGTAGAACTTTATGATATTGGGAAAAGTACTAAAAACAGCCTAAGATTACCTACTTGATGGTCCGAGTAAGTACCATATTTACGTAATAAGTGAGAAAATAAAAGGGATAAAAAGATACGACGCGTCGTATCATTTTATCCCTTCTAATCTTGTCGCGACTAAAATACATATGTGCGAAGACAACGCACTGGATGGCAAAAGTACTCATGCCCGTTTTACAAGGGGAATATATAAACGAACTTCAAAAAAATGTTTCACACTTTATAATGTTTAGCTTTAAAATTATTTGAATGAACTATAAAAATAATGGTTTCCACTGCAAATATGCTTAGCTTTAAAATTAATTAAATCCTACTCCTACTAATTTTATAAATGCGAAAGTTTGTGAGGATGGATGAATGGATGTTTGTTACTCTTTCACGCAAAAACTACCGAACGGATTTTGATGAAACTTTACAGTAATATAGTTTATACATCAGAATAACACATAGGATACTTTTTATCCCGATATTCCCACGGGATCAAAACTTACGCGGGTGAAACCGCAGGGCGCAGCTAGTAAACTATAAAAATAATGGTTACCACTATAAATATGCTCAGCTTTAAAATTAATTGAATAAGCTATAAAAATCTATCTATCTATAAGCGATCTCGGGACTTGGGACACCTCGACTTAGGTTAGGTTAGGTTCCTTTTCACCCCGGTGGGTTCCCGCATTGTCGAGGCGGGGGGGCTCAGTAGCCATGGCTTGGCCACCCACGGTGAAGCGAAGATGAATCCGAGGAGGGGCCGCTCGTCAGGGCTTTTGCCTGTAAGCTGACGACGTAGCGGCCAACAAGAAGGTTGCAGTGCCGCTTGGGCGACATAGCAACTGAGGCGGGCCGCGATGTCGTATGGGAGGCATCGCGGCTGAAGGTTGGAGGCCGCGGCTGGAGAGGACTGCCGGTATTACGGTGCGCCGCTCTCCCTACCTTCCGCGGCCTTGACGGGGTCGCCACCGTCTGATGGCGGACGCGGTGGGGCCGCAGGGGAGGAGGAGTGTTGGTATTACGTTGGCCACTCTCCCTATTCTCTGCGGCCGAAAATTAGCAGGCGGCGGGGCCAACGACCTGACCCGCCGCAAGGGGACCAAGGGTGCCCAGACACGGGGTCGTCTGGCGCCCATGTGCTGATGTGGTCCCTGGGGTGGTCACGGCGTGCTGTGTGTTCTGGTGCGGCGGTGAAGGGGAGTACTCCCCAGAGGAGGGTCCGGTGACGGACAGCCGTGGCGGGTTCACGGATGAGTGCTAACGCGTGCCCGTGTTCCCGCCACAAGCGGCGGAGGAGGACACCGTGGAGTTATAGTGGGTTAGAGTCCCACATAACTGCACTATCACCCCGTGGTAGTGCAGTATGCATGAGCATTTCTCCACGTTAAAAAAAAAAAGGTTAGGTTCCTTTAAATCCTGTAGACAGAAATAGGAGCTACACGAAGCGGGCTCCGTCGACTACCTCATTGCTTGTAAACCAACTTAGACCCGCCACGTGATTTTCCCCACGGGGCGGGGTTTAGTGAGCGAACTTGGCGAGCGAACTCAGACCCCGCCATCCCCTTCATGGAAATTTTAATGTGCGTTCAGAAACTTACTGGTTTCGGAGTTGTTTTTGACGCAGTTATAGTGCAAACCATTATTTTTAAAGTGATAATATTAAATTATAGATGTAAGTATTATTATTATAAAGTGCTGATATATAAGTTAACTGCCCCGTTGGTCTCGTGGTCGCAAGCGCGAATGCTGAGCGTGAGGTCCTGGGTTCAATTCCCGGGTCGGACAAAGTGTTATTGAGTTTTTCGTGTCTCGGAAAGCACGTTAGCCCTTTGGTTCTGCGCTTGACCTCTCTCCGGTCATATCGGATTGCCGTCCCATCGGACTATGAGAGTGAGGGAAGAGGAAGTTCACCTGTGTCTGCACGCGCACTTGTGCACTATATTAAATTATAGATGTATTATTATTTTAAAGTGGTTATATACAATTTTATAGCTGTTTCGATCAAAGTGCTATTAAATATTACCGTTTCTCAGACAGGCTTTCATCGTGATAGTCGACTGGTCCACCCGACGGCTGCTTTAGCCCGTGTCCTTACCTCGCTGCATGTACATAGGACTGGTGACTGGTTTTAAAAAAAAGTAGGTAATCTACACACTATATCGACACCTGCAATTTAAAACATTGTAGCTCATTTTTCACTACTTTTCAGGATAGCGATTTAAACATTCAACACATTCTCACTTTGTTCCTATAAAGTCCTAGCGTCTTCCAATTTTGTAAATATAAGTAAAAAGGGATTATCTACTTTGCTGTATGACTATATGTTGTTTACTTATGTATTTTATATGTTTTTATGAATTATAATGATTTTTCATTCAAAAGTGAGTTACAATATTTTAAATTGCAGGTGTTGATATTATGCATGTGTAGAACTTTTTGGTCGCTGCAGACTTTGACACGGAAATGATGATGGATGGAACATTCCCAATCAAAAACTTAACTGTAGAATGCATAATTTAAATATCAGAAGCACAATTCTCGTAATTTAAAACGTTCAAAATCTAGTCGCAGTTTCATCTCGGCGATAAACAAATGTCAAAAACTTGTCAAGATTTAGGGAAATTAGAAGTATTTTTTGACAGATTGGCACTGAGATCAGACTGTGAACGTTCTTAAAATTACGAGAATTGCCCCTCTGGTAAACTTACTTCCTTACATAATTTCACTCCGCACATAATACTTCTTCACAACACCAATTATTCACGTATTTATTTCGTCTGCTCGACGTCCGTATGTCACTGCAGGGATCTAGCAGAATATCAGCATCGGGTATATTTGCCTGACACATGCTGAACTGGACCCGAATCTGGTACAATGTAGAATGCATAATTTAAATATCAGAAGCACAATTCTCGTAATTTAAAACGTTCAAAATCTAGTCGCAGTTTCATCTCGGCGATAAACAAATGTCAAAAACTTGTCAAGATTTAGGGAAATTAGAAGTATTTTTTGACAGATTGGCACTGAGATCAGACTGTGAACGTTCTTAAAATTACGAGAATTGCCCCTCTGGTAAACTTACTTCCTTACATAATTTCACTCCGCACATAATACTTCTTCACAACACCAATTATTCACGTATTTATTTCGTCTGCTCGACGTCCGTATGTCACTGCAGGGATCTAGCAGAATATCAGCATCGGGTATATTTGCCTGACACATGCTGAACTGGACCCGAATCTGGTACAACATTGGGACGCACACGACTCATTGTATCTATGTTCGTCATAGCTATAACGTCGTTTTTATTTTAATTGTATTTTAGCACTTTGTTTTTCCTTTGTATTCATGTAGGTAGGTACTTAATTTGCTATCTTTTAATTGGGGTCTTGCGTGTTGTGCTAAATCTTTTGTGTGCACCAAATAAATGGTTTATCTATTCCTTTTTTATCTCAGGACAACTTAGCTAATATATTTTATATTGAATTCCTTTTAATATCTGTGCAAATTAGTTCTAACGTCCCTAAAACCCGATCGCAATCGAGTGGATAGTTCATGAAATTCATTAGATACTTAAAATTGTATCATAAAAGATACCCTGAATTTGATAAACTATCCTGTTTCCTAATATTTTACAGCAGTAACATATGTCTTGCAACTAATAATCGTGTTTTGTATCTATTTAGATTTTATATACATTTTAAATTTAAAAATGGGTTTACCTAAAAAAAAAACGGTTTTATTTAATACAGACTTTACATATTGCCGACTAAACTAGGACTGTTTTCTTCTTAAGGGGCCGGCGAAGCATGTGTAGTATTGCGTAGTTCATACAACGTAATACCAAAATAATTTGTAAATCAAACATATGGTAGTGTGTATTTATTCTGATTGGATTAGAGAATTTCGAGGTTCCCAAATATGTATTTTGAATAGACACTGATTTAAAGACGAGTTAAGAGAAAAATAAGTTTTCTATAGAAATTTGAAATTCCTCACTATCTCGTCTTTATATCAGTGTCCTTTACGCATGCTTCGCCGGCCCCATAGAAAAAAAAAAATCTAATAAAATATTTGACACACCGTTCTAAACTTGCTTGAATGTTCGAATGGAACGCGCGCTAAATTCTATCCAGTCTGCACTACATAAGGTTTACTTTAGTGCACAACCTTTACAGTACTTACCTTGTTATTGCTTAATCATCAGACCTAGAATGCATATTTTTTTCCAAGTGCTTAAATAATATAATTAAGTATAAGCAAATCTTATAGGTACTATTTCATTGTTGTCATCAATCCTCACCGAAGAGAAATGAATGAGCTTAACCGGTTAATCCATTAACGAGCGCGCAGATTTGCAAGCTTACCTACTTATTACGGAGCGGTCTATTTTCCTCAACAATGCTGTGAGAAATCACAGCTGATGAATTTTAGGGATGGTTCTTTTGTACTTATCCAAAAAAGATTCAGGACGAATTTCACCAATGAGCCGCGTTAAAGAGCTGTCAGTGTCATCATTGTTGCGGAATATTGACACTGACGGTTCTTGAACGCGGGTGGGATAGATGTGTTGATCGCGTTTAGTTTCTTTGGTGAAACTCGCCTCTAATTGTAAACATTTGTCGTTTGGATCATCGTTGAAAATTGATTTTTTTGTGCATTTTTAGGGTTCCGTATTCGACAAGGAGCCCTTATACGTTCTTAGGACCGCCCGTCCGCAGCTTAGCTCAGAGACTATTAGTACTAGAAAGCTATAATTTGGCATGGATATACATAAGTATTAATCACGCCGACAAAGTGGTAAAATAAAATCTTGAGATAAAACTTTTTTAGGGTACCTCCTCTACACGTAAAGTGGGGATGTTTTTTTTTCTCGTCTACCCATGTTGTGGGGTATCGTTGGATAGGTCTTTCGAAAATCATCCGGGTTTGTGAAAATCATTTTTCGATAAAATATTAAGCTTTAAAGTGCTAATTTTTTTTAGAGTCAAGTGTCCCTAACCCCTGCCAGCTAAATGGTTGCTTTTGGATGTGTGAAAAAAATCACCGCAGTAGTATATACAACGAAATTAAAAAGAAAACTATCATAGCTAAGTAGGCTTTTCAAGTTTGCGAGTAATAGTCGACTAACATAAATTTCCAGAAAATGTATGGGAGAACATGATTTTCTACTACTCGTACAATGTTAAGTTTGTTCTTGGGATGTTATACATTATAATTACTATTCCCTTCGTTGTGCGGGGTCCGACACGCACTTGGCCGTTTTTTCTAATGAGTGAGTATGTGAGAAATTTCTTTAAGTTTAATCAATTTATGAGAAAACAAAATAAGGGGCTAAATAAATAATACAAAATTATCTACATGTATTTATTTAGTAGCTTTAATTAATTCCTAATTAGCCTTCATTAGATTTTAAAGGGTAGCTAAGTAAACGAGTTTCCGTCGAGAGTTAGAAACCTGAGGTATAAAGGACAGAACCCGGGCGTTTATATGGCACATCAATCTTTATGCATTAACAATTAGGTACAAAGGTCTTGAACATAACGGGTGCAATGTGAGTGTAAACTCTGTCTAACACTTCTGGGATAATAGGCGTGATGTTATGTTATATTACGATTCAGATTTTATGTGCGAGTTTTAGAAAAAGTTCGACTTTAAGTATAGAGCGTCGTCCCAGATACACGTCATTCTCTTTTTAAAACTAGAAGTGCCCTACGCGTGTAACCAACCTACTTTGTTATGTGATATGCTTTTTGAATAGGTATGAGCCATTAGAGAGAACAAAAACATCACCGAACCTTTCCACAAGATTAGCGAGCACAAAAGAACAGCAGATTAAAAATAAATGTTTAGTTTCAGTCCTCTTAAAAAGTCAATGATTTATCAGTTTTTAAATATTAAAAATACAACAAAAATCAATATCAAATGTTAATTGGACTGATGTGTATTACGTAGGTCAGTTAAAACTGACACAATAATAAATGCGCTTTTTTTTTTATTAAATAGTATCATGCAAATAAATAAAAGAAGAACACATTAAATATATAATTTAATTCATTGTGTGCACAAAGTCTTGAGATGTCACTTTTGTCCGTTAGTTCAGGTGGGTTCGCACTGACAAGGCGCGGACGGGTGCAGCGGGAGCACACGACCGCGGCGTTGTCGTCAGACCACGTCTAACTGACGTGTATGACGAACACGTCGGAGCTCGATGAAGACGACTGAGGCAGCTGCTCGTCGTGCCACGACGGGTCATCCCGTTCATGCCGACGATTTCTGTGATAGAAAAAAATAGGTTCTTTTATTAAAAAAAACTAGCTGAACAAACGAAGTTTTGCAAAAAAAAAATAGGGCTATGAAAAATAGATTTTGGCCGATTCTCAGACCTACCCGATATGTACACAACATTTCATACAAATCGGTCCAGCCGTTTCGGAGGAGTTTGGTAACAAACATAGCGACACGAGAATTTTATATATTGAGATATTTAACGAACTAGCATCGTACTGATTGAAGTTTTTGGTACATTATCCTAAAAACCAGTCTAGATTCTTGCAGATTAAATTTCTTTTTACCCGACTACGGCGAAGCAAAAAGGAGGGTTATAATTTTGACCGATATGTATGTGTGTTCATCTGTTTCCTCATAACTTCTAAATTGCTTGTCATAATTTGACAAATGAGGTATCGTTGGAAGCGTCTTGATTGCCCGCTGGTTATAAGCTATGTGATGTCACATTAAATTGAATATGGCGCCCTCAAGCGGATATAAAGTCATGACCTAAAAAAAAATTATAATGCCGTGTTGGTTACCAAATGAAACGGCTTTAATAAGCACATTTCAAAAATATATATGTTGTCAGCTGTTGCTCTCGGCTTTGTTTGCATACAGCCGATAATTAGGAATAATTTCTAATAAAATCACGCCTCAGATTTGAGCCAAACATATTTATGTATAAGTTTGGTATATTACCTAAGTACATGTAAAACAATAAAACCCAAACAAAACAAAAAAAATAAGCGGCTCTGCATATTCTTTATCACGAAATTATAACCCCAAAATTTAAATTTAAATAAAAAATAAGTTCAAAACTAAAACCCGACTACTGAAAAATCACGCTCTAAAAAGTATAAAAAAAAAAGTTTAAATACTGAAACCCAACTACCGAAAAGAATGAAACAAGAAAGTACCTTCCCGTGGTCGCATGCCGCTGTATTAACTATAAGCTATGGTAGCATGCGACCACGGGAAGGTACTTTCTTGTTTCATTCTTTTCAGTAGTTGGGTTTTAGTTTTTAAACTTTTTTTTCATACTTTTTAGAGCGTGATTTTTCAGTAGTCGGGTTTTAGTTTTTGAACTTATTTTTTCGTTACATTAATTTTCTACAAATTATTTCATTATGTTTCAAACAAGATAAGTCAAGATCTGAGGCGAATCCCGCACGGGATGCCGGGCGAAATTCGCTCACGCCTATTGTCTAACTTGTATGAAGGTGTTCAAACTGTCGCGGAACTTCCTAATCATGTTAACCAAAGACACGCACAGTCACGTCTCACGTCCCGCTCGAGATTCACCTCATTGATTTGTACGGCGGAGGTTACACGTTCAGTTTGGTATCAGTTCAGTCTGTGACCTTGATCACGTATACTGATGGCTGAATGATGGACTGACGGGCGGATTAGACGGTAAGTCAGACTGACGATCAGTCTAACCGAAAACTTGTACGCTATAACACGCATACGCATTATGTATGGATTCTAACAAGAAAAAGCTTGTGTTGCTATAATATTAGCCCAGTCTACGAGGAATCGTAGAAAAAAAAATCGATAAGTAGTTCGATCTTAAAGTATTAATTTTCATTTTCACGTCTTCTAAATTTGACTGTGGTTTTATTTTCTTCAAAATTAGTAAAAGTTTCTGCAGCGCCTCATTTCTCTTATATTTATTAACATAATGGTTAGCCTTTTATTCCATAGAATAGGTAATGTTTCTAATAAGAGAATACATTCTTTCTCCGGGGCTAACGGTTGAGGGGGACGTTAGGGGCGGCAAGGGAAACGGCGCAGGCAGTGACATGTCGGGCGACTCCATCGCTGTCTAAGCGGTGACTGACATCAGACTGATAGCTAATAAACACAAGTTCAATCAGGCATCAGTCTGACCAGACTGACAAAAACTTAAATAACCATCATTCGGGGCTATCATTCCATCAGTCTACGCGTACACGGTCAGTTTCCCGTCATACTGACATCAATCACAGACTGAACTGATGCCAAACTGAACGTGTAACCTCCGCCTAACCTCCGCCTATGAGATAGTGAATCGTATCCACTTTATGATATATTATCTCAAATACACGATTTACACTTGATAATGTCGAAGTGCATTGACGCGCACCGAACCCCGATTTGCATTGCAATACATGGAATTAATGTTGTGTACGTAATTTTCGCCAAATATTACTTAATTAACTCAAAAAAAAATTAACCCTTAACTTCATGAATGTGAAAATGACAAAGTCGGTAGTGTTTACAAAGGAACCATCAAGTTTTTACAAAGAGGTTTAATTTCTGAAACATTCCGGTACATTTGACAGTTTGATTGGCAGCCTTTGTAAGGAACAAAGGGAGTAGGAACTTTGCCCGGTGACTCATATTATAGAAAGCCAAAATTAAATATATACTCACAACAAAAAAAATAACATAACTAGTGCCTAAATAGGTAGTGTTAGCTAGTAAGTTGGGGTGAGTGCCGTAGGTAATGGTTCATAAAGATTGATCCAAAGATGTTTGCAACCACAGTAATATTATATACAGTATTCTATCTTCATACAAACGGTCGGAAAGCGAGTCATACCTACGCGCCTCGAGTTCGGTTTACACTCGGTCAACAAACAGTCTCGAATGCTCCGCCCACAGTGACGAACGAGGTACGACAGACGGTGGGATGGTTTTACATCTCAGTCGAGGCAAAAGTATTTTTCTGTCTAAAAATAATAAGGGTGTTTTTTTTTATTAAATCTACTTATCAAAAAATACAACATGTATTTTTATTGAACTCTTCCTATTTTTTAAATAAAAAATATAATATTTACTTATACAATCACAAAACTAGAAAGAAACTCAAGTAGGTTGATGAAATTAAAATACTGTAGGCGACCAGCCCTCTCGCGTGTTTAAGTACCGCGTGGCTGTAGGTAATTATTTCTAGAACAGGGCCCTAATCACAGTACTGTATAGATAATATTACCGTGGTGCAACTCTAGTAGGACTAAATAATGAGTTATCTAGGTAATATATTTTTACAAATGGAAGCTGAAATGAATCGTTTCATTTATATCCTTCGCTACTGATACAACTCACAATAAGCCTTGGGGATCACAAGAGCTTAAGGGATGACGATGGCAAATGATTCACCCTTTATCTTCACCGCACAAAAATCAATTTCAATTAAGGAAGCAGTACCTTGCGGGGTCATTAATATAAGCCACCACAAAAGGAAAACAATCAATCATTTTCAATAGACGGCTTAGCAAGGTGTTCGGAAATAGATATTCGTTAAATGTATACTTGTGGCTACTTTCGTTTTTTTTTTTCTCTCTTTTATACTTCTACTTACACTTTGTTAATTTTATTTCGTTAAACATTGAGTCATTTATTAGATGGAGACAGTTAAAGTGCTTACTTATATTTTATTGAATACTTAAATAAAATTACTCTAATTAAACTATTCTAAAAATAAAAATAGATTTTTTCATCAATAAAATTATCTTCAGGCATCTGTCTCACCACGCGTGATTAACGTGAAGCGAGTAGAAATAGCAACTAAAAATGAGTTGGCGAGCAACGAGCGGCGAGTGCGCGATGACGACGAGCGATTACTCGCTTATATGCGTATTGTACCTACCCAGCGTGAGTGTCACAGCACTATTCTGCCCGCCAAGCGAGTGTCACTGAGCGAGTAGGTACTCTCTTCGATAGCTTCTGTCACTGCGACAAATGAGTACTCGCTGCGGTGGTGTGAACATACAGCGATCAACTATTAATATATGTATATCTTCTATTTACACCGGACCTACAATCTACGTTTCTTGAGCGAGAAAATCTTTGATAGCTAGTCACTTGGTGGGACAGGTGCATTGAGCTCACAATTTATTTGATAAAAAAGCTCAAGTTGTGCCTATCTTTAACCGACTTCAAAAAAGGAGGAGGTTCTCAATTCGACGGTGTGTTTTTTTTAACCGATTTTAAAAAAGGAGGAGGTTCTCAATTCGACGGTATGTTTTTTTTTTTGTGTGTTTGTTACGCGATTACTCCGCCAATTGTGGACCGATTTTCAAAATTCTTTTTTTATTTGAAAGGATATGCTCCCTAGGTGGTTCCATTGTCACCAAATTGGAATCGGATGAGGGGATCCCATGGAAATCGAGAGAAACCCTCAAATTTTGTAGGCACACCTATAGCGATTTGGATATTTTTTATAGTAACTCGTGCATTTGCTCTCAAAAAGCAGAATTCGGTGAAATGGAACTGACGATGAAGACTACAGATGGCCATAGAAACTACTCAATAATACTTAAATATTTCACGGATTGCGATTCGATTAGGTACTTTAATATGGTTGCTTAGCACAATGCGTAGCGTGAGGTGCAGCTGATGGTGACTTCTCAATCAGCTCCAGTTTTCCTGGTTCTTACAAGGAGAACTCCTCAACAATTAACGTCCCTGCAACGGAAAAAGCAATATTTTGCCAAAGGTGATGAGCAGTTGACATTAGGCTATTGTAACTTAAAAAAGTCAGAAACTGGCCCCCTAAAAAGTGAAAAATAAAAAACTTTTTTGCAAAAAAAAAAAAAAAAAACAACCGACTTCCAAAAAAACACTACAAAGTGAAAAATAAATTTAATTTCGCAAGTCGGTATCAATAAAATAAAATGCGGAACCAAGGACACCGACTACCGAAACTAAAGTTATTTTTCACTTTGTAGTGTTTTTTTGGAAGTCGGTTGTTTTTTTTTTTAAGTTTTTTTTTGTCATAAAAAGTACGAACGAATTCAATAAAATGTAGGTCGTCTGTGACAAAGTACTTTGCTAAATGTTTTACGGCCTCGTCTTTGAACCACAGCAAGTCTAGCTCAAACAATTTTGTTAGAAGTTGTTGTGGGTATTACTAACAAAGTTGTTTCGTATTGTGACTTTGTATACCTACATATAATCAACTTTCACGTTCTCATTAACTCAATTTCTCTGCTATTTTTTAAAGTAATGTTTGCGTTTAATCTTCGGATTGGCTTGTCTACCAAATCAGTTGTAATATTAACTTCAGTTTAAATTCATACATTGGCACCCTATTATTTATTTATTTATTATTATATTAAGGTGATACACAAAAGATCGACATTGTACTAAATGTTTTAAAACTTCTGAATCTTTTCTAATGAAAAACGCTTTCTAAAGAGCTATAATTTACAAGTTATGTAGAAATGTTATAACTACTTAAGAGCTTCACAAAAAAAACTTAAGTAGCAATAAGTTTCTGAAAAAACACTTAAGTAGCAATTCATAATTTTATTAGTTACAGGGCGGTAGCTTTGAAATTAATGAATATCATGAATATCAAAAGAATATTAATGTTCTCGTAGTACATGCGACAGTGTAGGACACAAAATTAATCATTAAAAAGAGAAATGTAAAAAAATATTTGAAAACGTTCATTACACAAATGGAAACAAGTTTAATATACTGCTGCTTTTTAAGCATAAAAAATCATCTGTCAGTTATTATTTGAAATAATTTTGGAAAAAAACTAGCTCTGCTATAAATAACACGTACATAAAATAAAAGTTAAGATAATATTTCAGTGGCGGTAGGTAAACGTTTGTTTAATAGTAACACATCGCGTCGAGGACATTTGTATGTGTTAAGGTTATTTACGACATCGTTAACTATATTTTATTGTTGGTATTACAGCAAATAAAATAAAAACCCTTAACTAAAATATGTCTGAATAATGTGACCTCAATTAATTCGGTCGAAGAACTTCGACAGCGAATAATAAACGCGGCGCGACAGATTAGAACAACGTTCACATCAAGAGTGACGAAAACCGAAGTTAGGAAGAGGATTCTAACCTGCATTCGTAATCGAGTGGCTCATTTTGAACAAGATTTGTAAAATGTTTTATAACACATTTACTCGGAAAGGGTCTCTTATTTCACCAATTTCAATATCGTATGTCATTGCGTACTTGTGCGTTATTGTAATGTAAAACGCACGAGTTTCTTTTTAATAAGGTAAAACGTACGGTTTAACAAGATGCTCCGTCTAAAACGAACGGTACTTTTTTAAATCTTAGCAAAGAGTTTTTATGTCAGAAAAGTGGTCAACATTTTATGAATAAAATTAACTTTGGGAGATAAAATATAAAAAATAAACATTTAATTCTTTAAGTTAATTAATTTTGACAATATATTGCAACCATTTATCTGTAACAAAAAAATATTAATTTATTTTATTAGTAACACTGGCTGTTTTTGTGCTTGTCCTTAATAATCAATTTTAAAAATGTTTCAAATTTTTCTAACTGCTTTAACAAGTGATTAAAGATTTACTCGTTTAAGAAAGTCCAAGTTTTATTTATTTCCTCGCAAATATGTTATAAAACGTCGTATGACATACGTGCGCTTTGATAATTACAGCCTCTGCTTTCTTGTAGCCCTCGCCTACGTCTCGGGCTAGCAATATCGCCTCGGCTGTAATTTTCAACTTACCGCACTTATATCATAATGTACTATAATAAACTTTGACGTACATTTTTCAATTGTAATAAGTAAAAACGCAGTTGATGATTTTAAATTATATTTCCGCAATTATATAGAAAGAAAGAAAGAAGAAAGAAAATACGTTTATTTGCGGTGAACATGACGCAAAAAGAACAAAAATACTAAAAATAAAATAAAATAGACGGTAGAGGGAAACATGCGCCACATCCACGCAAAACGGCTATCGCTCAGCATTATGCTGCGACCCTGTGCAAGACAGAGCCCCAGCGCTGGTTTTCAGCGACAGCCGGCGCCGACGTAATGACGTCGTTCGGTGCAGCAAACACTTAATAGGATACTTTACCGGCACAGCGTACTTATAGAAAAATTATTTAATTGAATTTAAAAGTGATACAATATTTACTAAACAGGACATAGATACATGCTATGAGAATATCATCCTCAATAAAATGTTTTACTCTATAAAGTAGTGGCAACATTGAACATTTCGAAGCGTCCTCATTTGACATAACCTAACATCCACCAAAGAAATTATGATGTAAGAATTTACAAAATGGCCAAAATTATGCAATGTGATATGTTAGTATTAATTATGCAATATCTTTATGTGTCACTGTCAGTGCGTTTATGAATGAATGTGTAAGATGAGATGGACCCAATAAAAATGACAAAACAAAAACTTGGAAACTGGGGGGCGACCCGACATGCCAAAGCACTATATAAAGAGCTTTATACAGAACAATGTAATAACTGGTAAGTAGTAAGTACACTCGGTAAAAGAAACGCATCCGCTAGTTCTCAGTGCTGTCCAGACAGTGAGCCTGAAGCAGTCCGAGAGCGCAGCGAACACACTCTGAGTCGAATGCGCACGCGGTCGTCTTATATAGCGGCCGGCGCGTAGCGGGGAGCTACGCTCCGCCCCTAGGTGGCGTCTATTGCTGTGAAGAGGGGCACCGCGTGCCCCTCTTCTGGATTTGAAGTTGTCCCGACGATGATCCAGGATTAGAAGAGTTAGTTTTGGGTCTGCCTGGCTTCTTTACTTGTACCTCGTCCTCCACCAACTCGGGTTGTTGTTTTCATGGCCGCCCTCTCTTTCTGATGGGCTGGACGGGGGCTGGCAGCTCAGGACAATTTCCAACATAGGGTACCAAAGCGGAAGAGTGATACACTCCAATCACAACATCAGGTTTCTTGGGATCGGCAAGTTCGTAGGATGACGGACCATGTTGCTTCTTAATTATGTAAGGTCCATCACGTCGTGGCGCGAATTTACTACTCACACCTTTAGTGGCATTACTCAGGGAATGCAGGGTGGCGAGTACAGGGTCACCAGGGTTATAACCCGGATTCTCTCGCCGGCGTTGGTCCACATATTTCTTGCGTCTTTCTTCAGATTGTTCATGGACTTCTCGAGCTTTTTGTAGGTTAGTAGCTAATTGCATTAACTTTGGTGTGATTTCAGGTATAAAATTCTCTGATTGCAGGATCTTCCGAAAGTCATGGGAGGTATCGTCTGGCGTTCTAAGTTCCCTCCCGAAAGTCAAGTACGCCGGTGTAAATCCTGTCGAGAGACTGGTCGCTGTGTTCATTGCGAATCGAATACTAGGAAGATGTTCTGGCCAGTTTCTGTGCATATCTTTGACTAAGATAGCTAACTGGGGCTTCAGATCTCTGTTCTTCCTTTCTACGGGATTGGTTTCCGGATGGTATACGGGTGTGAATGCATGTTTGATATTTAGCGAATAAACGACTTGCTGCATGATGGAGCTAACGAACTGAGGTCCGTTATCACTTATCATACGTCGAGGAAGCCCAAAGCGAAGGAACACCTCATTGATAAGCGTCATAGCGCAGGTCTCTGCAGTGGCCTGTGGTAGGGCAAACAGTTCCACCCAACGAGTTGCCACATCTTCCGCAATGAGGATCCATGTTTTCCCATCCGGGGATGTTGGCAATGGTCCAAATAAATCAAAAGATATGACTTCAAATCTTTGGCTCATAACAGTAGTTTGAAGTAGTCCTGCCGGTTTCTGGTTTGATGATTTGTATCTTTGACACTCTAAACAATTCTTCGTATAGCTATCAATATATTTCCTCATCCCAGTCCAATAATATCTCCGACTAATCCGCTGACAAGTCTTATCTGGACCATAATGACCTGCTAAAGGGTCATCATGATATGTCGCCAGCACGTTTGCCCATTCGTGTTCTGGTACCACCAATTGTGCTTCGTCAGAGTCTGAATGGGGACTATGTCGATAGAGTATCCCATTATTTAGTAGGTAGCCCTTGTTGCTCCAATATACTGCCTTTTCATCGTTGTCTATTCCTTCCAAATCCTTCACAATTGGTCTTAATCTTTCGTCTCTTAACTGTTCATCTCTAATTTCAGCCATGCTACGTAAGGGCATGTCAACGGTCACTGTACAAACGTCACATGCTTGAAGCGTTTCTTCATTACATGGTGGTCTAGAAAGACAATCAGCGACAGTGTTTGTTCTACCAGGAGCGTATTTGATTGTTATGTCGAATGCTTGCAATAATAGTGCCCATCTTGCAAGCCTTCCCGTTGGTGTTTTTAATGACATAAGCCACTTCAAGGCTTGATGATCAGTAACTGTGGTAACAGGAAGACCTTCAATATAACCACGGAACTTTGTTACTGCCCAAACGACAGCAAGCGCCTCTCGTTCTGTGGTAGAGTAGTTGCGTTCGGCTGATGTCAAAAGACGACTAGCAAATTCGACGGGGTGCTCGTCTTCTCCCTCCCCCTGGACCAATACTGCTCCGATCGCATAAGAACTTGCGTCACTTTTTATTAAGTAGGGCTTGGTTTCATCAGCCTGTCTGAGTATTGGGGCAGAAGTCAAACGGCTCTTCAGTTCGTGGTAGGCATTCTGCTGGTCCTCTGTCCATTCCCACTTAGCGTTCTTTTTCGTTAAACGAGTGAGAGGTTCCGCAACCTTTGCGAAGTCTTTTATAAATCGCCGATACCAGGAACACATTTGTAGGAAACTCACTAGATGTTTTAAGGTTTTCGGTGTGGGAAGCTTCGTGATCGCAGCTGTTTTCTCAGGATCCACTTGCAGCCCTTTCGGCGTAATATAGTGACCTAGGTATTTAATAAATGAACAGCAAAAGCGACATTTCTCTCGATTTCCTGTTAGGCCAAATTCTGTAAGCCTATCGAAAACTTTTTTCAGATCTTCAAGATGTATTTGGAATGACGGTGATAGTATTACCAGGTCATCCAAATACGCGAGGAGCTTCACATCAGGCAGACCCACTCGCATCCGATCAATCAATCGCTGAAATGTGGCTGGAGCATTACGCAAACCGAACGGCATGCGATTGAAATTGAAGATGCCAAACGGCGTGATGAATGCAGTCTTTTCTTGGTCTTGTTTGCGCACTCCAACTTGCCAATAGCCTGCTTTCAAATCTAGTAGTGACATGTATGGGGTTGGCTTGGCTTCATGCAAGAGGTCATCAATTCGAGGAATTGGATATGAATCTGGTATCGTAATCGCATTTAGTCGACGATAATCCACGCAGAGCCGGATGTTTCCGTTGGGCTTCGGTACAAGAACTACAGGCGCGGCCCATGGGGACGAAGAGGGTTCAATAATACCGTCTGCCAGCATAGCGTTGATCTCCCGCTGCAGAGACTCTTTGCGAGGCGGTGAGAGTCTATATGGTGGGACCGAGATTGGCTTATGGTCTATGGTTCTGATGCAGTGCTCAATCAGCTTTGTTGGTTCTCGCTTGGCATTGAAAACGTGCCCATTTTCTTGTAGAAGCCTGTCCAGCTGCTCCCTCTGAGCACTCGTAATGTGTGTTTCGACGTCAATTGAGTCAATTCGTATTTCCCAGTTGTTTGCATCAAAGAGACTTGCACTTTGTGGGGATAATTCGATGTCTTCCCGGTGAACATTGATTTGTGCGTCTCGTAGCATAAAATCCATGAAACTAGGAGAATAGCCATCGAACAGTCGTGATTTCTTCTTTGCTGGGGGCGTAGTGGATAGATCTATCGGTGCCAGCTTATATACGACGTCACCGACTGGCTGATTCTTTGGTGATGACGGAGGTTCAGGTATTTCCATCGGCGGAGGTGTTATTGGTGGAGTAGGTGGTATTGCCGCAATACTTGTACTATCTTCGCTGTCTGTCATTGTCAGCGAAGTTAATGGGCTTGGCAAATCCATCATTTCGCCGATGACAGTTGTCTCAAAGATGGCAAATTCTTCGGAGTATAGCTCGTATTGTTCTTCTGGTTCGTCGATAAAATGCCATGTGTACTGCGGCACGTTAATGACCATACCCGCGTCCCGCAGAAAGCCAACACCCAAAAGAGTGCGGTTCTCCTTTGCTCCAGGTAACACGATGAATGTCGTATGCACCTTTCGACCTACTAAGTCAACCCCGGCTCTACACATTAGCACTCTTTGACTTTTTGTTACTCCGTCAGCCAACGTTAAGTTGGCTGGCTGTTCCTCGAATTTGCATCCGCATTTGACCAGCGCTAAGTACAAGGAGTACGATGCGACACTCATCTTCGCGCAAGTATCAATGTAGGCGGTACCTTTTATTCCCTCGATCTCCACGAATACGACAGGCCGTGAATGTGCATCTAGATGAACGTTGATGGCGCAAAACTTCAAGTCCTCCTTCTTAATGGGCGACGACTTCTTGCAGGTGGTACAATTGCTTCTAAATACCCCGGGTGCGCCGCAACCATAACAAGAAAATTTCGGTTGAGAAGGAGATGGTGCCTGCGTCTGGATTTCAGCAATATCTTTCGCTACCACCGAGACAGTGCCTTCAACACGCTTCTTCTTTCGGCATACGTCCACCGTGTGTCCCGGGTTTTTACAAAAAGTGCAACGCTGCTTTCCTTTACGCATCTGAGCTGTAGACGTTTCGGTATGTTTAGCTCCAAGTGCGTATTCTTGCAGAGTTTCCTTGATACCGCGTGCAGTTTCCAGAAGTTTCTCGAATGTTGGTACCGTATCTCGCGGCATTCGGTTTCGTAGTTCCAACCGTATGAGCGCGAACACCATATCTATTTGTTGGGTTTCAGTCGGTGCGGGAGGAGGAAGTGATGCAAATAATGCCCGCTTCTTGGCGATAAATGCTTCCGTGGTGACGGACTCCTGGACCTCGTGTGTGATCTGGTGATAAATCATATACGCTGGTTTCCGGGGCGCGAACGTATGGCGCAGTTTGTTACTAAACTCTTCCCATCTTTCTACGCCGCTTTTCACGCCTTGCCACCATACCGATGCTTCATCACGTAGCAGGAGTGGAAGCCCTTGGAGCGCATCCGAGTCACTCAGCTTTTCCACATTTTTGTAGGTGGTCGCTGCTGCTAAAAAAGCCTCGACTGCGTCCGTGTCCTTTTGCCCACTGTAGGTGATGTTGCAGGATGCAAAAGTTCCCTGCTTGGAAGCCATGATGGTCTGTAGGAACATCTGGAACTGTTCGTTGGACATCGCCATCTTTAAAGCCCGATGTGGGAGTCTTCGTAGATTTTCTAACTTGATCCCTGGATTCAGCCTCACGTTGTGCGCCAGATTGTAATAAGTAAAAACGCAGTTGATGATTTTAAATTATATTTCCGCAATTATATACAGAACAATGTAATAACTGGTCGAATGCGCGCGCGGTCGTCTTATATAGCGGCCGGCGCGTAGCGGGGAGCTACGCTCCGCCCCTAGGTGGCGTCTATTGCTGTGAAGAGGGGCACCGCGTGCGCTGTATGTGTGATGATTAGTTGTTACACAATGCATTTTATTTCATAGAAATACAAATGACCCTTTCTCTCCCCGCGCCGATTTAAATACTTGCCATGCCATGGCATAAAGGTCAATTTAAAGATACGTAATTCATGAATTATGTATCTTTAAATTGACCTTTATACCTTTTTGAAATTCTTAGAGAATAGGCAAGTTGTTTTTGTTATTTGTACGATTATATATACGTCATAGTAATTTTTTTGACGAGACAACATTTTTGAAGCGTAAAATGAAAATATTTGTAAGATACTATTATTAAATCGGTCATCATTTTAATTATTTTGTTGACTTAAGTACTTTTAATTATGTTCATAGCTTAATTAAAGTGCCAGCTACGATAAAAAAATTTAATAGTACCCATTCAATATGTAGTTTTTATTACCCTTAAAATTCAAATATCTCGAAAACTATTGAATTTCGGCCATGCATATGGGGGGTTCAATTTGTTGCATTCTGGCCCCCCTATCAGCTCCTGATGGATATACGTCGAATTACGAGTAACCCTGTATAAATTTATATTGATATATTTTATTTACTTTAATATATTAACGTAAGAGGGAGGAAGATGAGAAGAGGGACTTGTGACTAGTAATAACAGCCGCACGGGTCGATCGATCAGGTTAAACTACGCTTGCCGCGGTTGATCCGTGTATGGGTGATACCAAGAACCCTCCGTGCCTCGGAAAGCACGTTAAACCGTTGGTCCCGGCTGTCACTCGTGGGTCTTTGACAGTCTTTATGGGTTGTCAGAAGCCTGAAAGTCTGATAACCAGTCTTACCAAGGGGTATCGTATTACCCAGTAACTGAGTTGGGCAGGTCAGATAGGCAATCGCTCTATGTAAAGTAATGGTATTCAGTTGCATCCGCTTAGACTGGAAGCCGACCCCAACATCGTTGGGAAAATACTGGGTAGATTGATAATGACTACGTGACCGCGTATCCTCTTAAAAGATTCGGAGAATAAGCGTGTGTCCGAAAAATTGAGCTTTTCATTCAAACGCTAGTGTGAAGGCACTCTAAGGATTTTAAGTTTATATTATTATTTCACAAGACTTTGTTAACTAGCTACTTTTTGTTTTGCTAAGAACGGACAACTTTGTAAAAAGTTTGGCATAAAAAATTTGTGTTAATTCTTTTCATGACCCCAAACCGGTTTAATTGGTGCTTATAAATTATTAAAATATGACATAAAATCGTAATTACACTTGAGACAAGTATGAAGTTAGAAAATATTTTTTTTTCATTGCAAAAAAACAAACGTGATTTAATACAGTGTGCGTATGTACTGTATAAATGACACACTATACTCAAGTAGTTATCTAGGCACACTTACTACTAAAGCGTGGAAATACTAAATTAATAGTAATAGTTCTAAACCTTAATTGCCTAGTAATATTCTAGCCATGCGCTTCATTGTACCGAGTTCATCGCCCACACATATTTCATAATAATTAATTAAATTGTTCCAGTCATGACAGGGCGACGTCATCAGAATGAGATAAGCACTCGTCGCATTCATTAATAATAATAATTAATATGGCGTCGCATCATAATTTGACGGGCGATGCGTGGGCACGCTTGCTCAGAGCTAATGTGGATGCAATGGATTATGTTCTACATTGTACTTGAATCAGAATTTGTACCGGCGCGGCGTAAATTAAATAAAAAATAAATAATTATTATTACCGTGTGTAATTTGTTTTCTATCTTACACAAAGAGATAAAATATAAGAATGCTCAAGATTAGAAAGGACAACAACTAAAAAACAATTGAGGGGTCGTGAATTTGGTTCAACTCGAGTGCAAACGTCTTGCACAAGAATTCAGTTTATATTACAATGGGTACCTACTTCCATAATACTCACTTAAAAAAACAAACAACGAAGAATTTTTACATCAAAACATTTACTGAAGAAACCGTGCTCGCTACTCTAAATATATTTAACTTAGTATGGAAGTACCTACTACTAAGCAGTTTCTTGATGGAGTATATCCTACCGCTAAATAATTACAATTCATCGCTTCTTATACCTTCAAAGCTCCAAATGTGTTTTATTTACAAGAAGTGTAGTCGGAAACTTAGCCAAAAGTAATTTTACTTTAGAAAACTTAGCTGTTTAAAGATTTCACGAAAACAAACTTCACCCACAATTTCCACGCAGGTAACACTTGTAAGCAGTTTGTGCCTTTAAACTAAAACCCATACCTACTTAGTATTATTCTGAGCCTCTGACATTATTTTAATTACAGTCCAAAGTCTTACTTTTATAATCATCGGTACTTTTATACTCACGGGACATGCTTTATCTGCTAAAAATCGGCACAGATCTAAATTAATCATACTTACAAAATGTTTAGATAAGTATCTTGAGTTTAACAAGATTTTTCATAGCGGACTCTTGATAAACACTGCTCTACCTTCCAAAGTAAAAACCTTTTCCTATGGTCGTTATTATTCAGTGATGAAACATTTTCGATTCAATAATAAAAATTCGTCCTATAATAAAGTCTACTTTGTACTAATAACAACAACAACAATAATAATATAATAATACTATAATACAATATAACATAATTATTCTCTGATTTTAAAGCGTAGGCTACTTTAATAACGAAGCACTAATTGCAGGTGAGATTGATAGTAAATATGTCAGAAAGATGAATCATAGACAGACGAGAAATAGAAAGCTTTTTTCTCAAATATAGGTTTCAGTCGGGGAAGAAACTTGGAAAAGTCCCATTCATCTTAGTCAAGTTCGTGTTGTAACGGGTTTTCTGTATTTAAATATGAACTTTTTCTCGTTTTTATAAAAGCTAACTTAAGTAATACTAGGTTACGAAATTATAGAAGATGGCCTTCGACGTTCAGTATTTTCTAATCTATACTTATAATAAATCTGTAGAGAGGTCAATTCTGTACATGAAATATATTTCCAAAATAACTATCAGCGGGTGATTAGTGATCGTTACTGACGCCAAAAATGCAATCAGTAAAATTTTTGTCTGTCTGTCTGTCTGTCTGTCTGTCTGTATGTTCGTTATAGAAACAAAAACCACTCGACGGATTTCAACGAAACTTGGTACAATTGTTCTTCATACTCCTGGGCAGGTTATAGTATACTTTTCATCACGCTACGATCAATAGGAGCAGAGCAGTGAAGGGAAATGTTGGGAAAACACGCTATTGTCTTGAAAAACGCGTTGAATGAGAAATACGCGTTCTCAAGAATCGGCAGAGGAAAGAGCACATCGGTTAAACTCTATGAGAGTTAGTGCCTCAATTTCCGGAAGTCATTATTCCACGCGGACGAAGTCGCTGGCAAAAGCTAGTTATTAATAATATTAATAATAATATGATCATCCACCACACCGGTGGTCCATGTCAAATTTGAATAAGAAATTATTTCAACGGCAGTCTATACTGATATATTAAGAAATACTGCAATCAATCATCCTTTTCCCGTCCCTATATAATGCTACCGTAAGCAAACATCTCTGTATAATGTTCCTGAAAATAATTAGAAATTCATAATGATTAAGTACTTACCCGACATTTGTACTCCTTCGCACATGCTAGTGCGATTTCGCGACGACGTGTCCAGGCGTATTCGAAATATACATCCAAAGGCCTAAAAATAGACAAAATTAAAATTCAAATGGGTACAAATAGTCCATTGGTAATTATAAACCAAAGGATTAGATAAAGTCGGCTAAAACCAATAATTATGACGTAATAAAATGTTCGTTCTAAAGCTAAAACAAATCCATCATTTATGGAAATCCGAAAAGCACTTGAACTAATCCTCAAATATTTTATCTTTATGAATATCAACAATAGCATCGCTTTATGGTACACCAAAAAAACAGCATAGCGCATAAACAAAACCATTAATTTTAAGGGTACAGCCAACCTATACTACCTCGCTGTGACCATTAATATTTCATATTTTATGATTTATCGTAATAATCATGTGATGTGAAAAATATCCCTACCACTTACAATTTTGTTTATTTCTAGTTAATTTGTTTAATTATTTTTTTTCTAATCGCATCCAATAGAAGTGGTGCTGCAAAATATCAGAGGGGCAATTCTCATAATTTTAAGAACGTTCACAGTCTGATCTGTTTCAATCTGTCAGAAATACCTCTAATTATCCTATATTTTGACAAGTTTTTGACATTAGTTTGTCGCCAAGACAAGACTGCGGCTAGATTTTCAACGTTTTAAATTACGAGAATTGGCCTTCTGAATTATTGGCGGAGGGATCGCATTTATGCCCTCGGCAACAAACCCAGTGAGAAATTATGTGATTTCACGAATATCAGCGCAAATTTTACAAGTGAATTTACTCCAGAAGGATTGCTAACATTTTAAAGTTCAAAATAGATCGACGAGGTTCTCTAAACCACAGACGTCCACAGAATTTCGTTTTTAAATAAATGAAATGTATGTAGGTTTGTTCGAGCCTGAAACACGCACCATTTCGAACAAGCGAAATATTCGTAAAACTGAGTTTTTAAAATCGGTTAAGTATTTTTTTTAGTTTACCCATTAAAACAAACATACAAAAAATCAAATCTTTTCTCTTTATTATATATTATAAATAATATTACTCATATATAAATATAATATAAATATTTAGTTTAGATGCATACTCATTGACCCCGATTCTGTTGTTCACAAACTAAACTAAATTTAAGTTCAGTGCATCTTTTTCTTTCTATTTCATTAAGAAAAGGACAGAAGATAAATATTAGTTTAGTCCTGCCAAATTAGTCAGCGCCTGACGTAAATTGACGTATTTTTAGTAGCCAACTTTTTAGTCACGTCTAAACTTGTCTATGGATTATCTAATTTGACGAATATTATATTATATTGAGAAGAATATTAGCCAGAGTAGCGGAAAATTAGGTATAGTCAGCAAAGGAGATAAGTATGCAGGGTCGTCGAATATAGTTGAAGTTTAGTAAGAAACCGATTGATGTTTTCGAATAAAATTTAATTTAATTAATAGAAAACAAACAGTTCATGTATCAAATTAAATTTCATTCGAAAACATCAATCGGTTTTTTAGTAAACTTCAACTATATTAAACGACCCTGCATACTTATCTCCTTTGCCGACTGTACATGTTAGATCAAGACCGAAAAAAATTTTGAGTTGAAGTACCTTATTATACAAATGGCTTTATAAAAGCACTATAAAGGATCATGTTACTTTAGATATTACCATTCTGAGAATTGTAATAGGTTCATTACTTCTACAAGGACATTTTCAAAGCAAATACTGATATTTTGAATATCAGACTAGCTTTTCGATGACATTATTAACGTAGTGGTTTGGAAATTAACTTTTAATGCCACGAGCCACGAGATCAGCACTTGAGAAAAAATATTGACATAGCAATATTGCCGACCACTGAACCAGAAATGAAAGCCTGGCTCACTCATCAGAGTCGACGGGCATGAATCCAGTTCAGAAATGAATAATCTAATAAATTACAAATCATTTTCATAGTCATGGTTATATGGTTATTAACGTCTAACGATACTTTAAAAATAAACGAAAAACTTTAAATTTTGAAAGTAAGAGAAATCATTAAATGCTAGATATTACCTGTTTAAATCCTCTCCTATACCGATTGTTCATATAACAGTATATGATGGGGTTGTAGCAGGAGTGTGACATCGCCAGCCAATGGCAAGCGAACCACATGAATGGCATACCGGGCCACGTGGCCCAACTCTCGTCCTCTTCATGTATCGTCCATAAAACCTGCGAGAAACAATCATTTTGTTATTACAAAGTTCGTAGCCCTTCCGTAGCGCGAAACACTTTAGGCTACGAAAGTGCTACGGCGTAGGCGGCGTAGAGGGCAAACAGCATGAAGTTTTTAAATTTTATTTATTTATCGTGTAATGTATTTTTATTATATTTTTATTTAATTGGTACTATACAGGGTGGAAAAAATCAAGCCCTGAAGGGAAACCAGGTATTTTACTTAAAGAAAATTTCCTTTATTTTTTTTAAAGAAACAAAACTGCATTCACAGATTTCCCGACAAGCTTACCTAAGCGGGGAATTCGATTCCCCGCTTAAATTTTAAAAATAAACACTCGATATTTAATTTCACTAGTCGATACAGTCAACAATATTAAAGATATTTCTCCAAGAAACATTAGATGTTTACACTCGTCTGTCGTACAAGATATCCATGAAATCTAATATTTAGTACACAAGGGCTTTAATCAACATTACCCAATAGAAGTGTTCACTTTCAACAAGTAAAAGACTCGTTATAATTTTCTTGGAACTCTAACATCCAAAAACATTTTAAGAAGATATTTAATTGTAATTTTAAATAGTTCAAGTATCAATGTCTTGCTGGGTAATCATTTTCTTTCATGTTTACGTGTCCTTCCTATTAGAATTGATGACAAAATAAAATTAGGTAATGGCCCCGTTTAAGTTCAGTGCATCTTTTTCTTTCTATTTCATTAAGAAAAGGACAGAAGATAAAATTAGTTTAGTCCTGTCAAATTAGTCAGCGCCAAACGTAAATTGACGTATTTTTATTAGGAAATTTTTAATCATGTCTAAACTTGTCTATGGATTATCTAATTTGACGGGACTAAACTAATATTTATCTTCTATCCTTTTCTTAGTGAAATAGAAAGAAAAAAATGCACTGAACTTAAATTTAGTTTAGTTTGTGAACCACAGAATCGGGGACAATTTCAGATTTCATGATCTTTTTTATTTCTAAGATCAAATGTTTATTAGAGAGATTTTATCCTGAACAACAATCCTATCGATTCTCCATGCGACTAATAAATATAATAGAAAGAGACAAAGAGCGAAAGGGGTATCGTTTTCACGGTTTTCGAGAGAGTGCCAATATAGTGTAGCCAAAATGAGAATCCAAGATGGCAGTTGTAAACTTTCAAATATTTCGTCACGGGTGTCGGTTTCATGTTGTTTGAGGGTGCTAAAGCCGATAGCGAGTACAGACTTGAGATTTAATATACGAATTTAATTAGCATAGTCCGTTCTAAAGCCAGCTACACCCAAGGATAGCTCCAGACGAGGGACTCCTAAACGGTCAGTAGCACAGACACTATATTTTTTCTATGCTTTCATTCACCATGACCTGTTTGCTGACCCAGTATAGGCTTCATATGAGAGATTTTCACAGCAGACTGCACAGTCACGATTTTTTTTATACGCATTCAATTATGATAGCCCTTTCTAAAGTATGGCATGGCTTTGATAATGCAACTCGGTGGGTTCACACCACATAGTACTTTTACTATATGGGCACACATGGTTAATGACTAGTTCATGGTTCACACCATGACTTGTGCAAACGTGTTTTAGTCCGCTGGGTTTGTCTTTATAAGTATCATTCAAGTGAAGGTGATAAAACAGATATTTAACCTTTTGACCGCCACGGTCGGGTATAGCCGACAAATGAAAACGTGCCCAACACGTCACCGTCGGCTAATGCCGACAAGAAAACACCATGTTTTAAGTACAAAATAAATAAACTAAATTCAGTTTTCTGTGTTTATACTTAAAACATGATGTTTTCTTGTCGGCATTAGCCGACGGTGACGTGTTGGGCACGTTTTCATTTGTCGCCTATACCCGACCGTGGCGGTCAAAAGGTTAAACAAATTATAATGCTAAAATGTACAAAATAAAATGTATTTAAAGTCTTTTTTAAAACAAGCTTTTAATTAACTCAAGTAACTTAAAATGTTGAAAATCTTGAGGCTTATCATAAAGTGTAAGAAGAAATTTCGCCCCAAGCTTTCAAAAAATGAAGAAAGTTCTAAGTTGACGTTAGTTTTATTTAGTACTTTTGAGTAAATTAAGCAAATTTTTAAAAAGGACTGAAATTTAATTTGCTTATTTTACGACAACGTCCACAAAGAAATATGGCCTTTTTATCTCCCGCTAACTTCTTGGAACGTAGTCGGCAATGCGAGCTTTTAAAAACAAAACAATAGAGAAAACCGTTTATATTCTATTTGAATAAAACAAAGTTTTTAATAATCACTTTGTAGGTGCGGGCAGATGGTCTCATACAATTCTTTTTATCTTTTTAACAGCTATTTTACTTTTTATAACAGAATTTCTCAAACTCAAAGCATTTATTTCAATTAAACCATTTACAGACACTTTTGAATTGACAAAATTAAATAGTCGGTCAGTTAGTCAGAAAGGTGAAGCTAGTTACCCATTCCAAAACGTAGATCTCTATGGAGAAGAACGAGCAAGAAACTCCAAGGACCCTTTTTTAAATCAAGATATTACAACATTCAGGATACATTTTTGTTGCTTCTTTATGTGAGAACAATATAAAAAGAACACAAAAAAAGAATCAAAACATAAGATTAAAAATAAGATCTGGCAGTTAAGAAATGACCACTCTCTACCAAGGCTAACTGGGCCTGCGTGGTGGATTACGGCCACTCCCTTTCACTGAGAGGAGGTCTGTGTCCCAGCAGTGGAAACATTATAGGCTGACTATGCTATACATGCTTCAAGAATTTATTACAAAAAAAATATTTTAATTTCTCTTACGAGTTTTCTTTTACTGGCTAGTTTTCCGCTGTTGTATCTCATTGACACCGTTAATTGGAGAACTATCAAGCTGAGACAATCAGAACCATTTTCCACGTAGAACTTTTTCGATGTGGCGGTCTAGTTTGAATGCTTTTCGAAGCGGAATCTCATTTAAACTGCTTATTGGATTTTTGTAAATCAATTTGCCGTTACTGGACATGGTATGCAGGCCTACAAAGCGTATTCCGAATTGTTATGGCATTGGTAACTAAATATAGATTCCATAGCAATTTAATCCATGAAATTCATTGACTTTTCTTGATGAATGTACGAACGCCTGCTTAAAGTAATTAAAAGGGTGCATTTCTAAAGATATAGTAACCCAGAAAACAATTGAAGGCATCGACGTTTAAATAATACATAATCGTAATTGTAAATTATAAAATAATGCCACAAACTTATTTGTTCACGTATCAATGACGAATGTATATGAAGTGAAACGAAATTGTATTTCATTTCGTATAATCTACCTTGCAAAGTGCGATGAGTTCTACAAAAAATGGCTTTAGTTCCAAGATCTTCAGCTGAACAGATAAGTTTGTATCTATCTGAATGTAAAGGCGGCCTACACGCTAGGATATGCTTGCATAGTTTTGCATGAATAATCAAACTGGACAGTCACTTTGAACTCCGAATCTCGGTGATGAATGACTTGTTTGCTTGCTCAATTATAACCGCCATGTACAATCTAGCGTGTATGGCCTGCTTAACTAGTGTACAGGTACGATTTCCTAGAAGGCCGGTTCTCGCCGCATAGCATCTGTAATTTACGGGGAATGATATTAGTAAGAGGAACAGGATGTAAAGTTCACTCAGCCTCCATAGAAGAGGGAGGATCCTCCAACCAGACGAGTGTTGTGTCTGGCAGGCCAATGATTCATGTCGGGCTGTTGAATAATCTAGTTTCGCGGTAAACTCTGCTTGCGAGATGCAGGATTTTGCGTGACGTTAGTATGAAGCGTAGTACGCATGTGGCGTTGTAGATACCGCTACAATATCACTGACATGTTATTTATGAAAGTAAGTAGGTTTGTTTTCCTAGAGAGCGTTTTTGACACCGTAAAGTCAAATCCCGCTAACATCATTTTCATGACAGTCATCTCTGCGGCCGTTATGTGGCGGAAACCGTTCTTCTAGGAAACCGTAGCCTAAGTGAGAGCGACTACTTGCAATGAACATGTTGAGGGGCAGCCAGCACATCGTGAACACTGTCACCACGATCACCATCATCTTGATCATCTGAAATAATAACATGTACTTAGAAATGAGAATTAAAACTCATCTGTATTGTTATTCTGTAAAAAATTTCACGGTAAAAACTTAGATGAAGTGAGCTGTAGTTCCACCTGATGCTAGAGATATATATATAGCTTGTGAACAGCTCACTTCACCTAAGGTTTCACACTGAGATTTTTACATAACTGACGTGCGGGGTTTTACAGTTGACTACTTGTCAGTGGTAACAGTTTACTTTAAAATTATAAAATAATATATGTTTGAGATCCTCACAGCAAACCCTTTCATTGATATATCACACAGTACAGAATGTGAAACTTTTTTTTAAAATTTTCTTTTTGCCCCTCAAAATTTACCCAAAATTCATTATTTTATTTTTATTTTATTATTTTTAAATTTATTCAAAATTCATTTATTTACGTTACACTTCTGTGTTTGGGTCTCAGACATTCATATGTGTACCAAATTTCAACTTGGTCTATTAGATTTGGAGCAAATTGGCTGTGACAGACGGACGGACAGACAGACTTACGAGTGATCCTATAAATTGTTCATATTCATGGGTAGAACAGCCTGAAAAAATTTCGAGAATGTGAAAATACATCCAGTATACCATAAAACATATAATATGGCAATCGGCAACACTTAGTGTAGCTTTCTATCAGTGAAATATATTTTTACTATAGGAATAGTACCTACCTCTTACAAACAAACAAACAAGTTTACCTCTATACCTACCATCAGTTCAGATTCGACTAGTTACTAGGCTCAAGGAAGTTTCACGGCAAACTGTTGTTAGCTGCGCGCTTGCCAGTAAAATAATTCGATAAAGTTATTAAACAAGTTTTCAACTAATAAGTAGGGTTCCTATGAAACATACTTATTAGTTGAAAACATGGGGAGGGGCTCGTGGCTAAATGATAACATCCGCATGGATGAATCAAAGGTTGAGCTACGCTTGCCGCGGTTGGTTCATGGATGGGTGACCATTCATTACATAACGAGACTCCTTTCTGTTTCGGAAAGTTGTTGTAAGTTGGTCCCAGCTGTCAATTATAGATCTTTGACGGGTTCTTACAGGGGTATCGTGTTACCCAGTAACTGAGTTGTGGAAGTCAGATAGGCAGTAGCTCCATGTAACTGGTATCAGCTGCATCCGGTTGGACTGGAAGCCGACCCCAATATAGTTGGGAAAAGGCTTGGTAGATTGAAGTAGATTTTGCTATTTTTTAAGACATGTATCGCAATGATTTAATAGAATTAGGTAGTCAAAAAGCTGTTCCTTCAAAATTAACGATGACCGCCAGCTTTTCCTCAGCCCTTAGTTGAATTTGAATGACATACAAGACGAGATACCAACGTATACATAAAGGTATAAATTTGAATTAAGGACATGATTCGTTGTCTTGTGGCCAAGTTAAAACAGCCGCACGGATCGATCGATCACGTTAAGCTACGTTTGACGCGGTTGGTCCGTGGATGGGTGACCATCCTTACATAACAAGGCTCCTTCGTGCCTCGGAAAGCACGTTAAGCCGTTGGTCCCGGCTGTCATTCGTGAATCTTTGACAGTCGTTACGGGTAGTCAGAAGCCCAAAAGTCTGACAACCAGTCTTAACAAGGAGTATCGTATTACCCAGTACTATGTAGGTTGTTGAGGTTAGATAGGCAGTCGCTCCATGTAAAATACTGGTATTCAGCTGCATCCAGTTAGACTGGAAGCCGATCCCAACATAGTTGGGAAAAGGCTAGGCAGATGATTCGTTACTTAAGGTGCCACTTTTCGATATTTTTTACGCTCCTATCAGTTCGGAACGATGTTTCTGTGCGTGAGAACTAGACGTTGTTCTTGTAGACTAGCGTCTTATTGCTCACCACTGATACTAGCACTGTTGGATACGAAGCCAGGCGAGACAGCGTGCTTTTTGGCCATGACCACCAGCGAGTTCGAGCTCGCGACTAGTTTACTCTTAAGCGAGCGTCAATAAATCCTCATTATAGTCTATCATACTGTTAGACTTTTCTTTGTAAGAATTTTCAATATTTTTTAGTATTTATATGCTGCGGTCAAAATCAAAATATTTTATTTCACATAAACCTACTTGGCCTTTTATGAAACGTCAGAAGCTACTAGCAGGTGCATGGTTCGCATATAATTGGTCGCTTCTTATGGAGAAGATCAGGCCATATTTCGCTTTTTTTTTTTTAAGTCTGGATTGTCCTTGGTCCCAAAATGAACTAAAATTTATTTACCTCAAATTGTCCGTGGTCCCTCTCGGAACCAAACGAAAAATACCTTGAAAGGCCTTCTATTATTGCGGATACTCACTGATCTAATGTATATTTCTCTATGCCACAAGTAATTTCTAACTTCATACTAACTAAACTACAATTTGACATAAAACAACACTACGAGCAGTCTAAACATTATTTTGTGTTTATTATATTTTTTGTATAGGCTGTTTAACAGTTTTGCCACTGTCAGTATTTACACCTGCGCGCGCATAACTAGCGCGGCGCGCGGAAAACAAAACCAGCGCACCATATTCCATGAAGTTAATAACTATACAAGTCTGTTTTTTTCCTCGCAAGTGTTTTGAAAACATCGTATGAAACGCGTGTGTAGTGATCATTACACACTAGACTTCCGAATAATACCGCCTCGGGTGCGATGATCAACCTAACACACATATATCATAATGTATACTATTTTACAATGTTTTTAATTAAATTACAGTTGAGACAGATAAGGGAGGACAGTGTAGACCTGTCAACAAGTACCAGGATATTAACAAAATAGAAAATGGTCTACTAATATACAGTGGTCTACAACGTTCACACATTCACAAAATATAAGCAAGGTAACACGGACCAAACATTATTATGGAGAATGTCATCAAACGTACCAAATGATGCGAGAATATTCGTGTCAAGTGCACATAACTTCCTTCATGTAGCACTAACACATGTTCGAAATTGTCACTAAAAGCGTCCAACAAACTGAGTTCAAGGGGGCAATTCTCGTAATTTTAAGAACGTTCACTGTTTCTGCTCTCAGTCTCAATCTATCAAAAAAAGCTCGAATTTCCCTACATTTTGACAAGTTTTTGACATATTTTCATATTTTGAAACGATATACGTTCGTATCGGAATTGTCTTGAATAAATCGAGATTACGTTACGTTTGTAATGCTTAAAACGAAAAAGAAATTGCAATACTATTTAGGTTCAAAACTGCTTAATTCGATACATTAACGACATTCAAATCATGTACTTAATTGCATTTTTAGTTACTATGATAAAATATTGTTCTCATGTGCAACAAAGAAATGATGAATAAAAACACATCCAAAATTGAGAACCTCCTCCTTTTTTGAAGTCGGTTAAAAATACTAAAAATCTCCATCCAAAAATTTAGGTTTGGTAAATATTTGCAGGTACGCAATAAACAAATCTAAAACAAACTCCTGACCCTTTTCATAAATGTATCTAGCAGTGCCTAGCCAAACATTTTGAGATCGGCTTCCACTGTCTCTGGAAACCGATCTCAAAACATTAGGCAGATACGTTTATGAAAAGGGTAGGGAGTTTGTTTTAGAATTGTTTATTGTGTACCTGCTAATATTTACCAAACCTAAATTGGAAAAGCGCGTGTAATTGAACATTAATTATCTATAAATAATAATTAGTGGTCAACCGATGTCGGTGCGCTACTTATATGCGGTAGGAACTTAACTCTAATGTGTTCTGCTCTATCTATGTATTAAAATGAAATGAGTTAATTAACAGCTCCTGCATTTTCATCTTGTCGTCATAATGGATTAATGGAGCGTGTTAGGCAAAGCTGAGTTCGATTAGTAGGCATGCATAATCAGCCTATATTGTTCCCATTGCTGGGGGTTGCAGGCCTGAGGCCTCCTCTCAGTAAGAAGGAGTGGGCCGTAATCTACTACGCGGGCTTAGTGCGGGTTGGTACATGTCACAATATGTCTTCGAGTTTCTGGTTCAAGTTCAGTTAAGGCTACGTTCAGACGACACGCGCCCGCTAAGCGCACCAGCGCCCACGTCTAACTCGCTTTGAATTTTTTTGTAAATTTGAGTCTTATGACACATCAATATGACGGCACGGTTGGCGTAGTGGATATGTGATTGTATGCTGCGCTGCGTGTCGCGGGTGCGATTCCCGCACGGATCAAATATTTGTATGACATACAAGTAGTTGTTCCGGGTCTGGCTGTTTGTGTAGGTATGTCAGTTTAAATGTTTGTAAACGCACCCATGATACAGGCATAATTCCTAGTGTGGGGCGACGTTTTTTTTTAAAGAAAAAAATAGTTCTCAAATTGCAACTATCGGAGTCCAACCGCACATGCCACGCGCCCGCTTCGCGCCCACCTTGCGCCCGCCTCGCGCCCGCCTCATGCCCCTCATGAGCCTCATGCATACGCTGATTTTACGCGTGCCGAGCGCGGGTGTAAGGCGGGCACAACGCGTGTGCGTGGTCGGCGCGTGTCGTCTGGACACAGCCTTAAACATGGTTTTCTTACGATGTTTTCCTTCAGCGTTTTTAGAGAAGTGGTGATGAAATAATTTACACATAGTGCCTGACTGGGATTAAATCTACGACCTACAACTCTTTAAGTCACGGCCATTACCACTGGGCTGGAACACCCCTGCTCACTATGCGATTAGTAGTACCGACATAATTGAGTTACTATTAGGTTTTCATGACATTTACCCACGACACCTTCAATGGTACAGGGTTTATTGTTATAGCCATTTTATACAACTGCCAAAGAATTACAGTTGTGATTTATATATGCCTAAGGACAATTATCTTGGTAGTCAATTTGCTAAACAATTAATTGTCCAGACTTTTTTTTTGATTAATTATGAAATAACCTCATGATCAAAACGCACACGGTCTAACCCAGCCGTAGGTGTGGTAGTCACATACTTATCGTCACCCTCCCCGCTAACTGTCATATTTCAAAAACTGACGTATCTGCATTGACGTATCTGCACTGACATTACCACCGTGTTCACAACTTTATTTCGAATAAGTTCTCTCTAATCGTCGAATCTGTGTCGTCTACCGTTTAGAATATAATTATGTAAATGATTTTGCTTTGCGTATGTGCAGAAGGAGGGAAAAAATATTCTCAATACCCGTCGTATTTACAGTTACTTAGTGAGATTTTTTTCTTTTTGATACGATTCATAAATTATGGTGCCTATCTATCACTTAAGATTTGCGGATAACCTAGTGCTTTGGCCTAAAGATTTTGAAAAACATGAAGCAAAATTTGATCATGTGGTCAATTTTTTTTATGATGCCTGTTTCGAGGACTTAAGATAAATATGGCCAAGACGAGATTATGGCAAACATCTTCAGTAATTAAAATCCTTCTGTTAAAGTCGGAAATGAAATGGTGGAGATGGTTGACCGGTGTATTTGGTCATATTCTTCCTTTTGGCAATGCGCATCAACAAACAGAGACATCGAGAAGAATATAGTGAGGTGGGCCTCACTTAGAAAACTGGACGATATTCTCAGATCAGACAAAAATTTAATATGTCTGAAGTTCCTCCTCTATAACCAGTGTGTTCTGCCCACCATGACGTACGGTGTTGAGACGTCGACACTCACGCAGGAGGCTCTGTAAGTATAGGCTAAGAGTTGAATAGAAAAATAATCAATAAAACTCATGAGTTTTATTGATATATTTTTATACCAAATTAACTTGTCGTAACAGACACAATTTGTAAAACAAAGTTCTCACAGAGTCACGTATCTGCTTCAAATGAATAGAAATAAATAAATAGATACAATAAGGCTTTAGGGCTTAGTAGCCCTAAAGCCTTATTGTATCTATTTATTTAAACAGTAAGCCAAGAGAAATATAAACAAGTTATTAATTCATGTAGCGCCCGCCTGAAAAACAGTTGACCTGCACCCTAATTGCGTAACACACTACCAATAGGAATCTGAATCATTTTGAAGCAAATTGCTAATCCATTGTTTCATAAGTTCGAAAAATTTGTCTGCTCAACACGTAAATAACGCAATGAATGTTGTTGAATTGTCCAAATGAAACCGATTCCGATTGATAATGTGTTACGCAATTGCCCCGCTGAATAAACATCAAATTGCTAGTTAGGACAGTTAACGGGAACGGTGACGATATTTTAGCCAAAAGAGACTCGCCCTCTTCAGGCTCAAAGATTTCACTATCTTAACAACATTATCGGAACTCGTAATTGTTTGTTTACATCATTGAAGACCAAATTTAAGTAGCCATAGGCACGCACTGTTTTATCGTGAGTGACTTTGGGTCAAGGCCGAGCTAATCTGTGTCAAGAATAATGGGCTTGTTATCGGTTATTTACGGGACAAGCCACGCCTGATGGTACCTATAATTATCCATCGCCAAAAATTACGGACTTCCTGAAAACATTAACCTCCCCTTTTGGGAACGATTTTTTTAAAAGCCTTCTTTGGTAAAAATAATGAACTCGATGTTGTAATTTTTATGCTTCTAAAATCCAGAGGTTTAGGACGTGTGTTGTCTGTCAGTGAATGAATAAAGGTAAGATTATCATGTCTTACAATGGCCCCGATTCTGTTGTTCACAAACTTAACTAAATTTAAGTTCAGTGCATCTTTTTCTTTCTATTTCATTAAGAAAAGGACAGAAGATAAATGTTAGTTTAGTACTGTCAAATTAGTCAGCACCTGACGTAAATTGACGTATTTTTAGTGGCCAATTTTTTAATCACGTAATAGCTTGTCTATGGATTATCTAATTTGACAGGACTAAACTAATATTTATCTTCTGTCCTTTTCATAATAAAATAGAAAGAAAAAGATGCACTGACCTTAAATTTAATTTAGTTTGTGAACAACAGAATCGGGGCCAATGACTTGTATTACTAGACCAATACGAGTCATTGTAGGACATGACTAATCGATTAGCAAATTAGTCATGTCCTACTGTCACGTCATGTCTGTCTGTCATGTTCTGTCATGTCTTACTCGTTTAGTGGTCGTTTGTGCAACAGCCTAACATAAGGTCCCAATCGGTAGAGTTTCAATCCTCGAATGCAAAATGTCATTGGGTTTTTCTATGAGGAACTTTACACTAGCAGCGTAGTCTGTATTTGTACCCAGTGTTAATGGTCTTTATGCCAATAGGCTCACCTACCATTACTGGTGAAATGTGAGTGGTGTTATGTTATGTTATTAATACTAACCTTACGTTTAGAATGTTGTAGCCGGGAGTCTCGTGCGTCTTGCGCCTCCCCCGGAGGCCGGCCTCCCCACACGGCGTGCGCGATGCGTGCATACGTGCACACGAGCGCGCCCAGCGGCAGAGCAAACTGCAGGATCAGAAGCGCGCACGTGTACTGACCACTCTGACCCACGTGCTCCCACTCCTCCAGACAAATGTCTCTGTGAACACGATGCAACGAAGATGAATAAGAGACAGACCATAAGATACATTGTTACGCACTGGCTTATATCTAGAGTCTGACATTCTGTGATGTCGCTCCGACGCCGCTGTGTTACGATACCGCACGACGTCGCAATGCACCGTATAAATGTAGGACGACGAAGCATCCAGGTTACACACCGCAGCCACAATGCATCATGTGCCTTCATTGTTTTTATAGTGAGCCCACACCAGTATTGCCAATGCTTTGCTACGTCGCACCGCCATGATTTGACACCGCGACGCACCGATTTCCACACGGGCATTGCGGTGTCGCAACGCAACGTTTCTGAGGACGTTGCAGCGTCTCGGTTCTGGGTGTGTCAGTCTTCAATATAGTACAAACAACTCTTGCGATACTGCTCTGGCTCCGACGCTCGGTATCGCACCGCATCATCCCCGCTTTGTCTCACTGGTCCCCTTTTCCGTTGAACGTGTGTTGCGTCGCCGCTCGTCGTAGCAACGCTTCGTGTAGCATGTCAACAGTGAAAAACTTCACGGAGCGTGACGCGCGATGACGTTACGTCATTAAACCACAGGGTTTGTATGTAGGAAGACGAAGCGAAACCGCTCAGACATAGCAACGTACCGGCAACGCATCGTGTGGCTTCTCTCTTAGAAGTTTATACAACGGCGTTTATTACAATTTAATTAGGTATTACTTTTAATTAAGTAGGAACCACTTGTTTGGTCTCGTGCTAATTAATGTTATAAAGAATAATATTTACTTTACTGTGAGTGAAAGTCAAGAAGATCTTGTATGAAAATGTAAAGTGCTCGAAGCAAAGAAGAAGGAGCAAAATTAACCCACGTCCTACAGCAAAGAAAAGTATTTTTAAAAAAAACGAGTATGAAGACGATGGCATACTTCCGAACGCCATCCTTACAGTCTAAAATATAAAAAAAACTTGCTATGAAAATTCATTCTGGAGCAGTAATATGTACAAGAATATTAAGAAATACACTACTCAACAAAGTCTAGGGAACAATAGAGGATTCATAATAGTTATTTTAATTTGAAAACTTTTTAAGTAACATATTTTATATCAAAAGAAGTGTAATTGAATACGTTCTTTATTTGTTTAATTATATAAAAGGGTTGCTAGGTAAAAAAATAAAAATCAATTATGAAAATCTGGAAAAACAATAACAGCAAAATTTTAATAATCAAGGTCCTCCCAAGGCATTCGCGGTGGCTCTAAATCGGCGTGGCATACTGAGCATCAGGTTGTCTATTGTCACCTGTGGCGAATTGCTCCATACTGGAACTGGAAAGATGTAAAAAGATGACCACAGGTTGCACAATATGATCACAGTATTGTTCCGCATTTAAATTGCCTCGTATCAAAACGAGGTTTGTTCTTCCATACAGGTGAATTCTAGCCTACACCATAATCGTTTTTTTCTGGTACGGATGAATTTTCTGAAGATTCACTTCTCCATCTTACTCGGTGACGTTCAGAATCATCTCTTGTAGCCTTGTAACGCGCCCATAATCGGCATTTACGCTTGGCTGCGTGTGGACAGCGTCCGCAGGTTCACGTTGACCGCGTTTTGCTTCCAGCATACCCACAGCCTTCAGTATCTCTTCCCGCATTGACATGACATAACACTTTAGAGTTAGAAAAGTTACAAGTGAACCAGTGAAAATTATTTTCACAAGAAAAAAAAACGATTATGGATAATAATCTCTTAAGTTACTACTTAGGCCTCGTTTACGGAGACGTGGGGCGTCGCGCGTCGCGTGCAGCGTGGCGTCTCGCGGCTCGTCGAATAATCGATTTTAAAGTCGCTTCTTCGTAAACGCTCGCATACAACGCCATATGTTTGAATTTAACGCGGGCCGCGACGCCCAACGCGACGCGCGACGCGCCGCGTCTCCGTAAACGAGGCCTTACGTTTCAAAACGCCGCCGTACTCTGCGACTAAGTGAGGTTTTTCCTTCTTATTCCAAAATGCTTTTGTTTTAAGTATTTATTTCTTTATATTTCGAACAATTATTTAATGCAGGTTCAAACAACATAAATTACATATTTTTGTCGCCAATACATTTTCCAAAGAGTTTTCTTTAAGTAGTAAGTTGATATAGTCAGCTTGTTCCTTAGTCTTTTGATCAAGTTCAACTGACAGTAGAAAGTATTTCTAAAAGGAACCTATTACTGTAAAGATGTCAAATGATTTAAAAAATGTTATATTATGTTGTTTCCCTCATTCTGGCTAGTGCAAGTGAGAGAGATGCCCAGGATTCGATAGCGGGACGGAAAGGCATATCACTGTATGATATGCCTGTTCGTCACAGGGCGATGGGCGTCAATATCGATCGTTTGGCGTCGTCCCACGTTTGTGTTAATTGTACCCTGTGGTCTCTGTGTTTTATGATCTTTTTCTACGACAAAGCTTCTCTTACCGAACCCGATAACTACCTATTTTACATAGTCTGTCTTAGTCTACTCTATTATATTTAACAATACCTATCGATCCTACCTACCAATCTAGCAATCAAGTTTTAATGCTTACTAATTTCGAGGTTCGGTGATATAACAAGTGAGAAAAAATCTTAGTTGTTCGATGATGGAACACCATAATTTACTGAAGTCTAGTATTTAGTAAGATAGTCTAGTATTTCTCAATATTGTAGCCATATTCTTGTACATTGCCCCTGAACGATTTTTCATAGCCATTTTTTTATATGTTAGACTGTAAGGATGGCGTTCAGAAGTATGTCGTCTTTTTACAATTATTTTTTTCAGATACTTCTCTTTGCTGTAGGACATGGGTTAATTTTGTATGGATTTTGATCCTTTTAATTATACGAAGTAAAATAATTTGCAACTAACTTAAGAAACAAGTTTCTTTAACTTACGCTTTACACATCTGGTGCCAAGGAGTTGGGCGCTGCAGCTTTGATACGACTACGATGGGAGCCGCAGTTGTGAACGCGCCCAACCACACCACAGCTACCACCATTTTGGCCGCTGCCTTGCCAAGCCTTGGTCTTAGTGGCCGCATAATGGCCATGTACCTATCGATGGATATCGCTAATAATGTGTACGCACTCACTAGCACCGACACGGCTTGCGTATAGTTCACCACTTTGCACATCACAAACCCGAATGGCCAGTACCGCAGTATCAACATAGGCACGAAAGAAAACGGCACACAGAACAATGTCATTAGAATGTCTCCCACTGCCAGGTTCACTATAAAGTAGTTCGTCACTGTCTTCATACGCGGTGAAGTTTGTACCACGAAACACACTAATCCGTTTCCTATAAGTGCTACTAGAAATACTATTGAATACATCAGGTAGATACAGCCTTGGAACAGCGGTGATGTTAGAAAGTCTTCTGGATAAGACGAGGGATCGCAGACGTCGTATCCTGGCCATGTTGTGTTTGTGGAGTTCGTTACATTATCATTTTGTTTGTCAGTTCTGCTGGTGTATGCTTTGAGTGCGTCGTATAAAGTAGTCGTTTCGTAATCGAAGTTATTGGTATCTAACATAATGCGCCAGCTTTATATATTTTACCACATTGTTTGTGCGTCCTTAGTTTCTCCGGTACATTTTACCTGAAAAGGAAAATCTGTGTTGTATTTTTGTACTTCAAATATTTTTACAAGTAGGTAAACGGTATAAGGTCTATGACACTTCCGAATTATGGTATTACATACGTAACAAAATGTTGGGAAATCTTCAAGATTTTACAATGTGGAAAAATTCCTATTCATTAAATTCCATCATACATAGATGTGTCATTATGTAGGCAGAAAAAATACAAAAACTTATGAACGCAAAAAATCGTAAAACGTGTTTTCGTGGCGTGAATGTTGGCTTGAACGTAAAATAGCAAAAAGCAGTCGTAGCTCGATGTAGTTTATGATCACATAACAGTGGCCACCTCATATTACATTGACACCACGAATATAATACAAAATGAAAATTTGTACTGGAGAAAAAAAATAAGAGCAAGAAAGAAAATATTGTTGCTACTTTTGCAATAACAAAAGCTACATCTACGTTTGATTGCTACACCTATAGTATTAAACCAGGGTATAAACAAATCAGAATCTAAATAAACCCATACATAAATAGAAGAAAAGTATGAATAGAAAATAATCACACCAAAGGGCGACCCCTTATAAAGGGAATTAACCGATTTCGGCCACGGTGGCTATCTCAACGGAGATAAACCAACGCAGACGAGTACGCAGGAGATATTATAGTGCACAAGCGTGTGCGCAAACTCTCTGTTCCTTTACTCTCATAGTCCGATGGGGTGGCAATCCGACACGACCGGGAAGGACCAACGATTTTACGTGCTTTCCGAGGCACGGGGGTATTAAATCTCCGGGCTGTTATTTAGAAATTCGTAATGGAAAACCCAATAACATTTTACCCGACCTGGGAATTCGATTTCCAGAACCCCACGCTCAGCAGTCGCGCTTGCAACCACGAGACCAACGGGGCAGTTAACAATTATGGAATTGACGAAATATGGTACAATTAATAACTTAATTTTATTTGTACTATGAACAGAGAATCGATTATTATGGTTATGTCATTATTTGAAAATGTGAACGTATTTATTATTTTAACAATATGTTCCCAATCACTACACTTTTTTAAATTTGCATGAACTGAAGAGGCTTTATATAAAAATATATTATATGCGCAATTGCTTATGTACTCCCTTTTAAGTCCTGTCACAAGAAAAAATACGCCTTTTAAATTGATAGACTAGCTATTGACTGCAAATACTTTCATAAGCAAACAAACAATCAGACTCCATATTCTTACATTAAATCGATTAGCTGTAGAATTTCCAATATAAATGTAACCAAAGATAAATATTAGGTACGACTTCTTTGAATCACGTCCATGAAAGTACGGAGCCGACATGATTGTGTATCTGCTATTTTATAATTATCTGCACGAGCCAATAAAATAAAATGAAGAGTTTTATTTGTTGTTTTGTTAACGCTAAGCTCTAGAACTACCCGTCGGATTTGAAAACTTCATAACGCATTAGATAGTCCAATTCTTGAGGAAGGTTAAAATATATTTCAAGTTACGCTACGACTCGTAGGAACCGAGCAAAGAGAGAAAAGTCAGAAAGCACGCGAACCGAAAACGAAGTAATAACGCGAGCGGGCGATGATGTGATGCGACGCGGTAGGTGAAACCGCGGGGCACACACAGCTAGTTAAAGTATATTATTATTTGCAATAGAACGTATAAAAATATGTTTTTCCATTAGTGTTGGCAGCATACCTAATCTTATTCATGTATTAAATTTGCAATTCAATAAGCACTTGTCTTATAATACGTGTATTTATTGTTTGCTTATTTTATTTATCATTTCGAATGGGTTATGTAAAATGTATTTGAATGTTATCCGAATGTAGATATACTATTCTTGAACGATTTTCTATATGATCGTCTACACACACCGGTAGATTTTTTTTTCATGAGAAAATAATAATTATTACAATACAAAATAATCTATAACAATAGCACTATCAAGTTATTGATTAATTAACGAATACAGCAAGTTTATTTATCTATCGCTATTTATTGTAATCGACGTCTTCTCAGTTCCTTGGCCGCATCCACATCAGTCTTGTCTAGGTTGGGCTGCTCCATCATCGAAACCGAATAACTTGGTTATTGGTTTAAATTTATGTCTTGTACCACGAATGCACATGCTAGTGGCACGTATTATTGAGATGATGATTCTTGATCTTAGCCAACCCATCACTACGCAAAAAAATCTATTCCAGCGATCAGCCATTGCAGCTCCAAGATTATTTACGAAGGTAGACATTTATGGGGAGAAGACTCCGTTAACAGATTCGACAAGGGGGGTGAATGTCGAATGTCGCATTTCACAAGCGTTTGAATATTTCCTTACTTTTTCTTCAACGGCGGATTTTAGTACATAGGCGACAGGTCATGCAATATAAGAAGGAGCGTCAATGTCTACGACACGGGTATCAAATACCTCCCTCTGAGCATCCCAAACGCCACGGCAAGAAAGATCTCCACGTAGTCCGCAGTCTCCTTCGGAGATAATGTGTTCTTTGACAACTACGTTTCCCCATGCGTATTGACATAAGTCGCAGAATAAATCTTTAATTTCATCATGACGACGTGTTATAAGACCATCCTTTTTACAACATAGAACATGATCAACGTTGAATTCATCGCAGCCACAACCATCACATGATTTTGGCATTAAGACTGGTAATCAGTGGTAACGTAATGCAAGTGGGTCTCTGAACTCTGATGAGGATAGATCAAAATGGTATTTCTTAATTGGTATGATAGATAGCCAATTGCAAGATTTTGTTTTCATTTTTGTCGAAATTGATCGTTCAATTGCTCTTTTCTTGATAGGGGAGAGTTTGAGCAAGACGGTATCCAAGAGCTCGTCATCGAGGATGTCTTTCTGTTGATTTATTTGATTTACTTATTTACAAAAATCAATTTTTAATCGATTCTGTAATAATCGATACGTTTTAGGTACTTATTTAATAAAAAAAATAATCTCCTCTTCTAACCGCCATCTTTATTATTTTACTTGTTGTTTACGCTTTAGTAAAGACAGACGTATAACCTTCCTAGTGACTTTCAACTGGCTATAATATACTTACATTTATGGTGCTGAGTGAGGTCCTTATGTGTATTTTCTATCAAACACTTGAAAGGACTGCATAACCTTTTTTTGAATATACATGGTTTATAGTTGTTATTATTATTTTTTTTTTTTGATTGCTTGGCCACGTTTGTGAACGGGTAGAGAAAATAAGTCTGCTTCCAAGGGAGAGATATCGCCTACTCCAGAGTTGGTAAAAAATTGGTACGCAGTGTTTTTGTTAGTGGTTCAAAGAATTGGTTTGCTTTATCTAAGACTCTTAATAGGAATGATCATTGAGTTACGGCAGTGTGCCTGCAGCTTGGGGTGTCTTTACAGATAAGTGAAAGTTTTTCTATTATGGATATCCAGTTTTTAGTTTTCTTGTTTACAAAGTAACATACATTACTGTTTTTCCCGTTACGTCAATTCCGTCTTCAGGTTTAAGGATTTTGTTTGTATCTTTTGTCAATAACCAATTTATGGCTTCGCGTGTTTTTCCTCACTGTATGAGACGTGTGAAATTTTGTGTGACATAGTCATTGTTATCATTGTCTTTTTTTTGTTGTAGGAGTTACGGAGAGAGTGGTCTGCTTAGATAGCTTCGGTTATTACCTAGTATATCAAAATTTTCTTGAGCCCCATAAATTTTGGCGTCGATCAAGTTAAATCTTGTTATATCTTTTGCCTGTTTAATATTCTTTTCTCATTGTAACATAACAGCAACGCAAATCAAAAGGCGTTCAGAGGGATAGTCTGATTTAACAAGATGGTCTATTTCTTCGGCTAATTTATGAATAAATCTTTTACTTACAGTATTGGAGGGAAGGTCATAAAGTTTCCCATGCACACTTTTTCCCATTGCTTTTGCCAAATATTTGTCTTGGATCCTATTCAATTAATAAAAAATGGGGATCCATAAGCATCTTCTAGGCATGTTGTGTGAATGGTCTGGGTAGTAAAATTGCTAGAGGTGGATTCTCACTATGGGCAGCGCACATTGTCGTTGTATTCCGTTTCCTTTAAATGTTATAGGTCAATGAGGACATTGCACGGTATTTAATTGATGCACTAAATGAAATAGCACAACAAAAAAAAAAACACAATAAAATGATAACAAAGTGTCAATATAAAAAAAAAAAACGAATTTTAAATGACTTGACATGTGTCACACCACATGGTGACAGAGATGCATGTTGGATGTATTTCCTTCAGTACCTACAAGACATTTGTTAACGAGTTTAAATGACCTAAAACGCTTGCTGAAGAGCCGTCAAGAATTTTATACATGATGAAATTGAAAACTTGCGACAAATCGAAAAGTTTTTTTTTTTTTGTCATTGTTCGACTCAACCAAAGCACCTGCTGTCTAATCTCTTCACCACCCTTCGTTGACTGGTAGAGAGTTCCTAAGGCTTTAAGTCCGCCTTTGTACCTTTTTGTGTGCGAAAAGATTAAATAAATAAATATGAGGTGCAGTAGGTACCTAACTGTTACATAATCATAATAAATTGTCATTTGCCAAATCTAAATTCTTGAAAAAATTCGTGTAGTTATCGTCTTAGATGCTAAATAAGTTATTGCCTTCAGCAGACACGAATTAGCGTCGTTTCAGTAGGTATGTATTTTTTTATTCCAAAATTATCAATACAAATATTAAAATTAAAGTATCAATCTTAGCGCGCGCCCGATAACCAATCCATTCATCGCTGAGTTCAAACCATGAAGAAAGTTGGTAACGTATTGAACTAGCGGTATTTACCTACATAATTTTGACCGTTATTACGAAAAAAATGCGCGCGACGACGTTGCAAATCGCTCGCCTCCGCGCACGTATGTGCAATATTTGCATCCCTTTCCTTAATAACGTGCTCTAAATTTACTTTATAGCACACTGAATTAGATATTTTAATTTGTCGCACATATTCAATTTCTGTATATGACGCTGAGTTTATAACTGTCGGGCCATAAGGGAAATTTTGATACTTATAGGTAGATACGCGTAGGCGAATTAGTTGCTACTGTCGTTGACGTATACATAATACTTTCGGCACCCATTAACGAAAATTACAGTGATAATTACCGGTTACCTACCCAAGTAAATGCCTATGTATTAAATGTTTAATTAGTGACGACTAAAATTGATGAATACATTACAACACCTTTTTTTTTGTGGATGGGAAATCATCAAATGACCCCTCCCGCTCTCCCGCTCTGGGTGGAGCAGAAGGGAGTGTCAGACTCTTACTGACTAAAACCCACCCGTGTTCCTTCCTTAGCCCTTTGTGTTCCGGGGTAGCGGTAACCCTTTCGGACAATCCCGCTGCACATTACAACACCTGGGTTGGTAACGTTTGGGTCGTTATTACATTCATGCTAAACGGATTACATTTAATTGTTTTATCAGCTGTGAATACTGTGATATGGTAGCTTGTAACTAAAACACCCCCTCTCACAGAGAGGAGGCCTGTGTCCCAGCAGTGGCAACATTGTAGGCTGATTACCTATGTATGTCATCATCTGCCTAGCCTTTTCCCAACTATGTTGAAGTCAGCTTCCAGTCTAACTGGATGCAGCTGAATACCAGTATTTTACATGGAGCGACTGCCTATCTGACCTCCACAACCCAGTTACTAGGTAATACGATACCCCTTGGTAAGACTGGTTGTCAAACTTTCGGGCTTCTGACAATACGTAACGATGTCAAAGATCCACGAATGACAGCCAGGACCAACGGATTAACGTGCTTTCTGAGGCACTGAGAGGTCTTGTATATTGAATGTGTCTTTGTCAAAGCAACGGCTTGAGGAAACTTATAAAACAGTCCCATCTGCTTCGATGCCCGATCGATCATTGCTTCTGCATAATAAATGAAGACTAAGGAAAGTTTTACAATTACATAAAAGAACCACCAGTTAATATAATTATTACACATGAGATTTAGACGAAAGATAAAAGTCCGTTTCCACTTAACGAAATATATAGAAGCACTTTGCTCTTTTAAAAAATGTGGATGCAAACAATCAGGAAGATCAAATGAAACATAGAAATAACAAACGTCTATAATTTATGTGTTTCATATCATTGCGTACTCTTAATGCATAATGTACGAGGATTAGAAAAAGTTATAATATATATATATATTTTTAAATCGTTTCTCTCTGGCTACAACGGCATTGATAGCATATTGCATTGTAGAAATTGTACAAGGGGTGATTATCATTTTTAAAGGAAACTAATTTATTAAAGTCCAGACAGCAGCCGTAGTAAAACAATAAAGGCGCCATTTCTTATGGAATCGATTATTTTACTTTAACTCAGTAGACCTACACTCCAAATTCGACAAAACTCTATGGAAAACTTTGATGTAGCGTTTCTAGATACATCATAATATTATTTATTTGAAGCAAATAAATATCGTTTTATCTTCAAGTAGTTTCTGATGAACTGGAAGACGTAATAAAAATGTTCAGACTGGAACCTAAATAGACAAATTGGCTAACAGATCTAGTATTATTGGCGTGCAAATACGAGTTAGTTGAAAATATCAAGTGATGACCGGAAATGTCCGTCTTTCACTGAAAAATATTTGAAAAAAAAAACAACTTGGAATTTAAGTTTGAACGTACCAAGCGCTCAAACGTAAATTACAAATTCATAGAAATGTTTACGGTCAAATGATCTTCGTTTAATGTATGCGGATATCTTGTTTACTAATCACGTGAAAACCGCGTTGATCTCAAGAACTACTAGATGTATTTTGGTGTAGTCTATTTTTCTTGCTTCCTAATGAAGATTTATTTTCGGAAATAAAGCCGAGCGTTAACAGCCGACCCTCTGCTATAAACTTACAGCTGGAACACGTAGGTATTTGCTCCCGATAATGTTGTTGCCACAGTGATTTCAGAGAATTAGAAAAAAAAATGAATTGTTACCTACATCAGCTGTTTACTACTCTTCACTGTTACAATATCATCTCAAGTTTTCTTGGAAAGTTCTCGTTAAATATTTATGAGAGTACCTAAAACTTTGTTGAGACCTTTTCAAGAAAGCCCTATAGCTTTTTTTTTTTTTGAGGATGGGAAATCATCAAATGAGGGGTCCCGCTCTGGGTGGAGCAGAAGGAAGTGTCACAGACTCTTACTGACTAAAACTCACCCGTGTTCCTTCCTTAGCCCTTTGTGTTCCGGGGTAGCGGTAACCCTTTCGGACAATCCCGCTGCCAAGCCCTATCTTACGTTGTGGTTTAATGTAGGTAATCTAGAAGATCAGTAACAGCTTTATTTTTGATCAGTAGCCTTCACCTTGTTTATATTTTGTAGCGCAGTCTATTCTAAGAACTATATTCAGCACTAAACTCGGTACCGAATTATAAAAAGTTCCCATGAAAAAAAAAACAAATGTTTTGATTAAAATAAACAAGCAGAAATATTTTTTACCACCAGCGCAAATATTGAAAAATGTTAGTTCGTTACATTGAATTGGTACATACAGTTGAAATGAGTTTATGATATTTTAAATGTGTGATGATTTGTTTATCAAAATCAAAAGTCGTTTATTTGACATTAAATTTGTGATATTTAAAATGTTTAATGATTTGTTTATCAAAATTAAAAGTCATTTATTTGACATTATATTTATGATATTTAAAATGTTTAATGATTTGTTTATCAAAATCAAAAGTAATTTATTTGAATTTCATAAGTCCCACAAAGCGCTCGCCCTTCACCACTTCTTAGTGCTTTCGCTGGGAAGAAGAAGTGGCGCAACAAGCTTCCCGGCAGCACAGCTGTCTGTTCAGTTAAAAAAAAACTTGATTTATGCAATAACGAGCTGCGCCCCGCGGTTCACCCGCATAAGTATCGATCCCGTGGGAATCTCGGAATAAAAAGTAGCCGATATGTTAATCCAGGGTGTCAGCTACCTCCCCCCCGGTGGGTTCCCGCATTGTCGAGGCGGGGGGGCTCAGTAGCCGTGGCTTGGTCACCCACGGTGAAGCGAAGAGGAACCCGAGGAGGGGCCGCTCGTCAGGGCTTTTGCCTGTAAGCCGACGACGTAGCGGCCAACAAGTAGGTTGCGGTGCCGCTTGGGCGACATCGCAACTGAGGCGGGCCACGATGTCGTATGGGAGGCATCGCGGCTGAAGGTTGGAGGCCGCGGCGGGAGAGGAGTGCCGGTATTGCGGTGCATCGCTTTCCCTACCTTCCGCGGCCTTGACGAGGTCGCCACCGTCGATGGCGGACGCGGTGGGGCTGCAGGGGAGGAGGAGTGTTGGTATTACGTTGGCCACTCTCCCTATCCTCTGCGGCCGAAAATTGGCAGGCGGCGGGGCCAACGACCTGACCCGCCGCAAGGGGACCAAGGGTGCCCAGACACGGGGTCGCCTGGCGCCCATGTGCTGGTTTGGTCCCTAGGGTGGTCACGGCGTGCTATGTGTTCTGGTGCGCCGGTGATGGGGAGCACTCCCCAGAGGAGGGTCCGGTGACGGACAGCCGCGGCGGGTTCACGGATGAGTGCTAACGCGTGCCCGTGTTCCCGCCATAAGCGGCGGAGGAGGACACCGTGGAGTTTTAGTGGGTAAGAGTCCAACATAACTGCACTATCTCCCCGTGGTAGTGCAGTATGCATGAGCATTTCTCCACGTTAAAAAAAAGGGTGTCAGCTACCTCCATACAAAATTTTATCAAAATTGGTCCAGCCGTTTGAGCGTGAAGAAGTAGCAAACATATAAACACACCCTCACACACACACACACACTCAAATACAAACTTTCGCCTTTAAAATATTAGTGTGATTTGTGTGATAGATAGTAAAGTATTTAACATTACCAGACACTATCCATTCCGTCCGTTGTAAGTTAATTTTAAATTCACTCAAGATTAGCATTTTATTTTGAGTTTTGTATTCCGTAGCGTGCCGTCAATTATTTAAGGGTTCGAATATCATCAAAGAGTTATCAACAAGGTTGTTTATTTAAAGCCAAGCAATTAAGGCAAGGTTTTAGGTTGTTTATTTACCTGAAGAATCATAAGAGAAAATGCGTGTTTTAAGACAGTATCCACGGAAATTCTTAGGGGCAGGCCAGAGTAGAATACGGAATTTCGATGCGCAAAATATCGATAAATGCTAATACGATGCTACAAAAATGCGATGTCCGTTACTGCGAAAGACTGTCTCTGCGAAACCACTACACTTCGATGCGCGTTACCGCGATAGATCTTCACTGCAATAGGTACTACTTGACTTCGATGCACGTTACCGCGAAAGATTTTCACTGCGATACTAGTTGGCTTCGATGCACGAACGCAATAGGTGACGTAGGATGCAAGAGCGAACGATGGGCACCCCGAGGTTAGGTTTGGTTAGGTTACTTTAAACCCTTTATACAGAAATAGGAGGCTATTTCTCCCGCTTTTTTTTGTGCACAGCCGTGTGGCACAATTTCCTGCAAATTTCTTACATCGGACTTTACACTTTTTATTTTTATTTGATTGTATCTGACGTATGTCTCTGGTATACCTACTGTGTGTCTTTTATTCTGTGCTAAATAAATATATTTTCTTTCTTTCTTTTCTTTTCTTTATTATTATTAGATGGGAAAATTTTACAATGATTTAACTGAAAATAGGTATACGAGAAGATATCTACAAACTTCTATCGTCGCTAATGACTGAAAACAAGAAGCTTTGAGTTTATTCACTCAACTTGCTCGAGGAGCGTAGACGAGTAAATAGTATATACCTATAGGTAGCGCTAAACGGAGTATAGAATTAATTTCTGAACAAAAAGCGGGCATTCATAGGTGGCGTGAGATTGAATTTAATGACGAGATATATGCATAGCGAATATCCGTATACATTAAGGGGTTTATTTATAAACGATAATTAAAGTTAAGTGACGTTTAAATGTCAAAAATATATGGTTAAATAGTCGCTAATAACTACTTAGCTTTAAGAAGAAAGAGAGAAAGAAGAAGAAGGAAGAAGAAAGAAAAATTGTTTATTTTGCACAAACAAAACACTTATTACAAAAAAAAAGACATAAAATATACACATACAAGCAAAGTTTATGACTAAAGGGGTAAATACATTGTAGGTACTACGCCTGAATTGACTGAGGCAGAGTTTGATATGTTTCAAGTACATACATGATAGTTTGTTTTATTTTCACAACTGCTGTTTAACATGGCTTTCGACAACCAGCAGTTATACATGCCAGTGCACAGTGTTCAACGACGTCCATTTTTCGGACATCGTGTTTTTATTAATAAATCTGATATATATAATCATTTAAATGCAAGATTTATATTCCCATTTAGCTAACATGTTAATTTTAATCGATTTTTTTTTTTTGAAAATCGTCGCATTTATATCTCGAAAGTTATTCAAAGAAAGTTATTGATCTCAAACTAAGCATAATACGCAGACATTAAGTTAAATATGACAACCAAAGCAAACACAGTTAATTTGGAATAGCTTCTAGATTCCATGGAATTGGACCTAAAATGTATGTGGGTGTGTTACGGAGTAAAGAGAATAATTACAGTGTAAATTAAATAACTTTTTTCGAATATGGCTGGTTTTTCGGCTTTAAACGTAAGTAACGCATGGACGGATCCATTGTACAGACAACCAATGTGTTCATATTGGTGGAGATTTCAGTTTTAATTCAATCAAAGCTCGTTTGGGAACTAAAATCGTTTAAGTCGCAAAACTATTTGCTGGCTGAGTTTGATTTCAATATTTAATTTTCGCTTGAATTGTAGAAATGATTATCTTCTACCATAAAAAACTCATTTCGCTCGCCGCTGACTCCTCCAGCTTAGCATTAATTAATATTCAACTTATTTATACAGTAACACCTTGTAATTAACAAATTAGATTTATCGTTTATCTTATTTAATGTTATCAAGCCTATATTTTACTGGAAAATTTCCTTAGCCTTCTAATTAATACAAATTTTGTCTTTGTTCCCGTCATTTTCCTTTCTGGGTTACTCAAACGGTAACGCAAAGTTGTGATGTACCTACAGACGCCAGCCAGACAGTTAGCACATCACGCTACTATAATATATCAAATTTCTTTAATAGACTTTTAACTTTATCGCTAAAGCATAAGGTAAAAAGTTGATTGGGAAAATTTGACAGTTTCGGGTAGGTTGATGTGCTAGCGTCTGTACTTAAAACAGATTTAAATTAATAATTATAACGCTTTGTTGAGTTTAACAGGTAAAGTTCACAAAATATTTTGTGAGGGTGCTATACTTACTATATTTACATAGGTCGTTTCATGGAAATCTAAAAAAAGCTTCGATTTTTCCAAAGTTAACATGTCGGGCTTTAATAAAAACAATAAAGAATGGTTCTATTCTTTTTAAATCTTTTATTTCATTTGTTTCATTGCATAAAACGGGGGATCGCTCCACCACAAATAAATAAGCATTACCTACATGATATTTTACTAAGGCAAGCAGATTCCAACCACATACATGTCAAATAAAGGGATAAAGAGGTTTGTGTTTTACGCTTCGATTGCATTCATATCGATATTCATGGAAATGAGGCCACGAGATGGTAAACCATTGAATAACAAACAATTGTTAACTGAGCTTTTATTTATTTTTGAACTCACAGTATTTATCCGTTTTTTTTTTACTGTTTTCTCCAATTAAATCATTAGCATGTTATTTACAATAGTAGCAACGTACACAACAAATACTATGTTCGTTCCGTATAATTAAAAGTAACAAAGTCTACTTTTAATTGTCCTCTATTCAATCGTAAAATTAAAAGTAAATAAAGTTGAATAGGCTGGCAAGTAATTGGATTAAATTATGTAAGTAAAAAAGTTAAATCCTTCTAATTTTTTTACTTGTAATGACGGCTCGACGTCTGTAAAGGTAAACTTACACATCAAGGAGAAAAGTTAAATGAAAGTTAACAACTTATTTCTAGTCGACCACATATCTGTTAAATAACTAGACTTACCAACTTAAATTATCAGTATATCCAAATAAGAACTCTCATTCTTCGAAAGTGTTATACGGAATGGCTATAACACGACAAATTGATGTAGTGTGTCAATAGGTAACCCGAACAATGAATGGATGTTACTGAGGTAATCAGGATCAATAATTACTGAAGTGAAACTTTTTAAGTCAGAATTACAAGAAGTCCTTATTTGAACAGCTTGATTTTTTTTTTTTTTGCGGACTGATATTTCTGTAGAATATTATCGAATACGAGGCATTAATTTTGATTGAAGTTGTTAAATTCTTTAGTATCACGCTTGTCGGTGAAACTTCATACTTATCAAAAAATAAACAAGGTTCACTTTCCCTTTCGATGGTAAATGACATCATTATTTAATATAATCGATATATATAATGATATCGATATAATGATATCGTATTGATATGTGTGCATACACAGATATAGATACACCTAGATAACGCAAGAGCATCTACTTCGCGTGCCAAAAGTCGCACCAACTTACGTTCAAAAATCGTAAGCCGCCACTTTCGCACTCAGTCCTGTGTACTGCTGGCTGGGTGAGAAAGAGCGCTTGTGACGTCATAGTAGGTAGTCAAAAAATGGCACGCTTGGTCAGATCGTGATACTTGCGTTATCTGTGTATGCATAGTAATAAGAGGAAGTCTGAAAGTGGCATCGACTGACAGTTGTGTGGAAATCGGTTGTCATAGTATGGGCATAAGTTGCAAACGAACGAGAAAAATGTCATAAGGAGAGTTTTCAGTATAAATGAGGATTGCTATAACAAGAAGACCAAAGAAACGATAGATGGACTGTGTTAAAGATGATATATGGTTGGAAAGGGGATGACTACCGACTACCGAATGACGCATAAAAAAGAAGTACGAAAAAAATGTTGCGCCGTCCCCAAATAAATTGGGATAAGGGCACGAGAATGATATGTGTGTGTGTAGACAGAGAAATCACTCAATCGGATGAAAAAGGAAGTTAAATCGATCAACATGTTCGACTGTTGACCGATGTGTTTGCGAATCCAAATCTAAATACTTGTTTTTTTTATTTGTAAAGGCCTGACAGAAACTTATATTTCGATCTTATACCTAATATCTCCCCTCTAGTGGAAATTACTGAAGTTTTTGTTTCCTAAGAAATCGGTGGACGGTCACACAATTACTGATGTCCAAATACAGAGCGTTTTTTGAAACCTTCATGTCAAATACTGGTGAAAATTACATATTTTAATGACGGCCGTTGTAATATAATGACCATGGCTATTTTAGAACACCGTATAGCAAGTGGTAGATTAGATTCGGGGATTGACTCAATTTTTAACTTCTAACTTTTACTGTAGGTATACAATGGAGTTGATTCATTGTTGACCACTCTACGTCGACTGCTCAGTTCCAGGAGCGAATAAATAAAATATGTGAACTAAATAACAATCTGGTGTAGGTAAAACATGAATACAAGTTTAAACAAAACAGTGTCTTTGTCGTGGTACGATTCTAAGTGACGCAACGCTCGGAGCGGAAGGTCGCGCGAACGCCCGCGCCACATAAACTAACATTTTTTTTTTAAACTAATAACTTATTTTCTTTCTTTCGATGCCCGATACTGATGCCGCAGCCCACACGCCCCCTCAGCCACCGCGCGCTTGCAACCAGTCGTAGGCATGCCATCCATAGACACATTACCTTTTTCGCTTCACTCTTGTGGTCCTTTTCATCTGGGACAGATGATAATGTATTTACTGACGTCCTAGGCTTGAGGTAAGATGAAAACAGACCACATCGCATGCTTAATAGAACACTGGCTTAACCCAAAAAAATAGATTTTTGGGAAATAGTCGTTTCATGTTTTGCAATTGGGGTCTAGTCGGCTTAATAGCCAATATAATAAATATGTAATGAACAGTTAAATATAATATTACCTACTTTTTCAAAAACCATTGATCAGGGCAAAAAAAAATGCAGAAATCATAACTTTAACTCCAGCTCTATAACTTTGACTCAAGCTTTAATAAGTCTGTATATTAAGCATGCGACATATAGAGAAGACTTAGTAACTGTCTAACGTTAAATCGTATTTTTTTATAAAAACGGTTTTGCTACTGAAAAACCTAACAATAAGAGGGTTTAATTGATAGTGGTTTAAAAACTACTAGAATAAAGTTAAAGTTTATTTATTTATTTAAACTTTTCGCACAAAAAGGTACAAAGGCGGACTTAATGCCTTAGGCATTCTCTACCAGTCAACCAAGGGTGGTGAAGAGATTAGATGGCAGGTGCTTAAGTTGAGAGGAACAATGAATGAATGAATGAATTGCACCGATCCCAGCGTGGTTAAATCAGACTCGATTAATCGAATGAACCCCAAGATTCGCACTAGCTTCTGTAGCCTCATGATCATGGTGCTACAGCGGCCATTGCATATCAAGGAATAGACCGGGGGGCGCGGTAATTGGTAAGGAGGACGTGCCCGTAGGATAGGGAAGGATTTAAGAGCCTACCGGATATGCATCCTAGAGCAAGCATTGGACTAGTGGAGAGATGGGTAATTATTATCTATGGATGGGCATCTTCTAACGACCTTGCCGCCAGGCTGGTTCAGGTCGAGCTTCATCGGCGAGTCTTTTGGCGGAGTGTTACTGCTTTCTCGGTTCTTTTGTATGTCATTGTTCTGTTGTATTGTGTTAGATGTTGCTGTTATCGATGTCATCTTCGGAAGTTTCGCTACTATCCGTTTCCGGTTTATTGTAAATCTCACTAGCAGCGATCTTGATCTTACTTTTGTCTTCCGCTGTATCCATCCAGAAATTGATTCCCTTGTCGAAGTACATCATGTCCTGATTTAAATTGTCGTTCCATGTGTAAATAGGTCGGCCGACCTTCTTGGATTTGGCTTTGTATTGCATTGCTGCATGTAGCAGGTGTGGTTTGCGACGCCTGTAGACATGTGCGAGGTAGCACATCCTATGGTTCTTGATGCGTTTGGTTACTGTTTTTCCGTCTAATATTTCATGCATTTTCTTTTGTCTTGGTTTATTTCTAGAGTGGTTAATCAAGTCCCTCATGATAACTCGCTCATATTTTCTGAGTCTTGATCTGTTAGCTTTAGTAAGTGCCGAAACTTTCAAACCGTGTATCATGCACGGTACGATCACCATTCGATACATGAGTCTGGCTAATTTCCAGTCCATATTTGAATTATTTATGAATGGTAGTAACGATTTGGCGTTTTTCATGGCCTGTTCGCAACGTTTTTTTTATAGTGCTTTTTCTACTTAATGTAGATGTTATGTATGTACCTAGGTATTTAACTTCTTCACATGTTGGTATACTTATTCCATTAAGGGTCACGTGGGTCGTTATCTGTGTAGCTTTGGGGTCCCTAATTAGTATTTTTGTTTTTGTTTCGTTTATTTGGAGGCCTACACTGTTTAGTAGGGGTTTAATATGGTAAATGATACCTTCTAATCCTTCTAGGTCATCTGTAATAAAGATAAGGTCATCCGCAAATGATAATACTAGAGGGAGTGAGATTTCGCGATCCTGGTCAAGTTTTATTAATTGTGTTTCTTCGTCGAGGGTTCTAAGGACTTCGTCGATGACCAGTGTAAACAGGCGAGGGGACAGAGGGCAACCTTGTTTGACTCCCTTTCCTTTAATAATCCAACTGCTTTGCTGGCCACACCATTTGATGCATGTTCGTTCATTCATGCATACCTTGATTATCCTGTTGGTTAGCGATTTGTTGGTTCGTTGTAATAAGATATCTCTTAGTGCATTGAGGTCGACGTTGTCAAATGCCTTTTCAATGTCGAGGGCGAGTACATAAATTCTTTTACCTGCACGCCATTCTTCGTCTAAGACCCTTTTAAGCGTGAATATATGGTCGTCTGTTGATCTATTGTTTAAAAAGGCCGCTTGGTAGTTGCCCAACTCCGTTATTATCTCATCTAGTTTTTTTAATACGTAGGAGGCGTAAATTCTGTAACCCGTATTGCAAACCGATATGCGGCGATATTCATTCTCATTTTTAGGGCTATTGTTTTTTGGAATTGGTACCTGTACGGTCTCCAACCATGTGTCAGGTGCTTCGTTCAGTGTCCAGGCTTTGTTCATGTGTTTGGTGACGGCTTCTTGTAATATTTGGGGCATTGCTTTGTATAATTCGATTACCACTTGGTCCGTTCCGGGGGCTGTCCCGTTCCGCATTTTATTAATGATTGCCATTACGTCGTCCGTAATAGGTCCCTCACCCTGTACTTCCGTTATCGGCTTTTTTATATTAACTGTTGGTATAAGATGGCCCTCGGATTTTTTTTTAAATTTGCTCCCATTTGGTCATTGGTATATAAGTAGATCTTTTTCGACGTTTTGTTTGAAGTTTGTTCCTGCTGTAAAAAAAGTATAGCATCTGCATGCGTTTTGCAGGGTGTTTTTTCCCCAATCCATTGAGGCAGACCCTGCATGCTTTTTGCTCTTCCTGATATTTAACCTTTTGAAGTGTTGCCTGACATTCTTTTACTCGGTTGTGCCTATTTGGATTATCTGGTTGCCTGCTTTGTAGGAATTTAGCCTTTTGTAGGTTAGCAAGAGCTAGTCGATGATCTCTGGAGAGAGTTTGGCTGAAAAATAAGAGTTTCCTGAGCAGCCGATTTTAATACTTCCGTTATGGTATTCCAGGGTATTTCGATGAGTTTGTCCGTTGAGTTGATCCCTTTATCTTTTAGTTTTTTTGTTATGCAATCTTGGTATTTTGTTTTTGTGAATTTACTATTGAGAGCGGCATAATAGCATTGTTTATAGTTAAAATCCTTGGCCGCAATTGTTGTTTCCTTCGCGGCTTGCTGTTGTCTTTGTGTAATAATGTGTTTGGTGCTTTCTTTCTTGTTTGAAATTCGATTTGTTCTTATTAGACCCCAGATTATTTTATGGTCGGATGTGCCCCTAGCGGCCCATTCGCCTTTAATAAAATCAAAAAGTTTTTCTGATGCATGTGGCGTTATAATGTGATCCAGTTGGGATTTCTGAATGCCCTTTGACCACGTTATCCTGCACGATGATCTCGCTTTTGTCGTTTCTATTTGCAGTTTTTCCCTGTTGGCTATATCCATTAACATTTCCCCGTTGTAGTTAGATAAGTCATGGTGTAGGTTTTGTTGGATCAGCCCTTTGCGTTGGAAACTTTGTGTATCATGTCGACCAATATGTGCGTTAAAGTCGCCAAGAATTATTAAAGTACATTTCCTTGGTTTTTGTCTGATCAAGTTTAATAAGCCTGTGAAGGATCTGTTTGCTATAGATGTACAACAGTTTATGTGAGAATTGATTATATACAGATGAGCAGGCTTGTCATTTTCCCTGTTAACTTGAAGAGTAGCTGACATCGCGTCTGTATCCTTTTTTCTGTTAACTAATTCAATTTGAGCATCTTTTCTGATTAGAATTGCAAGTCCCCGATGTGTTTTACCTGAGGTTCCATAGAGGTGCCATTCGTAGTGTGTAGAGTTGTATGCTCCTGAGTTCATACCTGTTTCTTGTAAGCAGGCTACATGAATGCCCCTAATTGAAAGTTCAGCGTCAATTTTATCTTTTTTGGTCGGTTTTGAGGCCCCGCGGACGTTCCAAGTTGCAATACGCAAGTCTAGGCAAGTGTACTTTATTGAGGTAGACGGTTGGTTTCTAAGTATTGTGAACCCAGTGACATCTGCGACTACTTCTGATAACGGTGTACACATTGGTGCTTGTTGTTCATATTGTGTTAATGAGCTAGCTAATTGAGGGCTGTTCGTTTGAGACTGGGATTTCGTGAGTTGACCTTTCTCTTCACGTGTGTTGTACTGGTTAATTAAAGGCTTATTATATAGTGTTGTTGTGACATTGTTCGATTTTTCATTATATCTATCGGGTTGCTGTTATAGTGTTTGTCGTCGGTCATGACCCAGCTATCGTAGTGCTGGTCCTTGTAGAGGATGTGTATGTTGCCGGGTACTGGTTCGCCGGTAGGTGAATACACTAGGTTGTGTCTTGTATCCGTGTGCACGTGCAAATTTACAAGATAGAACTCGGCTGCGGCGATTAAGATATCCTCTCCTCCCCAGAACGTCTTGATAAACTGATGTGTTATGTATTTTGTTATTCTTTGTTCCTGGGAGAGAATGCTGTTAGGAAGAATTTCTTGTACATTATTTAGAAGGGCTAAGCGAATTCTTTCGTCATCTCGATGCTCTAAAACATATGAAGCAAGATCCTGACGGACAGACACGTGGTCGAAAGTTAAACCCATTACATTATTTATTTGATGTGCTATGGCCCTGAATAGGCAGTTTCCGTCTTTTGTCATACGCACAATTGTGCCCATTTTAAAAGAAAAAAACTTTTTGTTTTTATGGTATTACAAGACCTGCTCTGCACACATGTGTTGTGTAGCTTTGGGTTTGTGAACCACTATAGCTGACAGGGGAGCTTAACGCTTGAAATTTATGAGCTTCGCTATTTTTTGTTACTTAACCTTTTTTTTTTACCCTTTCGGTCCAATTTTGCGCGCGGTTTACAAATTTTACAAGCTAGGAAATAGGTAGCTTGTTCAAGGCAGTTTTGATAATTTAGTACAATGTTAAATTAAGAAAAGCGTGAAGTACTAATTCTAGAGCGATACCGTATTTCAGGTTAAAATAATAGAGTGTATTATTTTGTCCTTCGCTCCTAAATATAATATGAAGACATTTCCTTAAAGCCTATTTATAGCTTACAATGATGTTAAATTCACGCGTGGCGTCAAAAGTCCAAATTAACAACGCAAAACGCAGTTTTATACAGCCTCCAAGCCTCTATCGGAGGTCCCTGAAATATATAATGGAAAGATCTCACCAAATCCACGTCGTCGATATTCTCGGCCGGAAGGCCTAGACCTCAGGCTTGTATATCAGGTACACACGTATGCCACTTTACCACCGTTTTAAGGTGTTTTAATTTGCACCCACAAAAACACAGCAAGCGAAACCCCGTTCGAGTTTCAAGCTCAGAGTCAGCCACGTGTTGTGCACATTGCATCAAGTAAAAACAAAGGCGGGTCAAGACACGACACGTCTGTCCCCTTCGGCGGCCACTATCCGAATCCCAGGTGCTTAAGTTGAGAGGAACAATGAAGAAAAAAAAAACCTGTTAAAACTAGATACACAAATACATATATAGGTTATATACACATACATACTATACTAAATATATAAATATGTACTAATGATATATATATAAATATATATATATATATATACAAATTCAAGGGAGAGAGATGTTGAGATGACACTACTCTACTTGTGTTGAAAATAACTTTGCAATTTCCGCTTAAATGCATACCGACTGGTGGCCGTCCTGATATCAAGAGGAAGCGCATTCCAAAGAAGAATGGACTGGATATGAAAGGAAGAATGAACAAAGTCAGAAGTATGAGAAGGACAGAGTAGGAGAAGATTGTTAGAAGAACGCAAATTCTTAGCGTGAGATTTTAATTTAAGTTTATGAACACTGTTTGCAGGCTTTGACAACTTAATGAGAAATAAGTAATACAACTCTTTTTTATTCGTATGCTCCAAACTTGTGTGTATAAACTACGTACCTTCATACTATGTAGGTACGTAGAGTGAAGGTACTTGATTAAATTCTTTTTAACGTCAAAGTAATTTATTAGCCAGAAACATTGATTTCGTGGCCAGATCTTGGAATTGATTATTTCATGAAGTGTTCGACCATTTCATGAAATGGCCAGCTGAAATTTACTATACCGACCATACGTCAAAGTTAGATTATATGTCAGTCGACGTTTGGCCATATCATAAATGCTGTGGAAATGCGTTCCTTGCGAAGCATGTGTGGTGAAACTATGAATGAGAGGCTGAGGAATTATGTGATACAGGAAACGGTACGGTTTAAATGAAGACGTAGTGATCAAAATTGAAAATAGAATGCTTAAAGTCTATTCAAATTCACGTTTCCAATTTATGTTATTTCAAGTTAAACAAATATTAACTTTATTTCAGTTAAGTTTATTTCAGAGTGACAAGCATTATTTAAGTAGCGTAAACTGAACTTTATAGTGTAGTAATCAAAGTTATTTTTCCAATAACTCATATTTGTTTACATATTTGGCAAGTTAATCGTGAACGCAGATTAGAAAGTTTGGTCATGTTGAGAGGATTGATGAAAGGCGACTTACAAGATGGGAAACGCCGGGACCGACCTGCCCTAAAAGGACTTAAAGTGACCTTATTAGTGATGTCCTTCAGAAAGGTCAGTCGCGTAGAACTCGCATCTGGCATACCTTCATTTACTAGATGTATGAACGTAAACGAAGTAAAAGGAGTATTAGCAGCTGGCGTTACGTTGTTTCTGCCTGCTATGGGAAGAAGTAATAATAATAATAATAAACTTTAGAAGAGTGAGTTTAGAAGGTGTGAGTTTATGCTTGTTTCATTTTCGATTGTCCCGGTCACCCGAGTAAAGAAAAGCATATTTTCCATATAAACCTATGGTTAATGCAACAAAAAATCTCATTGGACAAATAAATCACTATTTAATTGACCTCTGTAAGGTGGGTCGAGAGGCATTATATACAACATAAATTTTATGAACCGTAGAATGAAAGTTATTGTAGCCGCAGCAAATTGTCGCCTGACCACAATCTCTTAGCTATAAAATTATGCAAGAGTGTGCAAGACATAAGGACAAGTTCTCTGTTCTACTTCCTTATCAAGGAACAACGTTATCTACTTCTGAAAATGTGTGCCTACACAATACCCATTTTGGATAGTTGTGTATTAAGTGTATTTATGTGCTTGAAGTATTAAATAAATAAATAATTTTTGTTCAAAATATAAAAATATTTTACACGTGACTTGTATTAATTTTAAGTCCTATGCGTGGTCTCGTATGTTCAGAGTTGTGCCCGTTAGCAGATGGACATGATCAGATGGTCATTCATGACGTAATAAAAGGTAGGTACCTACATTAACTGCCTTAGCCCCTGCCCCCAGATGCCCCAGATAAGGATTAGGTACTTATCTAAATAGTTTTTCCACGTCACACTTTATTTGTTTTTTTTTTTATGTGCCTACTTATGTGGCAGCTGTCAGTCGTTGGAGCAGTTAGCAAAATTATGTTTTTAATTAATAAAAACCAACTTTACAAAGGCGTCATGAATATATATAATTTGATGCCTAATGTTCACTGTTGACTTTACAAACTTATTAGTTAACACTTTCAAGGTGCCCGCAATAAAAGTACTTCTCTAAGTATAACCGCGCCGAAGTTCGGCTAAATGGCTTGGTTAAACCAATATTGAAATCGGCCGCAAAATCAACCCGCAATCCAGTAGCTTTTGACATTAATTAATTCAACAATATTCATTAATTTTATCAAGTGTTTGATCGGGAAATGATTGATTTTACAAGGTTAACTGAAATTATTATGAGGATGGTTGTTGTTGATCAGCTAAAAGATAAAATTAGTGAGCAAAATTCGAAAAGTCACTTAGAATTACCACTAACGCTAAATAAAATAATATTTCTTATAAGAACTTAAATAAATGTTCACCTAAAATGAGATAGAAAGTGCTTACATCTAAATAATATCATATTTGACTCGGAGGCGTTGGCGACGTTAATTTTTTTTTTAAATGTATTTCCTTAAATATGTTTATACTATCATACTTCTTTAAGACCTCTGGTAAATCTTTAAGGAGAAAGCGCCAGGGTAGCCCGCGAAATTTTCTTAAGTTTTTTGCAATTTGCTGGTCAATATTCAGTTGTACGTTGATTAAAATATGATTCGCGACCGTAACAAATGTGCATTTATAGAATTATAATCATTGAAGTCATCAGTACAATTCTCTAAGACCAAGTAATCCTATTGAATTACTATTTCATGAAATCTTGACATTTAGGATTATACTAACTTAACAAGTTGTATTACTCATTCTAATGATTATAATTCAGTAAATACATATTTGTTACAGTCGCTAAACATATTTTAATCGACGTAAACCCGACACTGAGCTGCAAATTGCAAAAATCGTAAGAAAATTTGAATTTCGCGGGCTACCTTATTGGCCCACTTATTGTATTTTTGGCGAAATTTGTCCGTGCACGTGCAGTCATTAGGTTACATTTGTTTTTACTTCTTATATTGTGTAAAGCGTCCCGCCCCGGCTTCGCACGGGAGCAATTTTTTTTTATTCGAATTTCCAGAATTTTTTAGAACCTTCTAGAGCTTTCTAGATCGATTGTTATAGTTGCATACATTTTGGAGTTTTCACATGAGTTAGAAAAGGACAGATTTAGATAGCAGCGAAACTTTCTAGATCATTTCAGAAATTTTTAGAATCTTCTAGAAAAAATTTTTAGATCTTCTGTCTAGATCGATTGTTACAGTTGACATGAGTTACAAAAGGACAGATATATATATTTTTTTCCACATTTTCGCCACCTACAACCACTCATTTCCACCCACCGCGGCCAGACTCCCTCCCTGACTTTCACCAGGAGACCAAGGGGTATTTACCACCCCAACGGGAAGTTGATTGGAGTTGGTGGTCATAGAGAAAACCCTGTCTTCACGTACTAACATTAGCATTTTATCTAATATAGCAGCGCCCCGCGGCTTCACCCGCGTTAGTAGCGTTAGCGATCCCGTGGGAATATCGGGATAAAAAGTTTCCTATGTGTTAAAATTTTCCGTACGCAAAATAGAGAGGCGCCACGGCGCCCTCACCTACCGCCTGACGTAGGTCCTGACCGGACACTGGTGTTTCGGGAGGTTCCTGCACACCATCGGGCGGGAGGAAACGCCCGGGTGTCACCACTGCGAGGATCGCCCAGAGGACACGGTGGAGCATACGGTGGAGGTCTGCTCCACTTGGGCGGAGCACCGCCGTGTTCTCGTAGAGGCGATCGGCAGCGGCGGCGACCTCTCGCGCCCGGCCCTGGTTCAAGCCATAGTCTGGGGCGAGAGGGAGTGGGAGGCAGTCACCTCCTTCTGCGAAGCAGTCATGCTAGCGAAGGAGGTGGCGGGACGGCTGAGGGAGAGAGCCTCACGTCCCAGCCGCCGCGGGAGAGGCTCCGGGCGTCGAGAGCCGCGTGACGACTCCCGGCCACCGTAGGCGCGGGCCTGCGGGCGGAGAGTAATGGGTAACTCTCCGTCCGATCAGGACCAGGCCCGTGCCGGACAGCACTCAAAGAGATGTCAGCAGCAAGGAATGGGCCCGAAAGGGCCGAAGCCTGCCGGGGCAGCGGGATTGTCCGAAAGGGTTACCGCTACGCTACCCCGGAACACAAAGGACTAAGGAAGGAACACGGGTGGGTTTTAGTTCTGACACTCCCTTCTACTCCACCCAGAGCGGGAGGGGTCATTTGATGATTTCCCATCCTCAAAAAAAAAAAAGCCCGTATTACCAATTACCTATCCTATGTGTTATTCCTGATTATAAACTACCTGTGTGCCAAATTTCATCCAAATCTGTTCAGCCGTTTGTGTGTGATTGAGTAACAAACATCCCCACATCTTCACAAACTTTCACATTTATAATATTAGTAGGATTACTTTAACATTATTACTTAGTTCGCACGGCTACACATCAAGCTATACATAACCAGTATGAGCTGACTTCTGATTGTACGAAAAACCTATACAATGCGAGGTCAGCTAAAACTGGTTAGCCGTGTGTACAGACGCCAGCACATCAAGCTACCCGAAACTGTCAACTTTTCCCAATCAACTTTGAACCTTATACTGTAGCGATAAAGTTAAAAATGTACTAAAAAAAATTGACAGATTGTAGTAGCTTGATGTGCAGTCTATCGATTCTGTAAAAATCTCACCGTGATATAGTAAGTAAGTAGATGAAGTGAGCGTGAAGTACCCTATCAATGGAGGCAATCCCTAACATCGGGTCGAATGACAGCTCACTTCTCCTTAGTTTTTACGGTGTGATTTTTACAGAATAGCACTGCTGGCGTCTGTACATTACTTTATGAAGATATTTTAGGTACATCACGCTATGATCAGTAACGGCCCGTTCACACATGAAAGTCCGTTTTACTGGTACGTTTTTAACGGATACGTCATAAATGTATGCGCTGTTCACACATAGGCACAATATAACGTTCAACGAATCCGTCATTACTGGATGCGATGTGTGAACAGAAAACTCGCAGTATACCGCCGCTATTCTACAAGTCAAACAAAACCTGTCGCATCACTCCCCCTCCTACACCCCGCACACACTGCCCGCCACGCACACAGTATCTATCTGTTAAAATTCTACGTATCCGTATATTTTTACTGTTCCGTCGTCCAGTATTCGATAACAAAACGGAATGTAATTTTTTTACGGAACGATATTTTTTACTGTATACAGAATACTGTGCCATGTGTGAAGTCGCTCATACAACTACATACGCCATCGACGAAAAAAAAACGTACACGGTAAAACGGAACAGTAAAACGGAGACATGTGTGAACCGGCCGTAAGAGTGAAACTAATAGTAAACTTTATAAAGCTGACGGGTGGCGCGCGGCGGCCGTGCTGATTTATTTTAAAACTATGATATCTCCTAAGATATTCATTGAAATCAAAAGATGTCAAGAGCAATTTTGTTCAAAATTAAATACTTGTGATGAATAACGATTAATTTATTTGGATAAGGATTAATATCATGTTTATAAAAACACCTTCGCAAATAATGCATTATTTTAGAACAAATTTGATTATCATAAAAACGGTTATAGTGAGTGAACCTGAAAAGATAGACATATGCTGTCGCGGACTTTTTTTTAGAACTTTTAAGGGGAAACAATTCCGTCATACATTATTTTTGCGTAACTTTAACCGTTTACGCAGCGCACGCAACGGAAGCTCTATTTTTTCCCGTTTTTGCAACATTTTTCATTGCTGTGACGCTCCTATTCCGGACGCTCCCACGCCGTCGTAGCGTGATGTTATATAGCCTATAGTATTTCTCGATAAATGGACTATCTAACACAAAAAGAATTACTTAAATCGGTTTAGGTGTTTCGGAGCCTATTCATTACAAACATACATACAAACATTTCCTCTTTATAATATTAGTATAGATATTAGTATAGATTATTTTATACCCGCATAAAATTTATTATTCTTACACACCTTTCATTTTATTTTCGTTATAAAATCTACTGAGGCTGTGAGAGTACCTACTTGATCTAGGGCGGAAACCATATTGTTAATCATATATCATATCGTCTGAGATAAGAAATAACTGATATTATTAGAGCTTGTTTATCATATATAAGATCTAAAATCAGTTATTTTTTAATACAAAACTTTGAAAGAGCTATCCAAGAAATCATAGCAAATTGCTGACAAAACTTTACCTATTAAGTCATTTCCACGTACTTTTTTGGATTTCATTTCGAGAGCACTTTATTTCAAGACAGGCAGTCCTTACAGGATAGCTAATGTCAGTTCTGTTTCGTAATCTGCCGATCGATTCTGTAAAAATCTCACCGTGAAAAGTTAGGTGAAGTGAGCTTAGAGGGAGCTGTCAAGAGTACCAATCCCTAGCATCAGGATGACACTGACAGCTCACTCCACGCTCACTTCACCTAAATTTTCACGGTGAGATGTTTACAGAATCGCACTGCTGTTTTGTAATCCTATGTTTATAGCTGCGATAAATGAGCGAAGGAAACAGCTCATGGTAATAAAAAAAAAATATTCCTTGAACAACTATAAGCTGTACGAACAAGTATCCTGCTTCAATTTTATGTGAAAGTTTGTTACTTACTCACGTTTATAAATAAAATAAATCTCTGTCTAATAAATCCCTGTCTAAAGCGGTGGAAACAAATTTCTGTCGTGCCATTTTACCTCCAATGATGAAACCTGATGGGTCGCTGGCTCACTGTAAGTGAGAAAGCAAATTTATTTGCGTATCTCTTTGCAAGCAATTCACGTCTGGACGCTGGCTCCAAGCAACCACCCACTGTACCTCATTGTAGCTCCTCGATGCCGGAGATCGCAGTTCACATTAAAGAGGTCCTAAGAGTATTAATAATAATAATAATAATATTTTTATTTTCTCACCACAATATTACAAAAAACATATTATATGGTATCAGAGTCAGACAACATTTTAATATTGTGGGAGACTGGTGCCTAAACTAGGCTCTAGGCCTGTATTTCAGGACACCTGAGGGGCAATTCTCGTAATTTTTAAGAACGTTCACAGTCTGATCTCAGTCTCAATCTGTCAAAAAATTTCCAAATTTCCCTACAATTTGACAAGTTTTTGACATTTGTTTGTCGCCGAGATGAGACTGCGACTAGATTTTGAACGTTTTAAATTACGAGAATTGGCCTACAGGTCTCCGCCTTTTTACAATAATATACATTTTATCTTGTTATGTACAGACGCCAGCAGGTCAACCTACCCCAATCCGCCAAATTTCTTTGATAGATTTTCAACTTTAGTACAAAGGAATAAGGTTCATAATCAATCGGGAAAATCTGACAGATTGGGGCAGCCTGATGTGCTGGCCTCTGTACTTGTACACTGACAACCAAACGATGTAAGAACAACATTATAAAAAGAGTGGCTCGAGTGGAAATTTTAGGCTTTAATATAAACTAAGAGTAAACTAAACTTTGTTAATAAGGTTATGTTATGCGTATGTGGAAGGGTGGATGTGTGTGTGTGCTTGAGGGTGTGTGTGTGTGTGTTTGTGTGTGAAGTGGTGTGGGTCCGTGAGAACCAGCGACGTATGGGTGTATGTGTGTGAGGGTGTGTGGGTGTGTTAGTCACTTTTGGGCTTGTGTGACTGATTAGTGATAAATAGCTGATATTACACCATAGAGGTAAGTAGGTTCTCAGTATCATCATAATTTAGTTGTTGTAGTAATGCAGTAACTTGCTTTTTGCACATAGTTTTAGTGAGGTTAACTATCGATGACATCCTGTTAATTTTGTTATATAGAAAGCCGCCTAGATGGCAAAAAAAACCGCTTTGAAAATTTCGTATTAGATTGGTGTATTTGACGGCGGTCTACGGGGTCGAAACGTCTTTTGCGATGTGAGGTCGTAGGATGATAGGTAGTTAGTGAGTGCTGTTTTAATACGGTATTTAAGATAAAGAGTTGACGTACTGTCATAACTTTAGCCTCCTTGTATAGGAGCTCTGTGGGGTAACGGTAGGGCAGGAATGAGGACACCTTTAAGATAGCTCTCTGAGCTCTCTCCAATTCAATAAACGTAGTTTTCGGAGCACCTCCCCAGACAGTGATACAGTAGGTTAACAGTGACTGAGCAAGGGCAAAGTATACTGATTTCTTTAACTTGTCATCCGCTACTTGTCTCAAGGTTTTAAAAATATATATGAGCTTGCGTAACCTGGTTTTAAGTGTATCAATGTGTTCCTGGAATCTAAGGCACCCATCGATTATAACTCCCAGATACTTGACGTGTCTAGCGCTGCGAAGGTGAGTGCAAGTACACATTATGTTATCGTGTGGTTCCGGACAATTGTGTGTTGTAATTGTGTAGGGTACTGAGGAGTTAGGGACGTTACCATTTGCTCTAAGGGAGAAGGTCATGTAATTGGTTTTCTCAACATTGAGTGTTAGGACATTACAGCGTAACCACTTTGATACAGTATTATAGCCTGATTGCGCGTGTGAAAAAACTTCGTCCCATGTATCAGCGCTAAAGAGGAGCACCGTGTCATCTGCAAAGCTTATGATCCTACCTCTGGGGAGTGTGAGCATACCCAGGTCATTAATATACATAAGGAACAAAGTGGGACCTAACACGCTTCCCTGAGGAACGCCATATGAGACTGTTCGTTCGTCACTAATGTGTTCACCTATCTTAACGCACTGGGTACGCTCACTCAAGTAGTTCTTAAAAAGTTCTAGTTGAACCCCTCTTATACCTAAATTTTCCATTTTTTGGGAGAGAATGGGCACAGAAACCGTGTCAAATGCTTTTGCAAGGTCTAAGAATATGCCTAGCACCTTTTCCCCCCTGTCCAGGTTGGTGACGACATAGTTTGTCAAATCATGTACTGCGTCGGATGTTGATTTGCCATACCGAAAGCCATATTGTGTTGGAGATAAAAGGTTGTGTTTTTCGAGGTAATCAACAAGCCTGTTGTTCATTATCCTCTCTAGAACTTTTGACAGGGCAGGTAAAACAGCTATGGGTCTATAGTTGCTGACACGGTTTCTGTCCCCACTCTTGTAGATAGGGTGTATGATGGATCTTTTAAAGACTTTGGGGAATTTACCTGTCGAGAGGGCCAGGTTACAGATGTATGTAAGCGGGGGCACAATAGTGGCTTTATGTTTCCTAAGAAGTCTACTCGATATTCTATCCCATCCCGGAGCACAATCACTGCGAAGGGACATTAATAATTTGTCGACCTCGTCTTCGTCCGTTGGTAGCAAAACCATTGAACATGAGTTTTTGTTGTCGGGTAATTTAACAGGTTCTGGTGAGCTTATTATTTTTTCAGCGAGTTGTTTGCCAATTTCAGCAAAAAAATCGTTAACAGAGTTAACAGATATTTTTGGAGTGCGTGAAAGTGCTAACAGTTGAGATGGAGATTCTTTCTTTTTTGTCCTGTTTGTCAAACTATTTATTGCAGCCCAAAGTTGCTTGGGGTTTGTGCCAGCTTTGCTTATTTGATTTTTTTCATATTCAGTTTTTATTTTCTTTAGTAGTTTGTTACAAAAGTTTCTGTATCGGGTAAAAGTTATTTTTAGGTCATCATTATCTGGCGCTTTTTTAAATTTTATGTGCAAGTTGTCTCTGTGTCGAACACAGCGAAGAAGCCCTGGAGTTATCCATGGCTTCATAATTTTTTTACGGTTTGGCACTTTGATGGTTTGTGTATTGGTCTCTATAACTTGTACTATTAAATTAACCATAGTTTCCGCAGCTACATGAGGATCTCGATTGTTATAGACGTCACCAAAGTCTAGCTGCGCAATGTCCAGATCCAACTTGTCCTGATTAACACGGGTTGCCGCATGTCTCACAGCCGTATTAGTGGTTTTCTTGGCGAGAAATAGCAATACCGTCTCATGATCAGTCAGCGCAGAATGAGCAACAAGTGTAGAAGCACGCCGCTGACTTTTTAAGGCAAAGTGATCAAGACATGCTTGTTGTCTAGTGGGCAGTGTATGGGAAGGAAGTAGACCATGTGATGCCAACAAATTCAAATAGTTATGCTTGTTATGCTTGCCATGCTTGTTATGCTTGTTATGCTTGCCTCAATCTGTGTGGTTCTTTCCTCAAAAGACCATTTCAGACACCAATCTACATGGTCCTCAAAATGATCTGACCAAGACTATTTCTGGATTTTTATATACACATTGACATTGATAAATTTTACATATACAGTGACATGAATATTTACTTTGTAAAGTATTATGTTATTTTTAATGACTGTGAATGTGAAGACTATGTGGGTTAATTTTAGTTTGCCTTTGTTTTTTTCTCAGATAGTTTTAGTCATGGTCTGGCAGTTTGAGTAATTTATGCGACCTACCCAAATGTCCTTTCTTTGGTATTGTTCGTCGAATCGTTGAGCTCCCTAAGTTTGAGTTGAGCTGCATAATTACTGACAAATGCGTGCACTGACTGGACGGGTCCACTCAATCTGTGTGGTTCTTTCCTCAAAAGACCATTTCAGACACCAATCTACATGGTCTCCACATGATCTCACCAAGATTATGTCTGGACTTTAAAAGAGACTGTGACCTCTGAGTTTGTTTCGGCCTTTCTTCTCAGAGTAGTCAGATAGGAAACGCCGACCTCATCTCGTTTTAAAAAAAATATGATTGACGTGTAAAAGTGTTTGTACAAACCTACTTACAGAAATAAAATCATTTATCATTTATCATTTATCATTTATCATTGTTAGGGTCACGGCATAGATCGTGGATATTAATGTTTATGTCTCCACAAATTATTATATTATTGTAGCGTGCAATCTTGGTTAAGGTATCATTTAATGAATTTAAAAAGTTAGTGATATCTTTATAGCCTGGAGGTCGGTATAATGCTATAAGAACTGTATTTTGATCTACTTTTATTTGTAGACAGTTGGCATTTAAGAATGTCGGTTCTTCCACGGATACCTTGAGCTCCCTCCTAACATAAACAACAACACCCTCATTTTGTGTAAGATTGTTGATTGTGCTAAAACGATCATATCCGTCCAAAACAGGTATGCTGTGTGTGCCAGGAAGCCAGCACTCTGTAAGTGTAATAATATCCCATTCGATTTTTGTTCTAGCTAGGATAGTATAGAAACCTGAGATATTTTTTGTAATGCTACGGATATTCTGATTTAGTATTTTTAGTGACAAGTTTGGTTTAAAATTAGGGGGAACACAGTTGTCAAGGTCACAGGTCGCAGAGTCCGAGACAGAGACTGAATCGATATTTTGTGTGTTGTTCCGTATGTTATCGAATTTTAACGTTATATTTTTCAATGTTCAAACTTGAAATGTTGCTTTTTGTTTTGTGTTGCATAGTTAGTACATTTGCAACGCAGATATTAGGTCTATGGAGAGATGTTCTATCAACATTATGTGTTCCTGCAAACCACCCGTGCAAATAATTAAGTGTAAATATGGGGTATGTGTGATGTATAATATTATGTATAATGTGTGCTTTATTTGTGATAGGTAATGAAGAGCTGTTTGTGTTTTTATGTGATTGTATCTGAGCTATTTTTAATATAATTTTGAAGCAATAGTGTAGATATGTGTAAGTTAGTTGTTTGTTAGTATAATTTTGGCTAATTAAATAACTATTAAACAAAACAGATTTTAGTTTTAGTAAATTAATTAAGATAAATTGTAATGAGATGGAGGAGCTTAGTCACTTTTGTTTACGCAATTTTTTCAGATCGTCTTCCGATTTGATTACTCGACTGGGCATACCCTGCTTCTCGCGCACGTATACCTTTCCATTTGCCGTCCAGCATTGTTCGTAGTCACTATTCTTTATAAATTCTCGTGCTAGGTAATGAAGACGTCTTGTCATGGCGGTGAGGACTTCAGAAATGTACAGCGGATGTTTAGTGCACTTTTCGTAAAGATGCGTAGAGTTGAGACGATTGTCTTTGTTTATCTTGTTGTAATTTTTAGTAGAAGTTAGAAATTTTTCTTTCACTGCAGGGGACGAGAATTCTACAATAACCATACCAGCTGAGTCTGTCTTGCTCCTCAGACGGAAGATATTATATTGGTATTGTGCAGTCTATACGTGAAAAAGGCAAGCGGGCCTGACGGTATTCCAGCGAGAATGTTGAGGCAGTGTGCGCCTGAATTCTCTCCAGTGTTGACAAGCTCTCTCTTGAAAAAAGAACGGTGCCAAAATCTTAGAAGCTTGCAAATGTACAAATAGTGCCCAAAAAGGGCGACCGTGTGGTCCCTGCCCAATACCGTCAGATCGCCATTACCTCCATTCTATGCAAGGTTATGGAAAGGGTACTGAACAGTAAGTTGCTGACCTACCTTAAAGACAATGATCTCCTCAGCGACCGTCAATATGGCTTTCACCGGGGATGGTCAACTGGCGATCTTCTTGTGTATGTAACGCACTGTTGGGGCGAAACCAACGAGAAACACGGCGAAGCACTTGCTGTATCGCTTGATTTCTCGAAGGCATTTGGCAGAGTCTGGCACGCCGATTTATTCAGCAAGCTTCCCAGCTGATTTTTATAGCTGGATATCAGTCTTCCTTAGTGAGCGGTCGATCAGAGTAGTCGTTGACGGCTGTTCCTCTGACCTTATGTCTATTTATGCTGGAGTTCCTCAGGGGTCTGTTCTCTCTGTAACTCTTTTTCTGCTGCACACCAATGACCTACTTCAACCTGGTATTATTGGGTACGCAGATGACAATACTGTTTCAGAGAGATACTTGTCCAGAAGCCAGCGGAGCCGTAGTTCGTTCCTTGAGAGAGTCCATGGTGGAACGGTCAGATTTGACCTTAGCTTTGCCAGTGGGGTGATAACAATCTGGTCTCTTTTAACGCCACCAAAACACAGGCGTGTCTTTTCACCGCCAAAAGGAGTCGTCTCGACAAAACTCGTATTTTTCGGGGTATATCTGTTCCTGTAACTGATCAGCTCGAGCTCCTAGACATGGTGTTGACATCTGGTCTCAAGTTCGGCGCCGCTATGGAGTACAAAGCCCATACTGCGGCCAAGAAGCATCCTAAATAGGGTGATGGGATACTTTACGCCTGGATAGCTTTTAACCCTTAATAAAGCGCAAGTCCGATCCTGCATGGAATATTGCAGTCCCTTTGGAATGTGGTGGAACGCAGAACTAAGAGGCTTATTGGTGACGTAAAACTGGTGAATACCAAGCTTCACAGCTTGGCTCATCGCCGCAAGGTTGCCTGCTTGTGGGTCTTCTACAGATTAAACTTCGGTGAGTGTACCCAAGAACTCCACGACCTCATTCTATCGGTCCCTTTCTACCTTCGGACATCTAGACGCACTGCAAGTTACCATCCCTGTCTAGTTGCTATTCCACCAATTCGCACTAAACGTTTTAAAATGTCCTTTATAATGCGCACAGCAAAAGAATGGAAATATCTACCTGCGTCTGTGTTTCCGAGCACATACAACCCGAATCTCTTCAAAATGAGAGTGAACAGGTTTCTTCTGGGTAAGCTCACTCCATCGTCGACTTTGTCTCTGTCACCTTTGACCTAGACTAGAGTCAAGAGCAAACCCATTTCAAATATATATTTTTTTTTACTGACGAAGTTTCCTAGAATGCGAGCGAGACTTCGGGCAATAAATAACAAGTAGCTATAATATTTCAATATGTATACTTCTTATCCACTGGAACTGAAAGGACTGGAAAGAGAGCGGGACATCACAGGCTAATAATATTAATAATAATACTGCTTATACTACCAATTTGAAGAAGACCCTATTTTGTCTTTTGACAAACAAATACTGTTGCGTATTTTTTATTATTCATGTCCAAAGGGTAAGTGAAAGGATTTTTTTGTATCCCAGGATCAAATGGAATCATTCTGTATAGATATAGGCTCAAATCAGATATGAACTGTCGACCACATCTAGTTTTATTTTAAAAATATTATTGACGTGTAAGTGTTTGTATAAACCTACTTACAGAAATGAATTAATTTACTTATCATTACATAAATACTATGTAAGGTACCAAAAAACATAAAAAGAATGAATTCCACTGAAAACTATAATTGAAATCTGACTCCAGAAACAGACAATTTTATTCACATTGCCAATTATTTTCCGGTATCACTACATAGTATAAAACAAAGTCGCTTTCTCTGTCCCTATGAACGCTTAGATCTTTAAAACTACGCAACGGGTTTTGATGCGGTTTTTTTTAATAGATAGAGTGATTCAAGAGAAAGGTTTATATATATAATAAATGCATGCATGAGATGTCGTAAATAAACACATTTTTTGCGCTTACTTTTCAAACGCTAGCTGAACCCTACGAGATAGGTCAAAATAATGTACTACAGTATTGTACACCTTAAAAAGGTCTATGGTATATGTCTATCTCTTAGGGATAACCCACAATAATCATTTTTATCCTTTACTTTTTACGAGAAATAATGGCTTATTTACGAAGCGATTTTAAGCAATACAGCATTAATCCTTATCCAATTAAGTACCTTAAATACATTGTGCATTTAATATAGATAAATGTAGCCCTTTACACCATGTAATTTAAATGAATATTTTCGAAGATATTACAGATTTAAAATGCAGGGACATAGCGGTTGCTGCGGCACCGGCCGCGGCGGCGCGTGCTGGCATTCTTGAAATACCTGTACTTAGTAGTATCAGTATTGCACCCGTGCGAAGCCGGGGCGGGTCGCTAGTTATTAATAATTCCCGGTGGTCAGGTTTCATTCGTGCACTTTTATTATTGTTGCAAATTTAAGAATAGATACTAAGTGTGTCTGTATCTAAAAATACCAGACTACGTTTTACGATTTGAAATATAATTACAGACAAAAGTTTATAATTAAGTAAATAGAATATTTGAAACGTGAATAAAAAAAACTGTTTTGGTTATTCATGATTAGATGTACAGTATTGTACAATCACAGTCAAATGGGATAAATAGAAACGATGTGTTTATTTCAGCCATAATAAACTTTATGTATGTTACTACACATTATGTATGAATAAATAAAAGAGAAAATAAAATGCAAAAATAATTGTTATAATAAAAATGTGATGTTATATATTGAAAAAGGCTTCATAATACACTGTGTAGTGGCTAAACCATCAGTAACGCATGAAAGTACTCTTTCTACATACCCATATATGGAATCCGTTCATATTGGTGCAGATCTCAGAAAGCTCTATCACAGTTTCGGGACTTAAATCGTTTAAGTCGCAAAACTATTTGCTAGCTGAGTATGATTTCAATATTTAATTTTCCACAAAACTATGGAAATGTTCAACTTGAAAATCTCATTTCGCTCGCCGCTGACTCCTCCAGCTTAGCATTAATTAATACAAAGTAAACTTATTTATGCAGTAATATCGTGTATTTTTTTAATGTTATAAACGCTATATTTTACTGTAAATTTTTTTAGCCTTTTTTTTTTTTTTTGTGGATGGGAAATCATCGAATGACCCCTCCCGCTCTGGGTGGAGCAGAAGGGAGTGTCAGACTCTTACTGACTAAAACCCACCCGTATTCTTTCCTTAGCCCTTTGTGTTCCGGGGTAGCGGTAACCCTTTCGGACAATCCCGCTGCTTTCAGACAATCCCGCTGCTTTCGGACAATCCCGCTGCTTTCGGACAATCCCGCTGCTTTCGGAAAATTTTTTAGCCTTCTAATTAATCCTAACTTTATCTTTGTTCCCGACATTTCCTTTCTGAAACGGTAACGAAAAGTTGTGATGTACATAAATAATATATTTAAATGAATAATAACGCTTCATTGAATTTAACAAATAAAATGCATGAAACATTTTGCGAGGGCCCGATACCTATATTTACATAGATTGATTGACGAGATGATAAACAATTAAATATTAGTTAACTAAGCTTACACTGTTTTTCCAATTAAATCATTTAAAAAACAGTAAATACTGTAATTTCTAAAATAAATGAAAGCTTAAGCTTAATTAAAGCTCTTTTTAGGGAAATTTCGAAACGACTGGTTGACACTCACCGTGACCACAATGCTGGATTTTACCTTGGCCGGAGGCTAAGCATTGTCATACAACGTGGTAATGGCGCCAGTCTCTTGGGTACATTACCAGTCGACAGCGATGCTGATGAATTTTTCGATACTATATTTTAGTTTATGTACAGTTTTAGTTAAGTTAGGATTTAATTTTGTTATTTTGATTAATAAATTTGGTATTACTTATTATTTGCTAACTTGTTATTTGAATTTACAACAATGAAAACTCAGTTAACTAATATTGAATTGTTTATCATCTCGTGACCTCAATATGAATACAATCGAAGCGTAAAACACAAACCTCTCTGATACCTTTATTTGACATGGACGTGAGTGGAAGCCTTAGTGAAATATTATGTAATACTTATTATTTGTGGTGGAGTCAATCTTCCGTTTTATGCAATAGAACAAATGGTTTGGTTGGTTTAAAATTAATAGAAGCATCCATAATTAGTTATATTTAGTAAACAATTATATTTAATACTATGTTCGTTTCGTACATACCTTTATCTACTCGTAAAAATACTCCAGTACGAGTACCAACAAGACTAGTAATTTGAATAAAATTACGTAGGTAAGTATTTAACTTTTTTATTTGTGAATGGCGGCTCGACGTCTGTAAAGGCAGACACAACAAGAAGAAAAGTAAAATAAAATTTAACGACTTATATCTAGTCAAGCATCTGCCAAACTTGTATATATCTACCTACTAAGTACCTAACTAGAATACCAACTTAAATTGTCCGTAAGATATTCAAATAACAACTAAAATTCAGGACAGATTACCAAGAAATAATGTCAGTGCACAATCAGAATTCTTATTCCCCATGTAAACTCTCTTATGGCTAGAACCCCGAACCCCGTTCCCCGAACTACCTACTTATTTCCACGCATTTATAAAAATGCCATTAGGTGATGCAACATAAAACATCTCAAAATAGGTATCCCTGTGCAAAAAGGTAATAAAGAAATGGCTTTTTACACTCACGATGAAACAGAAGATATTATTTATACTTAGATAAGCAACATTATACAAACTAAATGTACTCCTACGTTCTCGCTCACGTTCACAACACACACACACACCCTAACACACACCCTCACTCTCTAACACATATTCACGCTTACACTCGACACTTTATTTTGTAAAATTTATTTATATACCTAATTGATTAGATTTTTGTTGATTTATATTTTGTTACTTTCGATGTTATCACTTATTATTTTGTTATGTAATTGATCTCACACTGTTGATTTTATTTTGCTTAGGTATATTCTAAGATTTTATAATTTATTTTAATTGATTGAGGGCTGATTTTTCAATCGTCTGATAACTTTATACGAGGAATAATTTTGAAATGTTAACAGTTATTTCATGCTGTCAATCGTCAACTTTAGTCCTCGAATAAAAGTTATCCGGCGATGGAAAATTATCTGGCGATGGAAAAATTAGCCTTTAGTTCAGATAAATTTTAGTTTTAGTTTCCTATCTTGCAATAATCACTATATACCACACTTTGAAAATGTCGCAACTCTTGACTCCGAAGATACAGGCAAATGCCTAGTTTTGGGATCACCGTCTATTCTGCGGGGCGATTGCGTAACACATTATCAATAGGAATCAGTTTCATTTTGACAGTTCAACAACATTCATTGCGTTATTTACGTGTTGAGCAAACAAATTTTTCAAACTTATGAAACAATGGATTAGCAATTTGCTTCAAAATGATTCAGATTCCGATTGATATTGTGTTACGCAATTAAGGTGCAGTTCTTTTCTTGCACAAATTGTGTTTAACACATTGAACGACACTGAACGAGACACAATAGAAGTTTTATTGTTATTACTTCGATGGGCGTTAAGTATCCCGCTGTTGATTGATTATAATCAACTCAGCCTATTGCAGTCCACTGCTGGACATAGGCGTCTGTCACCCTGTCCTCCGCATTCCGCATCCAGTCCATCCCAGCCACCTTCTTTAGGCCGTCCGTCCATCTAGCTGTGTCACATGGCAAATTGGCGTAGTGTGTCAATTGTTTTAACAATGAATCAACAACAACGAAGGGATATTATTATCAGTGTAACAGCTATAATAGCCCTTCACTTCCTACTTTGCTCAATGGTTACGCTCTACAAAACAACGAGTAGATACGTAAAAGCTAAGTATATTCACAATTAATTGCTAGGGTAAACTTACACGTACATCCTGAAAAGTGTTATTTCTCATTAGTCTTGGCATGTAGGTACAGCTATCTCATGAAAAAACCACTTTTACAAAAGGAATTTTTCCGCATCTGATCAATAATTACTGAAGTGAAACGATTCAAGTCAAAATTACAAAAATATGTGATTTTACTAAGCTCAGCTTGATTTATTTTTATTTTACCGTCTAAGATTTCGGTAGAATATTGTCGAGTACGAGGTAACCTCATTAATTTTGATTGAAGTTGTTAAATTCTTTAGTATCACGCTTTTCGGTGAAAGTAAGTAGACACTTGATATTTATAAAAAATAAACAATGCTCACTTTGCCTTTCGAATGACATCATTATTTAGATCGTATTGATGTGTGTGCAGAGTACTTAATACATAACATAATGGGATGAAAACGGGTGAAAAATCAGTCAACATGTTCGACTGTCGACCGATTGGATTTTGAGTCCGAATCTAAATACTACTGTTTTTTATAATATTTCTCAGTTGTAATAGAGAAAACTAATTTAATAAATTTCTATTTCAAAGCTTCTTTTCCACATAAACATAGAGTCCCTATGGGTTACGAAACAAAAAATCTCATTACACAAATTAATTAAAATTTAGTTGACCTCTGTAAGGTGGGTCGAGAGGCAAAACGACATAAATTTTATGGACTGCAGAATGAAAAGTCGTTGTAGCCGCAACAAATTGTTGTCTGACCACAATTTCTCAGCTATAAAAGAAAGAAAGAGTGTGTAATACAACTCCTGGGGAGCTATTCTCTAAGGATACAGCCTTGCGGGCAGCGCTGTCGCAGCGGTGAAAACAATAGTTTCAGCGCTGCGACAGCGCATGGCTGAAAATGTGAGTGCCTACGCAATACAGATTTTGTTTCTCTATTTTTGTTCAAAATATAAAATATGTTACACGTAACTTGTTTTAATTTTTAGATATATATCGCGTGGTTCATGTTTATAGTTTTGTCCGTTAGCAGACTGATCAACATTCATGACGTAATAAAAGGTAGGTACCTACATTAACTGTCCTAACCCCTGCCCCCAGATGAGGCACGTCACACTTTGTTTTTCTTATGTGCTTACGTATGAGGCAGCTATTTGTCGTTGAGGCAGTTTGCAAAATTATGTAAATAGTGTTTTTAATTAATAAAAACCGGTCAAGTGCGAGTTGGACTCGCGCACCGAGAGTTCCGTACAATTTTTTGGATCAGTAGTTCCTTTCCAAAAGCTAAAGGAACTACTGAGACTAGATAGTTCCTTTAGCAGTCCCTTTGAAAGAAACAAACATATATATATATATATATTTGATCCCTAGTGTTCCACTTTACAGACTTTTTAACCGACTTCAAAAAAGGAGATTTAAGTTACGTATTTTTTATTATCCATGTCCAAAGGGTTTTTTATATGTCTGGATCAAACGGAATGATTCTGTGTTGTACACATATCTTATATAGGTAGATATAGGCTCAAATCAGATAGAAAACGCCGACCACATCTAGTTATAAAAATATGATTGACGTATTTACGTGTTTGTACAAACCTACTTACAGAAATAAAATCATTTATCATTAAATAAGGTACCAAAAGCCTAAAAAATATCAAAGGAAGAATTCCAATGAAAACTGTAATAATTGCTGACTCCAGAAACAGACAATTTTATTCACATTGTTTTTTTCCTTTTTTTATTAAGTTGGGTATTCTTTTTATTTAATTACCATGAAGTCCTTGAGATCAGCAGTGTCCCTTTTCCCAACAAATATTAAAATTAGGTTGTTTACATTAATAAATCATGATAACTTTATAATACAATTAAACTTGTACCAAAACTTTAATCTTGTTAGTAGAAGAGTTTACTTTCATATTCAAATTGTTTTGTTTTCTATTGTCACCAACTAATTAAAACAAATTAATTTATCATCTGTTAACTCACTGCAGGTTTAAGGCCTCTTCTCATACAGAAGAAACGAGATTTAAACTCTACCCTGGCTCGGTCCATATTGGTGGTTTCCTAAGTTTCCTGTTAATATCATCCTTCACCTTTGGTCTGTAATAAACTTTCAGAATAGATAGGTATTTAATTTATACATACTACGTGGTAAATTGCAGGTAACGAAAATTGGTTGAACTAACACGTTTGTCTGACAGTAAACATACATAAAACCAGACTTACGATCCTTTACTACTCCTGAAAATACAGAAATGCCAGTTCCCGCAGTCCAATTTTACGATATAGCTACGTGAAGCGTCTGCACATTTATGAACAGAGCAAAAGGATACCACAAACCGCCGATGTCGACAAATTCTCGACTCGCTACAAAAATAAATCTTATCTTCGTGAAAAGAACGAACACATTTTTGTGGCAGATTAATTTATACCTACATTTTTAGCTAAAAACTTTGATCTTGTTAGAAGCACATAAGCTATGAAGATTGATTTAAAGTTTATAAACAAATGCAGGAGAAAAATAACTCGTTGCTTAAGAAGAATTCTCGCTACGCATACATTTAAAAGTGATAGTAAAAGTCGAAGTATATATGAATACTTTAAACTGTAATAAATTCCAAGAGTGGACAAGCGCATAAATACAATAGTGGCGTTAATAGAATATAAAGCAAACAACTAAGATATATGAGGGCCAGCTGAATAAAGACTAGCAAACATGTTTGTCTGGCAGAAATCGTTTGCCACTATACTGTAAGTAATTCAGGATATATGGCAATAATAGAGAGATCAATTCCGAACTTGCTAAACATTTATTACAAAAATAGCTATCCAGAAGCGCCACCAATGTATCATGGTAGCGTTTACCTACACATTGTGAAATAGATCGAATTGTATATTGTATAGGTTCTTTTGTGCTGCAATATAACAATTTTTCATTTAATAAAATTATTAGTTTTCCTAAGTCACAGGTTTACCCTAGTTTAGGAGGCAGGTTTTCCATTATTTAAGCTACCTTTACTATCTAAACTTGTAACCTAATCTTTAAGTATTTTTGTAAAGGTTATGTGTTTCAATAAAGTTATTATTATTTAAAATATAAAAGTTATTATTATATTAGTGCTTTCTAGAATGAGAGAAGACAGCATCTTCGCTTTGTATTGCTCTCGTGAGCGAAAATAAACTAATTCATCGATGTTGGGTCTTTTATTTCAGCTCAGGTTAATTCTCTCTCAGCAAATTCTTATTCCTGGGATAGTAATGAATTTTCATTCGATTACTTTTAGCTAAACTGCAAAGGAAGCAGTGGTGGCCCAGTGGTAACGGCCGCGACTTACGAGTTGTAGGTCGTAGGTTCGAACCCCGTCAGGCGCTTTACTTTGTGTAAATTATTTAATCACCATTGCTCTTAAAACGGTGAAGGAAAACATCGTGAGGAAATCGGCATGTCCTAGAACCAAAACTTTGAAGACATGTGACATCTACCAACCCGCACTGGGCCCGCGTGGTAGATTACGGCCCACTCCCTCTCATAGAGAGGAGGCCTGTTTCCCAGGAGCACAGCAAACATTATGCCACGAAAAAGTAATAAAGTTACTTCAAATGGTCGATCTTTTTAAATCACGTGGCCCGATTTCAATACTACCTATATTTATTATCAACGGTTCGAAAAGCCTGGCTATCTGTATTATATTCAAGCAGTCTTGAACAGAAGGCACAATTCCTAAACTTTGGAAATCTGCATTCGTTACACCAGTTTTTAAAAAGGTGATAAGTCACTCGTAAATTACTATCGATATTTCGAAGTTATGCTTATTCTCCAAAGTGTTGAGCGCGTTGTCAGCCTTAAAATGTGACTTTTGTGATGACCAGCATGGTTTTATTTGTAAGCGATCCACTAAACTTATTCTTTGCAACGAATTTATCTTTGAAAGTATGGAGCAACGTGCACAAGTTGATGTAATCTATACTTATAATAAATCTGTAGAGAGGTCAATTCTGTACATGAAATATATTTCCAAAATAACTATCAGCGGGTGATTAGTGATCGTTACTGACGCCAAAAATGCAATAAGTAAAATTTTTGTCTGTCTGTCTGTCTGTCTGCCTGTCTATATGTTCGTTAGAGAAACAAAAACCACTCGACGGATTTCAACGAAACTTGGTGCAATTGTTCTTCATACTCCTGGGCAGGTTATAGTATACTTTTCATCACGCTACGATCAATAGGAGCAGAGCAGTGAAGGGAAATGTTGGGAAAACAGGATTTCTTTTTAGGTGAAGTAGTAATAGGTTAGTAGTAGTTAGTTAGTAGTAGGTAAGTTTTGGTTATAAATTAACCAAAACTGTTCAGTTTTTTTTTAATATTAAGTAGGTAAAAGCGTAGGTACTTTTATTAATTATAGGTATAGGTATTATTAATTATAGTAGTTATAGGTATTTAGTTTTAAGTGAAGTAGGTTTTATTATATATTATTTTATATATTAGACGTAGTTATATATTTTTAGTTATTCAAGCCCCAAGCGGACGCCGGCGTCTGCCCGCTATTGTCTTGAAAAACGCGTTGAATGAGAAATACGCGTTCTCAAGAATCGGCAGAAGAAAGAGCACATCGGTTAAACTCTATGAGAGTTAGTGCCTCAATTTCCGGAAGTCATTATTCCACGCGGACGAAGTCGCTGGCAAAAGCTAGTGTATAATATTTACAGTAAATGTTTTGACCGCATTGACCACAAGGTACTTATACGTAAACTTTCTTTAGGTGGAATTCACGGTGACCTATATCGATGGGTTTCCTCCTACATTGAAAACAGATCACAAGCAGTAGTATTACAGGGTTTTACTTCCAGTTGGAATCTGATACCATCTGGAGTTCCTCAGGGATCGATTTTGGGGCCTTCTTCGATTTATTTGATTTATTTATAGCAGATATTAAGAAATGTTTTATTAACTCGTACATTCAAAAAACATTTTTTTTTAAGTCATTAGTTCAGCTGACACATCACTACTCCATGAGGTTCTTAACAGGTTAGTAGATTACTGTACACTAAACAAACTTCAGTTAAGTATTATGTACATATATGATTTTATCTATTACATTATACAGAGTGTGGCGTAAATATTGGATAACCATGAAACTGTCGACTGGACAGATTATCATCTATCATTTACCCCACTTATATCACCATATGCCCATATTTGATACAGGGGCCCAATAATCCATAAATACCTAGAAAACATGTTAAAATTTGACTTACGACTAATTGGTTCAGGGTAAGCTTTGAACAACCAAGCAATCACTAAGGTGAACAGTATTAGGGACTTGGGCGTTATCCAAGACAGTAAATTTTTAAGTATTTGAAATGCATATTAATGAAATCGTTAAAAAAGCGTTCAAGACTCCAAGTCCCCAGGTTTCATAATAAGTTCATCTACTTGCTTTAGCTTTTTAAAACCAAAAGTTCTAACCTGTTAATACGTAACGTACCTACGCAGCCACCTAGAATAATCCACAATATGATGCATATAAGTCCAGAATAGAAAATATACAGAAAACGTTTTTAAGATATCTAGATTATAAAGACAAGGCAATACTCAATAGATTGCATTCATCGTGGCAAAATGTACCATTTCGTACCGCTGAAAAACAGACGCTATGTTAATGATATAACTTTTCTGTTAAATATCGCCATGATAGATCCATCGATTGTTCCCAAATCCTATCAAAATTATCACTCGGAACAAACACAGGTTTCAGGCAGCGGCCACTCCTTCACGTCCCATTCGCTTCAACAAACTACCGACGGAATGCTTAATTCTCACGTAGCGCAGCTACCTTCAATAATTTAATCTTTCCGCTTACTTATAGATGTTGATTTATTCAGAACCAGTCCAAGCACATTAAGACACACTATAAATAATGAATACTTTCGTAAAGACCGCAATACCATTACTCCTAATTAAAGCACAAGTAATTGGATTTTGTTTTATTCTTTGTTTTTATTCGAGTTGTAAGTTTTGTCATAAAGAAGAATTTGTTCTGTTTTGTTTGTTGGAAGTAATACTTGTTTTGTTTTATTTTTGTGTGTATTTTTATCTTTTTAACTTTTTTTTTAAACGTTACCCCTAGGAATTAATTACTCATGTATCGTGGGTTCCCTTACAAAGATTTAAACTCACATACACAAACAGCCACAGCAACCTACCAGGTACAGTAAACGATCAAAACTGCAAAAGCACGTTAAAGATCGTATTTCTGTGAACACGCCGTTCAGACCGTACCTACGTCTGTGTGTATAAGTGATGTATCAACACAGAACGCACATCTCCGATTTCGCACACTGGCTAGCGTCGAACGAAACAAAACACATACCGTCGCTTTTTCACATAGGGTAGATAATTACATACGACCTTGGTTGGTTCATACGATTGCTAAAATTCATATCTTCATAGCAAGTACCGATAGCGGGTAGCGTTAGGTATTGGATTAGTAAGCGTGTAGGTCTGGTACCAATCTCGAGATGAGGCTTTTATATTTATCTTTTCAACAATAATCTGTATCTTTTTTTTATTATTCGACAGATTTTTACTTTTAATTACTACTGTGTGTCAACAAACAAGAACAACAAACAAATGTCTAACAAATTACAACTAGAAAATCTACGTACGTAAATAAAAAAGTGCGGACTCCTTGTCACAATACAATTTTATTAAATTACTCAGTGGTAGTACTTTTTGTTTACTGCCAGCCAGTGCGTTCGTTTTAACTAAAGTTGCCTATTTTAAACGGACTGATAGCTGTCATAGCTTAAGTATTCTTTTTCATTATGAAAAGAAGATTGAATCACCTCAACCTAACCAAACCTACCAACCAACTCAGCCTAATTTAAAAATAATCCTTATTACGGATATGATACAATATTATTTTAATATTACTAAAATCAATTTGTAATGTATAACTTAATACTTTGTATAACCCCCATTATTATCAAAGTTATCAAGTAAACGCTGGCGCATGGATCCTACAATGTTGAATCATCTGTTTCTCCTAAAATTTCCCATATTTCCATGCAATGCAACTTAAACTGCTCATCAGATCTCTCATTCCGTCCTTTCCATCGCTGTATCGCAAAGTGTAAACGTTCTTGTTTATGATTTTTAATAAAATAGGGTTTTTGAGCTGGTTTTCGTTTGCCCGGCGAACGGTTTGTAAAGACGTGTCGAATAATTCGGCAAAATATCTCGTTTGTATGAAACCACTTCTTTCATATTCACTGACCAGCTGGGGCCTTCCACTTCGCTTTCGCCTGACAAGGCTCTGCCTTATATTTTTTGACCCTCCAACTCACAGTAGGTATTTCTCTAAAACAAAAAAGGAGTACTGTTGGGCTACTAGCAAAATACGAATAATTACTATTTTGAAACAAAATTATTTTGAAAATAGAAATGTTACATCACCTTAATATTATAAAGGCTAAAGTTTGTGTGTTTGTTACTCTTTCACGCAAAAACTACTGAACGGATTTGGATGAAATTTGATACACAGATAGTTTATAACCAGGATTAGCACATAGCATTTTTTAACCCGATATTCCCAGGCATGGGATCGACACTTATGCGGGTGAAACCGCGGAGCATAGCTAGTGGTAAATATAAAACGTTTAAAAAATAACTACAAAGATCAGCAGCTATACTTTAATTAGATAAACGTTCGATAAAATAATTAAATCATAATACTCACACTCAGTCCGGTTTCATCAAATATTTGTGATATATATTGGCCCCGATTCTGTTGTTCACAAACTAAATTAAATTTGAGTTCAGTGCATCTTTTCTTTCTATTTCAGTATGAAAAGGACAGAAGATAAATATTAGTTTAGTTCTGTCAAATTAGATAATCTATAGACAAGTTTAGACGTGATTAAAAAATTGGTTACTAAAAATACGTCAATTTACGTCAGGCGCTAATTTAAAAGGACTAAACAAATATTTATCTTCTGTCCTTTTCATAATGAAATAGAAAGAAAAAGATTCACTGAACTTAATTTAGTTTAGTTTGTGAACAACAGAAGCGGGGCCATTATGTCCACTATTAAGCAGCGCGACAATATTAAATTTTGCTTACATTTCAAAATGAACTACAAAACCGCTAATAGATTAAACACACGTCAACAAACCACAATAACAACCAACCATGAACAAACAACGTTCTATTTAGTTGCGGTGAATGAGTTGTAAAATCGTAAGTTAACTGCATCTGTCTACATTATAATTTATTTATTTAGATTTCTGTGATTATAATCATAAAGTTTGACAAATTATGTGAACAAGACGAACATGACACGGAACTATACTCAATAGCGTAATTATTTGAGTAATTATTAAAAAAAATTATTACCGTGCGTGAGAGCGCTAGCCGTGGCTTCAAATCTCACGCGCGGTGATCACATCGGTAAGCGCATTTTAGCCGCTAAGCTATAATGCCACCCTAATGGTTGAATTTATGAAATATAATCAACTGCCAACGAATGCGAGTGTGTGCCTATAGTATAGAAATTATACTCATTAAAAGAAGGTCGTAAGTTAAACCAAAGTATCAATCTATTGCTTTGTGAAATTGCTACTCGAATTGTGGAAGCTTGTAAATGGCTGCTGTGAGCTAATTGTACATTGTTTACCTAGTTATTAGACTGTACGATTTCTGAAGAATATATAAATAAATAATGCTTACAGAAAATAAAAAAGAGAAAATGAAATACAAAAGAAAGGGATGAAGGCCGAAGGAACAAATAAATGTAGAGACATCGTTTTTATATTATTATAAGCTGCTGAAGTATGATGAATACAGAATGTAGTACCCAGCACGTCACGTAAGGTGGATGGACTGTTGCATTATAAATAAAACCCCTTCTTTTTCTATACATGCCTAAATTGCCAAACCAATTCTGCGAGGAGTTTGGGAACCCGGCCGCGGAATATTTATAGGGGATTTTGCAGAAATTGAATATTCACGCTGATAGAACCGAACGAAAGCGTAGTAGCCATTCATATTTATATTTCTAAAGTCGAGGAGAATTCTGTATTGAACTATGCATTAACATCTTGTATTCCAATTTCATAACACTAATATATACCATGTTTTCAATATATAAATTTTTTTGTTAACGTTAGTAATTTTAAATTATGTATTTCCTAAATTACCACAGAAACAATGTGTTCTTGTAAAGTTTCATAGTGAGAAGATGATCAAGTGTGATGTTTATCGCTACCAGCCTGCGGTGCCCCTGTTAAGGGTACCACTACTTGATACTTCGTACATTTGTTGGAAATTCGGGTTGATTCGCGTTTGAACCCGCAACACTTCAGACACAGGTATGTACTTCACTCTGGCAAATTGATTCGGTTGCCAACAAACCGAACTTGATTCGAAATTGGATAGTTTGTGTACTTTCTCTTTTTGCTTAGTACAGTCAGAGAAACTAATTGTTTATCAAATTGACGCACTCCGTTAATTTTCATTACTATAGACATTTCTTACAATTGTCGAATTACGACAGTTGTGATTTGAATATACCTACGGACAATATTTTAATTGGTAATTAATTTGACAAACAGTTATTTCCTTGCCTTTACCTACAATAAATCATGATACTTTATTGAAAGATAACAAACTGAAAATAACTCGGTGCAAACATAATACAGCGAGAAAATATTGTCGGAGATTAATTAGTGATATCGATTGCTTTTTTTTGTTTGATAAACATGCTATGATACGCATATAAAAATAGAAAATGACGCTCCCTCCATCTGGCTTGAACAAAAATCACATGATAACCTATATTTTTTCTTTCGTTGTTACTTATTTGTCCTGTTCTACTTACACCTCGCAAGTCTAAGCTCTGAATGAACTTTGTACATCGGATTTCTAACGTTTTGAATTTAACTTGAAATTCTTTGTCAGTCACAAACTTTAAAGACATGTCTAAACGGTTTTTAACCGACTTCAAAAAGGAGGAGGTTATCATTTCGGTTGTATTTTTGTACAACCGTATAGTAGTACCTAAACTTTGAATATATTGTTGTATTATAAAAAATCGGTAGATTTACGATAAATTAAAAAAATAAACAAACTTATTAGAAACAATATATACTTGACAGAACTTTGATAGGCAGAAACTAATATAATTTATTGCTCATAGGCAACATATCTACCAACCTATAAGTATAATGTAAAAGAAATTGATGGATTTGCTGATGTGAGTTGTGAAAGAGAAAATTGGAAATCGTCACCAGGCCATAATTTAACTTAATGTTTGGCAATTTGTTGAAGATTGAACTTATAGGAAACTTATCCACTTAGGGAATGTTAGACCTGACAAGTTGTTGAACTTGGGAACAAGTTTCGGTACTAAGTATTGACATATCGCGTTTGTAAAACGAAAAGTCAAGCGAATAAATTAGGTATTATTGAATGGGAGGTCAGCTTAGCTTAGTCGTAGAAGGAAGGGGTGCTTTCCTCGGTGTGTGCGTTACCCCAGCCTGAAAATGTCGAAAATCGTCATCTAAGTGCAATAGATAATTAGATATATAGCTTCTGTAATTGGTACGCAGATTTTTTTAATTTGGTAAGCAGATAGTTTTTAATTATTTGATAAAAACAGTTCCGGCTGGAGTAACGTTACCACAGTCAGACGTTTTATTTTCTAACGGGTATGTTGAAATAAATGTTACAACTTAATTTGTATTTGCTATGGTTGCGAAGATATTTAAAATCTTGCTGCAGTAACATTTGCACGATTGCTGCATCTCGGAATTGACTAAGCGGATGATTACAATTTTTGTACATGACATCTGGCTAATTAGTTATAACTTGTTACGCAATAAAATAATCCACAATAATGCACCGTTTTGAAGTTATTTTAGTAAGTAGAAATATGCTTTACTAGGTCCTAGCACTTCCAATAACTGCTCCAAAGACTAACTTGAAACGTTATTATATAGGTAATTACTGTCTATAAATGGTAATGAAGTTTCATCAGTATATCCTATACGTAATTAAAACATTATGATGAAACTTCAATTTGTTCCGGTCACGGCGCGCAGCTGAGTTATTTGACGACCGATTAACCGAGTTTCTTGTAGTAGTGGTAACTGAATCTTGTATACTAATAAATAATTAGATATACAGTTGAATTATATACCTGTGAAATTTCAAACTTGTACACTGCATGCCTGGTAACTCGACCAAATCTAGAATGAATGAATTATAAAAACGCGGCCGCGCAATACATACTAACATCAATGCTACTGATAGTGTATTACGGAATTACCCCGCAGGCCCAAGATTGTATGAAAGCGTATCCGTCTCATTTATGGGACGGCTGATTATTTCTGATACAAGCTTTATATTCAGCTCTCTATTCATACAAAATAAATAAATTTATTCAATTACCCTATTAAGTAGATACCTGGCTACACTATTATAGATAAAAATATTGATGTATTAGTATATTAACGTAGGTTATTGTACAAACAACGGTTACTACGAGCAAGCACGTCTTCAGACTGATTTATTTTTACATTGCTTGATTTATTTTTGCTTACAGTTATGAATTATAGTTATCGCCTTGGTTTAAATTTAGGAAATTAAAATAGAATGATCTCGTAGAATTTATATTCGTAGGCGAATGTGATAAAATTGATATATGATCGAGAATATATTCATAGTTAACTACTTTCGTCATTAACATCATTTTCACGGTTTGGCTAAGATTTACAGCGCCGTATCTCTACGTTGACGTCGTGGTGGGGCTTGCGCGCTTCGAACTCTAGGCCTATGCCGGAAGAGTTTACTTTGCTGGAATGGGTCTAAGGTGAGGAGTCAGACCAAGAGATATATAGAAATCCGCAGGGCAGCATGTGGACGGACCTTATCTCCCGGGAGAAGTGTTGTTCCTCACCTCTGGCTTGCCTTTATTGGCCTGCTGGAGTGTACAATGACGAGGAACAGAGCTCCCACCTAATTTTTGCCTTTATTGGCCGGCTTGAGTGGAGATTCGCAGGAGCAAACGTTCTCGGAAGAAAGAAGTATTCCAGTAAGATGTTGTTAGGGATCTTGATCATACTTCCGGGATTGCCGGGAAGCCGACCCCAACATAGTTGGAAAAGGCTAGGCAGATGGTTTGTAATGTATTTCGTCATCTACTTCCAAATGATTAAAATGGGAATTTTTATTTTGTCTGTGATATATATATATTTTTTGTAGGTATTATTAGAATTGATATTTTAGGTAAACACGAGTTGATAATATCATAACACTAAACACATTATACAATACCCGTTTTGGTTTTTTACAATCTTTTTTACTTCATACGTCGTAACGTTCCTTCTTCTATAATACCAGCCGATCACTTTTTGATGGGGCATTCGCAATAAAAAGCTACATACGTAACATGCTTTCAAGCAAGTTTGGGTATCGCACAGATACACACACAGATACCAGTTACTACAATTTTCAAATAGGTATTGTTATACTGGAACAAACTTACAAGTTTGTTTAAAATCAATCGAATTAAGGGACAAGTGATCAATGATTAGTTCATCGACTGCGAGTAAAAATATTAAGTACTCAAAAGTGGTGTCTCAATTATGCAAACAAGTCGCGACGACCTGGCTGCATAACGTAGAAAGAGTTGCTGGATGAAAAGAAGGTAAAAATCACTACATAGTATAAAACAAAGTCGCTTTCTCTGTCCCTATATCCCTATGTAGGTATGCTTAAATCTTTAAAACTACGCAACGGATTTTGATGCGGTTTTTTTAATAGATAAAGTGATTCAAGAGGAAGGTTTATATGTATAATATAGTAGAGAAACACTTATAATTTTAGAGGTTTCTAATGTGATGTCGTAAATAAACCCTTTTTTTGCGCTTACATTGCAAACGCTGGCTGAACCCTATGAGATACGTCAAAATAATGTACTACAGTATTGTACACCTTAAAAAGGTCTACAAAAAGTCCGCAATGGTATATGTCTATCTCTTAGGGATAACCCACAATAACCATTTTTTTTTCCTTTACTTTTTACGAGAAATGATGGCTTATTTACGAAGCGATTTTAAGCAATACAGCATTAATCCTTATCCAATTAAGTACCTTAAATACATTGTGCATTTAATATAGATCAATATGGCCCTTTACAGCATGTAATTTAAATTAATATTTTCGAAGATATTACAGATTTAAAATGCAGGGAAATAGCTGTTGCTGCGGTGTCGGCGGCAGGGGCTTTTTTTTTTTTTTTTTTTTGTGGATGGGAAATCATCCAATGACCCCTCCCGCTCTGGGTGGAGCAGAAGGGAGTGTCAGACTCTTACTGACTAAAACCCACCCGTGTTCCTTCCTTAGCCCTTTGTGTTCCGGGGCAGCGGTAACCCTTTCGGACAATCCCGCTGCCCCGGCAGGCTTCGGCCCTTTCGGGCCCCTTCCTAATGCTGACATCTCTTTGAGGCGCGCGTGGAACACGTACGCGCCGTCCGGCACGGGCCTGGTCCTGATCGGACGGAGAGTTACCCATTACTCTCCGCCCGCAGGCCCGCGCCTACGGTGGCCGGGAGTCGTCTCGCGGCTCCCGACGCCCGGGGCGTCTCCCGCGGCGGCTGGGACGTGAGGCCCTCTCCCTCAGCCGTCCCGCCACCTCCTTCGCTAGCATGACTGCTTCGCAGAAGGAGGTGACTGCCTCCCACTCCCTCTCGCCCCGGACCATGGCTTGAACCAGGGCCGGGCGCGAGAGGTCGCCGCCGCTGCCGATCGCCTCTGCGAGAACACGGCGGTGCTCCACCCAATTGGGGCATACCGCCACCGTATGCTCCACCGTGTCCTCCGGGCGACCCTCGCAGTGGTGACACCCGGGCGTTTCCTCCCGCCCGATGATGTGCAGGAACCTCCCGAAACACCCGTGTCCGGTGAGGACCTGCGTCAGGCGGTAGGTGAGGGCGCCGTGGCGCCTCTCTAGCCACTCCTCAAAGAGGGGTCTTACCGCCGCTATCGCGGCGTGCCCTGCGCTGGGTTGCGACAGTCGCTCTTTCCATGCCGCCATGAGATCGCGCCGGAGGTCGGTCCGCTCCGCCGCGATTTGCCGCGGAAGCGGAGTTTCCCCCCGGCGTAGTGCCTCCGCGCGCCATTCATACAGGCGCGCGAGGACTATCGCCTCCAGATCCCACGGCGGCAGTCCGGCAAGGAGGCTTGCCGCCTCGCCCGAGATCGTGCGGTATCCCCGGATCAGCCTTACGGCTACCACCTTCTGGGGCGCGTTCAAATAGTGGGTGGCTCGCCGCCGCAGTGAACGCGCCCACACCGGGGCCCCGTACAGGGCCATGGACCGCACGACCCCCGCGTAAAGCCTCCGGCAGGAGGCGTTTGGCCCCCTCAGGTTGGGCAAGAGCCGCTTGAAGGCGGCCCCGGCCCGTTCCAGCTTGGGAGCCAAACGTCGGAAGTGCTCGACGAAGTTCCACCGGCTGTCGAGGACGAGACCCAGGTATCTCATCGTTGTCTCGACGCCGATGTGAACCCCTCCTGCCGTTATTTGGGATCCCGAAGGCGGCCCGTTCCGAGGCCCATGAAAAGACATGGCCTCGGACTTGTGCAAAGCCACCTCGAGACCCAACTGCCGGATCCTCTCCACGACTATCGCAACCCCGCGTGTCATCGCGTCGGCCGCCGCCTGATGCGACCTCCCCTGCGCCAGGACTAGCGTGTCGTCAGCGTAGCAAACCACGCTGACTCCATCAGGGAGATCGGCCCGCAGCACCCACTCGTAACCGATGTCCCACAGGAGCGGCCCCAGAACCGATCCCTGTGGGACACCGCACGACATCTCTCGCCGGTTCCATTCCCCGTTGCGACCGGGGTAGATGACGGCTCTGTCCGTCAGATACGCCCCGACTACTCGACGGAGGTAGGTCGGCACCCGGTGATACCGGAGTGCCTCCCCAATGCAACTCCAGGGCAGGGTGTTAAACGCGTTGGCGATGTCGAGTGACACCGCCACGACCACCCCACCCCGGGACACCGCGTCCCCCGTCGTGAGGGCCCTCACGCGCATGATGGCGTCCACCGTCGAGCGCCCCTTGCGGAAGCCGAACTGGCTGTCCGCAAGATCCGGCCCCGTCCTCACCAGGTGCCCGACGAGGCGGCCCGCAATCACTCTCTCAAAGAGCTTGCCGACCTCGTCGAGCAGCACGATGGGCTGGAATGCGGACGGAGAGTCCGCAGGGCGCCCTGGCTTCTGTATGAGGGCGGCAGGGGCTGGCGGCAAGTTAAAAAAAAAAATTATGAATTATTTAATTAAATTTATTAAATCGCATTGCACCCGTGCGAAATCGGGGCGGGTCGCTAGTATAACATAAACCAGATACTTAATCGATTATCACTAAAATTTTAAATATTTCAGTAATTTGCAAAATTCGACCTTTGCCAGCGTTATCGAAGATGTCCTTCCCGTAATTTGTACGCTTAATTTCATAGTAAAATTTGGAGATAACTGTGTCAAAGCTTATGTACGTAGATGATTTTTGGAAATGGTTAATAAAACTTCTTCATTTAACTTTTCTCTGGTTGGTGTTTTAGAACATTTGGTTACATCGAAAGATTTGTTATAGTATCAGGTATCCAATGGAATAGCAATGAAAGCCATTAAATTCGAGACATGAGAAAACTGATATTTAGTGACGAATTCTGGGAAATTTTCAAAAATACATGAAAAATGTTCTTTCTCGATTGCCATGCATTTTTGCCTATGCCTTATGTATATTGGTGTGCTTAATTCTTGCAAATATGTCAAATTATCACGTCCTGAAAGGAATACGTCAAATGAAAAGTCACCCTGTATACAGACAAATTGAGAAACTCCTTTTTTAAAATCGGTTCCAATGCACGATCAATCTGTTCCTAATGATAAGTTATCAGAAACATTCATGCTTAGCAAACAATGTAATTAAAGTTCCTTGTTCCTTAAGCTATCAGAAGGAAGACAAACGTAACCCATGGAAGGAATTTATCTCATTGATGTTGGATCATCTTTCATAATATTAACGAGAGGAAAACAGTTTTTAATATCAGAGGGGCAATTCTCGTAATTTTTAAGAATGTTCACAGTCTGATCTCAGTCTCAATCTGTCAAAAATACCTCAAATTTCCCTACATTTTGACAAGTTTTTGACATTTGTTTGTCGCCGAGATGAGACTGCGACTAGATTTTGAACGTTTTAAATTAGCAGAATTGGCCTACTGATTGTGCGGTTGTCAATGTCATACCTCGCGTCTGTAGGTTGTCCAGTGCATAGGAGACGGAAATGTGTATCTGCTGCTGCTGCATCCGGGCTGTGCAAGGCCTTACTATATATTATAAGCTATATAGCAAGCCAGCTGCTAAGATCACTGTTCATTTTGGGACCAAGGATAGTTTTATTCAGACTATTTAAAAGAAAATGTGAAATATGGCCCGCGGATTCCTTTTGGCATGAAGTCTCTTTGATGAGATTTAAAAAAGCGCACATGTCCGAGTCGTAGTTGTCTGTGGCGTTACCACACTAGTGCGGTAACATAAAGTAAAAAGCACGCGTGTTTAATACACTGCATTATGGAACTAAAAGCGGTTCATTAAGAGCCACTTTACGAGCAAGTGTGTTGAAAAAATATTTATGTCACAGCTCGGTTACAGCAACAACTCGTTAATAAAATACAAAAAAAAAAATACGTATTATTATATAGTTTTTAGGAGTATATTTTAAAAATTCAAAAACCTTATTACATGGACCTTCAACTACCCTGTCTCATAATACTCGTACAACTAGTTTTGTCGTATCTCATTTACGGTACCCTATAAGTTGAGATTGCTACAGGAGCGAGTTAAGAAATTGTCTGAACAGCGAGTACCTAAGTGATTGAGTTTGCTTTTAATTTTAAAGGCAAATTGTCACAATCAACGGCTCAAGGTTTTCATCAAGGCTGCAACCGTGGTATAAAATAGAAAACAAAATTTGTTTACTTTACGTTGGAGATTGAACGTATTTCGGACTCAATAAAGCTATTCGAAACTGTTCAAAGTTATTTTTATAGTACTTTAGAAAACTAAACTTAAGAGCCCTCTTACATTCAGTTCTTACGTTCTTACATTCAGTTCAGTTATGAAATTGTCTCTCGCAGTTCAACCTATGAGGTTGTCGTCTGCTTAACCTAAATTGCTTGTGGATGCCTCAATAAATTAAGGCCTCCAGCCAGGGCAAGCGCGCATAGCCGGCGCAGCGAAATATATAGTACTTTTATTTTATTTATTAAAAAATCAAAGTATCAATATCTTTTATTGATATTGTTTAAGGAATTATTGAAGACTATTTTGGTATAATTTCTACGTGAAAAGAATGTAGAAGTTCGGAGATATAAAAAAATTGTTTTCATGGATTATATTCAACAGAATCTGCAAATTAGAGCTCTCAAATCAGCTCTCCATAAGTGTTTGCCTAAACATGCTTCAAGAGAACGATTATTGCTGAATTTGGCAAACATTTGAAGAGAATGCGGAGAATGAAAGTGTACTTTTCAATTTAATATTTTTGAGAGTGTGACCAAATCCCTTACCGAATATCAGTGACGTGTTTATTCGAAACATATTAATATCTAATATTCCTAAATCCGTACCTTTAAGATCATCGGAAAACAATATTATTTGTATTATCTAAACCAGAGCTGTCCAAACCCTATACGATCCCGGGCCAATATAAATTTCTAAATATCTATTTAGCAACCCTCCTATCTAGGAGGGTTGCAAAAGTGCAGACACAACTTTTTTAAGGAAAATAAACGTCTACGCCACACTTCGTTTGACAACAACAACCTAACACACAAATACACAGTTCTAGAATTCCCCTAATAATGGTGGTCCAAACGTTGTCGTTAAAAGATCGCTTTTAGCGATAAGACCGCCCATTGTGTTACTACCCACTTATAAGATTTCTACATTTATATCTGTAATATATAATTATGGTGTACGTATTAAAAAATATTCATCTCCGTTCTGTTACATGTCACCATTGGAATAGAATGGAGAAGAATATTCTTTAATCTGGTTCCCATCCTATGAATATTACATTCGTTTAATTGGGATACCATAAAAATACAATAATGTTCTATGTTCTGAATTTCTATAGCACGTCTAAATCAATTCAATCACATCCATTAAAATAGCAAAGCTCATATTATATGTATGCTTAGGTATTAAAAAGCTTTTTGCTGTTATTATTTGCATTAACGCTAAAAAGTATAAAGTAAACGTAAAGGAACATGTTTGTTTTTTTATACACGGTTGGTTTTATTAATCGCATTTCAGGTAGCCCCTTTTGCTAAAAACCTTATTGTGAAATCTCATATCCGGTGATTTGATTGGTTTTTACATCGAGTACAAATCACAACAGCAAAAAAATTGATAGCAATTTTACTTTACCTAAACTCCCAATGTATACATAAGTGATAGTCTGATAATCATTTTGTGTTAGAGCTGATTTTTCCATCGCCAGATAACTTTTATTCGAGGAATAAAATTGACGTTTGACGGTTTTTGTATGAAATAACTGTCAACATTTCAAAATTATTCTTCGAATAAAGTTATCAGATGATTGAATAATCAGCCCTTAGTTGTACAAAAACAATCTAGCCGGGGCTACAAAAGGTTTATAAATTAAAATTAAATTAAATTAAATATCATTTATTACAGGCAATTATTAAACCCATATCACACAGACACATTAACTACCATAGGTCATACACAGAGAGAATATTAAATACACAAATACAATAACTAAAAATATATATTAAAAGTCTTTTACCTTCCTTGCAAGATAAACACGAAGAAAGAAAAAACCGCAAGAACACGCACTTCCGTCACTTCATCCTACAGGTGAAATGAATTCGCATATGGCAGCCGAGAGGTATTAGACCTTACCTATTTCCAGATTTACAAGAGCATTTACAAGAACTCATTTCACTTCGCCGGCAAAATTATACAAATTATACTTAATTGCTAAACAGAATTATCCTACCATCCAAAAATGTACTCTCCAAAGTTTTCGTGACTGGCTGTGGCGTAACTTTTCGGTTGTATTTAACGGTAGCAGATAATGGAAAAGCTTGGAAATTACAATCGGTCCTTTGCCACAAGTTGTAAACCACAAGTTCACTAGTGTCATAAAACACTGTAAGTAACTCTTACATGTGGACGTCCACGAGTCCAGTACCTACATTATAGTAAAGAATTCAACACCAGAAACACATTTACAGCAGACAAATAGAATCTATACGTTATTTCAGAATTGATTTCGTAAAATGAACGTTCTTATCGTTATCCACAATCCCTGGCATGATACGTGTATTCTATACCGAAGCGCAGACATATTTTTAGGTAACCGAACTACTGCTACTAGAGGCATAAATATACAGAACTTTTCGAAAAGTTTTCAATTTGATTTTCTGCTTGGACAAATGAGTTATTTTGTAATACATTTTCATTACGTAGTTTTGGCACGCTTGTCGGTTTTCTGTATAATATTCACATTCTACGTACCTTTCAATACATGGATCCAACCTATAAATAGCATAATACTCGTTAGCGTTATGGTACGACCGAGCGAACAAATAAATGATCAACTTTTTGGTACAAACAATAATACTTCTAGCTAAAATATAACTTATCTATTCAATGGACCAGCTAAACATACATTTACAACGACAGTAATTAAATGAGTAGCTTGCGATTTAATTACGGACTAAAATTAAATGGACCAAATAAATGAGGTAATCATGCATTAAAGTGCATTCGGATGTAAATTGCTTACTTATGATCTCTATAAATATAATATGAGGAAATTAAACTGAAAGCAATGAGGTCTATTCTTAGGTCCAGCAAGCGTGCAATTTCGAATTCATCTCATGTCCTCTGTGTATCATTCGTGCGTGACCCTCCTTCCAAATCTATTATATTTTTATAACTTCTATTACTACATTCTTGAGATTGTTGTCTATAAAAGTATTCACGAGATAGAAAAATACTAGTAAATAAATAGAAAATGTGCGGTCAATGTAGAATTCTAGTTATTTATTATTATGTACGAACTAATAAATAACAAATGCCTCATATATTAAAGGATGGAAAGGAAAAAGCGGCCAAGCGCGAGTCGACCTCGCACACGAATGGTTCCATACGGTAGACGTTTGTATGTACTGCCATTATTAAGGTCGAGCAAAAAACACATTTCTTCTATGTGGAACCTCTATAATTGTTCACTTTATTTTATTTTTATTTGTTGTACCTACTAACCATAGCAGTTCATACTCTGTGAAAATTTCAAGTGTCTACCTACCGGGTGTGTAATGTATGGCATAATAACAGGTAGTATAATATCACTTGAAATAACGTTCGCATGATATAATTTTCATACGTAGTCTACGGTCCTTTAGAGCTCTAAAAAAATCAATTTTCAAGTCAACGAAATAAAAAAATACGGCCAATATGCTATAAAAACGTATAACCTAATTTCATGTGATCGAATGTTATATTTCATCTATCCTTTTTTTGCTATAATAACATTTAGTATAACGTTCATTACATATAATTTTAAATTTGTATAATCTTTTTATCTAACGTTCAGTTGACCTAATTTTCATATTTACTAATTTTCAGCCAAAATTCTGTAATGAATAAGTAATTAAATATCAGGAAACATCATACTGTTATAACCTCATCTAACCCAAATGATTCATCAACAGTAGAGGGGACCTGGCGCTCGGCGCCCGTTGCCGCGGCAGTTCGCGGCGCACTCACTTCACTCGCTCGCCTTGGTCACTGTTCTAACCTTTTAACGTAACGTAAAAAGGTTAGAACAGTGACTAACCTAACCTAACCCAACGAAAATGGCAGGCGTTTAAAATCTAATCAGTGTTAGCAAAAAATATACAAAACAAAATAGACGTTTCTAAATTATATTATGCTAAATGAATATTAATTCAAATGTGCATTATAGAAAATGTCCATTATACCATACTAGCTTCTGCCCGTGATTTCGTTCGCGTGAATTTTTTTGTTCCCCCGACCCACCCCGTCGCATCGCGTCGCCTGCCTGCGCAATTACTTCGTTTTTGTTTCGCTTAGTGAAAACATGACTTTTTTTCTTTATGCTCAACTCCTAAGGGCCATAGCGTGATGTTTGATAGCCATGGGCTATTAAACATCACGCTAAGACCCTTAAAAGACTATAAGTCTTCCTCAAGAATTGGGCTATCAAATGCAAAAAGATTTTTATAAATCCGACCGATACCTACTTCCAGAGATTACAGCTTTCAAACAAACAAATTCTCTTCAGCTTTATTATTAGTATTATTTTAAAACTTTGATATCTCCTAAGATATTCATTGAAATCAAATGATGTCAAGGGTAATTTTGTTAAAAATTAAATACTTGTTATGAATAACGTATATAATTGAATTAGGATTAATATCATGTTCATAAAAATACCTTCGCAAATAATGCAAATAAAATAATTTTAGAACAAATTTGACTATCATAAAAAAGTTTATAGTGAGTCAACCTTAAAAGATACACATATACTGTTGCAGATTCTTTTAAGAACTTTTAAATTGGTCAATTTCGCCATACATGATTTTTGCGTAACATTAACCGTTTACGCAGCGTACGCAACGGAAGCTCTCAAAAAGAATATTTTTTCCAGTTTTTGCAACATTTTCCATTGGTCCTATTGGTCGTCATTTTATAGCCTTCCTTGATAAATGGACTATTCAACACAAAAAGATTTTTTCAATTTGAACCAATAGATCCTGAGATTACCGCGTTCAACCAAACAAACAAAGAAACAAACTCTTCAGCTTTATAATTTAGTATAGAGAATAGATAAAATTAGGTAAAATAAAATTATATCATTGTATATCATTTCATCGTTATATTAAACAAAAGTATATTAAATGAGTATATTAAATGGGGGAGGCATTTGTTCAGCAGTGGACGTATTCCGGCTGATGATGTTGATGCATTGAGTTAAATAACTAGAGAAGCAAATCTCAACAAAATGTGTCAAAAAAGTGTAACCACTTTTTAAACGCGACGACGACGTAGCTTTGAAACCAGTAAACATTTAAAAGTCAACATATATCTGTCTCACTTACATACGTCGTAAGAATAATACCGTCGCTTAGATTAGACAAAGACCCCAATATAAACATGCAATGACGGGATGGGGTTGCCTACCCATGCAAAATTTTACCCAACATTTTATGCCATAAAAAACGTTAAACGTTAAATAATTTTTTAAATATCTGAATTATGTATTTCTTATTGGATGTGTAATAGAAGTTTATAAATAATGAAAATAATTAAGACATTTTCTTTTTGAATATTTTTTCTTTATTATTAATGAAATTGAATGATTTAGTAGGTAGCCAGTCTCTTTTCTCAGCAATCGGATTATTTCCACCCATTTTTCACGGCGTGCTACATCTTTAGGCACCCTGCTACGTTGTTATTATAAAAAAAAATATTTTAAATCACTTATTCCATTAAATAAAAACTCCCACAAATGTAAGAAACTAAAACTAAGTTTTTAGTGGTAACACTGAACCTAATTTACAAAATTCTACATTTTATTGCGTTTTTACGTTGATATAAACACAGAAAAAATTAAATTACGTGTGGAAAGTAATTCCGGTTAATTTATTATGTTTTTGTGATCTTGAGTCGCACTCTTTCGCGATATTTTTGGTCGCATGTCACTCGGTTGACTTCGGTTGGCGTCACACAGAGCACTGATCACTGAACTGACGTTAACTACGCTGATGGCTGTGGCCATCAGTATAGTGGCAACGCCTTGGTGCGGTAGTTACTAATCTAGTGTAACATATATATCAATGTGATGATGATGATGATATTAAATGAAATTAGGTCATATGACCAGTAGAACTTTTGTTATTATTTCAAACGTTACACACCCCTACCTAATCGGACGGACCGCGGAGCCTTAAGTAACAGAGTCCCGTTGCCACCCTTTGCGTTGAGAACCCTAAAAATGTATGAATATTTATTATTATTTGCTTTCACAATGAACAAGCGAAGAAGACAGGAGTTAAAAGCAAACTTCTACGAAAGCAACAGTTTACTTCAGCAAGTTTTTTTACTTAGTTAATTATTGTTTGTTACTGAATATTCATTTTTGTCCTTCGTTGGAGAAAGGTTGTGTTACGAAAAAGCTATATAATTTTATTAGTTGATACAAGTTTATATCAGCATATATTCACGAAATTCTAGTTGCTACATTGAATGCTGTTGCAATATAAAGTATGTATGTTTCAAATTGATGTTATTTCAACTTAAACAAAATTAACTTTATTCTAATGGCAATTAAGTTGATTTTAGAGTGACAATTATTTAATGAAAAAGTTATAAAAATGTTTGAAGTTGTAGCGTAAACTGCACAATATTGTGTAGGAATTCAAGTTATGTTTCCACAAACTCATATTTGTTTACATTTTTGGCAAATAAGTCGCAAATATAGATTACCTATCCTTTCTATTTAGGTTAATCGATCGAGCAACATTTTAATTATTCAACGTTGCAATAAGTTGCTCACGTAGGTAACTGTATCAAGCATTTATCGAAACCCTACTACGTGATAAATATTCTATAAGACAGCATGTAGGTTTTACCATGAAAGGATAGGTAGGGTTGAAAAATCCCTACCTATTTAGGACAAAAGTGACTTTGAAAAATAACTTTATCAGAGTTATATCGTACGAGCACATTATTAGAAAATATTATGTAAGTTTACGAGAAACGGGTGTTCCAATAAAATTTAAATAAATAATGTAAAATGTATTTTAATAAGCTGATTGTAGTGCTACATTGTGCTAATTTGATAATAAGTTCATTTTTATTATTGGACAGTTTGTTTTGCCAGATTTTATTTTCGCAACTAGCTTATCTGCTAAGAAGCTGTTCTAAGGGTGAGCGAATTATGGGATTGCGTGGACTTTAAAATGGAGATATACTTTTAGGCAACATTCAATCTTGCTGATTGATTGACAAACGCAATGCTCAAACAAAATTACGTTATATTAAACAAAATATATTTAATTTTCAAACATACGCGCTTAATAAAATGTTTTGTATGTCTCGGCAACAGACGTACTAGAAACAAGATAAAACAACGTGAAGTAACGTAAATAAGGGTTATTAGCGTTGCAGACATCACGTGAATGAAAAGGCACTTTTCACACATGTCCAACAGAGGGCGGAAACCCTTCAGAGGAAAAATAGAGCTATGTTTTGTCCTCTTACCAATAGATTCGTTCATTTCCATGATGACGCAACATTTTTTGGTCACTCAACCGTATTAGTGGAAATCTGAAATTGCTTTTTGTGCTCCGGAGATTCATTGTTCATTTGTGCAATTTTTTTTACGCATTTCGATTTATTATATACCTTTGTTACAAAAAAGAATTATAATAAAAACTAGGCTTATTACTGGATTCGGGAATATGATACATTTAAATGGAAATCGTATCTGCTGGACCAAACCAGTAATAACCATCGATATTTTCAATAGGTTTTGCCTGGTATTGTGGTTCAGCAAAAATCAACGTAGCTGAGATGACAAAGAAAATTTTGCAGTTCTCATATTTAAAAAAAACTGTTGACTCGTCCCTTAAATCCAATTTCTGAGCATTTTATTGGAATGATTTGAATGATAAATCATATTTTTGGTTGATAAATTTGGTTGTCGATCAATCACTTCTTTTTGTTTTTTATTTATTACTTTATCTAAAGAAGAACCAACAGCTATAACAGAAGCATAACAATTGTAGGTATATGAGACATAAAGCCCGTTACAGGTTCTCACGGGTAAAAACAAAAAATGCAGTAGAAATCTTAGGATCACTAACAAGCACGATAGAAAAGAAGGAAGGAAGGTTTATATAATTTCTGATCCTTCTCACCAGAGGCTTTACAAAACCCAGCTCGCCGTCCGGTAAGGACCAGGCCTGGGTCGACGGAGAGTTGTGTTCTACGCGCACCTCTAAGAGATGTCAGCGCACACACTGACGGCGTCCACTAGGGCCGATGTCTGCCAGGGTCGCGGGTTGTTCGAGAGTGATCCGTGGCCCCTGGCACAGGCAACTGAAGGAACACGGGTGGGTTTTAGTAAATGGAAGTCTGACACGCCCTCCCGCTCCACAACTGCCTATCTGACCTCCACAAACCAGTTATTGCGTAATACTATACCCCTTGGTAAGACTGGTTGTCAGATTTTCGGGCTTCTGACGCCCCGTAACGACTGTCAAAGATCCACGAATGACAGCCGGGACCAACGGTTTAACTATAAAGTGCTTTCCGAGACATGGAGTGGTCTTAGTATGTAAGATGGTCACCCATCCGCAGACCAACCGCGGCAAGCGTAGCTTAACATGATCGATCGACCCATGTGGCTGTTATTACTTAGCCACAAGCCCCTTTTCATTTTCATTATGAGACTGAAATTATACATACACTTACGTTTAGTCCAGTTGGAATTCATTATCTCAAATCCAGTCAGACAGTGATCGAGCGCAATCGTAAAAGTTGTTTCTTTTAAGTGCGCTTGATCGCTGTGTCAAACAAAAACCTTTGATCTATAATTAGACGAGTTTAGTCTAATATCTATATCTATACATATAATAAAATCGTAGGAAAGTCAAAACTGTACATTGAATATTTTTTAAAAAGAATTTTTGGGGCGTGATCTACAATCGATATCGAAGCCAAAAATATAGTTTTTAGAATTTTTGTCTGTTTGTCTGTTTGTCTGTCCGGGATAAACTCAAAAAGTACTGCATGGATTTACTTCAAATTTTGCATGAATATTACTAAGAGGTCGGGTCAACATATAGGCTACATATTATCACGCTATCACCTACGGGGGAGGAGCTGTGAATCTTTATTTTTCTTACGCATTCAGTGACAGCGTGTAATCTAACGACGCATATTTAAATGTTGTTTTTGAGTAAGCCATGCTATTATCTAGCTTTACACTATAAAAACTACGCCATTTAAGTAACTTGGGCAGAGAAATATAGTTTAATGAATGTTAGTAGTATATAGACAATTTTAAAACAGCGCCATCTATGAGATTTCATAAAAATCAAATCAAGTTACATGTTAACATTTTTTGGAAATTAATAATATAAATTTGATCATGTTGGCGAGGTAAGTAGTTAGTTATTCTTAAAATTCATAGATGGTGATGTGCATTTTCTTCATAAAAGTTGTATCGTATAGTTCGTTTTGACAAATTCAAGTTCCAACAAAACCCTCAAAATCTTGAGCAGAGTTGAGGAAGACAATTGAAAAAAAATGCGGTGTGTATTAGAAAAAAGTTATGTTCATTGATGATGATCATTTCATTTCATGACACCCTCGCGGAGGCTAGCGTCAGTGACAGTCCCAGCCGCATGCGTCATCTGTTTGCCGTCATCTTGGTGTTTTGTAGAGTCGCGAACCCGGTAGCTTTGTGGGAGAAGTATCGCCATCATCTGTCTGAAGATTTTCTACGAGCTTTGAGGCGTGCTACTGGAGACAAAGTCGAAGTAACTGATGAACGCGTGCTGAACACCTGTCTCAGTTCACTTCAAGATGTGGTCATATCTATCGGCGGCAATCCACTGATCGAATATGGGTTACCAGCTCCCCAATCATCACCGTATCAAGACCGTGAGAATCGGGAGTATAACGCTGAGACAAATTACGATCCGGGCGAAATGACCACCATACGAAATGACCATGTCGCTTTGTTCTCTTCACAGCAAAAACTTTATGACAACGTCCTTGAAAGCGTTGGACAAAACCATGGTAAAATGTTTTTCTTGGATGCTCTTGGTGCAACAGGAAAAACATTTGTTACCACTGGCATACTTGCAGAGGTCAGGAGGCAGGGCAAAGTTGCTATTGCTGTAGCGTCGTCGGGAATCGCTACCACACTGTTTCCGAGTGGCAAGACAGCACATGCCATGTTTAAAATTCCCATCGATTTAGAGAGCGCCGAAACGCCTGTTTGTGGTGTGTTACGTAACAGCGATAAGGACACGTGCTCAAGGATTGCTCTCTGATCGTATGGGATGAGTGTACGATGGCCAATAGGAAGGCAGTTGAGGCCGTGGACAGAACCCTGCAGGACATCCGCAGGAACGAACATTTGATGGGTGGTGTCACAGTTCTGTTCAGTGGTGATTTTCGGCAAACGCCCGTGATGACGCAAGGCTCGAGGGCTGACGAGTTGAATGCTTCGTTAAAACGATCTTCGTTGTGGTCACGAGTTCGTACGCTGCGATTGACGATTAATATGAGAGCTCGGCTCGGCGGCAATGCACGTGCTCAAGAATTCTCCGATGTCCTTCTAAGTCTTGGCGAAGGCACTCTACCAGAAGAGATAGGTGGACAGGTGGTGCTTCCAGAGTCTCTCGGTAGAGTGGTATCCAGCTTAGAAGAACTAATTCGCTGTGTGTACGGGGACATCAGTCGTATACCGCACCAGCAGAATTCTTGGGTGTGTGAGCGGGCCATTTTGATGCCCAAAAATGATCAGGCTGCAGCAATTAACGAATGCATTCTCTCGGAAATTGAGGGGAATAAAGTGGTCTACACCTCGATAAACACTGTTGTCGAGCAAGATGACGCCACATATTATCCCGTGGAATTTCTGAGCTCCCTGTCAGCAAGTGGACTTCCAGCGGACTTCCATCAAGCCGAAGGTCGGTGTTCCGATTATGCTTCTTCGGAACCTATCTCCTCCGAAGTTGTGTAACCCGCCTTAAAGTCATCTCGCTCCACAGACACACCATTGAGGCGGAAATTCTTACGGGTTGTGGCGTCGGCGAGGCAGTATTTATACCACGCATTCCCCTCACACCTCATAATTTCCCATTCCAGTTCAAGCGCGTACAGTTCCCCATGAGTGTTTGCTTCTCGATGACCATCAATAAGTCGCAGGGGCAGATACTAAGGGCAGCGGGTGTTGACCTCAGGACGAGTTGCATCTCACAAGGGCAACTGTACGTCGCTTGCTCCCGCATCACTAGTCCTGACTCTCTTTACATTTTGGCTCCTGGCAGCATAACTACCAACGTAGTTTATAGAGAAGTGTTGTAACCTTTGTACGTATTTTTACTCTTTTGTGTCCTGGAATGTAATCCTGCATTATTTTCTCTATTTCCTTCAGTCACATCTTATGACTGAACTCAGCAGGATTCCCATATAACTCTCTTCACTTGCTTCGCTTGCAAAAAAAACTAATATTTTAATGCATATAGCTCGATGCACCTCTGGTTTCAGAGGTGCATCGATAGCATATGATATTCTTGAAAATATTATTTTATTACTTAAGAATAATATAGAAATTAAGTTGCAATGGGTTCCAGCTCACATCGGACTACGTGGTAATGAGGAGGCTGACCGATTGTCTAAATTAGCAGCAGTAGAGGGTACACCAATTGACTACTTACCTGATTATTGGGAAAGTCATTTGTTATAAATCCTGGAAACAACACTTTGATAGTATTAGTCAGCAAAAAGGTATATGGTATAAGAGTATACAAGGCGAGCCTACTCGTGTGCCTTGGTTCGATGTCGATCAAATTAGTAGGAATTATGTTAAATTAATTTTAAGACTTCGCTCTGGACACTATCCATCAGCGAATTTTGCATTCCTAATGGAAAAAAGTGATTCACCGAATTGCAGAGAATGTAATCAGATTGAGGACGTGCATCATTTGCTGATGGATTGTGTCCGCAACAGGCGCGAGAGGGAGTCACTTTTGAGAGACTTAGACTTGAATAGACTTGACGTGGGATTAGTACAATCAATTCTATCCCAACCAACATCAGAAAGTGCCAAAAAGTTATGTCATTTAATAACAGTCCTTCCTCGGTGACTTCTATCTTGATCACAAAGTGTGTCATAGATTGTATTACTGTTTAGTATAGTTTATGTGTGTTAATGTTACAGTGGTAAAAGGCACGATGGGGTTGACATATCTGCTTAGATAAAAACCCCAAAATAAATAAAGAGAGAAAAAAAAAAATTTAATGCTATTTTAAAAGTTGTGTACTTATAATGCTATAGCGACACTGGCATCTTAGGTATTTTTGGTGCTGTAGAGCCTTCACGCAGACGACGTCGCGGGCAGCAGCTAGTATATAATAAAATCGTAGGAAAGTCAAAACTGTACATTGAATATTTTTTTAAAAGAATACTTGGGGCACGGTAATATTATATACAGTATTGTAACTCGGCCGTATCATAAAAATAATGCCTACAGCCGCGCGGTACGTAAACATGCGATAGGGCTGCCCGCCTCCAGCATTTTAATTATATTTGTCTACTTTGTGTTTACATTTGGTTTTATGATTGTAAATATACTTTTTTGTGGTTGTAAGTTTTGTAATTGTAAACATCAAAATATTCTGTGAAATATTTCATGAGTCTAGCTGTTGTTGTTGTTATTAATACCGAGAAAAAAAAACAGTTTTTAGTGGTATATGTTGTTATAGCAGCAGCAGAAATACTTAATCTGGGAAAATTTCAACTATCTAATGACAGACAAATGGATGGAATGGATGGATGGATGGTCAAATGTATTTTTTCTAGTATTATTCATGCCCACAGTACATTAAACAACTATTGTTAATAATAAAATACCACGTCTTTACTTTGAATTATACAAACTAAAACTAACAAAACATAACACACATGCCCCGAGGTTTTAACACAAGCGTAAGTACCTACCGTATCATTCATGATTCATAAACCGCTTATAACTACCTATTTCACTCGTGTCAATCACTTTCCTTCAATCTATTGACTTTATTTATTAATCCAGACATCTTTATTTCGGGAGATAAAAGGAAATACTTATCCATTAAAAAGACACACATTATGTACCTACCTACTGGTAAGTAAAATTATTTTATAGTCTTATCTTTCAGTTTCCAGGTAATCTAAAAAAAGTTATCTCTGGGTTCGTTATTGACGAATTCATGCAACCAAAAACAGCACAATATATCCTACTCGTCGTATTAAATATGTACTTGAACTTATTTTTAGTGAAAAACCGCGCGGTTATTGTTAAAAAAACAACACTCCGTCCGTTCGTCACTGCGGCACAGTCGCGACTGTCTGCGTGCCGAGCGTAGGCCGAGATCGAGGCGCATAGGCATAGCATAGCTCGCGCTTCGTCCGTTTGTATGAAGTTGAAATACTGTATATAATATTACCGTACTTGGGGCGTGATCTACAATCGATATCGGAGCCAAAAATATAGTTTTTAGAATTTTTGTCTGTTTGTCTGTATGTATGTCCGGGATAAACTCAAAAAGTACTGCTTGGATTCACTTCAAATTTTGCATGAATATTACTAAGAGGTCGGGTCAACATATAGGCTAGATATTATTACGCTATCATTTACGAGGGAGGAGCTGTAAATCTTTATTTTTCTGTGACAGCGTGTAATCTAACGACGCATATTTAAATGTTGTTTTTGAGTAAGCCATGCTATTATCTAGCTTTACACTATAAAAACTACGCCATTTAATTAACTTGGGCAGAGAAACATAGTTTAAAGAATGTTAGTAATATAAAGACAATTTTGAAAAAGCGCCATCTATGAGATTTCATAAAAATCAAATCAAGTTACATGTTACCATTTTTTGGAAATTAATAATTTAAATTTGATCATGTTGGCGAGGTTAGTAGTTAGTTATTCTTAAAATTCATAGATGGTAATGTGTATTTTCTTCATAAAAGTTGTATCGTATAGTTCGTTTTGACAAATTCAAGTTCCAACAAAACCCTCAAAATCTTGAGCAGAGTTGAGAAAGATAATTTAAAAAAAAAAATGCGGTGTTAAGTATTACAAAAAAGTTATGTTCATTGATGATGATCATTTCATTTCATTTCATGACACCCTCGCGGAGGCGAGCGTCAGTGACAGTCCCAGCCGCATGCGTCATCTGTTTGCCGTCATCTTGGTGTTTTGTGGAGTCGCGAACCCGGTAGCTTTGTGGGAGAAGTATCGCCATCATCTGAAGATTTTCTACGAGCTTTGAGACGTGCTACTGGAGACGAAGTCGAAGTAACTGATGAACGCGTGCTGAACACCTGTCTCAGTTCACCTCAAGATGTGGTCATTTCTATCGGCGGCAATCCACTGATGGAATATGGGTTACCAGCTCCCCAACCATCAAGACCGCATCAAGACCGTGGAAATCGGGAGTATAACGCTGAGACAAATTACGATCCGGGCGAAATGACCACCATACGAAATGACCATGTCGCTTTGTTCTCTTCAGAGCAAAAACAAATTTATGACACCGTCCTTGAAAGCGTTGGGCAAAACCAGGGTAAAATGTTTTTCTTGGATGCTCCTGGTGGAACAGGAAAACATTTGTTACCACTGGCATACTTGCAGAGGTCAGGAGGCAAGGCAAAATTGCTATTGCTGTAGCGTCGTCGGGACTCGCTGCCACACTGCTTCCGAGTGGCAAGACAGCACCTGCCATGTTTAAAATTCCCATCGATTTAGAAAGCGCTGAAACGCCTGTTTGTGGTGTATCACGTAACAGCGATAAGAGACACGTGCTCAAGGATTACTATCTGATCGAATGGGATGAGTGTACGGTGGCCAATAGGAAGGCAGTTGAGGCCGTGGACAGAACCCTGCAGGACATCCGCAGGAACGAACATTTGATAGGTGGTGTCACAGTTCTGTTCAGTGGTGATTTTCGGCAAACGCTTCCCGTGGTGACACGGGGATCGAGGGCTGACGAGGTGAATGCTTCGTTAAAACGATCTTCGTTGTGGTCACGAGTTCGTACGCTGCGCTTGACCATTAATATGAGAGCTCGGCTCGCGGCATTGCACGTGCTCAAGAATTCTCCGATATCCTTCTAAGTCTTGGTGAAGGCACTCTACCAGAAGAGATAGGTAGACAGGAGGTGCTTCCAGAGTTTCTCAGTAGAGTGGTATCCAGCTTAGAAGAACTCATTCGCTGTGTGTACGGGGACATCAGTCATATACCGCACCAGCAGAATTCTTGGGTGTGTGAGCGGGCCATTTTGATGCCCAAAAATGATAAGGCTGCAGCAATTATCGAATGCATTCTCGGAAATTGAGGGGAATGAAGTGGTCTACACCTCGATAAACACTTTTGTCGAGCAAGATGACGCTACACAGTATCCCGTGGAATTTCTGAACTCCCTGTCAGCAAGTGGACTTCCAGCGCATACCATCAAGCTGAAGGTCAGTGTCTCGATTATGCTTCTTCGGAACCTATCTCCTCCGAAGTTGTGCCTCCCCTCATACCTCATGATTTCCCGTTCCAGTTCAAGCGCGTACAGTTCCCCGTGATTGTTTGCTTCGCGATGACAATCAATAAGTCGCAGGGGCTGACACTGAGGGCAGCGGGTGTCGACCTCAGAACAAGTTGCTTCTCACACGGGCAACTGTACGTCTCTTGCTCCCGCGTCACCAGTCCTGACTCTCTTTACATTTTGGCTCCTGGCAGCATAACTACCAACGTAGTTTATAGGGAAGTGTTGTAAGGTATGATACCTTTGTACATATTCATCACATGTTCTGGAATGTATTCCTGCATTATTTTCTCTATTTCCTTCAGTCACATCTTATGACTGAACTCAGCAGGATACCCATATCTCTTCACTTGCTTCGCTTGCAAAAAAAAACTTATATTTTAATGCTATTTTAAAAGTTGTGTACTTATAATGCTATAGCGACACTGGCATCTTAGGTATTTTTGGTGCTGTAGAGCCTTCACGCAGACGACGCCGCGGGCAGCAGCTAGTTATTAAATATATGCTAATTAAGAGAGAGTATATAAGAGAGTGGCTTCCCGTTACTACGTAAAGTACGTATTCATGACATTATGGCAACATACACCGACATTAATTTAAGCTTGTAAAGACCCATCACGGGTTAATTAACAAGAATCATGTTTTGCTCGTGTGAATAGCTGAAAACACGAATAATTCCTTACTGAATATTAAAACCTCAATTTACGCCTCAGCCTGAAATTAATTTACTAATTGTAAGCCAAAAAAGCAAAGAATGAATCAAGTTTTTTGTTTTACATATATATTATGTATTTTCGTTTCTATCCAATTAACGATTAAATTAAGTTTCTATGGGTTACTCGCTTCCTGAGGCAACAGCTAAGGATTTCTACAGCGTTTCTCGTATAATTCATAATAAAGTAATTTTCTGAAACATGATAAACTATTTGATTTACAAAATTAGAACAATACGAGGACCAAAATTTTTTTTAACATTGATATAATGTAGGTAGTTTTATTCTTTTACTTTGGCATTCTATTGAAATATTTTGCAACACAATATTATTACGAAGTAGTTTAGATAAAACCTACGCAATCGTTAACAAGTTCGCACTATGGTAATCATTCACTCGGCTATCATTCATCATATTTGATGAAAGCTTTTCAAAACCTAGGTATACTATTGTTAATCTTTGAAAAGGAATGCGAAAAAAGTTAAGTACGCTATTTTTAAGGATTCGTGAGAAAAGTTTTCTAAAGAAAGAAAGAATAAAGTTTATTTGGACACAGTTCGTGAAACACAAAATTAACAAAATAAAAATAATGTTTCAAACAACAATTGTGTGTGCCTCACGGCTGCGCTAAAAAGGTAATTTCAGCATTAACGCCAGACAGATGCTATCTGACGCGGGTTTTCTAATGAACCTTTGGGGACAAGTGACGGGGAGTACTCACAGTTTCAACATACCTAATACATACTTTTTATACTTATAAACAAACTAGCTGCGCACCGCGGTTTCACTCACATAAGTGTCGATCCCGTGGGAATATCAGGATAAAAAGTAGCCTATATGTTAATCCAGGGTGTCAGCTACCTCCATACAAAATTTTATCAAAATTGGTTGGCCGTTTGAGCGTAAAGAAGTAACAAACATCTAAACACACATACACACACACTCAGAAACTTTCGCCTTTATAATATTAGTGTGATAAACAAGTAATTATTTTCTTATTTTCATTTACCATATTTCATAATGTCATTTCATTATGGACTTTGAAAAAAATCTCTTGAAATAACAGCTCGGGTTTGCCTGCTTATCAGTAAAAGTTTAAAAGTCCTCCAAACAGAATTATGGTCATGGTAGCCAATCTCAACGGAGACTAGGCATTTATTCGGGACATATGACTGCCCCGTTGGTCTCGTGGTCGCAAGCGCGACTGCTGAGCATGGGGTCCTGGGTTCGATTCCCGGGTCGGGCAAACTATTATTAAGTTTTCCATTTGGAATTTCTTAGGAACAGCCCGAAGTTTGGATGTTGGTGGTGTGATACCCCCGTGCCTTGAACAGCACGATAAGCCGTTGGTCCTGCGCCTGATCTCTCTCCGGTCGTGTCGGATTGCCGTCCCATCGGACAATGAGAGTGAGGGAAGAGGGAGTGCACCTGTGTCTGCGCGCGCACACTTGTGGACTTTATTATTTATTTATATATACTTTATTGTACACCAGAAAATACATAACAAAATATATATATATATTACTACAAAACATAAATATTATATTATAGGAGCGTACCCGGCTAATCTCCGTTGAGATTGGCCACCGTGACTGAAATCGGTCGGGGAGGCTATTATTATAGTGCACAAGTGTGTGCGCAGACAAAGGTGCACTCACTCTTCCCTCACTCTCATAGTCTCATGGGCCGCAAGCCGACACGACCAGAGAGAGATCTGGCGTAGGATCAACGTCTATACGTGCTTTCTGAGACAGGGGGTTTCACACCGCCAACTTCCAAACTTAACAAACCGGCTTAAAGCCTGTTACTGAGAAATCCCAATAACACGGAAACGGAAAAACCCAATAACACGGTGTCCGACATGGGTATAACCCATGACCCTACGCTTAGCAATCGTGGATGCGACCACGAGACCAATGGGGCATTTAGATCAAAAGTATAGTAAACAGAATAAATCATCGAAGAAAATCCCATTCGCAGTACGGAAGTTACGTAACTTCCCTCCCAATAAAGGTGTAAGTAACTAACTTAACAACAAGGGAAAAGCCATTATTGTTAACTTTACCTTCATAAATTTACTTGTACCTGAACGCCATCCAACAAAGTTTATCACTCTCTACGCAAAAATTAATAACTAGATCAGTAGATCACAAAGGTCAATATGTATCTACGTACTTTTTGTCGGGTTATAAAGCCAGGAAATTAAAAGCGTCAGTTAGAGCGCATAACATTGGAAAACATCGGGCATCTTTTTGCTTTGCGTTGTTTACAGTGTGCAAGTTAGTTAAAGATGATAAATCGTCTTACGAGGAAAATAATTATTCATAAAGGAACATGCTTGGTTAGCGGGTCTTTGTTTTCTCGATGTTTGGATTTACACAAGTAAATCTCGGGACAAGCTTTTATATCATCTAAATTATATAATGTAACAAATTGATGGATTTGATTCAATTTAAAGTTGTATTTTCTTGTTTTTATAGTAAATATTTAAATAAAAGCTTGTTTTAAAAAATGTTTTTTTTTTTTAAAACAAGCTTTTAGTAACATAGGAAGTGGTAGAAGGGTTTTTGGGTGAATGCTGATTCTCAGCCTAGTTCGAATAAAAGACTTTTGATTTCGATTTTTGAAAACGAAACGTCTGAAAACCAGTCTTACCAAGGAGTATTGTGTTACCCAGTACCTGGGTAATGGAGTTCAGATAAGCAGTCGCCTCATGTACAGTACTAGTATTTAGCTACATCCGGTTAGACTGGAACTTGACCTCAACGCAGTTGGAAAAAGGCTAGACAGATATATTGATTGAAAGTATTTATAACTTAACGTAATTGGTTGTAAGACTAGCTTATATATTTTTGTAGCGACCCGCCCCGGCTTCACACGGGTGCAATGCAATTTAATAAATTTAATTAAATAATTAATATTTTTTTTTAACTTTCCGCCAGCCCCTGCCGCCGATACCGCAGCAACCGCTATGTCACTGCATTTTAAATCTGTAATATCTAATTTAAATAACATGCCGTAAAAGGCTATATTGATCTATATTAAATGCATAATGTATTCAAGGTACTTAATTGGATAAGGATTAATGCTGTATTGCTTAAAATCGCTACGTAAATAAGCCATCATTTCTCGTAAAAAGTAAAGAAAAAAAAATGGCTATTGTGGGTTATCCCTAAGAGATAGACATATACCATCGCGGATTTTTTTGTAGACCTTTTTAAGGTGTACAATATTGTAGTACATTATTTTGATGTATCTCATAGGGTTCAGCCAGCGTTTGCAATATAAGCGCAAAAAAAGGGTTTATTTACGACATCACATTAGAAACCTCTAAAATTATCAGTGTTTCTCTACTATGTTATACATCCTACTAATCCTACTTCCTACTAATATTATAAATGCGAAAGTTTGTGAGGATGGATGGATGGATGTTTGTTACTCTTTCACGCAAAAACTACTGAACGGATTTGGATGAAACTTTACAGCAATAAAGCTTATACAACAGAATAACACATAGGATACTTTTTATCCCGATATTCCCGCGGGATCGAAACTTACGCGAGTGAAACCGCGGGGCGCAGCTAGTGTATTATACATATAAACCCTCCTCTTGAATCACTTTATCTTTTTAAAAAAACCGCATCAAAATCCGTTGCGTAGTTTTAATGATTTAAGCATACATAGGCATATAGGGACAGAGAAAGCGACTTTGTTTTATACTATGTAGTGAAGATAAAATTTCAAAGAGCTGTGGATTTTGTGAATAATAAATAAATAAGCCACAAAGGACAAAAATAGAAGATTCTTAAGATTGCTTGTCTTATTCATAGTTACTGGGCTGACTCAGCTAATAGACAACGGTTGTTATCAAGACTAGTTAGCGGTCTAATTGAACTTCTAACAAATTTAACTTTCCGTTGACTTTGATGGAGCGTTTGAGTTTCTTAACTATATTGCTTACAATTTATTGAAGATCAGTTTTTAGTGTTTTTTTAGAGGTATGAGGGGCAGGTTGGTATGTCCCTCATACTTAATTAATTAAAAAGGGAGGATCTTCTGATTTAATGGGTTGTGCTACTGACCGATGGTTATTGTCAGGCTGTTCTGTTATCTCTCAGCTCGGGCCGGACTCCGTTGTTGACATGTGTATTGAGATGTAGGCAAGTTATGTTAAACGGTGAAGGAGAAATCGTGAGGAAATCGGCAAGTCCTAGAACCAAAAATTCGAAGACGTGACATCTATCTACCACCACTGGGCCCGCGTGGTGGATTACTGCCCACTCCCTCTCAACGAGAGGTGGCCTGTGTCCCAGCAGTGAGAACATTTATAGACTGTTTATGTAAGTTATGTTTGTCATTCGGAATTAAACATCAAGAAAATATTTACATAATATATAAGCTAACAGACTAAATAATATGTGCATGTATATAAAACAAAGCAAGGGAAAAAAATCATAGGGCATCAAAAAATTCGTCCGCGTCGCTGTCAGATATAATTGGCAATAATTTAGTTGTGATTTTTTAATTTTATCTACCTAAAGTTTTCCTGTTAACGCTCTACATTTCACATCAAAAATCGATTATCCTAAAATGAGATAAAATATAGGTGTGCTTTGTTGAACGGGTCGGGGATCACAAGCGAGATGTTATGTCAAATAAATACATAATCTTAGCTCGTTGAGTGGCGCTATCTTCACAGACTTGGTCCCTCATCTTAAGAAGCTTAAGATAACAATGCTAGGCGTAAATCCAATACCAATTTATCAGTATTAGATCCCGATACTAACATTCCCATCCGGTAGTGCTGGGGCGAGATGCAATTAGGACTAGGTACAAACTTAATTTAAAGATGTCGATTCTTTGACCTTACGCGTTCAGAAGCGCCAGGGATCTTTGTGTAGTTGAGTGTGTGATATTATCGCGTTGCTCCAAAGGGAAAAATAGTAAATCGACGTCTTTGTACTTCGTTTTTTGAACTTTAGGGGGAATACAAATGTTGACATAGGTATATAAATAAATAATAAAGTGTTCCAGACCGTATTTCGGCCACGGCAGCCAATCTCAACGGAGACTCGGCGCAAGAGATATTATAGTGCACAAGTGTGCGCGCAGACACAGGTGCACTCCCTCTTCCCTCACTCTCATAGTCCGATGGGACGGCAACCCGACACGACCGGAGAGAGATCAGGCGCAGGACCAACGGCTTGACGTGCTTTCCGAGGCACGGGAGTATTACACTGCCAACTTCCATGCTCCGGGCTGTTACTAAGAAATTCCTAATGGAAAAACTCAATAACACTTTGCCCGACCCGGGAATCGAACGCAGGACCCCACGCTTAGCAGTCGCGCTTGCGACCACGAGACCAATGGGGCACTTAAACGCCAACGACCAACGGGGCAGGACATAGGTATAACCTATCATACGAAGTATACAAATCATGTGGAGGTCAATTTTATTTCATTCGTGTTGTTGTTTTTTTAAATAGCACCAAAACCCAGCTCCCAAAGGTCTACATACCGAATTAGTATTATTCTACTAATTCGGGCAGGTAATAAGGTAAAAGTACTGTAATTACAAAATATTCGCCAAAGCTAACCCCAAATGTTTGGGAAAACACTAGGGCAGATGATATTGAGTTTGCGAAAATATTCCTTTTTTGCTCACTGGCCGTGACCTAATAGTTATCTCGCGTTACCATACTTTCCGTGGAACTTAATCTAGTTATTAAAAACCTCACTAGGGAAAAATGCAAGGAAAAGCTCCGACACCTTTTGTTACTATGTGAGCACGTAAATTAACATTTATTATTATTTATTTCTTTGAAGAAATCTACGGATATATTTTCCCCTAGAGAAATAGCAAATATATAGTATATGAATTTCTAAACATATTGAATGTGGTATTTCTAAAATTGCTCCTACTATAATATCGAATTCTTTATTTAAAGCCATACAAAGCCCGTGGCTAAATAATGGGATATTATAAATTGCATATCAAATAAATAATAGCCTATCAATACATACTCATCATTTATATTCTTTTTTACACCAAATAACTTACTTCACTACAAATAAACTAAATGTTTAACAAAACTCAAACAGCAGATAATTCGATATTATACATCAATATGACATTACTTTTTTCGTCATAATGCAATACAGTTAAATTTATTGTTGTACAAAAATATTACATACATAGCATAAATACTGACTGCACAGCAAATTTTCCATATTTTATTTCAAATTTCAATTTAATTCGCATAATACTAAACGACGTCAGGGGCACCCCGAGGTTCTGTTTGGTTAGGTTCCTTTAAACCCTGCAGACAGAAATAGGACCCGCGCAGGGCTCCGTCGACCTGACGTAAAAATCGCTGTACGCTGCGAAAATAAATTGTAGTGTGTTTAGTGATATTTTGAGTTGAATATTTTGCTGTGCAATCAGTAATTTTGATGGGGATTCGGAATCTTATTTTGTAGAAAAAGGATATTTTTTGATTTGCGTTTAAATACTACCCCTAAATAATAACAGCCGCACAGGTCGATCGATCAGGTTAAGATACGCTTGCCGCGGTTGGTCTGTGGATGGGTGACCATCTTTACATGCCGAGACCCCTCCGTGCTTCGGAAAGTACGTTAAGCCGTTGGTCCCGGCTGTCATTTGTAGATCTTTGACAGTCGTTACGGGTAGTGAGAAGCCCGAAAGTCTGACAACCAGTCTTACCAAGGGGTATCGTATTACCCAGTAACTGGGTTGTGGAGGTCAGATAGGCAGTCGCTCCATATATAATACTGGTATTCAGCTGCATCCGGTTAGACTGGAAGCCGACCCCAACATAGTTGGGAAAAGGCTAGGCAAATGATGATGATGACAAAGCCAAGCTCGCTGTGACATGTTTACCCCTAGGGACTATGTTTCCACTATAAGCAAAGTCAGAGAAATTAATTGTTAAGCAATTTAACTACTAAGGTCTCCCACAAGGTGGAACGAGGACCTTGTGAAGGCCGCAGGAACCCGTTGGATGCGAGAAGTACAAAACCGGTCGAAGTGGAGGTGCTTGGTCCCGAGGCTTATGTCCAGCAGTGGACGTCTTTCGGCTAAAATGATGCTGATGAATTTGACTACTAAATTAAAATGTCCGTGTATTCAAATCACAACTCTCATTCTTTGACATTTGTATGAAATGGTTATAACAAGTAGGGTGACAATTTGCTTCACAACTAATTTATCTAACTGCACCTAAACATATACTTTAGCAGCGTCATCATCTACCTAGCCTTTTCCCAACTACGTTGAGGTCGGCTTCCAGTCTAACCGGATGCAGCTGAATACCAATATTTTACATGGAGCGACTGCCTATCTTTTCTGACCTCCACAACCCAGTTACTGGGTAATACGATACCCGTTGGTAAGACTGGTTGTCGGACTTTCGGGCTTCTGACTAAAGAAAGAAAGAAAAGAAAAGAAAGAAAATACATTTATTTAGCACAGACCAAAAGACACACAGTAGGTACTTACACCCACGCACGACATACATCAGATACATAAAATAGAAAAAAAATATATATATATATAAAAAATAAAAAAAAACATAAAAGAGTGTATAGCCCGATGTAAGAAAATAGCAGGAGAGTGTGCCTCACGGCTGCGCCAAAAAGGTCCAGTTCAGCAAAAATGCCAGACAACTAGTGCCTGACGCTGGTTTTCAACTGGACCTGATGGGTGAGGTGACGGATGTAAATCAGTTTTATACTGCAACGTGACGTGTGTATGCATACTTAAATAAATAAAATACATTTGTGTCAGATAAGGACAGTAATGAAAATGTGTAAATAGTGTGTTATTGAGAAACATTGCAAAACAAAAAAAAATAAATTAAAAAAAAATAAAATAAAAATACTGATAAATAAATAAATGAGATGGCCGTATGATAGACCTTCGTTAGTATGTAAACAAAGAAATTCTTAGAAACGAGTCAAAACAAAAAACTTGTTTTAAACGATGCCTAACGTCCAACACAACAAAAGACATTGTCATAATAATTTATTAATCCGTGCACTGTAATTTCACCGCACAATACCAACTACAACCACCGCACCGTGCCGAGGATACAAGGAACATCAACCAGCTAACCGAGTCGAGCGCGAGCATGAGCAAGGGTAATTCACAGCCACGAGACTGTATAACAGCTACTTATGTACATTTTCGTGCAACATTCACCGACAGAAACACTGACACATACTCAAGTGGGTAGGTACTCCTACATCATATAATTGAGACATTTAGTGTGATCATATCTAGCTTCCTTTGCGCTTCTATGAGGTACTGCCGTAAACGTCGTCTAAATATGTCTATTGTGTTAATTTGTCTAATCGGTGGTGGCAAGTTATTCCATATTTTGGAAGCCGCATAACGAAAACTGCCTCTAAAAGCAGCTGTACCCTGAGACTGAGTCGAGAGTTGTTGTGAGCATTGCCTTCTCCCGCAATTCCATCTACTCGCAACCCAACTTAGTTTGTTATAAAGGTAGTCCGGTTTTTGATATTTAACCACACCGAACAGAAGGCAAGCCAAGTGTAGTTTGCGTCTGGATTTCATCTTCAGGGTAAAGTGCTTGTTCAGAAAAGGTGTTATATGGCTTCTATGAGGAATATTATAGCAGAACCGAGCACAAGCGTTTTGTACCCTTTGGATGACTACCCGTAACGACAGTCAAAAATCCACGAATGACAGCCGGGACTAACAGCTTAACGTGATTTCCGAGGCTCGGAGGGGCCTCGATATGTAAAGATGGTCTCCCATCCACAGACCAACCGCGGCAAGCGTAGCTTAACCTGATCTATCGACCTGTGCAGCTGTTATTATTTAGCCACGAGCCCTTCATACGTTAGCAGCGTCTCCATTATAATTTATTTTAGCCTGTGTTATCCCACTGCATGGTAAAGACCCCCTTTCTTTTTTGCTTAGCTGTGCAAATATATACATAAGGTATTCATGACAATTACCTATTTATTTTATTACTCGCTGATTTACAGGAATTTAGTATAAGCGTCCTCTGATAACATAGTCGCTTCGCAGCTCCAAACTAGTGATCTTCCATAATGTTTGGAATAAAGTCACTAGGAAATTCGATCCCAGGCAGTGAGACCCAAACTCAAGCACAGAATGATCCAAAAGAGTCTGCAGGAGAAGAACCTTGCGACCCAAGAGCTCATGGCATCGCCACTACTCCAGGAGCAATATGTGGATGGAGTTAAAAATATGCGAGACTACCGTAGAGCGACAGTCGATCAGTGCGCAGAATAAGGAAGTGGAACTGTTAAGGTGGCAATAGTCGTCTTCGATCAAGACCTTGACGTAACGCATTGTCCAAAACTCACCACCAGTAATAATAAGGTGGTGAGGATCCAAACCAGCGCCTGGGAAATCGCGGTAGTCTCCTTCTATTTAGGATCGGTTCAGCCCATACAATCATACCTGGATCAGCTTCTTCAGATTCATCAGGAAATGGGCCCCACAACAATTATAATGGAAGGCGACGTAAATGCGAAAAGCTCCTGGTGGGGTAATTTAATTATAGATTGCCGAGATGAGGAAATGCCGACATTTCCTTCCATTTAGTGCCTGAGCACACTAGACGAAAAAAAACTTTCTGGTGCTCAATGTCGGAAACACGCCAATTTTCGTCAGCATCAGGGGTGGCAAGTCATACATTGGCAAAAAAATTAAATTATTAGAATATACTTACAATACCGTCGTGATGGTCCAACGAGCTCGCTGTTGAATGAGGTTAACACCGGAAGACGCCGCACTCGATACGCTGCAGCAGTCCGGAGAACGAAAGTCGTCAAGGAGTACCTGCAAGCGAAAGAAAATCATGAGTTTCAAGCCAAAAAGACGCAGACTATCATTATTATTATTTATTATTAGATCTACAGGGTTATGGACGGATCGCTAAAAGTCACGAGGACTTGACGTTGATAAAGGATGGGGTGGCACCCAATGGTAACGATTCGGCTTCACTGCTGGCCTTCTTTTCCGAAGACCTAGAAGATGAAGATAACGACGACCACCATCAGACCCGCCGGTCGTGTAAACGAGTACGCGTATGAAGAGCACCATGACGCACCGTTTGCACATCAGAAGCTAGAAACCGCGGTGGAAAGCTTCAATCCGAAGAAGGCACCGGGGGCGGATGCTCTCATAGCCGACATCTGTACCCAAATGATAACCCGGGATCTGGGGTTTGTTTCTATAATAAGTTCCTCGAGCAGAGCCACTTCCTTGGAGCTTGGAAAGTGGCCACAGTGGTAATACTCCAAAAGCCAGGAATGGAGTCCTCCTGGTCCTGGGCAAAATGCTCAAGAAAATATTGGTAGCAAGGTTGAAGGGGCATTTCATCCCACGCTTGAGTACTCGTCAGATTGCTTTCATGCCCCAAAAGAGCACCGAGGACACCCTCTACACAATGTTACAATACAACACTTTAAATCAAAGCTGAATAAAAAGAAGCCGATCACTGTTGTATCATTTGACATAGAGGGAGCTTTCGACAGCGCATGGTGGCCGGCAATCAGAGGGGCAATTCTCGTAATTTTTAAGAACGTTCACAGTCTGATCTCAGTCTCAATCTGTCAAAAATACTTCAAATTTCCCTACATTTTGACAAGTTTTTGACATTTGTTTGTCGCCGAGATGAGACTGCGACTAGATTTTGAACGTTTTAAATTAGCAGAATTGGCCTACAGGACTAGACTGACTGACAGAAGGTGCCCGGTGAATGTAAAAATAGTGATGTTATGTTATGTGAAGCAGGGACCGATAATTATCATGTGGGTAACATGAAATTTATCGGTCCCTCTTCCCTGCTTCGTAAAAGGGTCCCAAAAAGCATTTTATTTAGCTCATAGGCTGCAAAACCATTCCTTTGCTTATTTAAGAGTAAAAAGATACAAGTAAATCAAAATCAACCAAGTAAGTAATGAGGTTCACATATTGACGTTCAATGCGAGTCGAGTGGAGTGCTAAATATTTCTTTAAAGAAGAAATGATATTAATTTTGAAGGCGAAAAGTGAGGTGACCTGCGTGACTGCTGAGTTTTTTTTTTTTGAACTTTCTACTTATAAAGCTATAGGGTTTCCTAACCCTGCGGTGACCGCCACATAGCGTTCGCAATATACTGTCGAATGACGTGCCTGAAACGTTATTTGGTGACATCATGACAGCAGTCAATGTGGCCACTGCTGTCGTAGGAAACCCAAGCTTTAGTAACACTACTGACTTAATAATAATTAGTATATAATGTTCCCATTGCTGAGACACAGGCCTTCTCTCGGTGAGAGGGCGTGTCGTAATGCACCACGCGGGCCCACTGCGAGATAGTAGATGTCACATGTTTGCATATTTTTAGTTATAGGACATGCTAGTTTCCTCACGATGTTTTCCTTCATCGATAGGCCCTTTACTTTGTGTAAATAATTTCATCACCACTGCTCTCAAAACAATATTTATTTATTTATTTATATATACTTTATTGTACACCAGAAAATATATAACAAAAAATACGATTATTACTACAATACTTATGTGTTTAAAAATATATCCCCGAAGTAACAACGTATTTATTTGAAACAAACCGCACAGTCTTAATAATAAAATTCATGTTTTCCTATTTTCCAATCTAAAAAACATTTTGTTTTCTTTCAACGGACTGAATTTTCTTTTGAATTTTCTTTTGAATTTCCTGAGGTCTCATGAAAAAGGCAAATTTTAATGACCAAATTTGTTCAGAATACGCAAGTTTATGTTCGTTGGCGTCATTAATGTACAAAATAAAATGAGTATCTGAGTACCTACTTCTCATAAAAAGCTTTAGACAGGGGCCACTTCGCGTGCCAAAAAACTGCTACATTTTCACCGTGTACAGGAGGTTATTTCAAATAAAATGAGGGCAACTTTTATGCCATTTTTTTAGCTTGGTCTTGCCATTTTAACAAATAAAAAACACCTTGCTTAATAAGCTTCACCTTTAATCAATTTTAAATAAAAATAAATGTGTCGCAATCGTAGAATAGATTATTTTTTAACCGACTTCAAAAAAATGAGGAGGTTCTCAATTCGTCGGAAACTTTTTTTTTATGTATGTTCCCCGATTACTCGAAGACGGCTGGACCGAATTGAATTTTTTTTTTTTTGTTTGAAAGGGTACCTGTACTTTCCATTTGGTCCCATTGTCATCATGTCAGGATCTGATTATGGGATCCTGGAGAAATCGAAGGAACTCTTCAAATATTATAGGCCCACCTATAGCGATTTGGGTATTTTTTAATAATAATACTAATGACAGCATCTATACATATAATAAATCTGTAGAAAAGTCATTTTTGTACATTGAAGAAATTGAAACAAAAAATAGCCAGCGTGTGAAAAGATAAGTAACAGAACCCATTTCCATCATTTTTGAAATTTTTGTCTGTTTGTCTGTTTGTCTGTTTGTCTGTTTGTTTGTGCGCACATCACGTAAAATCTACGAATTCAATGCTGACAATGTTTATATACAAAAATTATACGCAACTTGAGGTTTAACTTAGTTTTTGTTTCATCGAAATCGGTTCACTCTATCAAAAGATATGATTAATTTAGTGAGTTCAAGAAGTAAAATATTACGTTACGCAATTAAGTATAGTACTTGCAACGACATCTTAAGACTAAAAATAGAACTAATGTTGATAGTTGAAATCTAAATCCGATAGATGGCGTTGTGCAAATGACGTCATTTTCTGAATCGCGGTGTTAAGATTTTCCGCGCGAGGATGACGTCCACCGTGTTTACTAGGCAAATTGGGTTTCGTTAGGTGTCTTAAAAGTTCTTGCGTGTGTCGTAAAAGTTCTTTGGTTGCTTGGTTTATCGATTTTCTAAATTGGTCGAAAAAAAAGTATTTGCTTATCTTATTGGTTTCGTTTGGTCAACTTTGGTCATTGGTTTGAAGTACGAAGTAAAGATTGTATTTGATTTACTTCGTAGTTTGAATCCAATAGTGCCAATCGTTATACAGTAAGTTAGTGTTGCCAATTCGTTGAGTCACGACCACGAACAGACGATACGTTGTCACACTAGACTGTTCGACGCACCGTTCTTTTAAGTTTGTAGGCTATTCAGTCATAAGTGTTGTTAGTTTTGTTTATTGCTTTAATTTTCCTTGAAAATGCCTCAAAGAAAAAAAACTAACCTTTCGCTGCGTAGCCGAAATGCGAAAAGGATGAGACTTTGTAGGTCTCAGGAATCGGAAGAAGATCGTGAAGCACGGTTATCTGCTAACCGAGAGCACATCGCTCTTTCACGTGAATCGGAAACGTTCACCGAAAGGGAGTCACGTTTAAGTTCACAAAGAACACGGACCGCGACTTTGCGGTCTCAAGAGAGTATCCAGGAACGCGAAGACCGGCTGTCTGCTGATCGGGAGCGCCACTCTCTCTCACGTGAGTCAGAGACATTCACAGAAAGGGAGTCGCGCTTAAGTTCGCAAAGAACTCGGACCGCGACTTTGCGTTCTCAAGAGAATATCCAGGAACGCGAAGTTCGGCTGTCTGCTGATCGGGAGCGCCAGTCTCTCTCACGCGAGTCAGAGACTTTCACAGAAAGGGAGTCGCGCTTAAGTTCGCAAAGAACTCGGACCGCGACTTTGCGTTCTCAAGAGAATATCCAGGAACGCGAAGTTCGGCTGTCTGCTGATCGGGAGCGCCAGTCTCTCTCACGCGAGTCAGAGACTTTCACAGAAAGGGAGTCGCGCTTAAGTTCGCAAAGAACTCGGACCGCGACTTTGCGTTCTCAAGAGAGTATCGAGGAACGCCAAGCACGTCTGTCATCTGACCGAGAGCGACACGCTCTCTCGCGCGAGTCTGAATCTCTCTCCCAAAGAGAAGAACGATTACAAATAGCTAGACATAACTATGTAGGTGTACAAAGAAACAATGAAAGTTATCTTGCATCTGAAAGGGAAAGAATAGATGAACTAAGACGAGCAGAAACAGCAGAACAACGTCAATCTCGCCTAGAAATAGAACGAGCTCGATACCATATGAATAGAGAAACAAATAGCGGAGCTGATGAGTCCATGGAAAATGACGATGCAAATATTTTATTACCTTGGGACAATAGGGAAAAATCAGGGTTCACATATTCGTCTAGAATTAATTATGCTGGCTTTACTTTCGTGGGTGACATGAGAGAAATTTGTAATTTTTGTCATGCTTTGAAATGGAGGAAAGAGACAGATGGAATGTGCTGCTCAAATGGAAAAATTGTTCTTCCAAATTTCCAAGATCCACCACACTTACTTAAAAGTCTCCTGAATGGCGATCATCCCCAGTCGAACCGTTTTTTGGATAATATTCGTTTATATAACAGTGCTTTCCAAATGACTTCCTTTGGGGCAAAACAAATAACGGAAGGACCGTTCATGCCAACCTTCAAAGTACAAGGTCAAGTTTATCACCTTATTGGATCTTTGCTGCCAGAAAATGAACCCAAATTTCTCCAAATTTATTTTGTATCCGATTACACGCAACAGCTCAATGTTAGAAATCACAATTTTCCCCAGCTCAATGCTGAGCTTTTGGGTCAACTTCAAGAATTGCTGCATCACGTTAACCAGTACGTTCGTGAATTCAAAGCTGCATTGGAGTCAATTCCACAAGGCAGCAATGATTTCAAAATTGTTATAAGTGCCGATAGACGTCCTGTGGGTGAACACCGTGGAAGACACAATGCACCCGTCGCAGATGAAGTTGCAGTTGTTTTAGTCGACCAGGAGTGTGAGAGACGTGATATCGTGTTGCGTACACGCGACGATCGCCTTCAACGCATTTTGGAAACCCACCGAGCTTACGACGCCCTGCAATATCCACTAATTTATTGTCATGGTGAAGATGGGTACAATTTTGGGCTGTACCAAGTGAACCCTACTACGAGAGTCACTAATTATCAAAAAAAAATATCTGCTCAACAATACTATTCCTACCTTTTACAAATAAGGCAAAACAGTTTCGTATATTTGCAACGATTTCGTGGTTTGTTCAGCCAATTTATTGTGGACATGTACGCAAAAATAGAAACTGAACGTTTAGTGTATATTCGCACTAACCAGCGACGGTTACGCGCTGAAGAATACGTGCACTTGCGGGACGCCATGCAATCAGATAATAACGTCGAAAACTTGGGTCGATTGGTTATTTTGCCATCCAGTTTCACAGGCGGTCCGCGGTATATGCACGAACGAACGCAAGATGCTTTTTGTTACGTCCGTAAATACGGCCGGCCGGACCTTTTTATAACATTTACAACAAATCCAAAGTGGACGGAGATTTGCCAGGCACTTCTCACAGGACAGGCGTCATACTACAGACATGACATTATTGCTAGGATTTTTCATTTAAAACTCAAAGTCTTGATTAATCTACTTACAAAGGAGAAAGTTTTCGGTTCAACTCTTTGTTTTATGTATAGCGTCGAGTGGCAAAAGCGTGGTTTACCCCACGCGCACATTCTTCTGTGGCTGGAAGAAAAAATTCGTCCCGATGCTATAGACAGTGTCATAAGTGCAGAATTTCCGGACTATAATGCAGATCCGATTTTGCATGACATAGTAAAAACACATATGGTTCACGGGCCATGTGGCCTCTTAAACAGGGAATCACCGTGCATGAAAGATGGTCAATGCTCAAAAAAATACCCCAGAGCACTGAAAGAACTAACTATGGCTGGGGAAAATGGGTATCCGCAATACCGGCGAAGAACACCGTCACAAGGTGGTTTCACAGCTACTGTCAGATTCCGTGGACAAGAAATAATTCTAAATAATAGTTGGGTGGTACCGTATTCTCCAGTTTTGTCAAACGCTTTTCAAGCACACATTAATGTTGAAATTTGTAATAGCGTCGAATCTATAAAATATATATGTAAATATGTTAATAAAGGTAGTGATCAAGCCATGATAGCACTAAGAAATAACAACCAATTTGATGAAGTGACAAGGTATCAATCTGGCCGATACATAAGCTCTTCGGAGGCAGTTTGGCGCATTTTGAGTTTCCCTATTCATGAAAGGTATCCGCCAGTCATCCATCTTGACGTGCACCTGGAAGGCGGGCAGCGAGTTTACTTTCAGCCAGAAAATGTGGCAGAAAGAATGAACAACCCAAGACAAACCACCTTGCTCGCATTCTTTCGCCTTTGCGAAAGAGACAATTTCGCTAAGTCTCTGTTGTACAATGAAGTGCCACATTATTATACTTATAACAAGCAGCAAGGTGTTTTTAATCGCAGGAGACGTGGAACTGCTGTAGAAGGCGAGTCCGGCATTTTTAAAGAACACGTGATTGGAAGAGTATACACGGTGCGTGTTATTATTTACGCCTTCTTCTTCACACAGTGCGAGGACCTACTTCTTTTGCTGAGCTCCGCAAAGTGGACGATATAGAATATCCCACATTTCAAGCTGCTTGCCGCGCACGGCATTTATTAGATGGCGATCAGCATTGGGATGATGCTTTAGCCGAAGCATGCGTCAGTGATAGTCCACATCGTTTGCGCCATTTATTTGCCATTTTGTTGACATTTTGTGGCCTATCGGACGCTGGGCAGTTGTGGCAAAAATATAAAGACGCGTTTGCCGAAGATTTTTTGAGACAGCAAAATATAAATAGTGAAACTTCTGACCAAGTACGTGAAAGCTGCCATAATAGGGCTTTGCTGGCTATACAAGATATAGTTACAAGTATAGGAGGGAACCCCCTCAGTCAATACGGCTTGCCGACACCGACAGTTGGTGGGGAACGAATTAATAGGGAGTATACATCTGAAATAAATTACAACCCCGAAGAGTTAGCAGAAATATTGCGAAATGGCTGTTCAAATTTGACGTCAGAACAACGTCAAATCTTTGATAGAGTATGCTGTAGTGTAAAACATTCATTAGGAGAAATGCTGTTTTTAGATGCACCTGGTGGAACAGGTAAAACTTTCCTCACTAAAGTTATCTTGGCTCAAATAAGGAGCCAAAACAAAATTGCCCTTGCCGTCGCTTCCTCAGGAATAGCTGCCACTTTATTACCAGGAGGAAAAACTGCACATACAACATTTAAAATACCAATCGACTTGGACCGCACAGAAAACCCTGTTTGCAACGTGTCTCGCAATAGTGATAAAGCAAGGGTTTTACGCGATTGCGCCCTTATCGTTTGGGACGAGTGTACGATGGCAAATCGTAAAGCTGTGGAAGCTGTAGATAGAACGTTGCGAGATATAAGACAAAATGACCGACCGATGGGAGGCTTAACGGTGCTATTCTGTGGAGACTTCAGGCAGACACTCCCTATAATACCCAGAGGAACGAGGGCCGATGAAATAGGTGCCTGTTTAAAGAGCTCTATTTTATGGCGTAGTGTCATATTAACTAATTTGAGCTTTAATATGCGAGCATATTTGGGAGGTGACGCAAACGCGCAGGTTTTCTCAAATTTACTACTTCAAATTGGTAACGGCACATACCCGACTCAAGAAGGAGGTAAAGTAACTTTAGTCGAAAGCCTGTGTTCTTCTGTTGCCTCACAGCAGGAACTCATTTCCTCTGTATACGGAGATCCATCAGAGATCTCGAACCATGACGCTGCTTGGCTATGCCAACGAGCTATTTTGGCACCTCGCAACGACCAAGCAGCAGCAATAAATTCTCAAATATTGGTACATGTTTCTGGAGAAAGTAGGGAATATTTATCTATTAACACGGTTTTAGAAGAAGGAGATGCCACCCACTATCCAGTAGAGTTTTTAGACTCTCTAAATACACCAGGTCTTCCAGCACACAAAATTTATTTAAAAGTCGGAGTACCAATCATTCTACTCAGAAATTTAAGCCCACCAAAACTATGCAATGGAACTCGGTTGAGAGTAACAAATCTCCAACGAAATGTCATCGAAGCCGAAATCTTAACAGGTTGCGGCTCCGGTGATGTTGTTTTCATTCCCAGGATACCCATTATCCCCAATAATTTTCCGTTTACTTTCAAACGTGTGCAATTTCCTGTAAGCCTCTGTTACGCTATGACTATTAATAAAGCCCAAGGCCAGACGTTATCCGTTGCGGGTGTAGACCTTACTTTTGATTGTTTTTCACACGGCCAACTCTATGTTTCTCTATCACGTGTTAGCAACCCAAACAACCTTTTTGTATATGCTCCGGGTAATTCCACCGCTAACATAGTATATAGAGAAGCATTAACGTAATCAACTATACCAAAGTCAGGACTCTTATCTAAATCATCAAAAAGGTGATATACTCTTATCTAAACGACGTTGTTTTGTTCTCGACAACCACGCGAACGAAGTCGCGGGCACAGCTAGTATATAATAAAAACAAAAAAAATATCTTCCTTAACTGCTGAGCAAAGGCCAAATCTTTCCAGACATCCTTTTTAGAGCCACCTCGATCCAACACTTGTGGTACGCGTCTAGGTCGTCTCGCCACCTCTATATTGTATTGTTGTTCAAAATTAATGTATGAAAGTTACTCGCCAAACTAGTTTAAGCTTAAATAAGAGCCAGTTTGTTCAACAAAAGTAAAATCATAGTGAACTGAGCGTATTCGAGATTGTACGAATGAAAGCCTTGAAAATTTGGGACACGTTGCGTGGCCCTCGTTTGCCGCGACCTCAACTTATACGGGGCTTTGTGGTATCCTCTTTCAATAGAAAACTGAGTAGTATAAATAATATAATTCAATATGTATAAAGTTATTAAGGTTTGTACATAAAGGGTTCTTACTTATGTGAATAAATCAAATATTAATTAATAGTGAGTATGTACTCGTCAATGGCGAAATGCCTACCTCTGTAACTATAATTGATACCAAGTAGTTACGAAAAATACTTATCAATCAGATTACCATAGTACAGAGGCCAGCACATCAAGCTACCCCAATCTGTCAAAATTCTTTGATATGTTTTCAACTTTACCATAAAGGAATAAGGGTCAAATTCAATTTTGAAAATTTTACATTGGGGTAGCTTGATGTGCTGGCCTCTGTACATTACCGTTACAGTGTGCTTAGGCATAGGCACTGTGATCAATTCGGGTCGTGCGTAGTGGTCACAGTTCCAACATACCCTAACCCGTATGGTTTGGGTACCCTAGCTCAGTTACTGCGACCAACTATGAGAAAAGACCAGAAAGTTAAAAAGAGGCCCAATTATTTAAAAAGCGTGCATCATTAGAAGCGTAAAAAGTTTCTTAGTGGTTCATTAATTTAAAAAAGTGTCCCTCATTAGAAGAACAATAAGTGTTTTAGAGGATCAGTTAAATATTTCTCATAGAAAAATCTTGATTCCGGAAAACGAATACCTACCTAGTATTGTGGTTGAAAAATACATAAAAAATAGTTACTTGTGAAACAAGTAGCAATATCTGAAATGCTTTAAACTAGTTTGTTTATTGATATGTGTTTGTTGTTTGTTTATCATAGTGAAATGAGCGTACAGCGCTATTTTCCGTGTTTGTACAAATTAAAGCATTGGGTGTTGGGAGATGTTGCGTGGCCCTCCTCGTTTGTCGCGGCTTTATAAATCACGTTTCTACTTCACTTATACGGAGCTTTCTCTTATCCTACTTCAATAGAAAAATGAGTACGTATTAATAGTGTTGTCTTTATGATTTTGTTAGATTATGATTTTTTTTTTATTCGAGGAATAATTTTGAAATTTTGACAGTTATTTCATACAAAAACTGTCAAACGTGAATTTTTTCCCCTAATAAAAGTTTATCTGGCGATTGAAAATCAGCCCTTATTCTTTTTTATAGTTTGTATTTCCTGTGCATTTCCCAAATAAAATATTTTTCTTTTTCTTTATAAATGATAATGATAAATGATAAATGATTTTATTTCTGTAAGTAGGTTTGTACAAACACTTTTACATGTCAATCATATTTTTTAAAACGAGATGAGGTCGGCGTTTCCTAACTGACTACTCTGAGAAGAAAGGCCGAAACAAACTCAGAGGTCACAGTCTCTTTTAAAGTCCAGACATAATCTTGGTCAGATCATGTGGAGACCATGTAGATTAGTGTCTGAAATGGTCTTTTGAGGAAAGAACCACACCGATTGAGTGGACCTGTCCAGTCAGTGCACGCATTTGTCAGTAATCATGCAGCTCAACTCAAACTTAAGGAGCTCAACGATTCGACGAACAATACCAAAGAAAGGACATATGGGTGGGTCGCATAAATTACTCAAACTGCCAGACCATGACTAAAACTATCTGAGAAAATAAAAAAAAAGGCAAAAAAAAATAATAATAACCCACATAGTCTTCACATTCACAGTCATTAAAATAATATAATACTTTACAAAGTAAATATTCATGTCACTGTATATGTAAAATTTATCAATGTCAATGTGTATATAAAAATCCAGAAATAGTCTTGGTCAGATCATTTTGAGGACCATGTAGATTGGTGTCTGAAATGGTCTTTTGAGGAAAGAACCACACAAATTTGAGTGGACCTGTCCAGTCAGTGCACGCATTTGTCAGTAATCATGCTGCTCAACTCAAACTTAGGGAGCTCAACGATTCGACGAACAATACCAAAGAAAGGACATTTGGGTAGGCCGCATAAATTACTCAAACCGCCAGACCATGATTAAAACGGAAACAATGACCCACATAGTCCTCACATTCACAATAAATAAAATAATATAATATTTTACACAGTAAATAGTAAATGTTCATGTCATTGTTTATGTAAATAGATATTAAGAAAAAAAAAAGAAGTGTAAAATCGCAAAATAAAATAAAACAACATTCGCAGTCTAAACTTATTTGAGCAGCTCAATCCCAAGCCTTTTTGTCCTCAATAAAGTCATTTACAGTATAATAGGCTTTTTGGCATAGTTTACGCTTTATAAAGATTTGAATTTATTTAGGCTTAGTTCTTGAATGTGACTAGGAAGTTTATTATAAAAACGTATACATTGGCATCTAAACGAGCCACCTATTTTTTTGAGCCTTGATGAAGGAACAACAAATTTGTGTTTGTTCCTAGTATTTATGTTATGGATATCACTGTATTTTTTAAATAGATTAATATTTTTATGTGCATACAAAAGATTATCATAAATGTACTGAGAAGGCACAGTCATTATATTAATCTCTTTAAATTTGTCTCTGAGGGAGTGTCTGGGACTTAATTTATAAATGGAACGAATTGCCCTTTTTTGTAAAATAAAAATTGTCTGAATATCGGCGGCATTTCCCCACAACAGAATACCGTACGACATCACACTATGAAAATAACTAAAGTAAACCAAACGGGCTGTCTCTAAATCAGTTAAATCACGAATTTTCCTAACGGCGTATGCTGCAGAGCTAAGCTTTTTTGACATTTTATCTATATGGGGGCCCCATTGAAGCTTGGCATCCAATTTCCTTCTTTCCTTCTGTATATATATAAATTTTATTCTTTCATTTAGTAAGTGTATAAAGTTATTTATTTTTGTACATATCGCATGCTTAATAGAACACTGGCTTAACTCAAAAAAGTAGACTTTTAGGTAATCGCCGTTTAATGTTTTGCAATTGGGGTCTAGTCGGCTTATTAGCCAATATAATAAATATTTAATGAACAGCTAAATATAATATTACGTACTTTTTTAAAAACCATTGATCAGTGCAAAAAAAGTGCAGAAATCATAACTTTGACTCAAGCTCTAATAAGTCAGTATTCTATATGTACTAATAATTAAATAAATAGATACATAATTATGAATCAACCTTCGCAATTAGAACACTTTCATCGCCAATATGAATTTCGATCATTCATCAAGAATATTTATGTTTTTCTATAAATACTTAGCTGCTCTACATATATGAGACGTTTTAAACATATATACCTATTCGACGACGTTTCAAACAATGTGTGGCTGGAGCAGAAATATAGAGTAATATCGAGTGATATCGTCTCTAAATATTTTTGTGATATTCACAATATTGTCGTAGTAGGGTCGTAGAATTGCACGTACTTACGTCCAGAGATTTTTCTCTCCGTACGATTTCGTCACAACTTTTTCACCACATGTTCGGCTTCCACATTTACTTCCTAGACGAAGTTTCTCAATATATAAGAATATATAAAACCGATATCTGCGCAAAAAGCGTAGGTCGTCGGCATTGTTAAAATTCTCAAAATCTAATAAACGTCTAAAGTAAACGAAACGTTCCACTAAGCCGTTATTCGAGAAGTTTTCAATTTATATACCAAATTAAATTCAATATCGATTTTATAAAGATGCTGTATGTAATCAAAATCGAGTGTAAAACTTCGCTACTCAAATATCTGTGTTCTGATTAAACACAGCGGGCAGTCACACAACACAAAATATCGAAAAGCAACCGGAACGACTCAACGAGGTAGAAAAAATCATAAACCTACCTAATTTAGACTTACCCAACCATCGGCGTCGTGTACATACATAAGTCATATTTTTAATCGAACGCAAATTACTAAAAATATTACTTTCAACATCTTTCCATACCATTTTTTTTATTGATTATTAATCAAAAAACAGTTGACAAGCATTTGTTGAAACTTTAAATTTACCACACAAACCATCGCGGGCTTAACAGTGATATGGCCAAACACGGCAACTCGGTGCCAATACATATCAATTTTTAATTAATGAACAATAATTAGGTTATTTCGAGGCCATATCTGACTAATATTTTTAATAGCATAGCATAGCTAATATTTTTTTGAGCCCATGACTTGAAGTTTTTTCCAATTACACATTCACAATGAAAAACATGTGAGCGTCTTTGTGATTCCCTAAAAGGGTTTCACAAAAGAACCTTACAAAGATAAATGATGGCAGTGAGTGAGTGGTAGTTGCGAATAAAGTGCGGCGTCGTATAATAATGGTTTTATTTGTTTCCATGATACAAAATACGTTATTTTAAATTGCCGTTGCAAATTGCGCTATTGCGAAACATTATTCAAACAATGAATGGTTGTGAAGTAAAAATTCGGAAATATTTTTAGTCGGCATCAATGATTTTATCAATGATTAGCTGCGCCCCGCGGTTTCACCCGCGTAAGTTTTGATCCCGTGGGAATATCGGGATAAAAAGTATCCTATGTGTTATTCTGATGTGTAAACTATATTACTGTAAATTTTCATCAAAATCCGTTCAGTAGTTTTTGCGTGAAAGAGTAACAAACATCCATCCATCCATCCTCACAAACTTTCGCATTTATAATATTAGTAGGAAGTAGGATAGTAGGATTAGTAGGAAGTAGGATAGGATATCATTATTTAGGATATGTATTATCTGTGTATCTGGTTTAATATATTGTAAACTTATTATTGCATCAACGACGATCCCATTTTATGTACAGGCGAATCACTGTCCATTCGAAGGTTGCCTGGAAGAGATTGCAGAAAGCGATAAAGCATAATTTATAGTATTCCAAATAAAAAGTTATGTATTTTTGTGGTGTACAATAAAGTATATACAGAGTGTCCCTGGAAGTATGGATCAAATCAAATACGTGGGCAAAGTCATTTCCAAACTTTTTGATCCTGAGAATGCTGGTGATTTTTTTTACGGTTCAAAGTTATGACCAACTTTTGTTATTTTCAATCACTTTGCATAGTGCTCAAAGAACAAAATCATTAAAAAAATCTACCAGGAACTGTCAATTTAAGTTTTTGAGACAGCCCTGATAGTTTTTTTTTTAATGATTACTTTTCTTTGAGCACTATGCAAAACAATTGAAAAAAATTGTTCACAACTTTAGAACCGTAAAATAATTCTCAATCATTCTCAGGATCAAAAAGTTTGGAAATGACCTTGCCCACGCCCCTATTCGATTTGATCCATACTTCCAGGGACACCCTGTATAAAGAAATAAATATAACGACTATGCATAAAACAATATGTGTTTAACTGCAGAAAGGAGTATTTTATCTAATTTAAGCATGCTTCATTTCTTCAGGATAATATAAAAGATAAGTGGTGGTATTTTTTTCATACGCTTTCAAGCGTACCATTCGTCTTGTCGTAACTCTTCCTCCAAGCCTTTAATCCTGTGAATAACTGCGAAGGTGAAGCAAAAAACACGTTCTGCTTATGTACTATTGTAATCTAAGTAATTCATATTATGTGTAGGTACATAGTATAGGTACTGTCTTGCGAGGCAGAGTTGGATTGGATATTATCATATCTTGAATTTGGAATGTGTTTGTCAGGTTACACAGGAGTACAGTGGTAGTGCGCTTGCTGTTACAGGTGGAGAATTTAATTTGAAAGTAAAGACCTGTTTGATATTCATTTCAAATGAAATTTTCCAGCATTGGAATCTAAGCCAAATTCAACCAAAAGAAAAACAACATTTTGAGATACAACATTCGCTTTTATCTCTTTTATTATTAGAATAATTCAGAAATCTTTACTTCATTGGCAGGCTAGACATAGTGACCAAGAAGTTTGTAGATAAAAGTGGAGGCAACACTCTACCTTTTTTTTTTGTGGATGGGAAATCATCAAATGAGGTCATTTGATGATTTCCCATCCCGCTCTGGGTGGACCAGAAGGGAGTGTCAGACTCTTACTGACTAAAACCCACCCGTGTTTCTTCCTTAGCCCTTTGCGTTCTAAGTGAAACCGACAACCGACTGTGGTCGGACGCTCTCTTTTTGAATACATAAATATGACAAAGAAAACATATCACTGTCTCGTTCTTAAGTGCATATTTAGAAAGAGAGTGTCCGACCACAGTCGGTTTCACTTAGTTATTTAGAGTGTTGCCTCCATTTTTTCTACAAGCTTCTTGGTAGTGACAGATATGACAAGTAATAGCTAATGTTGTGAAAGCTGTCATAACGTGTTTATTCTCAAAATATTGGATCTCGAGACACCTCTCGAAACACAATTTGTCAATAAACACGACTTACCTACTGATGTTCAGTTTACGACCTATATAATTTTATGACCAATATACTTTTTGATAGAATTGTTTTAATAGCATCTCTTACTGGCAGTTTCCCATTGAAAAAGTCACAGCGACTGACCGTTTGGTCGCCGTATTAATAAGTTTGATAACTACCCTCCTTTACGAGCATTCTTTATCGGACACCGAAAAATTCCTTTCAACTTTGATTTAACGTTCGTTGCTTAGGTACTTACCTTCATTTCATGATTGCTGTAGGTTATATTATCTACTAGACCACGATGATTAAATTAATGTATAATAAGCATATTATTTTCCACACTTTACGAAAACAAATTTTTATGTGTATTATGTAGTACATTTAATTAAAGGAATAGCAGCATGACTTCTTTTTTTTATTTGCGAACATTCTCTTCGACAAATTAAAAGGATTTCTCAAACCCTCAATAGGAGAAAATCAATGTGGATTTCGACCGAATCTTCTCTCTGAGGCAGATTCTTGAAAATACCATAGAATATAATGTGAACACACACCATCTGTAGGTCAATTCTGCTAATTTAAAACGTTCAAAATCTAGTCGCAGTCTCATCTCGGCGACAAACAAATGTCAAAAACTTGTCAAAATGTAGGGAAATTTGAAGTATTTTTGACAGATTGAGACTGAGATCAGACTGTGAACGTTCTTAAAAATTACGAGAATTGCCCCTCTGTTTATTGACTTAAGAGCTGCGAATGATAACACATGCCGTATTTCTTATACCAGGTAATGGCCAAAATTGGGTTTCCATCGAAATCAATATCCCTAACGAACTGACGATGACTCTCAAAGCGTTAGAGCACCATTACAGATCATTTAGAACTCATGACGGCCTAAGACAGAGACCCGGGTGCGCTCTCCTTTTTACTTTTCAATATTGTTTTGCCAAGTATATCCGAGACTCAAAGAGAGTCCTGAGAGAGTCCTTTATAAAATATGCTGCCCTCTCTGGGCAGCATATTTTATAAATCCATCCAGGTATTGGGTTATGCAGACGACCTCGATGTGATCGGTAGGACCCTGTCTGCAGGGGTCACTATCAGAATATCCTTGTTGCAAAATGACCATATCGCCTTAGCGTCTTAATATTAAAACGCCATGGTTACTACTCGTAAATAGACATTAACGCTAAACGCCTTAATAGCAAAACGTCTGGATCTTAAAATGTCGTAATTCAAAATACTCTAGAAGCAAATCGGCTTGTTAATAAAACGCCTTAATTACTAAATAGTCATGAACGCTAAACGCCTTAGTAGGAAAACGTCTGGATTTTAAAATCCCATAGTTACTAAATAGACATGAACGCTAGACGCGGATAGATTTTTCAATCGACAGATATTTTTTATTCGTGGAATAAAATTGACGTCCGACAGTTTTTGTATGGAAGAACTATCAAAAAATCAAAATTATTCCTCCGATAACATTATCTGGCGTTAGAATATCAGCCCTAAGACTAACAAATAAGAGTGTCTAAAGATCTATACGAGCCGCCGCCGTCCGATATTACCATTGACGATAACACCTTTGCCCATGTCAGCGAATTCAAACAAAAACGAGATAGTTTCTGAAATAAGCAGGAAAATAATGGCGGCCAATAAATGGTATTTCAGCCTACTAAGATATTTTAGTTCAAAATTACTTTATTAAGCCTTAGACTTCTCCTTTATAAGACCTTAGTAAGACCAATATTGACATACAGCTCACTCGCTCAGCTCGGGAAACATTCACATAGGAGCTATATATGTACTTGACCAGGCTAAGGCCCATCCACGGCTGTAAAACCTTAGATAATGATGATGAGGATAACTTAAACGCTTCCTTAATTATGTTGTTTAAGTTGATTGTGCCTAAATAGCTATTAAGCATTCTATTTAGGTACGTTTGTGAATTGAGTACTTACCATCATATCGATAATACAGCAAACTACCAAATAGGATAACTAACATCGATAATCCTAATTATACGCTTATCTTGCTGATTATGCTTGTGTAGTTAATTAATAGGTAAATGTTTTGTCTGGAATTCGGGATTAACGCAAACAGTGTTCGGTTAGCACACCTTGATTTAACATCAACACGAATTGTTTACTGTTACACGTGTCTGAGCCAACAAATTATTCTAAAGTTATAACAAAAAAAAAAACGAGAAATGTTTATTTCAATTACAACGGGCATTTTGATACATTTTTTTGGAGATCACCTTTTAAGCAAGGAATTGTTTGTGTTAGGTGTTATTACAAAGGACATCACGGTTTGCAGATGGCACGTGACTTCTTTTCAGAGGGGAATACTGCCACGCAAGGGTTAGCCGGCGAATTTGAGGACAATGTGAAGTATAGGTACTGCCCTTTGTTTTCAAATTCGCCGGCTGTTGTGAAACCCAGGTGAAGTAATTGAGTTATTCCATAGTGCGAGTCACATCTGCTACCCATACATAAACTATTAGTGACCTACGACTTAATTTGCATATAAAGGTCAACCTCTGATTGTTTTCAAATGCCCTTTCTTAGCACAGTATTCTAGGAAGATATTCAAGCATGAATCTTGATTTAAAACCACATTAATTCAAGTAAAGCATGTTTGCGGAGCATTGTTTTACAATACGGGATTATCTTACTCATTTCATGTTTATAAAATCATATTAGTCTATTTATAAAGTAGTTAAGTCGGTAGTCTGTCCTACAATCGCTCAATAGATCACGGAGCTGTTAAATATGTTTAAAAAAACAAAATCTTTCAACTCACATTTCACTCACAGAAATCGGGATTGTCAATTTTTCAACAAATCTTTATGCTAACAGCTAAAAGCCTGTTTTAGCGTTCCGTGCCAAAATTTACTCATATGTTTTTAAGAAAGCTAAAATTGGATATACTTGATAAATAAAACCCCCGATACAAACAAAAACCTCTAAAAACAAAAATAATAATATACAAGATGAACAAAAAATCCTGGATCAAACGAACCAGGGCGACAGTTGGGGTTATTTGCAGTAAAAAAAATTCCTGTGGCAGAGCCTTCATCTCCTTAAAAGTCATGACAATTTGAGTGTTTACAGTAAGGTTCTAAAATTACAAATATTTTTTCGTGAGACTTAAAAGATATTGAAAAAAGTGTCCATAGTAATAAATCATGGTACCCACTGTCATAAAAGCACTTTTGTAGTGATGATACTTTTTTTTAATATTTTTTATTTTTGTATTTTTTTTTCTTTACTGCAAATAACCCCAAGTATCGTTTTGTTTCGTTTGATCCACGATTTTTACGCATGCTGTATTTTGGCCCTTTAGGTTTAATATAAGTTGGCAGAAAATATTTTGATCCAAGCGTCCTCGCGTGCGCGGATGGCTAATGAAAATTGTTAACAGCAGTAGCTATGTTTTACACAATTGCATACATTCATTATTGCTGGGTATAAGCCTCATCTATTTGGCGTTTTCATTAGCCGTTGAGCATGCTCAACTAGAAAAGAGCTGATAATCTTCATACGGCTGAACCGATTTTCTTGAATCATAGCTAAGAACATTCTCGATCTAGTCACCTTTCAATTCAAATATCGCGAAAACTATTGAATGTCGGTCATACATCATTTGTTGCATTTATCAGCGGACTCGACGGGGTGTTGCGAATTACGTCATGAAATTCAGGATTTCACATCAACTTTCAGCTTAAGAATTTGTTATGAAAAATATATTAACGCGCCTATTTTGTATAAATTGTTATGAATTTCCTAGAGATCGGTAACAATAGTAAAAGTAATTTGTGACTCTTTAGTGACAGTTGAGCTAATAATAAGTTTGTGGCAAATATCTTTAACTTTAAGCTGAGGTCGGTCAAACTGCGTCATTCTACTGAAAAAGTTGTATAAAATAGGTATTACTAAAACCTTTTCAAAAGATAGGTAACTTGTGATGTGACTTCTCTGCCCGGACAAGTAAGTGGCACTTGTTTTTAGTTGGTATCTATGTAGTTACAGTTATACCCGTGTTCACAAAACAATATCACTAAAAGTAAAAACTTTTCTCAAAATAAAAGAATTCAATGAAAGTCAATGTACAAGTCAGTTAATAATTTATACACAATGATGCGCTAAAAGTAACGGGTCAAAAAAGGTAATGCTCATCCATTGCAATCAAATAAAACGAAAACGTCTAACATATGTAAGGTATAACGTACAACATATAGATATTAACAGAAGATTCATGTTTCATGTATCTAAAATCATCTCGGTTGCGGGAATTGAACGATAAAAGTCCAGGAAATTTGAAACATGTTTACAAATCGTGACGATTCGGATGAACCCACGAGTTTATAATATCGTTCCCTTGTGATTTGATGTTTATTTATCAACTAGCTTCGCGCCCGCGACTTTATCCGCGTGAAATTTGTTGTTCCTCCAACCCACAGCGTCGCATCGCCCGCGCTATTATATTGTTTTAACTTGGCGTACTTCGCAATTATTTTTCTTTTTTTGCTCGGCTCTTATGGGTCGAAGCGAGAATGTTTGATAGCCTATAATAGCCTTCCTAATTTTTTAAATCCGACTGGTAGGTACTTCCGGAGATTACCCCTACATAGACAAACAAACATACATTTTTGTAATATTAGTAAGTATAGATTTTTTGATACAGTTTGATACACTGGCTTGGCAACGGCATAAATATCAGCAAAGATATACGCTAAAGATTACTCGAAATTATGGAGACCCTGACTTTACAACGATGTGATAACGAACACGTAAAAGAAGGAATGAGTATGCAAGAAGACATTTTCTCGAAATTTGTTACCTACGAAATTGGTTTTGACTTTTGTTTAGTACATTTAAATGCATAAGATTCCTTAGCTAGCGGAAAAGTTTGGGGACCCAAATATGGGGGAGGGGGGTCAGACGTACTTCGTCAGGGTTTCAGTACTACGGACACTTCTGCGTAAAATATGCTTCCAGAGCAGAATTAACATAGAAATTGTGTGGAAAATTTGTACCTAAGAATAATTATTACGAAACCTTATTAAATACTGCTTTTTTTTTTTTTTTTTGTGGATGGGAAATCATCCAATGACCCCTCCCGCTCTGGGTGGAGCAGAAGGGAGTGTCAGACTCTTACTGACTAAAACCCACCCGTGTTCCTTCCTTAGCCCTTTGTGTTCCGGGGTAGCGGTAACCCTTTCGGACAATCCCGCTGCCCCGGCAGGCTTCGGCCCTTTCGGGCCCCTTCCTTTATGCTGACATCTCTTTGAGGCGCGCGTGGAACACGTACGCGCCGTCCGGCACGGGCCTGGTCCTGATCGGACGGAGAGTTACCCATTACTCTCCGCCCGCAGGCCCGCGCCTACGGTGGCCGGGAGTCGTCTCGCGGCTCCCGACGCCCGGGGCGTCTCCCGCGGCGGCTGGGACGTGAGGCCCTCTCCCTCAGCCGTCCCGCCACCTCCTTCGCTAGCATGACTGCTTCGCAGAAGGAGGTGACTGCCTCCCACTCCCTCTCGCCCCGGACCATGGCTTGAACCAGGGCCGGGCGCGAGAGGTCGCCGCCGCTGCCGATCGCCTCTGCGAGAACACGGCGGTGCTCCGCCCAATTGGGGCATACCGCCACCGTATGCTCCACCGTGTCCTCCGGGCGACCCTCGCAGTGGTGACACCCGGGCGTTTCCTCCCGCCCGATGATGTGCAGGAACCTCCCGAAACACCCGTGTCCGGTGAGGACCTGCGTCAGGCGGTAGGTGAGGGCGCCGTGGCGCCTCTCTAGCCACTCCTCAAAGAGGGGTCTTACCGCCGCTATCGCGGCGTGCCCTGCGCTGGGTTGCGACAGTCGCTCTTTCCATGCCGCCATGAGATCGCGCCGGAGGTCGGTCCGCTCCGCCGCGATTTGCCGCGGAAGCGGAGTTTCCCCCCGGCGTAGTGCCTCCGCGCGCCACTCGTACAGGCGCGCGAGGACTATCGCCTCCAGATCCCATGGCGGCAGTCCGGCAAGGAGGCTTGCCGCCTCGCCCGAGATCGTGCGGTATCCCCGGATCAGCCTTACGGCTACCACCTTCTGGGGCGCGTTCAAATAGTGGGCGGCTCGCCGCCGCAGTGAACGCGCCCACACCGGGGCCCCGTACAGGGCCATGGACCGCACGACCCCCGCGTAAAGCCTCCGGCAGGAGGCGTTTGGCCCCCTCAGGTTGGGCAAGAGCCGCTTGAAGGCGGCCCCGGCCCGTTCCAGCTTGGGAGCCAAACGTCGGAAGTGCTCGATGAAGTTCCACCGGCTGTCGAGGACGAGACCCAGGTACCTCATCGTTGTCTCGACGCCGATGTGAACCGCTCCTACCGTTAGTTGGGATCCCGAAGGCGGCCCGTTCCGAGGCCCATGAAAAGACATGGCCTCGGACTTGTGCAATGCCACCTCGAGACCCAACTGCCGGATCCTCTCCACGACTGTCGCAACCCCGCGTGTCATCGCGTCGGCCGCCGCCTGATGCGACCTCCCCTGCGCCAGGACCAGCGTGTCGTCAGCGTAGCAAACCACGCTGACTCCATCAGGGAGATCGGCCCGCAGCACCCAGTCGTAACCGATGTCCCACAGGAGCGGCCCCAGAACCGATCCCTGTGGGACACCGCACGACATCTCTCGCCGGTTCCATTCCCCGTTGCGACCGGGGTAGATGACGGCTCTGTCCGTCAGATACGCCCCGACTACACGACGGAGGTAGGTCGGCACCCGGTGATACCGGAGTGCCTCCCCAATGCAACTCCAGGGCAGGGTGTTAAAAGCGTTGGCGATGTCGAGTGACACCGCCACGACCACCCCACCCCGGGACACCGCATCCCCCGTCGTGAGGGCCCTCACGCGCATGATGGCGTCCACCGTGGAGCGCCCCTTGCGGAAGCCGAACTGGCTGTCCGCAAGATCCGGCCCCGTCCTCACCAGGTGCCCGACGAGGCGGCCCGCGATCACTCTCTCAAAGAGCTTGCCGACCTCGTCGAGCAGCACGATGGGCCGGAATGCGGACGGAGAGTCCGCAGGGCGCCCTGGCTTCTGTATGAGGACCAGCTTCCCCGTCTTCCAGCGGAGTGGAAACTGGCCCCTCTCCATGCATGCGCTTAAGAGCGCCTCTAGTCGGGGCCCGAGAGCCCCCGAGGCCAGGACCCAGGCCTTACCCGGCAAGCCGTCGGGTCCTGGGGCGGTATTTTTGGCCTTCAGCCTATTTACCGCCACTCTCAGATCTACCCCGGTCACTTCAGGGATGTTGTCGTCGTCCGCGTGGTCCGCTTCAGGCACCGCAAGTGGTGGAGCCATGGGCGGGGGAGTGTGCTCCACCCGTGAAGGGAACAGAGCGCTCACCACCCAGCTGGGGGCGGAGACTCTGCGTCAGCGGGGGGGCCCAGGTGCGAAGTTTATTCCGCACCATTTCATAAGGGCGCCCCCATGGATCTCTGTTCAGAGTCTCCACCATCTCCTCGCGGGCCATATCCTTGGCCCGCTGGACAGCCTCTCGGAGGGCGGTCTTCGCCGCTCTGTACCCCTCGTACAGCTCCGCCTCCGTGGCTTCCGCATCCGGAGGGCGGATGCGGATCCTGCGGTGCCTGGTGTACAGGTGTCGCGCGTCGACGCACGCCTTGCGTAGCGATTCCACCTCGCGCGACCACCAGTACACCTGACGTCGGGCGCGTCCTGGCCGGACTCGGGGCATTGCCACGTCACATATCTCGGACATGGCCTCCCGGAACCACTCCGCCTCATCGTCGATATCGGCAGGCCTGTCCGGTGATGACACCCAGGCCTGCACGATCGAGGCTTCCAGGAGGAGCTCCCGGTCCAGCTGCTTCAGCGCCCACCGCGGACCACTCGGGGCCTGTTGGACCGGCGCGCTGGAGGTCTGGGCGGAGACGTCGAACCGGATATACCGGTGATCGGAGTAGGTCTCCACCTCCTCCATGACGCGCCAGTCAATAACACTCTGTGCCAGAGCGGGGCTGGCGAACGAGATGTCCACCACGGACTCGCCCCGCATCCGCACACACGTGGGAACAGAACCCCGATTTAGGACGACCAGGCCTGTTTCCAGAGCCCAGTCCTCCACCATCCTTCCCCGCACGTCCGTGTAACGGGAACCCCAGGCCAAATTCTTGGCGTTGAAGTCCCCGAGCACTAGCACGGGGAAGGAATGGTTTCCGGCGACGACGACACTCAACTCTGTTAAAGAGTTCTGGAACTCGGCGAGAGTTCGGCTCGGAGAGAAGTACACTCCCACTACTACGATCTCTCCGAACCGTGCTGCTACGCACCCCTGTCCCTTCGTGACTCCTTCGAGGGACGGGGTGCCGGCGGCGGCCGACGAAATTATGGCCACTGAGCCGCTCAGGTCCTCCACCCAGTCATCCCTGGGCGGGACAAAGTACGGCTCAGCGACCACGGCGATGTTGATCGACCACTGCGCCATGCTCTGGAGCAACAGGTCCTGGGCGCAGGCGCAGTGGTTGATGTTCGCCTGGAGGAGGCGTAATGGAGCCATCACTGTCCATTTCAGCCCCCTCCTGGGCCCCTTGCGAGGGCCCCTCCGTGGTGGCGGTGGCGGCGGTGGCGGCGGCGGCAGTGGCGGTGGCGGCGGCGGCGGTGGCGGCGGCGGCGACGGCAGCAGAGGCGGCAGCGACGGTGGTGGTGGCGGCGGTGGCGGAGGGCCTCCCTTTCCTCTTGGCTCCGTCGGGTGGAACGCAGCACCTGCTCCCTGCCCGGTGATCGGCCGGCTTGCCGGCAGCCGCACATGCGACGCAGTGCGGCGCGGCGCTGCACGAGCCGGCCGTGTGTCCGGGCTGACCACAGCGGAAGCACAGAGTGCTGCGGTCCACTTCCGAGGTGCACTGGATGCCTACGTGGTGCCCCACATGGCATCGGAAGCACCTCAGAGGTCTGGGTTCCAGCAGCTTGACCTGCGCCAAAACCCAGCCGACCAGAAGCCTTCGGCCCTCCACAATTTTTCTGGCCGCCGTCACGGGGCAGCTTACCGTTACGGTTCGCATGCCCGTGAAGTCAGGACGTATGGTGCCCGCCTTCACCTGGTCGGCCAGACACCCGCCCGTCCTGACGACGGCGGCCACCACCTCTCCCTCCGTTACGGAGTCATCCAGGCCCAGGATGCGCATGTCTGCGCACTTGACGGGCCTGGATACTCGAGCCTCATCCGCATTCAGGGACGCCCTTAGCTTCTCAGCTAGGGCGTCAGCGGTGAGGCCACTCGTTGCGCCGGGGATCTCCAGCATGCGGGCGCCAGTGGCGGTCACCCTATGCCGGAGGCCCCCGGTGATCCCCAGCTCCTTGAGGTCCACCGTCGCTCTGGCCTTAGTGAGCACGTCGCAGTACGTCACGCCCTTCTTGACCGCGTCCAGCTGCAGTGTTATCACCACAGCCGCGGTCTTCGGGGCGCGAAGCCTAGCTGCGACGGCTCGCTCCTTGCGGCGCCGCCTTTGCGCCTTTTTCCTGGCCGCCTTGGCCGCCTTCTTCTTCTGCCCGACCACCTGCCATTCGGCGTCGGTCGCGGCAGAAGTGGGAGTGTTTTGGGGGCCGGGCGTAGGCTCTGGGGCCTTCGCCTTCCCTCCCCCTCCGCCCCTCTTCCGGCCCGGCGCCGGGGTTTTGCCAGCAGGAGCCGGCCTTACCGTCGCCGGGGCTCCGCCTGCAGGCACCGGTTTAGCCGGCGCCGGGGCTCCGCCAGCCGACGCCGGTTTCGCCCTCGCCGGGGCTCCGCCAGCAGACGCTGGTTTGGCCGGCACCTGAGCCCGGCCTGACGGCCCGGGTTTAGGGGCGGCCGTTGCCGCCGCGGCCGCGTACGACGCCACCCTCGGCCCCGGGGCCGCCGCCTTGCCCGCCAGAGGTGGGCGCAGGACTATGCCCTCCAGGACGGAAAACCGCGCCTGGAAGGCCGCCAGTTCCTGCCGAACCAGGTCCAGGACCTGGTTCTCCACCGGAATAGGCCGGCTCAGTGGTTCTGCCTGCGCACTGCCGGTGCTCCTCAAGCTGGCGAGGTCTGCCCGGAGCCTCCCGTTCTCCGCTTGGAGAAGCTCTATGGCGGCCGTCAGGCGGGCAACCTCTGCCTTTAACTCAGCCACTTCGCCGGCCGAAGGGCCAACGTAATTAGCCGCCTCCGCTGCCTCCATGATGGAGGCCGTTGCCGAGACTATGGCCCTGTTCTTCGAAGCTTGAAGCTTCTTCAGGGACACGTCCCGGATCGCGGCCTCCACGACCGCCGCAAACCTGCGCTTGCGGTCCGCACCGGGGCCACCAAGCGGGCCCCTCTCGTCGCCTGAGGACCCCGAAGCGACCGCGCGACTGGCCTCCGCCTCCTTTGCTGGCTCCTCCGCCAGTTCTGCCGCCTCCCGGGCAGTGAGCCCCCTCCCCTTGCCTCGCTCCCGGACTCCTCCCCGCCTGCTGGTGGGGATTTTCCGAGCCGAGGCCAGCTCCCCATCAGAGGACGACCCCTGGCCGTCCTCTGACCTTGGCCGCTTGCTGTTGGACTTTTTTCCAGCAGCAGCCATCTTCTTGGCACGGCTGGGGCTCCCTGAGCCTCCCGTGCTCGCACCTCCAGATGCGGCGTCGGACTCCGACCCCGCATCACTTCTCTCCTCTTCAGGTTTTTTGTTTTTTATATTTATTGCATCCATATCTGTTCCCACGAGTATAAACTTTATATCTTCTCAAAATCTAGTGGTTCGCACTAGCGACTAAATCAAGCTACCCATTAGCCAAGCTTAGTACCTCCCTCACGGTGCGCCGCCGCTTGGAGGTTTGGGGAATTTTTTATAGAGGTTAATCTTCCTCGCGGTCCGGGCGGTTAAGCCAAGACCCTCGACCCCCTTCAACAGCCAGAGACATGACCTTAACTGTCTCCAGGGCTACGAGATTAGCGGTGGCAGCAGGGTTACCCCTCCTGCCTGCCCGGCGGCAGGGTAAGTGCACACCGGGCCCGCTCTGACCCCCACCACAACTGCCACTCAGCTACTCAGAGCGGCACGTGTGGAGCGATCCTCCTGGCAGAACATTGGCATGCGGACAGCGAGATTCCACTGGGAAATAATCCCAGAGGAAAATCGCTGCCCGCACCCCGGGATGCACCGGCCCGAACACTGGTCTTCCCCCCGGACGTATCCAGAAAGGAACCCCAGTACCCAGGCACACGTGGAGGTTTTCTGCCCGAGCACCCCGCTGCTGCTGATACCCCCGCTGCCCGCTGCTGATACTGCTTGCAGAATAATTTATTAAATACAACAGAGCTAAACGTATAAATAGACTTACATACGTATAATAAATACATTGACATAGAAATAGATTTCCTGTAGACCACGCGGGATGCTAGTCATCATCATCTGCCTAGCTTTATCCCAACTATGTTGGGGTCGGCTTCCAGTCTAACCAAATGCAGCTGAATACCAGTATTTTACATGGAGCGACTGTCTATCTGACAACACAACCCAGTCACTGGGTAATACGATACCCCTTGGTAAGACTGGTTGTCAGATTTTTGGGCTTCTGACGACGTTAATAAAAAAAACTTTGAGTTATTTTATACATATATTGCCCTGTGATACTATCACTGGAAGGCAAAGGCCTCTTTTCACAAAGAGAAGAAACGTGCATTGATCATTTATAACACAGATTTCTCTCAAGTGCTTATAAATAGAAACCATAAACAATAAAAAGCAAAATATAAGCAACTAACAATTAAACTTTTTTTTCTTACTAATTAAACTTATTTTTCTCTAAAATTTGAACTGTATAAGTTATATAACTTAAACTGAAACTTTTGTATTTAAATATTTCTTAGTCTGTAGTCCGTTCGCATGTTTTATTAACCGACTTCAAAAAAGGAGAAGGTTCGCAATTTGGGTTTTAATATATTTTTTTTTTAAATTTAATGTATGTTCGGGCACAACTTCGTAATATGTAGACGGATGTGCAAAATTCTTTTTTTGTTCAAAAGAGGTTTATTCCGAAATAGTCCCATTTACATTTCGTAAAAATTTGATGATGAGTTTTGGAGACAGACAACGGTACTCTTCAATAAACGCCAGCAAATCAATCGCCATCGCAGCTATCGCTTATGTATGCATTGTTTACGCAATCACACAACATAAAATCACGCCTGTACCCTCTAAAGGAGTACACAGATGTGTTCAGTATACCACGGTACACCTCATTTCTTTATTTCTCATTTCTTTAGTGGGATACCTCTAATCTTGCAAGTAAATTCGGGCGTAACTTTTTGTTTATGAATTGATAAAATTAACCGATTTAAAAAAAGGAGGAAGTTCTCATTTTTTTTTTATTGTATGTTCGGGCATAACTCTGTCATATAAAGAGGGATTTGCAAAATTCTCTCATTTTTTAATGGAAAGGTATGTCTCTGGGGTGGTCCCATATAAATTTTATTAACTTTGCTTGGGTAGTTTTTGTTCGCAATTTACCGTATGTTTTTGTGACGTCATTTACGTCACGAAAACATTATATTTTATGAAAGTAAGCTGGTGTGTTTTCCTAGACAGCCTAGGAAAACGCACCGAGTCAAACCTAGGTGTCATTATTGTCCCTACTGACGGCGCCCGTTCACGAACATGACGTATGGATCAGCACCATTCAGCTCAACCCCCATGGGAAAAGGCACGCGATTATGTGTGTAAGTGCGTGTGTACCTATAAGTACGACAGTACGACATTGATTGTCGTAATTGATTTTAAGGACCTAGTTCGTTAGTGAGTATTAATTTCTAGAGCTACGAGTAGGTGCGGTGTAGATGGTGTAGGTTGTAAAGTACCCCACGGGGCGGCGGCGGCACTTATAACGATCAATCAACGTCGCAGTCGAGGCGAGTCACAATCTGTTTATTGCAGACAGTACAAAAACACATATTTACCTAATAAACTACTTTGAGCTTGACATTATCAAGCGTGCTAATTTCCGACGTCAGGCTTAAATCGAATGAATGTCAAATTAGATTTCTTTTTAAAGATTATATACTAGAGAAAATATTTTTTTTTTTTATAAATATTGTATCTCATTATTTTAATTGAAGAGTATGTGTACCAACTTTCGAGTCAATCTACCCAGACAATAAAAAGTTTCACAGAAAATTCAACCCCCATTTCACCCTCTTAGGGGTAGAATTTCGAAAAACCCTTTCTTAGTGGATACCTACTCTTCACAAAGAAACACCCTGCAGATATCATGTCTCTAGGACCAGCGGTTTAGGCTGTGCGTTGATATATCAGTCAGTCAGTCAGGACTAAGAATTTTATATATATGGATAACGCAACTAACTATTCACACTAGGTACATTAAATGACTAATTAACTTAACATACAAATAAAAACAAAAATCCTTTTGTTTCTTGGTTACTTAGAAAAATTTAATTGCACATTACATACCTATGCACTAAAACTACAGATTAATTAAAATCGGAATTATAATTTAAAGAAGTATAATTTAATTTATATCATGTTTATCCAATTATACTTAAGTGCCGATTATATCTAGTCTATGATTATCTATGAGCTGAATATGAAATGCTGAAAAGCTGTTTATTACTTAATTCATTTTGGGTCAATTTTAATTAGGAACAACAAACGGTTACATTATGCTATATTACAAACAGAAAAACATATGAACACTTTTAATGATGTTTTATTATGACAGTTAATGGACTTTCCTTGCTGACCGTACGAGTAGCTGCTAGTAGGTTATGTTTGATATTTTAATTAAGCTAAATAAACTTGAAGAAGTTCACGTCAAAAAAGCGGGTGGTGATCAAACTCACGCCATTTCTCTCAGCAGTTGGTTCCCGAACAAGTTGGTTCCGCACTTATTAGTACCGCTTAATTCTGCACTAATACGTTTGAAACTGGCACTAATTATACAAGGTGGAAAAGACAATACGACGTTAAATTAAACTGCGTATGTCAAATGTCGTTCCCAGTCTGCATTCGATAATTCAATCAAATATATCCAATAGATTAGAAACTACAGGTAGTCAAAGATTGGCAAAACACATAGTCAGCTCACTACTATTTAGTTTGTTAGAAAAAATCACTTTTAAAATTTTGATACTAGGATTTATTTCATAGTGCCAAAATACTCTTATGCATAAAATTTGCCAGTGTTTTCATTAATTATTACCTATATTGTTGTCTCCACATTATAAACCTACTATATTTTATGAAGTTAATTTGTACATAGAATCTTTATCTTCGAAAAACTATTGCAGCGTGCAGTAGCACATCTTTATTATTTATTTATTTAGTTTTTATTTTAATAAACAGTATTTATAACGATAAAGCGAAAAAAAAGAGATGACATGTAACTTAACTCTACATCGGGAATCCTTTTACAATAAAGTAGATACTTATGTATAACAGTCAAGTGCCTGTTTATTAGAGACACAGGAAATACATCCGCTGTAGTTGCCATTCCAGTACAGAAGCGGTAAAGAGGGTAATAAATTGTATTTTCAAGCTGTAAAAGAGAGTAGCGCCGTTTGCTGAATAAATCCAGTGACACCAATAAGTCACCTCAGACAATGGACCGGCTATTGCGTCTGAAATTCTGAATAGATTTCTAAAGAAGATAAAGCGGTTTCTGAAATTCTGAATTGATTTCTAAATTATTGGGCTAACCTGTCCTGAAGCACAATAGCGGTAAGATATATTTTAAACCAACGGATAAATCTATGCAAGACGAACATTTCTTATTGTGACGACGATTTTAGTATATGTCAATTTTGTGCCTTAAAAACTACTTTTAAATAGGTTGAAAAGTAATTTAGCACAGAATTCTTCAGGAAAAAAAAAATATTTTGTATGTTAAGTATATTATCTTACCACGAAACTTTGAAAACCTTGGAAAATCTAATCTTATTAATTAAAATCATTATTATGAACATTAAAATCCTCACCTATACAGTGTGGCGATTAGTTATCACATTATTTGAGACCACTTATTCTACATAACGTATTTTAAACATACACAAATTAACATTATTTTTGAGGGACCTTTTCTTTCCGTTGTAGTATTTAACAACATTGAACTTAATTTGTGATTATTTGGTAATAACGTGTTGAATTGTTGATACCATCGCCACGTGCATGTCTAGTGCCTTATTATCAAGTTTAGTTTTGGTAGTACCTTAGTATTTCATGCCAATTTTTACCGACTTCACAAAAAGGAGGAGGTACTATGTTCGGATGTTTGTATGTTTTTTTTTTTTTTGTATGTTTGTTCATTGAATACTCCGCCAATTGTCGACGGATTTTCAAATTTTTTGTTCGAAAGTAGATAGTTCTGAGGTGGTCTCATTGTCACCAAGTTAGGATCTGATGATGGGATCTTAGAGAAATCGAGGGCAACCCTCAAATGTTATAGGCTCACTTATTGTTTTACGCATATTTTATGAAGTATCTTGTGTATTTGCGTATGGTTGTCACCATCTCAGGTAGCTGAGCTGATGATGGAAGGTACAACTCCTTAACAGTAAGAAGTTACTCGAACAGACAAGGACAGTTTTAGTAAATTGTTTTGATGTTTGATAGGGCATTTGCCACATTTGGTCTCATGATCATCAAGTCATGACCTGATGCTGCAGTCAGGATAGTCTGCAAAGTACCTAACTCCTCGACAACTAACAGCAGATATATCGTGTTTAGGCTCATTGAAAAGGGCTCGATGTGTGGATAAACGTACTGTTAATGAGAAACACCGAAGTACCTACACAGAGACTTGATGCTGATGCCAGGAGCATCAGAATAAGTACAAACCTTGAAATTACAGCACCGTAGTCGTGTTTGGCCTCATTTTAAACAGGACTAAATTTTAAGTTCAATGCAATGTTGACATAAGTCTGGCCTGATGCTGCCAGGATTATCAGCGGGATCCTGGAGAAATCGAAGGAACTCTTCAAATAATATAGGCACACCTATAGCCATTCGGGTATTATTTACACTAACTCGTGCATTTGATTTCGGAAAGCAAAATTTAGTGAAGTAAAACTGATGATGAAGACCACAGATGGCCACCGGGACTACTCAATAATAAGTATTTCACAGGTTGCGATTCGATTACTTTAATATGGTTGCTAAGCAATTTATGCTCGTCACAATGCGAATGGTGAAATGGAGCTGATGGTGGAGTACCAGGAGAACTCCTCAACAATTAACGTCCCTGTATCGGGAAAAGTAATATTTTGTAAAAGGCGATGAGCTTGATGCATTATAAACAGTCCCACTAAAAAGCGAGAAATAAAAACTTTTTAACAAAAAAAAAACCGACTTCCATAAAAAACACTACAAAGTGAAAAATAACTTTGATTTCGGAAGTCGGTGGCAATAAACTAAAATACAGATCCAAAGACACCGACTTCCGAAATCAAAGTTATTTTTCACTTTGTAGTGTTTTTTTATGGAAGTCGGTTTTTTACGCTATTTATTTTGTTTGAAATATCGGTTTTTTTAGTAAAATTGTTTATTTTATTATTTTAAGAGACTGATAACAATTTGTAATAACCGCTGTACTATTTAGGGCTATTTTTTCATTCGCCGGTAATTTTAATTAAATATTAATAAAATAGACGTCTGACAGATTTTGTATGGAAGAACTGTCAAAAATTTGAATTTATCTGGCGTTGGATAATAACCTAATCGCCACTCTGTATACAATTATTACACAACTTACTATTCGCACCAGGTACTAAATTTAAATCTTATTTGAATAATTATGTCCATTACCAATCATAATAATTATGTAAAGCAAATATTTTGAGAGTATTTTAGGCTCCTATCGAAAAGTGTTAACTTCATTAATCGACCAATTAGCACAGTTTCCGTTGATCGACAATCTTCCAATGATGTTAAAACCCAATTATATCAGAAGCACTCAAAATTACCAAACAACACTTCACCATTTTCTTAAGAGATTAAGAAAGTTGTTACAAAGTAAAACAGAGTCTTAATTTTCAACAAGAAACTTAGAAATATAATTAAAAATATAATATAATTGTAGCTTAATAATTCTTCGCGAAACAATACTTACAGACTTAAATGTAATTAATCCATACTTCCATAATTAATAATATAAATGAGAAAGTGACTCTGTCAGTCTGTTACTTTTGACGCCTAAACGGCTAAATGGATTTGTGTGAAATTTGGCACACGGATAGACCAAAACCTGACCTGGGTTAGGATACCAATCACTCCCGGTAGTACCTATATTCCCGTGGATAATTTCTGACATCTACAAGAGAAAATCCACGGGCTAAAGCTAGTTAGCACATTACGAAAACCTAAATAAACTTACTCATGAATGGAAAGCCAAAATCCGCGAAAAATTTAAACAGTCCCAAAAAACATGTTTCTTCAGCTTTAAAGTGCCGATTAATTTTACATTTTACTTAGAAGATGATGACAGAATCGGCGGACAGCGCCTTCTCATGATAGATGATCCGATTAATCTTTTTGCTACGGAACTCTAAACTTGTAAACGCGAATAGTATGCATATAATGCAATTTGAACCCGGCACGAGTCTTGGATAGCTTTCCGGATGCAATCAAATACAGGGTGACAGGGACACCTGTTACCATGGATTCCGCACATGATTCTGAACATCATCTGCCTAGCCTTTTTTTCAACTATGATGGGGTCGGCTTCCAGTCCAACCGGATGCAGCTTTATTTTACATGGATTGACTGCCTATCTGACCTCCACAACCCAGTTACTGAGAAATACGATACTCCATGGTAAGATTGGTTGTCAGACTTTCGGGCTTCTGACTACCCGTAACGACTGTCAAAAATCCACGAATGACAGCCGGGACCAACGGCTTAACGTGCTTTCCGAGGCACGGAGGGGTCTTGGTATGTAAGGATGTTCACCCATCCACGGGCCAACCGCGGCAAGCGTAGCTCAACCTGATCGATCGACCCGTGCGGCTAATATTACTTAGCCACAAGCCCCTCCACATGATTCTGAACCTGCGTAAAAAAAATTCGTCATACTCATATATAGCTACATTAGCATGTCGGTGACGTGAACACATACCTATGACATTACCAAAAATCGCTCTACGCGCCTGAAGACGTTTTCACTTCAAAAACTTTTTTCAAACTATGCTTATATGAGCACACTCGTCTTATATTCAATATACTATAACTGGTGTAAAAACTCGTAACGAGTCACTTATTGTCTCCGTCACAGTAATTTTTTTTTTTTTTGTTTGTGGTGGTTTTTTGCATTTTTTTTTTTTGTATTATTTTCGGCTTGATTGACGGTCAGAATTCCAACATTTCTTCACGAAAAACAGTTTTAAATGTTGTAACTTAAATTTATGAGTATGTATGTTTAGTTAATTAGTCATTTAATTTAGTTCCTAGTTAATTGCGTTATATATTTTATACAGTGTGGAGACAACAATATGAGAATAAATGTTAACAGTGGCAACACTAATGCATAGAGTATTTATCTACACCCATGCTATAAATCCTCTATAAAATTTTCTGAAACAGTTAGCTTATTGCCAACTTTAAAACCACCAGTGTCATAGTAACCATAATATCATCCAAACGAATGTTATAATGTTGTACTAAATTCCATTATGCAACTCCTTTAAAAAAAAAAGAACATTGTCATGCATGCGCGTTTCACTACCACAGTGCCGTAATTTAAAAATAGCAGATTGTACAACTAGTGCATAAAAGAAGTAATTTTACCCCGAGACTACGGCTCGGGTGGATCGTTAAGTCGAGGGGCAAAATGGCTCGTTTATGCCCGAGTGATACACTCTGCTTTTCACATCGATTGCGAGAAAATGAAACAGGCATAAAGTATATAACAGTATTTTCACTGTTCAAAAATGTTGCAAAATTGAAGAAGAGAATAGCTAATTCCAGCCACGAATTTTTTTTCCAACATTTGTCATTCGTCTTAGGTACTTCATACTGCCAAGTCATAAAAACGTTAATTTGCGTTTTAAAATAATAAATGACAACTATGAAAAGACGAAAGTGATAATAAATGAAAGCAAATGAAATAAAATAACGACTTTAATCTATGACGTTTTATTGTACGTGAGGCTGTTAGACCAGATTTATTTATTTCTTTGGGAAAACAAACATTTACATAAAGTTTCTTAATTAATAAAACATTAGTATCTAGTGTTAGTAGTTTATGTGTAACTTACGACGTTATCCTCATGTTGCCTACAAATTTTTTTATAAGAACTAAGTAGGCATGCCAGTGAATTTACATTACCTTATATAATTTATTTACATTACAGTTAATAAATAAATTTAATTTCTTAATTTTTTGATTACATTGTTTCGAAATTTGTTAGGTGTTAATGTAAATAGGTCTATGTCCGAAAAAAATGTGTTATAATTATTTTCCATGCGACGTAGAGGTGCGCGAACTCCAGCATTGGTGCGGCAAGATGGAATGGCAAATAGAGGGCGTGCGCGCACCTCGCGTCTTACAACAGTTCTAGGTACAACATAACTTAAATTGACAACATAACTTAACTGATTATCTTAGTCTTAGAAAAAAAATTACTTTATGCACTAAAGCATGAAAAGCGATTTATGTCGCCTATGCACAACATAAAGACGAACTTTTAGAGCATGAGAAGTGAAAAAGAACTTATAGGTTATTCGAATTCACGTCGTATCCCGCCGGCCGCTATTTTTGTTCGATATTTGTATTGCAAAAAAAACTGTTTCAGACCCTTTTAGAGAATTCATATCATGGATATAGATAAATTCTTGTATGTAACTGTACTTAATTAGGTATTAAAACACTCATGTGATAAACCCACATTCGTGTTTTAGTAAGTAAGTAAGTAAGTAAATCATTTATTTGCGTAAAACATGGTATACATTGATTATATTACAGTAGCTCAACATGTTTCGCTAAGATATAACATAGCATGCAAAAATTTATATATATAAATCTAGTTTAGTACCCCTTATTATACAATAGTTGCATAAATAAATATTAGGAACTATCAATTAAAATTTATATATATAAATCTAGTTTAGTACCCCTTATTATACAATAGTTGCATAAATAAATATTAGGAACTATCAATTAAAACCCTAGCATCGAAGTAAAAAAGTGATTTTTTCAAACAGACCAAGTAGTAGTCAAACTCAAACTCAAAGCATTTATTTCAAATAAACCAATTATAGGCACTTTTGAATTGTCAAGGGTCGGTCAGTCAAAAAGATGAAGCTAGTTGCCCATTCCAAAGCGTAGATCCCTGTGGAGAAGAACGGGCAAGAAACTCCACGGACACTCTTTTAAATCATAAAATTGTTACAAAAATCTTGATTACATCATTCATGTTGAAATTATACATGTGAGAACGATGCAGAAAGACGTGCACGTTAAAGGCGTCCGTACTAAAAAGAACAATTCATAAATTAAAATAAGCCGTGGCGGCTAAGAGATGACCAATCCCTACTGACGGCGCCCGTTCACGAACATGACGTATGGATCAGCACCATTCAGCTCAACCATTTTGAAGGGAACCCAATGATCCAACACACACGCCACCATCAGCGAGACATTTGAGTGAGCATGACATACTCTCAGCTGCCAGGGCACATTCAAGTCAATGAAAGACGTACCCAGTAAATGGTAGCTTTATAGTTTAGGTACATATTGCTCACACGTGTGCTATGTAGTGATGGTCCCACTATGGGTTTTGCCAATCTTTGACTAGCTATAGTGAATAAACTATTTGATATATTTGATTCAATTTTCGTATGCAGGCTAAAGATGTCATTAGATATACATAGGTATGCAGTCTAATTTATTGTCGTAGGTATTGTCGTCTCCACCTTGTACAGTCATTTAAATGCTTCTGAAATGAAATAATAGTAAGTTATTTCCGCAATTTTAATAAGGGGTAATAAAACAAACACAACATAATGTGGGTTTCATATGAGCATTTTAATACCTAATTAAGCAGATACGCAACTGCCCATTTTTCTTAGCAACAATCACTAATGAGTTCACCCATGGAGTTGGATGACTCACTTTTCTAACCACACCTAACTCTATCATTCTGTTTAACTCGTCTTGTAACTTATCGCGAACTCCTAATTGTACCTTCCGGTTTGCACAAATCACCGGCATTACATTGTTGTTATACAGTTGCATACAAGACTTTATCTGCACGCATGATGAACCTTTTATAGAGGATTCATATCCTCTATAAAAGGTTCTGAAACCATAGGGTGTTGTGCAGTATTGTAAGAACTATGTCAATTCATGGAAAGTTTAATTGCTGAGTATCTAATACAAAAAAAAACTATGTAGGTATAGGTAATAATATGCATATGCAATCGTCCAAAATTTCGCTTCAATCAAATAGCCTTTCACCCCTCGATATAATTATTTATTGCTGTATTAGAAATATCTGGTGGTGTGTTATCAAAGCTTTTCATTTTTGTAAACAACAAAGTAATAATTTTTTGCAATACTAATATCGAACAATAATGGCGGGATACGACGTGAATTCGAATAAGCTATAAGTTTTGTTTTTAAATTACTTCGCTGTGGGAGTGAATCGCGCGTTCATGACAATGTTCTTTTTTTGAAAACCAGTTGCATAATGAAATTTAGTACAGCATTATAACACTCGTTTGGATGATATTATGGTTACTATGACACTGGTTGTTTTAATGTTGGCAATAAGCTAACTGTTTCAGAAACTTTTATAGAGGATTTATAGCATGGATGTAGATAAAAGATATTTAATATACCGCCTATAATACCTACACTCTCTTTGCGCGTCAAGTGTACACTATGTGTACTGATAACAATAAAATTTCTATTGTGTCTGCAAATTAGACGCGCGACGGGTTAAATAACCCACAACTCCTGTAATGCAATCATTGGCATAATATTTTGCGAGCGTTACATTTAAATAAAATAAACAAGCGAATTTTCACACCAGAAAAAGCCATTTCCCAGAGGCAATTTTGTTCAATGATACTTACTTTGATATACAGAACGCGTTAATAGCGGCTATGTGATGGGTCTTGTTACAGCCTGAATAAACGTAAAAACAACATTGTTTTCCCCAATTATCGTCTTTTATTTACACTAATGTCCAAAAAGAGGAATGGTTATGTTTTGTAATGCATCCTTATTCCATCCGTTGTCTTCAGCATGATTATTCAATATAATACGGACACGTACATACGCCTGCATTAATTGGGTACTATCACGTATTCAAATATCAAAGAAAAAAGGGGAAACCAAATAATGAAGGCGTAAGGCCCCCTTTTTGACGGAAAATCTGTTTTTGTGGCTATAACTATAGAACTGCTGTCCAAGAAAATTGTGATACCCTTGTACTCTAAACCTTAATGAACAAAAGGGTTCTCGGTTATACGTTACTCAAGGGTGTTCCGTTTACGTCGAAGATATTTATATAGTTTCAGGAATATAAACGTGTCATATCGGTATCTATCGCCACCTGTTAGTAATGGCCGGATGATGACATAATACGTAACTGAATACACAAATATTAGTTAGTTTCACAGTTTTCCTTAGTTGCGTCGTTATGAACTGAAACTTACTAAATCGATCAAACCTTTATAAAAAACAAAGTCTGTTGTTTCCTTCAAAAAGTAAAATTAAAAAGTACCTTATACAATTTGTTGTTTGTGAAGATTTCCGGGGCACTTGTTGTCTCAACTAAAACTTGACAAGCTTTAAACGGTCGTAAAATTATTTTATGAAGTTTTCTGAAACACTTATAAAACAGATCACCACAACGAGAAACTCGGCTCAAATTTTGAACTAACAAAAGTTATAAAAAAGTTATCAAAACCTTTTTTACTAAAATATAAAAACACTTTCACTGCTCCTAAAACATTCTTACATTAAATAAAACCTGCGTCGATGTATACGCAAGCTTAGGGTGGATAAGACGCGCTCGAGACGAGCGTTCAACACGCCACGAGTTTCAATCTGCCCTACAATATGAACCACGAAATACTAAGGCGGGGAACAAACGCGTAGCACACGCTATCGTCCGCGACGCGGGAAAATCGCCCACTGAAGCTTTCGCGAGAGTTACTCTCATCCCACTTGCACTAAGTTTTGCAAACGGTTTATAATTAAATCGTAGACACTTGAGTGTACACTTTTTTGTTCTTACTATCAACAGTTTTTGGTACAATAACCAAAGACCAATAAATGCCAAAATTGTGTTATGAACCCTTTTGGCCTCGCACAGGTCTTTTTTTCTTGTTTATTTTTTTGGTTGTTTTTAATGTTAGTTTTAAGTGCTATTTACTTTACTGCTTACGTTTTCTGTGCGTGATCCAAACAAAATATTTTTATTTCTTTCTTTACAAGTTTCAATGTATTTACACTGCTTTATTTTTCATTTTCACTGACGGGCAATTTTAAACAATCTATCTTAATGACAATAAAATGGCTTTACCTACGTTATCTGCCTTAAAGAAAATTCCGTGTTTTCTGGACTCAGGAACTTATGTGCAACTTGCTCAAGGAAAGTGTGACATAAATCAGTGGATTGTTAATTGAAACACGGTTGACGGCACGGTTGGCGCAGTGGCTAAGCGATTGATTTCTGCTCTGCGTGTCGCGGGTTCTATTCCCGCACGGATCAAATATTTGTATGACCTACAAGTAGTTGTTCCGGGTCTGGCTGTTTGTGTACGTGAATTTAAATGTTTGTGAATGCACCCACAATACAGGAGAAATTCCTAGTGTGGGGCAACGTTTATTTAAAAAAAAACATTAACTCTTAAATGTGTTCATGCTACATTTTCAGATTAATCAATAGATAGATTAATAAGTCTTTTTATGTTCAGTATTGAACATTATGAGTTTTCATATTAATTCAGTATTACAATGGCTTTATTGAAATAAGCCCTATAATTTCAATTAGCAGAAAAGCGAGCCATTTAATAAATTGGACGGATTGTTCTCATTGATTATACATACGTACGATTCTTTGTGTAATTCGCACAAATTCTGCGAACTTCACACATGGGGGATGATAATGAAGGTTGTAAAGGCAATTATTAGGTAAGCGTTATATTCTCGTTTTAGGACAGATAGCAACCGAATTCGGGGAAAATTGTAGTAATTTTAATAAGATATTATAAAGGCTTATCATTATTGTAAAAGGGTTTTTAGGTTTCCGTACCCAAAGAGTGCCAACGGAACCCTATTAATAAGCCTCCGCTGTCCGTCCGTCCGTCAGTCTGTCAGCGGGCTGTATCACATGAACCGTAATAGCTAGACAGTTGAAAACAAAAATAAAAATTAAAAATTAAAAATAAAAATTTAATTTTTTTTTTTCCGCGTTCTTTGCCTTGTTGTACTGAACCCTTCGTGTGCCAGTCCAACTCGCAGTTGGCCTGGTTTTTATTGTAATGAACACACATGAATTAAACATTCTTTAAGCGAATTATTGCAGCAGTTTGAATGAAATTACTATTAGAGGTAGGTACGCACGACGAGATATCAAGCTATACATTTCCAGTATAAGCTGACTTCTTATACGAAAAGCCTAAGTATACAATGCGAGGTCAGCTAAAACTGAAAATATTTAGCTTGATATCTCGTCGTTTGTAACAGTGTACCTACCAATGATGAAGATAAATTAAGAAACGTTACATTATAGTGTGCCCAGTGTAGGAACAGCGCCCTAATTGCGTAACCCACTATCAATTGGAATCTGAATCATTTTGAAGCAAATTGCTAATCCATTGCTTCATAAGTTTGAAAAATTTGTTTACTTGACACGTAAATAACGCAATGAATGTCGTTGAACTGTCAAAATGAAACCGATTCCCATTGATAATGTGTTACGCAATTGCCCCGCAGGGCACACGATAAACTATAATGTATGTAGATGTTACTTTATTTTTATTGGCACCGTTTGCTAAGCCAGCGCAGACCGTTGCTTCCGTTCAACTATCAATTAAAACTATAGATACATACCATAGATAAGTATAAGAAATATTTCTATGATACAGACAGAAACGTTTTGCTGGGAAGTTTGTTACGTAACTCAATCAGTCTTATTAAATTGTGAAGTGCTCATTAAAAGACTAATTTATATAATTCGTTTCTGATTTTGATTTTAGTCGTCTTATAGTTTTCAGACGGCTTTAAACAAAACTTCTCAATATGCGAGAGTGAATCTATACTATTAATAAAGTTTAAGAGTTTGTTTGTTTATTTGAAAGCGCTAATTTCTGGAACGGTATTTAAAAAAAATATTTTTGCATTTGATGTCCCAATTCTTGAGGATGCCTATAGGCTTAAATAACATCACGCTAGCGGTCCTTAGAAAAAGAAAAAATCAAAAAGTAATAGCGCGAGCAGGTGATTCTATGCGACAGCAGGCAGGTGATTCTATGGGTGGGTCGGGAGAACAATAAATTTCACATGGACGAAGTCGCGGGCAGAAGCTTGTTATTAAATAAAACAATGACAAAATGAATACGTTATCCACAGACTATTGTCTGAATATGTAATCTAAAGATACATTGTATTATTCCCTTGAGATGTGCAGCTATAGTCTACGAAAGATAAGTACCTACCATTCCTCTGCAAACTCCAATTAATTATGTAGATTCCATTCTGTGTTTACTGCAGTTGGATCAGCGCTGGAGATGGGCGTCGGATAAATATCCACACAGAAAATATCCAGGTAAATTCCCATTTGGGTAAATACCGGGTATTTACTCGGGTATAGGTACCCAAACCTTGCGCAAATATATTTAATAACAGTAATGTTAATTTAAGATGTGTGCACGTATGTGCTTCTATATCTCGAATTCCGACAATATTAAATTGATGTGACATAAAAAAAGTTAAGTTATGTGTAATCTACTTATTAAAAATCTTAAATTCACTAATAGACAACGCACAGAATCAAGAAATTTTGCGCAAGAGTTCCATTTACAGCGATAGCACTAGGAAGGGTTTTTTTTAATTCTTCCTCTAAAGGGTAAACCCCTTTAGAGGAAGAATTTAAAAAAATCCTTTATACATACGGAATGTTTGTATGAAAGTTCGATATTGTCTACGTTGGCAGATCCCAACTCGCACATACTCCACATAAAAAATCTTAAATTCTCCGAAAGACCAGCTACAGCCTAAACAAGGAATTTAGGCTGTGACTTGTCTGTCAGAGAATTTAAGAGAGGTCTACCCGCATAAAAGTGGCTCAAAAGTAAGTATTTACCGAAAGTGAGCGCTAACGAAGGATTTTTGAAAATTAATTCTCTAAAAGGGTTATATGGGATGAAAGTTTGTATGGAAGTTTGACATTTTGCCACGGTTGTAATTATAATAAAACATTAACATTGTGACGTATAACATTCTTACAGGGTTTACTGAATAATACATTAAGTTACTATATCTAAATAGTCTTCAATATCAACTCAGCCTATTGCAGGCGACAGCTGGACATAGGTCTCTCCTAGGCTCCACACCCTGCCCTCCGAAACGAGAAGAATTTACGAAGTTTTTCAAACGCTGCCCAACCCAACTGGATTTTTCTGTCAGCTTCTTTCTCAAAGTTCTGTCCACCGAGCTGGATGAATTTCCAAATGCATGCAATTTTCATACTATGCTCTGCATGCTATGCTATGCATGTTATGCTAAGCATGCTATGATGTGCATGCTATGCTATGCATGCAATGCTGTGCATGCTATGCTATGCGATATTCAAAAAAACAGTGTCACTTCGCTGAAAGAACTTAAAGCTCGACACTTGATATATAGGTATTATCGGTTTCATCGCTTTCGTGCAGTGCGATGACCACTATTTGTTGCTGTTCTTTGGAAAAGCACGTTTGATTTGTTTGTGTGACGTTTTGTCAACAACCTTTGATCTGTAACATTCTATCCACGTGTAGGTACAAAGTTCAATATACAATTTAGTTTACCAAAACAAAGTAAACATTTCGCATCTTCATCTTGGGCGAACTGGAATCCCTCTCTGCACTCAGGATTCAAGAACACAGAGCTCCCTCGCTCCGCTCGGATGCCCTAGAATCCTTTGTTACGTTCGGTATTCAATACAGGGTTTAATTGAATTAGCTAGTGAAACTCCGCAGGCGTGATGGGTAGGTATATCTAAACACGACAAGCAAAAAGCAAATTATTAGATGAGTTTTTTTTTGGGTTCATCGACTGCAGGTAGTGGAGTCACTTGAAACATCAGTTTCAAAAATCAGTTTTATTTGTGTAAACTTCACAGACGTGATGGGTATCGATATCTAACACGATAAAACAACAACAAAAACCAAATTTTCTCTACTCATCTCAAACAACAACGATAGGGGTCGTTGACCCCATTTTTTTATTTTATCGTGATTAAATATAGATACCCAACACGTCTACAGAGTTTCGCTAGCTAATTTAATTTGACCCTGTATAGCACCCGTGATTTAAGACGCTCTGGTATCCCTTTAGTGAATAACTATTCACACTATTCACTTTTTCTATTCTATTCTATTATAAATAAGGCTTAATGACACGTCTACGTGTCTACCCAACAAATATAACTAGTTACGTACACTAAAATGAACCCAGACGCCTACTCAAATCTCGTTTGCGAAAGATATAGGAGAACATAGGTCAAAATTAAAATACCGGTTATTTTAATTTCGACCTATGATCTAAAATCTGCATAAATCTTTCCTAAGTTTAAAATTGTTGTTGCCACTTAGCTTTTTGTTTAAGGTTTCTTATTTTTCTGACTAAAAAGTGCCAAGCATTTAAGAAGCTATGATTTAATGAGACGTCAAAATAGTTTTGATTGAACGAAATATTTATGTAACGAAATATTTTACTTCTATGAAAATCTGCTTGTACTCTACTTTAGAAGTCACAGCGCTAAAAGGTTATATTGGCGTGTGGCCAAAATCAGAAATAACGCCACCATCTTGTTTTTTAAATAAATTTCAAGTGGCATTTCTCAAAACAATTGAAAAAATGTTTCCCAACAGCGCCCGCCTGTCAACGTCATTAGAACGTCAAAAGATTCTTATATCAGTGTAACCATTGATAAATATGTTACACTAGATTAGCAATTACCGCACCAAGGCGTTGCCACTAGACTGATGGCCACAGCCATCAGCGTAGCTAACGTCAGTTCAGTGCTCTGTGTGACGCCAACCGAAGTCAACCGAGTGACATGCGACAAAAAATATCGCGAAAGAGTGCGATTCAAGATCACAAAAACATAATAAATTAACCGGAATTACTTTCCACACGTAAATTTCCTGTGTTTATATCAACGTAAAAACGCAATAAAATGTAGAATTTTGTAAATTAGGTTCAGTGTTACCACTAAAAACTTAGTTTTAGTTTCCCACATTTGTGGGAGTTTTTAATTTATGGAATAAGTGATTTTAAATATTTTTCAATAATAACAACGTAGCAGGGTGCCTAAAGATTGCAGCACGCCGTGAAAAATGGGTGGAAATAATCCGATTGCTGAGAAAAGAGACTAACTGGCTACCTACTAAATCATTCAATTTCATTAATAATAAAGAAAAAATATTCAAAAGAAAATGTCTTAGTTATTTTCATTATTTATAAACTTCTATTACACATCCAATAAGAAATACATAATTCAAATATTTAAAAAATAATTTAACTTAACGTATAACGCTTTTTATGGCTTAAAATGTTGGGTAAAATTTCGCATGGGTAGGCAACCCCATCCCGTCATTGCATGTTTATATTGCGGTTTTTGTCTAATCTAAGCGACGGTATTATTCTTACGACGTGTGTAAGTGAGACAGATATAATGTTTACTTTTAAATGTTTAGTGGTTTCAAAGCTACGTCGTCGCGTTTAAAAAGTGGGTACACTTTTTTGACACATTTTATTGAAGCTTGCTTCTCTAGTTATTTAACTGAATGAGTGTAACCCACTGAACTGGCGATTTCTTTCTTGATCAAGATTTTTATTTAAATGGAAATATTTTATAATATGGCTGGTTCGGTTATTTATCAAAGTAGATTCTATTTGTATATTTCATCTCAATGTCATTAAGTGTAAACCAGTTTATGATTAAACACTAGCTACATGAAGGAACAAGTAAATAAGTTAGATAACACTCTTATTTATAAAATAAGGGCAACAGTACATTACTAAGTAGAATCACGTATAATAAGATGTTTACCCGACAAGCCTACAACATAATTAGTTATAACACGTGACTACACTGACGTGCAAATTATACACGAAGAAGGAAAAGCCCCAAATATCTTCCAAAATTATGAACCACCTTGGTTAAATAACTATCTATGGTACAAAATATGTACATATATCACTAAATCCTTATTTACGATATTTTGAAAAGGACAGATATAATTTTATTCCTGCAAGGGTTCTTAATTTAATTTAGCGGTCGTAGAATTGTAAATAGTCAATCAACTCGGCCTATCGCAGTCCACTGCTGGACATAGGCCTCCCCCAGGCTTCGCCACAACACCCTGTCCTCCGCCTTCCTCATCCAGTCCGTTCCAGCCACTTTCTTTAGGTCGTCCGTCCATCTAGCTGGGAGGCGTCCTACGATACGCGGTCTCCACTCAAGGACTCGTCTGCTCCACCGGCCATCGGCCCTTCTACAAACATGGCCAGCCCACTGCCACTTCAGTTTGCTTACTCTGCAAGCTATGTCGATAACTCCGGTTCTGTTCCGGACAATTTCTTTCCTGAATTGAGAATAGTAAATAGTGTATGTAAGTAAATCAAATATTGAGAAATGTAATAATTACGAGTATTAGTAGCACATAGTTAATAATGAATGTTTACTAATAAATTAAATATTACTAGTAACTTAAAAGACAGCAATATTTTCGCAATTGATGCACGATTCAGAATTGGTACAAGCGCAAGCCCAAGGAAATTCCGATTCAGAGCGCTAACATGCGTTTACCAAAAGATGGAAATCAATACAAGCCTTTCGACTACAAACACTGTAACTTATAGATAGAGTGCTACCCATGTGCTACCAGCAACTTTTGGTGCCTGAATGACATTGACAGGTGACGGTAAAGATATGTGACAGAAATTGGAATGACAAAACAAGATGGCAGCGTTAGTTCCGATTTTGGCCATGAAATGAAAGAACCTTGTAGCGTTACAACGCTACAAGGTTCTTTCTACTACTACTTTCTATCGCTACCTACAGGTAGCGATAGAAAGTTCGTTCGCAGTGGAAGCGTACTGGGCCCATAACCTAATGAAACACGTGTAGTCATAAATCATAGACTAATTTTTTTTATTGTTTTAAATTCATAGATAAGTAGCATTACTCATAACTGCCAGTTAGGACATAAACAATGGCACTAGTAGTATTTACAAAAGTATTATTTTGATATTAATTCTGGCATGCATCACATGATTAAATCTTTTGACTCTGTGGCAGAATAGTCGGGAATGACTATAGTTCCTTTGCTCACAGAGACAAAATGACATTTCCCACTAATTGCATTTTGTGCGTGGTGGGCGTAGTCGTGTAATCAGGCCCTAATAAGTTGGGTAGGCGACTTTGTTCGCAATCTGTTTGTACCAAGGTACTATTTTATAGAAGGTTAACAACCCTACAACTGTCTTACTGTAATACTAGGTTAGTGCCATAAAAATAAAATTATAAGGGCTACCCTGGCGCTTCTCCCTTAAAGGTGAAGCCACAAAATACCATTTAAGGTCATGCCAAACGAAAAGCCCATAACAAAAACCATTGCCTTACCATTTTCGTCATAGTGGGTGAGATGGTTCGATATTAACTTGTCAATAAATATAAATATTTCAATAGAAAATACCTGGCTGCTGACTAAATTTATTTATAGTAACTAAGTGGATATTTTTCACCCCAGGCAAGACTACAAAAAGTGTAAATTTATACCTGTTCTGATACGATTGACAGTCGATTTATTTATATCAAATTACTTTAGTAATAACTGAGGGGCTTGTGGCTAAATAATAAACAGCCGCTCAGATTGATCGATCAGGTTAGGCTACGCTTGCCGCGTTTGGTCTGTGGATGGGTGGCCATCTTTACATACCGCGACCCTTCCGTGCCTCGGAAAGCACGTTAAGCCGTTGGTCCCGGCTGTCATTCATGGATCTTTGACAGTCGTTACGGCTAGTTAGAAGCCCAAAAGTCTGACAACCAGTCTTATCTAGGGGTATCGCATTACCCAGTAACTGGGTTGTGGAGGTCAGATAGGTAGTCGCTCCATTTATAACACTGGTATTCAGCTGCATCCGGTTAGACGGGAAGCCGACCCCAACATAGTTGGGAAAAGGCTAGGCAGATGATGACTTTAGTAGTAATTTGATCAAAAATACATTTTCTAAGTCGAGCGGCCGATGTAATTGTACTCACATAATTATGTACCTATGTACTACGAGTGGGATATCATTCGATTCAGCGCACTCTGCGAAATTAATTTGTACCTAACATGTGGTGGTGAAAAGTTAAACTTTTCTTCAGAGTAAAAGATGAATCCCACCTATTGGAAAGCAGTTATTGCCGCTCATAGGATTGCCGATCTGCTGCTGGTCATGCTTATTGACAAAAGTTGTAAAATCCATTAGGGCAACCGATGAAAGAAACTCTTCGAATGAAAACGGAATTTTTACCTATAACATCACTTTTGTGTACATCTGTCACTGCGGTTTTTCTCGAGATCTTCGTAAACTAAACCGATTAAGGTCTAAAAGTATACAAACTCATGCACATCAAGTGCCAGGGACGGTTTTATTTTAAAGCTAATTAATACAATAATTTATTATAGTTGTTCACTAACAAAATTCTGCTAAATACAATCTTAGTAAAATGGGTACCACTCGTACCTCGTACTCCTACCAAAGAAGCATCTGATTAGCATTGAACGGTAATGAAATGCCTCTAATCATTGTACTACCAAATTAGTAATTAAAACTTTACTAACGTGGGCTTAAAGTGTGTGATAATAGCTGTGTCAGCCGTTCTGCACGTGTTATGATACGTATCTCAAATTGACTGTATGCTGAAAATAAGCTGAAAATTATACACACGGAAAATTTTCGTGTGTCGTGCTGAATTAATTTTTGACACGTATTCACTAGTCGACTGCCTTGTTGGTCTAGTGGGTGCAAGTGCTACTGCCAAGCATTGGGTTCTGGGTTCAATTCCCAGGTCGCGAAAAATGTTATTGGGCTTTTCTAACTGCAATTTCTCAGCAGTAACCCGGAGCCTCGCCCCGTATTACATGGGGTAAACATAACTGGAAAAATGTGAGTGAACCTACTAGATACAGTTCTGCAACCCTTCGGGAATTGTAGGCGTGATGTTATGTATGTTATGTCACTAGTCGATTTATTATTAAGGCGCATAACACTGTAAAAGAAAAACATTGCATACCATTTTAGATCATGAATTGCGACCTAAAATTAAACCTGTTCTAGTGCTTATAAAAATATTGTATCATCAAAAAGGAAAACATAGGGACATACAAGTAGTTAACATTTATTATTCTTTAAAAAAATCATTGCTTTATGGTCATTAAGCAGAAAAAAACAAGCGAGAGCGTTTCTATGGAGAAACGACCACCCGCATTTCCTCTTATTGCCTACATTACAAGCGGCACATCCCTCAGGGAACATTTGTCGCCTAGTGAATTAAATACGAGGCTTTAGATATTAAATACCATGAATGACACGATGACGTAGCTTGATATGCGTATGGATCAAGTACAAATCCCAGGCTTTTTGGTAGCATATAATCGCCACTCCTAATGTGACCGACATTTTGGATCCACCGAGTTCATCACTGTGACTCCGCCAGTAGCGGAAAAAGTATGCAAATGATATTTGTATAAAAATATAGGTGGGTAGGTAGGCCTTTCGCTAAGTTTGGATGTTGAATACTAATGGACATTAATATAGGTAGGGACGCTAATTTATTTTTAAACTTTGGAATATGAAAATTATTTACCCGCTTGCGTGGCATCCATGTGACAGCAAAAACAGGGTTGTTTTTCATGTGTATTTTTGTATTGGACCACGCACAAAGAACGGTTCCGTGGTAGGGATGAATTTATCCCATGAACAAACTTAACTTAGCCACAGAATAACTAATAGTACTAATGTACAGAAGATGCACTGCTTTGATCTTGAAGATAGCCGCTTTTATAACAGCCTACAAAATCTGTTCCCCGCCAACGCGCAAGCTGAATTGCACTTAATCGCCGCGCTTGAGTGTTGTTATTACTTTGTGTCCTTTTTCTTCCGCAACATGGGCACGCCGCTTGACCGAGTACCAGGACTGTCCGGAAAGAAAAATAAAATACGGTACATACCTTTTTATACTTTTATTGTATTTATGAGTAGTCTATCTACAGTTTTTTCACTTTCATGTAATGTCAAAGAATACATAATAGTACGATTACAATTACAGGAGATTCACTACTAGGTTAAAAAATGCACGTCTACATGACGTGCATTTCTTTACCTTTCGTTGTCTTTTGGAAGTGAGAAAAACGTGAAATTCGGATCCTTGTTATTATTTAAGCAGCCGAATATGATGCAATAAGCTTTTGCCCTCATTTTATCCTAAGCGACGAACGGACAATGCGACGCGGCGCGTGAGTGAGTAACTAACGTGTGGCCCGGCCGGCCCGCGGTAACCCCACTGAATTGGCCTGGCAAGTCGAGTCCGCCGCGTACATAGCTTCATGCCTCAAATGCGGAGTGCGCCTGGCCTGACTTAGCTTATTTTTTCAAAGCTCCAGGGTACCGTAGACCTACATAATTATAATTTAATAATAATAATTTATTTTTAGCAAAAAGAAGAAATACAATGGATGTTACATTATTATGGTATTACATTTGTGCTCAATTTTTGTGAATATTGACCCCGCATTCGAGAAGCTAAAACGTGTATAATAAAGTATTTAAAAAAGTATTATTATTATATTTGTTATTCACTGTAACCTCTACGCGTTCCTGAGAAAATGGGTCATGATAGACAGACTGACGGACAACGAAGTGATCTTCTAAAAGTGTTCCATTTTTTCCTAGACTTGAGAAGACGATTCCAAAAATATAAAAACAAAACTTGAAAAATAAAACTTTTCAAGAAGTCTGATGCAGTTAGTGGCGTCAAATCTGAAATTGAACTAAAATAACTGCCACCAAATGAATTAAACTGCATACATAAACGTTCTATACCCACTGTAAATCATCATCTGCCTAGCCTTTTGTTGAAAAAAAAGTTAAAGCCGACCCTAAAATAGCCCAAGTAAAATAGTTGGGCTATTTTAGGGTCGGCTTCCAGTCTAAGCGGATGCCGCTGAATACCAGTATTTTACTTGGAGCAACTTACTATCTGACCTCCATAATCCAGTTACTGGGTAATACGATACCCCTTGGTATTTTGAAACTTTATATACAGCAGGTATAGAGACACCCACTGTAAATAAAGTTTCAAAATACTGTTGTATAATAAGTATTGAACAGTAAACAGTATGTAAGGGGAAAAGTACCTTTTATACTGAATTGAAACCGACTTCAAAAAGAGAAGGAGGTTATGCATTTGGTGAGTTTTTTTAACATCATGGTTGGCAACCCTCGTACTGGGTGAATTAAAATGAGACAGTGTTGAAGGTTCTTAGAATGAAGGCCAAAATATAATTATTCTTATTGCTTTTGTAAGATTTTATAACAACAGAAGTTCGCTCATTAAAGACATACCAGGGAATTAAGGTAATTAAAACATTGTGCCAAGCTTTATCTTGAAACGTTAGGAAGGAAAGCTTTGTTATAAAAATATACACTTTAATTAGCAGCAGTTCCGACATTTTTACAAAGTAACGATGTCTCAGGTCTCTATAAATTGTCCTCTTTGTTACGCAAAGTGCTTTTACTTGAGAAAATGTGATACTTTATATTAATGCTACAAATACGAATCTCAAGAAGTCGACGTCGCCTGCTGATCAAACAAGTACCGGTACAGTGTCCTATTAAGTGTTTACTGCACCGGATGACGTCATTACGTCAGCGCCGGCTGTCGGTGAAAACCAGCGCTGGGGCTCTGCCTTGCACAGGGTCACAGCATAATGCTGAGCGATAGCCGTTTTGCGTGGATGTGACGCATGTTTCCCCCTACCTTTTATTTATTATATTTTTTGTGTTTATGTTCTTTTTGCGTCATTGTTCACCGCAAATAAACGTATTTTCTTTATTTCTTTCAAGTGAACACTTTATTCAGTCTCCTGTATACATTAGTTTCCCTAAAGCGCGATTTTTCGAATCAGCCTTCATTTGAATTGTTTATTTGAACCTCATTTAGAATTGCTCTGGTCTGTCAATGTGTACCGGTGTAATATTATTAAGATCACCAAACTGCCTGATGCAAAACTTTGTTCATGATTGAAAGTTTCTTTTATTTTTCATTAGGAGGCCTATGTTTCGCAGGAAAATTGTTAAAGTCAAATCAAATCACATCAAAAGTCATTTATCTAAATTGGATAGAATCAGCACTTTTCGAACGTCATAATTACATAAGACAGTCCTCCAAAACACCCGCCCTTCACCGGTTAAAGGTTTTTGTTGTGCCCAAATTTATTGTTTTATCAACGAATTTTTGGAACCATGGACAATAAGTCCATTTTGCTTTTAGTAAATTTGCGAAGTATTCATGAAGAAAGTTAAAATCGTTTAGGTATATATTTTATTTATCCTTCAGGGAAAATAATAATTATGTCTTAAATTATTATGATAAATGATTTTATTTCTGTAAGTAGGTTTGTACAAACACTTTTACACGTCTTACTTTTTTTTTTAACTAAATTAGTTCGGCGTTTCCTATCTGACTATTCTAAGCGAAAAGGCCGAAACTAACTCAGAGAACACAGTCTCTTTTAAAGTCCAGACATTACCTTGGTCAGATCATGTAAAGACCATGTAGATTGGTGTCTGAAATGGATTTTTTGAGGAAAAACCATACAGATTGAGTGTAGTATTTTATAATATCTGGTAATTCGTTATTAATTCTTTAACCAGGACAACATTAAATAGAATTTAGATTTAATCCACCGATCTGCATTCCTTTTTCCTCTTCTAACTACAGGCAGAACTCATACATGGTGCGAGCGAGTAAGGACTTTAATATCCTTTGCAAAGAGTTCTCATTTGACCCATTTACCACCAAAACCTACTCTGCGCGTAGTCGGCTGAATGCTGACTTTTTCAAAAGCGAATAGTGTTTATATCTATATATATAAAAAGAGAAGTCCTGACTGACTGACTGACTGACTGACTCATCAACGCCCAGCCTAAACCCTTGGACCTAGAAAGCTGAAATTTTGGACAGAGGTTCCCTTTATAATGTAGACGAGGAACAAGGAAGGAATTTTCGAAATTCCACCCCTAGGGAGATAAATAGGAGATGAAAGTTTCTATGAAAAATCTTATTCCTTAGGTTAATAAACTTTAAACTTGGCACGAATATAACCTAAGGAAATTATAAAGTTTGGCATTTTTTTTATATAAACTACCCCCAACAGGGAATTGGGGGGTGTCAAAATTTGTATGGAAGAATTTTAACGCGCGGTCCGATTAACTCAAAACTCAGTATTTATACTTAATACCAAAAATAAAGAATTATGTGTATCAGGGTTTTTCGAAAATCTACCCCTAACGGGGAGAAAAGGGGTAGTTAATTTTCCATTTTACTGCGTGGCTTGATTAACTCGAAAAATGTTGATAATCTTTGAGTCAAGTTATGAGCACATCCCAAACGTTTTTTCAAAATTCCTCCTGTGTGGGGGGGTGAAAAATGGGGAAAACTTTATACGAAAAATCATATTCATTTGGTTAATCAACTTGAAACTTGGAAGGAATATTTGCCTAAGTAAGTAATAAGAAACGAAAACCTAATCCTAACGGGTTGAACGGGGTAGTGGACAGTCGCTAGATGGCGCCACTAGGTGAACACCTATGTAATAACAGCTTCGTATTAAAAAGTGATTAAAAATAAATATACGTAAATATCTGCAGATTTCTATCATCAAAGTGCTGCTACAAGGACAATAAACAAGGGAAAGTGTTATCCAGGACAGATGTGCCTTAAATGTGTTACTAACTCAAAACTAATAAGTATCGTATCTACTCGGCAATATTTTTTCATAATTTAAAGTGTAGTGTTAACAGTGCTCTAAACATCAACCACGATACAAATACAGTGTACGGACACAGAAATTTACTGTAAAAATCAAACGAAACATTAAAAAACACGTCAAAAATCTGTGCAAAAATTTGTGGAATGTTAATTGAATGATTCAAAAATCCTAACGTTTTTATTGTTTAAAAATTAACTCCAGTAACACAGGAACGCAAAATTCACCAACTTTCGCAAGGTTCAAGTGGCGTGGAGGCTCGTACACCTACGTTCGAGACCACACGTAGAGCCCTGAGTTCGATCCTGGCCAGCCGTGTTAATTTTTGTACTTTAAGATATTTATAAAAAAAATATCCTTTAAAAAACATGGCAAGTAAAAACAAATGCGCCGGTTGTATGAACTTATTAAAAGCAAGAGAATACCTTCAATGTTCTACTTGTAACCTGCGATATGATCTACTTTGTTCCAATACTACCGTCAAGAGATTTAAAGTAATGAAAGTTGCGGATAAGGCGATCTGGAAGTGTCAAGGTTGTGTTAGCGGTTTACCGAAAACAAACAACACCGATACGCCGGTACGATCAACGAGAACCGACAGCCCTACAAGTCTACCAGACGATTCTAAACAAAGCCCGATCACACCGGCGGATACTAACGTCACCACTCGTATTAAACGCCATCAGAGCTCACCTTTGAGTCAAATAGAAGACTACAATAATATCTCTGATAACAAGGGAGAAACTTCTCAAAGTAGCAGGATTTCAGCTACTAACCCCAACAACACTTCGAACAGACAAAAACTTGAGAACTCGACGTTGAGCCCAATAATCCCTAATGATGACACAGTTTTACATTTAACAAAGAGCTCATTTAGAGAAATAATCCGACAAGAAATCGCGAACGCCCTCAAAGATGTAGTGGCGGAACAATTCAAACAAATCAGCGATTTGATATTGGGTTTCCGTACCTCGCTAGACTTCTACAATGAGAAATACGAGGAAATGAAAGTTACTCTTGAGCAAAACTCCGCTAAACTGCAAGAGCTGGAAAGAGACAATTGCAAGCTGCAATCATCCATTCAAGACCTCAATAAGCGCGTCAATCTAATGGAACAACACAACAGATTCACCAACATCGAACTACAAAACGTGCCAGAAAACCGCTCGGAAAACATAGTTACTACCATACTGCAACTCGGTAGTATTACTAAATGCCAAATCCAGGAAGCTGACATAGCCTACTGCACCAGGACTGCTAAAAAAGACACCCAGGCTGCCCGACCCAGATCAATCCTCGTAAAATTCAACACCCCACGCATACGGGACTCTTTCCTCGCTGCGGCAATAAATTTTAACAAAAACAACACCAACAACAAGTTGAACACAAGCCACCTCGGTATCGCAACAGATAAGCCAACACCAATCTACGTTGTAGAGCACCTATCAGCAGGCAACAAGGCCTTGCACGCAGCGGCAAGACTTAGGGGTAAAGAGCTTGGTTACAAATTTGTGTGGGTGCGCAATGGCAGAATCTTTATGAAGAAGAACGATCAATCTGAGCGTATTGTAATTACTTGTCAGGAGGTTTTACAAACTGTCAATTAGATTTTTTTTTTGTTTTTGTTTTGTCAATAGTACTTTGCATGTTTACGTGTATAACCTGTTCACATTCAGTAACTCACTGAAGATATTCTATCAGAATGTACGCGGCTTAAGGACTAAAACAGAAACATTTTATCATAACATGTCTCTTCAAGACTATGACATTGTCGTGCTTTCGGAGACTTGGCTGAATGATGGCATCTACGATTCGGAACTATTTGATGACAGATACGTAATTTACAGACGAGATCGCGAGTCCAGTAGATACAGAGCACGTAAAAACGGAGGTGGCGTTTTGATAGCTGTAGCCAGGCACTTAAATTCACGTAGAATGCCACACTTAGAAAGTCAGTGCGAGGATCTGTGGATCTCCGTTGACTCAGACTCTCTCGGGAATAGGAAAACCGAGATCTACATCTGTTGCGTCTACCTACCTCCTCCGATTACATATGAAACCATCCGAACTTTCCTAGACTCAGCTCAAACTGCCCTGGACAAAAACGAACGTACTCTTATTGTCGGTGACTTTAATCTTAGTACTATAACGTGGAACACCAATGAGGAAAGTCAGGTGAGACACACTATTCCTTGCCCTATTAATAACAACGATGTAACCAAACACTTTTTAGATTATATTTCTATGAATGACCTAAGCCAGTATAATCACATTACAAACAATAAATCTAGAACATTAGATCTAGTTCTTTGTAATTCTACAGTACAACACCTGACACGTTGTCACACACATTTGACACAAGAAGATCCATTACATCCGCCGATCGAGTTCGGTATGCCACCTGTCAACAACTCAAATTGCCTGCAAACTAAACCGACCACTAAACCCAATTTATTTAAAGCAGACTACGATAAAATCCTAACTTCCCTTACTTCTATAGACTGGGAGAGTTCGATGGGATGTTCTTCCTCAGTTGGCGAAATGGTCAATATTTTATATGATGTTTTACACGATGTTATTAAGCAACACGTACCCCTGAAAATTATATCTAGGAAAGAGTACCCGGCATGGTACACGCCTAGACTTAAACGACTTTTTAGAGAAAAAAACAAATTTCGTGTTAGAATAAAAAAATACAACAACCCCCTTGACGTTATATCCTTTGAAACACTGCGTGCCGACTGTAGCAAGTTAAGAACAGTTTGCTACAAAAATTATATCGAGAGATTAGAAACAGCGGTTTTAAAAAATCCTAAAATCTTCTGGTCGTTTATTAAAAATAGAAAAAAATCCAGTAGAGCTTACCCCGCAGTTATGTGTTACAATAATAAAACCGCATCAACTGGCCATGAAATATGTAACTTGTTTGCTGAAAACTTCGCAGGTGTCTATTGCATCCACCAACATCTATCAAACCAACAACCAACCAACTCACAACTGCCGAATGTTAACATCAATAACAATTCGCCGACTCTCTGTAAACTAGAACTCAGTGCTGGTGAAATATTCCGAACCTTAACATCTTTAGATAAACAGAAAAGTGTAGGTGACGATGGTATTCCACCCGTATTCATTAAAAAATGTGCGAAAGCACTGGCTTTACCCCTCAGTCTTATTTATAACAGGTCTCTTAAAGACGGTATTTTCCCTGAGCAATGGAAAAAGGCACTGGTGGTGCCTATTTTTAAAGCTGGAGATAGGAACTTGGTATCCAATTACAGACCCATTTCTATTTTAGTCATCTTTGGCAAAGTATTTGAAAAGCTCATAACCAACCGTCTTTCATCGCATGTTAAACAACTTCTCACCAGCCACCAACACGGTTTTATCAAATCTAGATCTACCACTACTAATCTTATGTGCTACGTGTCGTCTTTATCAGAGTCTTTGGATAAACGTATTCCTGTTGACACCATATACACTGACTTTAGTAAGGCGTTCGACATGGTAGATCATTCTCTTCTTCTAGCTAAACTTCAGCACTTGGGTATAGGAGGATCAATGTTGAAGTGGTTTCAGTCTTACCTCAGTAACCGGTCTTCAAAAGTTGTTGTGAGAGGCTATCATTCAAAGCCTTTTCAAGCTACATCAGGTGTTCCACAAGGTTCACATTTAGGCCCAATCCTCTTCAACATATTCATAAACGACATCACGCTCTGCTTTAGGCATTCAAAATTCTATCTTTTTGCCGACGACATGAAAATAATGAAACCAATGTTAACTGAAATTGACTCTGCCTTATTGCAGGAAGACCTGAACAGACTGACGAACTGGTGCAAAAGGAACAAAATGCTTCTTAACGTCTCAAAGTGTTACTACATGCAATTTAGCCGTAACAAAATCGTTAAACCTAACGATTACACGATTAGCCAACAAAAACTACTACAAGTAGAGGAAATACGCGACTTAGGAGTCACGTTAGATAAAAAACTTAAATTTGACAAACACATCTTAAACATTTCATCGAAGGGGTTCAAAATCCTTGGATTTGTCTTACGTAACAGCAAAGATTTTAAGAAAGCGTCTACTAGAATTAAATTATTTAACACACTGGTTCGGCCAATACTTGAATACAGCAGCCAGGTTTGGAACCCTCACTATGATATATACATTAAACACCTTGAAAGTGTCCAAAGACGTTTCCTATATCATCTTTGTTACAAAGATCGTTTAGCTAAAAAAATCATCAGCTACAAAGACAGATTAGGGCACTACAAAATGGTCTCACTTGCAGACAGACGGAAAACGGCAGATCTGATACTACTGCACAAGCTATTCAATGGAGTCATAGACTGCAGCGAACTATTAGGTAAACTGCACATGAACGCGCCATCTCGTCTGCCACGGAAAAGCAGCTACAACTTATTTTGCGTCTCAGGATCTAAAACTAATCTGGGACATTTCGCCGCTCTCCCGAGACTCTGCAGGCAGTACAATGAGTTGTCAAAGCGTTGTGACCTGGACATAACCCTGCCCATATCAAAATACAAAAAGAATTTAGCCAGCGCAAAATAACTAAGTATGTTAATTTTCTCCGAAATGTGAAATAATTGTAATTAGTATTATATTATTATTAAACTAAACAATTGTAATATTAATGCTCAATCTCGACATGTTAATTTTTATTATTTTCCTCAAATTGGTTCAATGTCTTTTTTTTTTCTCTCAATTTTAAATTTTAAATATTTATTTTTATTCTGCCTACACCATTTATTATATGAATGCTCAATCTGGACTTGTTAATTTTATATTGTTCGTTCTATTTTTTATAATTTATGTTCTCTATTTTTTTTTTTGTATAGGTACCTAGTTATATGTGCATGCTGTGGTCTCCTGTAATTGAAGGAGCACACGTGGAAGAACCTTTTTTATAATTGTAAATCTGTATGGTATATGTGTATCCTTTGTTGGAGATCCTCAATAAATAAATAAATAAATAGTCCATTTCACAGAGGAGTATTTTATTGCGTGGCTTGATTAAATGGAAAATTGGTATAAATAATTTTTGAATCAATATATGGAAACGTTCCAAACGTGTTTTAATATTTCGCACCTATGGGGATAAAAACTGTGAAGGTGAAAAGGTGGTCTTATTCCTTTGGTTTAGAAACTGGAAACTTTTCAACATTTGCCTCAGTAAATAATAAAGATCGTCACTTTTAGGATTTTACTACTTACTTACTTAAAATAATAAAGTATCAGTTTTAGGGTTTTAATTATTCAACTCCTACCGTGGCGGAAAAGGGTAATAAAGTTTATGGAGTAGAAACTCCTACTTCCAACACGAAAATGGGTATAAATAATCTTTATGTCATAACAGTGGAAGCGTACCAAATGCTTTTTTAATAAAAACAAGCCCTGTCGTGATGAAAAGGGAGGATATTTTATAATTGAAACATCTTGGGTAGCTTAACTAAACTATTGGCCCGAATACTTATTTCTTTAAATAAAGTATATCGTAATCAACAATTTTCAAAATAACTACCTTTCAAGGGGAGAGGGTGTTAAATTTATTTGAGAAAAGTACGAAACCCACGCGGACGAAGTCGCGGGAAAAAGCTAGTACCTTATATATGTATTATTTTCTATTGTGCTTGTTAGTGATCCTAAGATTTCTACCGCATTTTCTGTTTTTATCCGTGAGAACCTGTAATTGGCTTTACGTCTCATATACAATTGTTATGCATCTGTTATAGCTGTTGGTTTTCCTGTAAATAAATAAATAAATAAATTCGTTTTCTTAAAAAGAAGGTCTGTATTTACATATACATACCTATATAATAGGTCTTTTTAGTTTCTTTATAATATACCAAATCAGATGTGTGAACGTAAGTAAATGAATCAGGAGGGAGTTGCAAGCAGTAGCAAGTGACGTACTGTAGTTTCAGCCTACCCTGTTGGAAAGAAGTCGTTAGTTTTGTGTTAAAATACATCTATCTTTATATTTATACTATTCAATATTTTATGGCAAGAGGTTTCAATCATCCCAGTGCTCACCCAAAGTATCTCGGCATCACTTTAGGCCCTTTAACTTCCGGAGAAACTGCGAAAATGTCAAACGGAAAGTGCACACCAGAAACCACTTACTCCGTCGCCTAACAACCACCAGATAGGGGGCATCTGCTCAAGTCCTACGAACAACTGATTATTACTGGTTGCTTAAAATCGACCCTGTTGCGAATGCTGTATCCACTGACTGGCATCGCGCCTCCAGAAATTCACAGGACTATAGCCAGGATGATCCCCGCCACTCAATGCACAATTTTAATTCAGTGCCACAGAGGCTTAAAAGCTGCAATAATTTTCTTGGGTGCGTGAGTCCAGCTAAAGGCAACCCCGTCACGGTAAGATGTCATCTCTGGAAAGAACCACATAAATCTCCTGATCCCTTTATTCAACCATCAGAGAGTCTCTCATCCGGGCATAGGTTGCCCATGGCCTACTTGTAAAACCTTAAATAGACTTCGTACCCAAGTAGGCCGCAGCAAAGATAACCTCCACAAGTGGGGGTTCATGGAAGGGTCAAACCTCCGAGGTGTATGCGGAGTCTCTCCACAGACAATGGCTCACCTCTGATCTTGCACCGCATGCCCTGTTACATGCACACGTGGGGCTAATGGCTGCGTCAGCGAATACTATCCGCGTTGCAGAATTTTAAGCCAAACAAATAAATTTTTTTTTTCCAACGACACGCTAAGACGTAGAAGAATGTTTTATCTTTCAGTATCCTTGAGGCTTTTACCCATCTATCATGCAATCGTATAATGGAGTAATTCATCTTTATTAATCAGCAGTATAAATACTGAAACGAGATCCATCACGTCAATGTTCAGGCTGAAGGGAGGCTTTTGTTCGTTGGACTATTTAATAAATTCCAGCTAATTTATATTTTAATTAAAGAATCTAGCTACACAATACCTATACTTAGAGATAGACAGTTAACTTATAACTAAATTACTTACAACTAAGTTACTTACCTCCTCCTATGTCAACATCGGATAATTTTGTCAAGAAATAAAATAAAATATTAGGAATCCTCACACGTATTTTTATCGAATTCCAGGAATCTACGAGGTTCTATTCAACGAATGCCTTATGTTTATCCCTTTTGCTCCTGCACCCTAATTGCGTAACACACTATTACTCTCAATTTGAATCATTTTGAAGCATATTGCTAATCCATTGCTCCATATGTTCGAAAAATGTGTTTGCTCAACAACGCAAATAACGCAATGAATGTTGTTGAACTGTCAAAATGAAACCCATTGCTACTGATAGTGTGTTACGCAATTACCCTGCTGGTCTACGCTCCCGTTGTTACAGTCTTTTTAATTATCTATATTAAAAAGTTGAAAACCAATTTCGTAGTATTATTTATTTATACTACCTTCTGCGATTACTATTTGGCTTCATCGATTATTTAATAAAGTCTTGAAAACTATGTGTTAAAAATTTTATATGAAGAAGAATGTAGCAATTATGTGCGTACCTAAGCATAACGCTCAAGAAGTGAATACACGCTACTTGTCTTAACTATCTATGTAAGTTCTCATTATCCACAAAAACTGTAACTTTCGTAACAAAATGCACGATGTAAAGAGCACGTAAAACCATAATTATACAGCATCTCATTAAATTACATGAGAAATGCATATTCATATCCACGCGCTTTATATTCAGATACTATGTGACTACAGTCCCTTGGGGTATTATAGTCATAGAAACATGTAAGTAACAATAAGTATGTGCAATTAAAATTAGGATTATTTGTCGAGAGAGAATCAATGGTCGACTAACAATAATAATAACAGGTACCTACTGACTTATTCATTTATATTTTACATCTCTAGTTCAGTCATAACACTGTCTCTGTGCTGTTAATTTAAATTACATAAACACTGCTTAAAAATACTAACATACCTACCACAGAAACAAAAACACATTTTGACTCCAAATAGACTAAAAGAGTAAATAATAATATTAATCATTTTATTTCAAAAATTAAACATCCATAATTTGTTAGTAAAACATTAAATTTTAATAACTCTACTAAGCTGGACAAATAATGGACGAGCGGGCAATCAAATTTCCGTGCAATGAAATTCAGGAGACTGTTCGAGTTGCCCCGGACCCTCTGCAGCAGCGACGCGGTAAGCTTACGTCTGATCGCTGCGAAGCCATCAGTGTGCGCATCAGCAAACATTTCCGACGCACTGCAGAAGCGACACAACGACATACACATACACACAGCGTAAAGCAACGACTAGAAAACAGCAAGTTTAAATCATAAAGCGAACTGAAAGTGAGTCTGGGGGCACGGAAGTGCCCCCACCAAGACGAGCCAAGCGAAGCGCAAGGGCACTACCTACCTTTTCTCGAAGCACTTCTTCGTATTTTTGAACCTTCTTAACTTGGGTTTAGATTATACCAGAAAAATAAAATTTTCGGGATATGATGTCAGTGGATGACTTATTAAACCTATAAAGTTTCAATTGCTCTTATACTTTAGATTTTATTGATATCTAAAATACCCCGATTATGTCACTGATTCACTGACTCACTGACTCACTGATGATCATCAAAACGGCCAAGCCATATATTTTGACTAAGGTGTAGTTTGCGAAGTTAGGCCTTGTAGAGTTAGGGCGTGTAGAGTTAGAAGCTTGGCTCTACATGAGATCTGATTACTTTTTGACAGTGCGAGCTACATGGTCTCGTCTTGGCAACATTTAACATGAAATGTTTTTGTGGGATATTATATTACTAGTATACTACTCAATCAAGTTTTAATTGTTACTTTAATATCTTATACCTCTTTCTAGTAAAATTTTATTCATCTCGTAAATAAATTGGTAACTATAGTTTTGTATAATTTAGAAGCATTTTTTTTTTAGATTTTGTAAATGTAAGAACCATGGATCCGTTCATTATAATTTTTTTATTTTTTTTATATTGACTTGTAAGAGCATGGCAGTTGAAAATGTGTCATGCTCACTTAAATGTCTCACTGATGGTGGCGCGTGTGTTGGATCATTCGGTTCCCTTCAAAATGGTTGAGCTGGATGGTGCTGATCCATGCGTCATGTTCGTGAACGGGCGCTGTCAGTTGAGACTGGTCATCTCTTAGCTGCCAGGGCTTCTTTTTAATCTTATAACTATTTTGAATTGTTTCTTCATAACATTGTTCTCACATATAGAAGCAACAAGAATACTGTACTCAGGATTTTGTAATATCTTAATTTAAAAGAGTGTCCTTGGAGTTTCTTGCCCGTTCTTCTCCAAGAGATCTACGTTTTGGAATGGGCAACTAGCTTCAACTTTCTGACTAACTGACCGACGAGTTAATTTTGACAATTCAAAAGTGCCTGGAAATGGTTTAATTGAAATAAATGCTTTGAGTTTGAGTTTGAGTTTGACTTTCACAGTGGAGTTAAGAGCAAAGTTAGGGCCAGTTTCAACATCTTACTGTTACATCGTTAACGATAAAAATGGCACTATCACGTAGGTACTTAGAAGTAAGATGGTCTGGTGTCGGCCCCTCCACATCCAAGCGAGTACCTATTTTTAACCGTCTTCAAAAGGAGGAGGTTCTCAATTCGACTGTATGTTGTTGTTTTTTTATGTTTGTTACGCGAGATTGCCGGCAATCGATTTTAATAGATAGGGCATGCCTCAGAGGTGGCACTATATACATTTTATTAACTTTGCTTGGGTATGGTTTTTGATATAACTTCAACAATACGTATTTTTGTCACTTAGTTTAAATGTACGATGTTATAATGACTTCTTGTCACTGATATTTACATAGGAAGTAGTGTTAATTTGTGTGGGGTAAGTACAACTTAAAAGTGAAAAATATAAACTTTTTTACAAAAAAAAAACAACTGACTTCTAAAAAAAGACTACAAAATGAAAACTTTAATTTCGGAAGTCGGTGGCAAACAACGGAAATGCGAACCCAACGTCACCGACTTCCGAAATTAAAGTTATTTTTCACTGTGTAGTGTCGTTTTTTGAAAGTCGGTTGTGCATACCAACAACGTCAATTGGAATAATTTAACCGTTCCGGCGAAAATAAATCTTTGTTATTTCTAATGAAACTAATGAACTGCGGGGTGATTGCGAAACACACATTGGGTTTCATTTTGACAGTTCTCCCACGTTTATTGCGTTATTTACGTTGTTCGGCAGACGTATTTTTCAAACCTATGCTGCAATGGATTAGCAATATCCGAATAAATCCGAAAACTCCCGGATTGTGACTGAAAGTGTGTTACGCGATTAAGGTGTTTAATTTATTGTTTATAAAGCAACGATAATGAGATGTTAAAAATATATTTTAATTGTTCAATTACATATATTATGTGCCTACGTTACTAAGGAATACTCTTTAAAGTGGTTTATAGTGGTTAAAATTTAAAACATGCGACAAACCGAAATGGGAGATTGTACTCATCATTATAAACAACTTTTACTAAGGGAGCAAAGCCACAATCGTGGAAAAAAATCAGCTGTTCCCTGCGTTTTGACGAGTTATGCGAACATAATGTAGGGAACAGCTGATAATTTTTTTTGGCGCGATTTCAGGTTCAATCTCTTATTTCGATTTGTCGCATGTTTTCAATTTCACCCTGTATTATATAAGATTATTTATTTAAGTAGGTACTTCTGAAGACGTACAGCTAAAAAACGGAATGAAAATGGTCCGTGTCACTGAAGCAATATAACAAGTTTTCACTTATAAAAACAGAATAGAATAGAATAGAATACTCTTTATTATGTACACCATTATAAATTACAGACATAAATATAGAACTTTTGCAAAGGGTGACACAATGGGCGGTCTTATCGGTAAAAGCGATATTTTAAAGACAACCTTTGGATGGATTAAATAGGGGGAGGAGAGACAAATACTGTAGGTAGTCCGTGGTGTACCATTTACAAAATACAATAAATACATAAATAAAAAAATAAAATAGGTATATTATACTAGTCTAAATAAATATATAGATATACATATATATAATAATAAACATAACGGGAGCAAAGAAAAATATAATGTTGATGTGTAATGTTGACGTTGAACAGAACAGTGAAGAACACACACTGCACTGCCCATACGAAGAAAAAATAGAACATCAAAGCAAAAAAAAAACTTAAAAATACCTATGTATTTATAACTAGCTGCGCCCCGCGGTTTCACCCGCGTAAGTTTTGATCCCGTGGGAATATCGGGATAAAAAGTATCCTATGTGTTATTCTGATGTATAAGCTATATTACTGTAAAGTTTCATCAAAATCCGTTCAGTAGTTTTCGCGTGAAAGAGTAACAAACATCCATACATCCATACATACAAACTTTCGCATTTATAATATTAGTAGGATTTACCAATGTGGAAACTAAAAGGCTAGGCACTCAGTCTATTGAACTTATTATAATAATAATAGATTCTCTAATAACACCTGAGGAGGCTCTCGTTGGGCAGCTGGATCAAGGGCTTGATTCAGAAAGCGGTAGGTACTTCTGGACACGGCCCGCATTGTTAGGAGGTTCCTCTCTCTGGAGCCCTGACCGCCGTAGCTTGGACCTTGTTCCCGATACCGGTGGGCTACTATTTTTTTATATTTTTAAATGTTTTTATATTCTGATATTTAAAAATATAATTTATATGTAGGTATTTAGTAGTTAAATAAAGGAAAGAATAATAAATCTTTATTTTCAGACCATAGATCCATAGCATACGAAAACACGTTTAATAAACTAAACCCAAACACGTTAAATAAAAATAAAAACAAAACTAATACGTCACTTAATTTATTGAATGACGGTCTGTGTGCCGCCCACAGAACAGATAAGAGAGGTTAGAAAGGACCCTGATGAGGTTCCTGATTTGTATTAGAACGCGTGTCGCCGCATGTCTCCAACTCTTTCACTCCACTACAAGCAAGAAATCAATACGTACGCGCATTACGCACACAATTAAACCACATGCACTTAGATCGCGTGTTTGCTATTGGTTGTCACACTAACGCAAACACTGCGTTTGACGTACACTCACAAAACAATTTATTTCTCAAAACTGTTACGGCGACCAAAAGGTCGATCAATTATATCGATAAAATTAATGTAATTTTGTTAATTAAAGTTTTGCAATTTTCGCTTTAATTTTAAGGCCAAAAGTTGCGGGTACGGTACGAATAATGTGGACTTCCTAAATATGTACATATAAATAATATTGTCAAATTAAGGGAAAACATCCGATACTGTCGCGAAATTTAAATTTTCTTTCGTTTTATGCTAGTTGCAGCTCTGTTTTACGTCATAATAATGTTGTTCTTAATGTTGTTTGCGCAAGATAAGATTTACTAAAAATAAACAATAAAATCATTTCAATCATCAAACTAAAATAATCCTATTTTCGAGCATCGTAAACCTGGAAAACTATACATATGACTTTAATGATTATTGAATCGGTCGGGGCAAAAATATTTTCGTATTTTGAATTTAATGTTAGTAATCAAACCTCTTTAGCAGTACTGAATGTAACTGGCTGGTTTTAATACTAGTAAATGTTGACATTTTAAAGACGCAATAAATATAAAAAAACTAGTTCCCGCCATTTCTCAATTGTTTTTCAAGCAAGCAACATGAACGTATGTGACGAAGAAATTCGGTACATTTTAAAATTTTATTACAAAAAAGGTAAAAAGGCGACGAACGCCGCGAATAAAATTTGTGCGGTTTACGGACCTAATGCGGTATCAATACGAGTAGCACAAATGTGGTTCAAGCGTTTCAAGTCAGGAAATTTTAGTGTGAAGGATGAAGCTCGCTCTGAACGCCCTGTCACGGATTTTTGAAAAAGTGGAGCAAGATCGACATATTAGTAGTTATGATATTGCTGAAGAACTGGATGTTGATCACAAAACAGTTTTACGGCATTTACAAAAGTTTGGGTACAAGAAAAAACTTGATATTTGGGTACCACTGATCTCACTGAGAGAAACTTAATGCAACGTGTTTCCATTTGCGATTCTTCGTTAAAATGTAATAATTCCGACCCATTTCTTAAACGGTTGATTACGGGTGATGAAAAATGGATCACTTATGATAAGAATGTCCGAAAAAGATCGTGGTCGAAGCATGGACAAGCCCCACAGACCGTGGCAAAGCCCGGCCTGACTCGGAACAAAGTGATGCTGTGTGTTTGGTGGGATTGGAAAGAAATCGTCCACTATGAGCTTTTGCCGCCGGGTAAAACTATCGATTCTGACCTCTACTGTCAACAACTGATGAGGTTAAAAGAAGCTATTGAGAAAAACCGGCCGGAGCTGGTGAATAGGAAGGGCGTGGTGTTTCATCACGACAACGCCAGATCGCACTCATCTATAGCCGCTCAGCAAAAATTGAGAGGGCTTGGCTGGGACGTGTTGACGCATCCTCCGTATAGCCCTGATCTTGCTCCATCAGATTTTCACCTGTTTCGGTCACTTCAGAACTCTTTAGGAAGCATAAAGTTAACCTCAAAAGAACACTGTGAAAACTACCTGTCAGATTTTTTTGATAAAAAATCTCAAAACTTCTACAGCAATGGGATCATGGCATTGCCCACAAGATGACAACAAGTCATCGATCAAAACGGCACATACATATTATAAATAAATAAAAAATTAAACCTAAAAGAAAAATTTTTTTTTGTATGAAAAATACGAAAATACTTTTGCCCCGACCATTATTATCGGGTAAACGTTACGGGCATTTCAATAACAAAACGTAAAACACAGCTACAATTTGCTAAAAACGAAAAAGTTGTTGTATTAACATAACATAATTTATTTAATGTATTGTGAATTACCCTGTGAAAAATGTATTTATCTCTACTGTATCTTGTTATTTTATTAATAAAGATTCTCAATTTTCGGCTCAATACTGAGAGTTGAAAATCCAGAGAGCGAAAAACAAACGCCCATGAAGAGGGCAATTCTTGTTATTTTATAAACGTTCACAGTCTGATCTCAAGTCTCAATCTGTCAAAAATATTTACCTCTAATTTCCCTAGGTTTTTGACAAGTTTTTGACATTTGTTTGTCGCTGATCTGAGACTGCGACTAGATTTTGAACGTTTTAAATTACGAGAATCGGCCTTCTGGGATGTCTTTGTCCGCGATTGACGTCATTTATGCGTACAAAGACTTAGGCTAAAGTTAGTAAGCAAGGAAATAAATGACACAAGTAAATTTCAATTCTACCAATTGCCTCAATCCACAGTTTTCTTGTAGCTGGATCGGTTGGAAACCTAATAAAAATTATTAAATTCATGTTTTCATCATAAATTGTTAACCTCAAATAAAATTTTAGATGAAAAACCCACTCAGAAACTATATTAATAATCCAAAATAAACAATACTTTGTGCTAATAAACAAAGTTATTTTAATTATAATATTGCTGAAAATAATCATTCGTTCACACATCCTTAATATCGACAGTGGCCGCGATCCTGTTTTTCACAAACTAAACTAAATTTAAGTTCAGTGCATCTTTTTCTTTATATTTAATTAAGAAAAGAACAGAAGATAAATATTAGTTTAGTCCTGTCAAATTAGTCAGCGCCTGACGTATTTTTAGTAGCCAATTTTTTAATCCCGTCTAAACTTGTCTATGGATTATCTAATTTGACAGGACTAAACTAATATTTATCTTCTGTCCTTTTCATGATGAAATAGAAAGAAAAAGATGCACTGAACTTAAATTTAATTTAGTTTGTGAACATCAGAATCGGGGCCATTGTTTACAATTTGGTACAACACTATCGATACGCATAGATTTCGCTGAATCCAAGCTTTGGCTCGGAGCACGCGATGTTCGCAGTGAACGCAATACATGGGGCTGGCGCGCACCCGATGCATCAGTGATGCAATTCGCAGACGCAGCAGCCACCCGAAATAATACTGTTAAGTCAAAAAGCACAAATGGATTAATAAGAACTATTCGCCTTGCGTTTATACAGGGCTACACTGTGCCGGCTCGTAAAAGTTGTTTTTTTTTGTCCTTGTCATTTAACCAATTTCTATGAGTTTTAAAAAAAAGTTTAAAACTAAAACCCGACTACTGAAAACGATGAAACAAAAAAGTACCTTCCCGAGGTCGCATGCCGCTATACTATCATACTTTTAAGCTATGCTAAAAAGATGTTAGTATAAGAATAGGTAATATTATTTACGTGTTGTAGCTACTTATTATGCAAGCCCGCTTGCTTCAACTTTATTAATAAAGTGCCTGTCTGTAGGTTTTGTTACATTATTTTCTAAAACAGGTAGGTTTCTTGTTTCTCCCTGCATTATCCCACTCTACCCGTGGGACAAAAATATGCTTAAAATATTTCAACTTTTCAAGGAAAAAATGTTTTTTGATTCGGAAAGCCGACGTGAATTTAATGAGACACGTGCCAACATAATCTACTTTCAGGCTTCAGGACTGTAAGTTGAGTTAGTTAACCTGTAACGACACGTTTTGAATTATTCAAGTTTTCTCCCTAATTCGTGGATAAGTCTTCGTGCAACCTAACCTATTATTATATATTATTAATATTATTGAATTAATAAGATTTTTTTTAACACACACATAACATAAATTCCGCCTGTTTGTCCCGATGGGTTAGGCAGATGTAAGTAAAACTGGCAAAATGTTTAAACTTCTATAATAATATCTACTAAAATGGAACTCCAACCACGGCATTTCTTCTGAACTAATTTACCTAATAAAATAGTGCAGCAAACTCTCACAGCTCTCTAATAGCGAAATTGTCTCGATGCTGTTCGTAAACTATTCGTGTCCACCTCTATTGTAGCTTCTGACGTCACGACCCTTTCAGATAAACGAGGTCGTTCTGAATGAATTCCTCAAGGTTTAAATACCAGAAGGTGAACAAATGATAGGTAACTGTTATATAAAAATATTTAGTCTGAAATTTCGGAGTAGTTTATAATTTGAAATTTGACTGCAAGTTAACCTATAATGTGAACTGTTGGAAACTTTGAACTTTTTCACGTGGGATATAATTTTGACGGGTCGTTGGACTTGTAATAAAAATATCTTCAGGTTGTGTGCAGAATTATGATATAAAATAATGCAGGAAAGCCATGGAACTCTAGACAGTAAAATGTATACGTCCGGAATGTGAATAAAAAATAATATTTTGTAAGAAACAAGCTAGGTAGGTATAGTTTCTTTGGACTGAAAATAAAACTTGTTTCATATATTTTATTGGTTTCCTCTTCTTCCTTCCGTGAAATGATAAATAGATACGTATTACCATTTTTATCGAAGTCATCGTCACCTACCCTTATTCCTTTTAGGTAATTCGGTAGTATATACAACGTGTCCCAAAATTCAACGAAGCGGGCACCAGATGGTGGCTCCTGCTTATGACTACTCGAGAATGAAATGAAATACTTAATGAAAAACAAAAATGTAATTTTTTTGGAAATTCTAAAAAATACATTGAAATTCTTCAAAAATTTACACCCCATAGGATATTTTTAACACGTTGACTGCCAACCTACGATTATACTCGTAGTACAAGATCTGGGCCCCACTGCCAACTACGAGTATGCTCGTAGTTGATTGTATGTGATTTCTAACGAATTCTAGACAAGTGGCAGTGAAAGGAGGGCGGGTTTGGTGGCAATAGGCATAAAAAAAAGTTACTACGAGTATACTCCTATGGCAGCCAACGTTTTAACTACCATTCCATGATCACAATTTCTCAAGTTTTTCTGTTTTTTTTTGTATCGGCAACCGCTATCTCCTTAACCCTTCAAAATCCCAGAATACTTGTAGTTTTTACACACAAATTAATCAACATTATTTTTTTCCTTAAAATTTTCAAAGTTTTTAGTCCATTATGTAATTACCAAAAAAAATTGGTTTTTTTTTTCAATATTTTTTCTCGAGTAGTCATGAGCAGGTCCACATCCTCTGGTGCCCGATTATCGTTGAATTTTGACACGATGTATATACGTACCAAGTTACTTTTTATTTCCGCTTGGGAAACTTTTACGCCGAGATATCTAGGGATAAAAGAAAAAAACGTATTTAACCAAATTGTTTCATTCTTTCGTTATCGTAAATAATATTATAAATGCGAAAATGAGTTTGTTTGTTTCTATGTTTCAATTTCGAGCTAAAATGACAACGGATTTGGATGAAATTTGGCACATGAGTAGATTTTGACCGGTTACGGTATAGGCTACTTTTCATTCTGGATCGCGGGCAACAACTAGTTCGCTATAATTTTACTGCCCTATTAATATTATTCCCATGGTAAATTATTAATTATTATTATAGTTAATATTTATTATAAATACCCAGATGCAGTACAGATTCAGTATAATAATGCGATTGTGTGTTGTAATAATGTGATTGGGTGTTGTTGGAGCTGCCCCGGTACTGCAGCGCGTCGGGGATGTTCGCCAACGCTCGTGTCGACTGTTTCTACACGACAATACGAAAGCGGTGCAAATCTCTGGGGCGCAGGCTCCGGACCACCTCCAACACCATCCTGAGCGTATTTGCGAACAGGTTTGATTGTCAGCATATTAACCATTGTTACATGATTTATATTATTTTACTAATTATTTTTACATATAGTATTTATTGTGATTAAAATTTTAATTTTATTTCAAATTTACAACATATGATCTGAATGGATTGAAATAAATGATTTTTGAATTTTGAATTTGAATTTTAAAACATCCTCTTTGATAGAATTTCTTTAAACATAACGTAAACGTTGCCCTTCTTAGCAAGCTGGTTGTGATAATGAACACTATCAAAGTCACTCAGTCCTTAAGTGGTGCAACGATGAAGAAAGAAAAAAGTTTGTCCCATTAGTGGCGAATTAACTTGACACTGGTATTTCTTTTTCGCAACACTGCGATGCTCTCTTGTTTACTTTAAAATATTCATCTATCGCAAGTCAGTAACTGTAGCTCTAACCCCATGTTCACCATAGATATCAAAAACATGACATTTTTATAAAACACCTACCTACTTAAAAACATGTTTTTCACCTATTATTAACTATTTTGTATACAACAAGTACAACTAGTTTCAGGTGTAAACGATAAACGAAACTATTAGGCACAACATGTAGAATACTTGTTTTATATGTTGATGTTACACGAAACGCGGGATAACACGAATAATCTTCATGAAGACGCCATTTCATTTACAGATATTTATTTTAGTGCTATCTTTCGTAATTAACCAAAAATGTTTAAATGTTTTAGGTATTTACAAAATATCGGGTGGCAGACATCGACGAGCAGCCAGTCTGCTATCTTTATAAATTCGTCAAATTGTTCCAACACAATCCCATTGTTATTTTGCTAAAGGTTCGTAATTTGCTAAATTCATAATGGTCGATTATTGGTCGGTCAATGGAATCAATGGTCTCGTAATAGAATTGTGTTATAATGACATTTTCGTATTGCCATTATTATAAAACCCGTTAGTAGAAATGATTTTCGAAAAACTACTAGGTACTAAATTTCATGCTAGATTTCATTAAATATATATTTTTACATTATTACGTAATTGTCATTATGTACGAGATTACCATTTTATGCCATTTCTTTCAATGGAGTATCAGTTGTTGACCATTGGAAAGTCATAATGACGCCATTATATTAGTAGATTACCAAACTTGTCAAAATCAACAATTATGAAATCAATGATAGAGCATTCTGACACTATTGTAATAGCAGACTTGGGCCTCTGGTACCATGGATTCAGTACCTATATGATTCTGAAGCCCACTGCGCTGCACTAGGAGCATCGAAGTAACAGGGTTAACTTACAGTTTTCAATTCTATAAACATTCTCCTTCACTTTTCACCTAGGTACTTTGATTTTACTTTTATCAACTAGCTATAGTTGCAAGATTCGATATCAACTGGCATCCTAATTGCGTCACACACTATCAATCATAATCGTAATTATCTTGAAGGACATTGCTAATGCACTGCTTCATAATTATGTTCGAAAAAAAATTCTGCTCAACAACGTAAAGAACGTAATAAATGTTGTTGAATTGCCAACATGAAGGCCATTGCTACTGAAAGTGTGTTACGCAATTACCACAATGGAGGCATTACCAGATCCCCAGAATTAACACAATTAATTCTGTGTGGTCAATGTAGCACTGATGTACGACCGTAATCAAAAGCCGTCAGTCTACATTATTTAGCTTGCGCATGTAACAACAGACACTGTGGGTCATTAAGTCCGATACTTTTTTTTTATTTGCTTATGACCCCAATATCCCCAACAGAAACGCGCGCGCGGTCTCTATGGTTGTTAATGATTAATGAAAAATATAAAATCGTAAATATAAAAAAAATAAAATCGTGGCGCGCGTAAAATTTCCATCAACAGGCAACTGCTCATATATTTATAAATGCTATTTACTTATTTACTCAGGTTACGCTACGCCCCATGATTACGCGCAACAAACTCCTCAGCAGCACAGCTATCTGTTCAGTTAAAAAAAACCTGCTTCTATACTTAGGCATGCAAAGTAGTTAATATTACGAGACACCGAACATTAAATTAAACTATTTGTTATACATCAGCTAGTCACACCGATATGCCAATAAATAGAATGTAAGCTAAGCTATATTCAAGCATAAAAAATAACTAAAAATACTTGTGAAAACAAAATTTTACACCCCAATAAATGCGGCGTGATGAGCTTACATACTCGTATTTATGTAATATTGGGTTATGATCGATGGTCCTAGTTTATCATTTATGTGATATCTCACATAAAACTAATAGATAAAAAAACAAAATAAAATAGATAAACAGTTAATTATTAATAACAAAAACCATGTTCAGCAAGACGACCAGTTACAGTTCGGGAGTTGTAAGCTGAGCTTTGCATTTGTGTGAGTGCGCCTGAGGCCGATTGCCAAAAAGCAGTAGAAACCGGTTTAAACCAAGCAAAAGACGCGTCGCACTCTAGGCCGCCGTCACACCTACACTATCTATGTGCACTCAAACAAATGCAAAGCTCAGCTTAGGCCTCGCGGACTGTACCACAAGCAGCGCCCGCAAAGATCAGCCGTCACTTCTCTTGCCATATTTGAGGGAAGGAGGTAACCCGACACCCGACGCTACCGCAAGCAATGACATCTAAGGAAGTTGACGAAGTTGCTGCCGGTTGCTCAGGCAATAATAATAATATAATCAATTGTCAAGGTCGCTATCTAACCAATTATTTCAATACAACTCATTATTTTAAGCATTTTAGGCTGTGTCGAAAATATATACATAAGTATAGGTGAGTTGGAGGCCTGTACGTAATCGTACAAGCCAATCGTCCGAAATAATGTAAATTACACTGGCGCCGGTCAAAGGTCGCTACATTTTCGTTTAGAGTGCTATTATTAGGTTAGCTCCTGCAATAAATTCAGCGGTAAACAAGTCACACAGCCCATGAATTATAACCGGACGTGGTTGATCGCAGCCAGTTAAAATTTATAGCCCCTTAATAGGTTAAGCTGACCATTAGTAATGAACGCGGGTTATCCAAACTACACTAGAACTATTTAATACACGATAGAAAACAACCACCATATTTGCACGTAACAATAAGTTTTAATTAAGTTTGTTGAAGAGGACCCACGAGTAGTATGAGTCAGCTATGAATAAGACATAATATTTTATATCTACAAACCCGCACTGAGGCTGCATAGTGGATTATAGCCGCAGCCCAGTAAGTCACAGTCCCTCTCATAGAGAGGAGGTCTCTTTCCCAGCATTGGGAACATTATAGGCTGATTATTTAAGATAAGTACCTATAATAAAACGCACCAGCCTTGCTCTTACCTATATCTTGGCGAACACTTTTAATTAATAGAATAAGGGTTAGTTCTAGGTAAGTAGGTAAGAACATTCATTCACGCAAGTGAAATCAGATACAGTCTAATAAGGTTCAATTTCTATTTTTAGTTGAATCATTTCAACAAGTGAACTTGAAGTAAAGTTCTGATTACTTTCTCCAAGGAGCGGCCATCAACATCCCTTTTCTTCATCCATTTACAATAGCGGGACAAATTACGGTACCTAAATAAATGCGAACTTTTCTTTCTGCTTCTTCTACAATAAAAACAGAAATGTAAATTGATGTAAACTTTGATCGTCATCAATATTTTTGAACTTAAGTTAAAGTTACTTTATAAACTTAACAGTTTAATCGAATTACTAGCAGATCTTAGACGTAGTCAAGCGAACATAATATCTATCTACTAAACGATTTTTTTTTCAATAACTCAAAGAATATAATAAAGTATGTTAATCTGTTTGAGCATACCAGATCTTTACTCTTTCAAAAAACTCGATCTTACAAAAACAAAGAGATAGGTATCGTATAAATGTAAGTACTATAAAAAAAACTAAACCTGATCTGTTCGATCGATTCTGTTTTATATAAAGCTTGTAGCTTGTAAATGTATATAATATCATTGCTTGTAAAATTTAATTGAAATTGATTTTCTCAAGATGTTGTGAAGTTTGATCAAAAGGGAATTTGAAATAAACTCCCTAAAATAGATCTTAAAGCTACTAAAACTTACATAAATAGGTAAATACCTACTTCTTTCAATAAACTAATGTAAAGTGGAAAAAAGTGTTTTTTTTTTCAAGAATAAGTAAATGTGCCAATGTATACACACTTATTGCGAAGTCTAAGCACCTTCCTGTATCACTTTTAATTATGTTAGTCTTTTAACGTGGCGACACGAATTTATTGTGTACCAAATACGTGTGTAAAGAAATGTTTTTACAAAACCTGGCTGAAATCAGTTGACATATTTTCGCTGCGAGTTTTTATTCTGAATAGAAAGACTGACACATTATAAATGCTCTTGAGCGTCGCCCTTTTTGTAAATTTATGACAATATTTTAGGCTTTGTACAAGAGAAACTTAAACGTCTTGTTCAGATTAATGTTAGTTGCTGTAAGAAGTTGAAAGAAGGTTTTACTTACGTGGAAGACTGTGGGAGCGTACTTGTTAGATGCCTTTTTCAACACTAGACGTTCTTTACCCAAAGTACGTAATGTCTCAATATTTTTTAACATACATTTTGGGGAACTGAAATTGAAAAATTAGATCCTTGATTACTGAACTATCGTAAAAATCATTATGGCAAAATAACAATTTTTAGATAAAACAAAGTTTGCGTCTTCCTCGTGACCCCGCTTCACTGTGTCTGAGAATAACTTTTGCATTTAAGTTGGGCGCACCACATGAATATGTTCGAAATGTGTAGGTAGAGTAAAAAATATTAACTATTTTTTTAAATATTATGGGATCTCTTATGCCCAAAGTATAAAGATGTAATTGTAACTTCTACGATAATTAAAATTTATGATTCTTCAATTTATTCTGTTTTATTTCTATGTCGTACTTTTTACGAATGTTTAGTGACAACGTCACCCGCAGTATAATTTAGTAACCCGGGGTTAAAGAGAAACTGAATAAAAAGATACTACTATATGATGAAATTGATTTATTTTTAAATATAGTCAGTAATGGGCTTACAGTAGATTTAGGGTCAGGTACGTCAAATGATAACGTTTGACGTAAGTCAAGGCGATAATTTTGGGAAGTAACGCTTTCTTTGATTTTGTTCGCGACGAAGCGTCATCAAAATTAGATATTTTGATTAATTTAGAATCTTTTGTGGCCGCGAATAACGCGTAACCAAGTAGGGCCTTTTGTTTAACTTAGAGTCACCGTATAATTAGTTATAAAGATTAGAATATATATTATTGTGTTTAGGACAAAGGCTTGTTCAACATAAATTAGCTTTGTTTATAATTTAGAGTCATTTGTGGTCACGATTAACGTAGTACCAATGAATAGGGTTTGATAATCACTTAGAGTCCTTTAGTTAACAAGCCTTGTCAATAAGAAGAATAGTAATTGTCTTATAAAACTTAGTGGTATTTTTTGAAGTGAGTAATAAACGTTTTATGACATGTCTTTTATTGACCAATAATGGTTATACTACCTGTGAACCTCTCTTAAGTAGGCAGTATATAGTTATTTAGTGAAACCAGGTACTTGAGTCCTGAATAAACGACTATTTATGCAAGTTCACATGTGGTAAAACTGTTGTTGGATACTACAAATAATGTGGTTTATCAATGAGATCTTCAGAGCCGCTTCACACTCTGAAAACTTATCCAATTTAACCCAAATGCTGCATATCAATAGATTATTAGAATACAGATGAATTGCCGTTTAGAGGGTGGAAATCGGACACATAGCTTTCAGATAGTTTAGCCTGAAAGATAGTTTTTTCGTTAAATCAGTGCCTTTTTTCCCCTTTTTACCTGAATAACTTTTCAGAAATTATAGTTAGAGGCAAAATAGAAATCTTAAAGATTGGGAAATTTTATACCAAAGATAATGATATGCAACATGTCGGGGTTACCTTTAAGATATAGATTTTAAGACATAGAAACACTAAGTATCTAAGACAAATTTAATGATAAAATAAAGTTAAAAACAGGAAGAAATTTCGGGTTCTCTTCAAGGTAAAGTTTCGAGCCACTTAAGTAAGCGTTAAATCTTTGTAACTTCGTAGTCGTCGGCAAGAAAGTTCCTGAAGAAACCTGAAGAGTCCTGAAATAGCTACCTGAACACTTATGAAGATAGTGCTTTCATTTGAAGAAACCCCTAACACATAGTCAAACGAGCCTTCAGTGCTACAGTTCCAGTCTATAGGAATTCCTGAACAATCCAAGTACTTCGAACCTATAGGTGCAGGACGTCAGCGCCACGAGACGGGGAAGCTTACAACTCCCCCTCACCCTTCGCGTCCGTGGATCACGCCCGTCCGGCACATCTGCTGGTCCTGTCGACCCGGATATTTGTGATTTGTGAATTTTGGAAATTCCCTTGAACACTGAAGACTTATTACTGAAACATTATCGTCCAACGCATCTGTTGCAACATAGAAGATTCGTATTCGTTTCGACATTTGAAGATAGAACATTTGTGAGTGAAGTTTTAAACATAGAATTTTTGTTTCTTCAAACATAACGTTTTAGTTTTTGAACTTTAGTGTTTTAAATATTAGTTTTTTAAAGTCAGTGAGTGAAGTTCAACAAATGAACATAAGTGTTTTTTAGTTTTTAAATTCAGTGAGTGAAGTTCAACAAGTGAACATAAGTGTTTAAAGTTTAGACTTAGATTTGTGAACTGAAATCAACATGCCGGTTACAAGATCGAAAGGCAAGGCACCTGTAACAGTGGAAGTGAGCAGAAACCCTGGTGTTTCAGCTATTCGTCATCAACTACCGCCACGTTCGCCGTCCAACACTGAAGGGACCGAACAATCACTTCAGACGCAGCCACCTCTTGCTCCAACAATGAGTCAAGACCTACTTGTACCGGCTCAGTCAAGAGAGACTGAAACAGAACATTCGACTACTTCAGATAAGGAAACCAGCCCAGAAGAAACTTCAGATACAACACTGAAGCCTTCGGCTAGAATCTGCAGCCACTCCGTACCGACGACTACCCGGGGTGACGCCCGTACCGAACATAGGAAGCCGCCGTCGACTACACATAGGTCGACACGGTCGATTAAAAAAATAGCGAGGGCACGCGAAGATTTATTAAAAGTAAAATTAGAGCTTGCCCAAATAGCACTTCAAAGAGCCGAGGAGGAAGACTCTATTGGCGAATATATGGATGATAGAGAATCGAACGACGAGTACGTGCGTTCCTGGCTTGAAGAGGCACCAGAGCCTACACCAGTGTGCGAGGTCAATGCCACTGAGGGGGACAATAGAAATAGATGCTCCAAGCAACCGCCCTCCCCTGTGGACTTCGAAAATATAGTGGATCTCCAAACGCAAATACCCGTACAACAGCAACATCCTATAGTAAACGAAGTGAAGAAAAATATAGTACCGTCAAAACAAATAGAAGATAGCAGGGGAACAGAAATTCTCCGTCCTTTCATAACGGAGTTAACATCCGCTATAGCGTCGCTAGCCGACAAAAAGACAGAACAGCGGATATCGTATAACCCCTTGGCGTCAAAGGTCATTATGACGCTACCAAACTTCAATGGGGCGCATACAGAATGGCTATCGTTTCGTGCCATTTATGAAACAACTCGTGCATACTTCAATGATGTCGAGAACACAGCAAGACTCAGAAGAAGCCTACGTGGGCGAGCACTGGAAACAGTGAGCTCAGAATTAATCGGACATGCAAGACCGGATGAAATAATGAAAGAACTCGAGCTGCAGTTCGGCCGTCCAGACTCAATCGCTCAAGCCGAAACCGAAAAGCTACGTGGACTGCCACGCTGCAGCGAAGCACCCAAAGACATCTGCATGTTCGCGAGTCGAGTCAGAAGCGCAGTAGTCACTTTACACGCTCTGAAGAAAGAACATTATTTGATCAACGCTGAGCTCACACGTACACTAACAGAGAAACTTCCGAACTCTTTGCGTGTACAGTGGTACAGAATTTATACAGAAAAGTACCAATCGATACCAGACCTCACACATTTCAGCAATTTTCTGACTGAACAAGCCCACTTCTGCAGTGCTTTCGCTCCGCCTGAGAATATTAACCCCGTTGAAGCTACAGTGAATAAACGTGTCACACAAAGGACACATACAGCAACAGACAGACCGACCTCAAAATGCCGCGTCTGCGATAAGGAGGGACATTACTCCTCCAATTGTAAAAAGTTTCAAGAAGCATCCAGTGATAAAAAGTGGGAACTCGCAAAGAAACTCAGTTTGTGTTTCCGTTGTCTACGAGTTCGTCGTTTCGGTCATACATGCAAACCGAAAAAGTGTAATGTCAAAGGATGCACAGCCACACATCATCAGCTTCTTCATCACGACAAGAAGCCCAATACCGAGTGTGTAAAAATAACCGAAACTCAAGAAAAGGAATCTCAAGAAACAGTAGCCAGTTCGCGAACAACTTCAAGCCACGCCTATCTCAAAATAGTACCAGTACGAGTCGTCGGACCGGCGGGAGAAACATCTACATACGCCCTTCTCGATGACGGATCAACAGTCTCCTTAATTGATGAAGACCTAGCCAATCAAGTTGGCGCAAAGGGCCGTCTCGACCCTCTGAAGATAGGTGCAATCGGCGATACAACAATCGAAACACCCTGTTCGCGAAGAATAACAGTTACCCTCGTGAGCCAATTGAACAACAAAGTGCCATTCAAAGCGCGCACTATTCCGAAGCTCAACCTCGCACCGCAAAAGGTCAGCGAACAAGACATCGTGAACTGCAAGCATCTAGATGACCTAAAAGAACAGCTGATATACGACACCGGAGCACCAAAAATTCTAATTGGACAAGACAATTGGAATCTCTTATTAGCCAGTGAGATTCGTAGAGGACCGAAAGATCAACCCATTGCATCTCTAACTACATTGGGATGGACTCTACACGGTGCACATACAAGAATCCTGGGTCAACAAGTACATTATGTCAATAAACTTGCAGAAAACGACGAAGAAGACATCGACGAACAGCTCCGTGAATTCTTTGCACTAGAATCATTGATGATCAACCCGCGACGGCCAGACTCCGATCTTGAGAAGAAAGCAGAAAATATTCTAATTCAACACACTCGGCAATTAGAAGATGGCCATATAGAAACAGCCATGCTGTGGAAGAATGAAACAATAGAAATGCCAGATAGTTATGGGACAGCACTAAACAGGCTTGTCTCTACAGAGAAAAAGCTCGACAGAAATCCCGTTCTTCGAGAAAAGTATAGAGAACAGATGGACTCTCTCGTACAAAAAGGATACGCAGAGAAAGCGCCTACAACAAGTACACCGGGTAGGACTTGGTACCTACCACACTTCGACGTGTTCAACCCAATGAAGCCAGAGAAATTTCGCATAGTTCACGACGCTGCCGCCAAATCAAGAGGATTATCACTCAATGACTTCCTCCTAACTGGACCAGATCTCTTACAGTCGCTACCTGGCGTCATGATGAGGTTCCGCCGACACTGCATAGCCATCTCTGGTGATATAGCGGAGATGTTTATGCAGGTGAAGGTGCGAACTGAAGATAGGGACGCACTCCGATACCTATGGAGAGGCGACAGACGAGAAGGCGCACCCGAAGAATATCGCATGACGTCAATTATATTCGGCGCAGCAAGTTCGCCGTGCACAGCTATATTCGCAAAAAACTGGAACGCAAAGAAGTTCATCAATGAACATCCAGAAGCAGTAAAAGCTATCATTCATAATCATTATATGGATGACTACCTCGACAGCTACAAAACAGTGGAAGAAGCTACGCACATCGCAACAACAGTAAAAAATATACATCTAAAGGCGAAATTTCTACTTAGAAAATGGGTATCCAACTACTCTAAAGTTATAGAAAACATAGACCCATCACAGACCCAGACTGAAGTTGTCAATATCGGGAATAATCAGAACACGGAGAAGATACTCGGCCTTATTTGGAGACCAATTGAAGACACATTGGGATTCAACTTGAAACTCGCGCGCCTACCAGACGGCGTATTGGAAAAGGAAATTCCAACTAAGAGAGAAGCACTCAAGATAGTTATGTCATTGTACGACCCGCTCGGACTCGCCTCCCCAGTAACAATCAGAGCCAAACAAATCCTACAGGAGGCCTGGAGGCGAGGAGTCGACTGGGACCAACCGCTGGATAAAGACCTAGCACTACAATGGCAGAGTTGGATACAGCATTTGAGGAATCTCAAAGAAATTAACATACCAAGATGCTACCCGGGATACAGCGAAGCAATAGAAATACAGGTCCATGTATTCACCGATGCGAGTGAGTTGGCGTACGCAACAGCAGTATACTGGCGAGCCACAACTATAGAAGGCAAGCAGCAAGTCAGCCTCGTCATGGCAAAGGCGAAGGTTGCACCGTTGAAGCTGCAATCGATACCGCGCCTCGAACTACAGGCTGCGGTAATGGGAACCCGTGTGGCTACAGCTATAATACATGAACACGACATCAAGCCCGCATCAGTGACATATTGGACAGATAGCAAGACCGTGCTGACATGGATAAGAAGAGGGGCGCGAGTGTACAAATCCTTTGTCGCTCATCGTATAGCCGCCATAGAAGATAACAGCAAGGTCGAAGATTGGCGATGGATTCCCACGAAGATGAACATCGCAGATATTGCTACTCGAGACGTACCACGAAACTTCAACTCACAACACGAGTGGTTCTGTGGTCCAGACTTCCTACATGAAGACCCATCAACATGGCCAATAGAAAAGTCTCCAGTAATACAGGAAACAGGAGAAGAAAGAACTCTCGCTACCTTCGAAGAAGCCGAAACACGAAAGCTTACAGAAGCCATTCCAGATCCAATAAGATTCTCCAAATGGGAAAGACTACTTCGCTCCACAGCAAGTGTCCTACGTTTCTTATCTCTCTGTCAAGAACGTAAACAGAGAACGTTCTACAAACGAACTAAGAAAAACATCGAAAAGGATCCCGATTGGCGAAAACAGAAGAAGGCAGCACCTGTTATCCAGAAAATAGCAACAAAGTCATCGAACACTCAAGTCAAACAAATCATAGAAGCAAAGTTTCTCCAAGAGGCAGAGAAAATACTCATACAAGTCGCACTCTACAACACAGCGGGACAGAACTAACTATCAACGAGATACGACAACACTATTGGGTCGTTAAACTGCGACCAACCACAAAGAAAGTGTTAGCGCGATGTCTACAGTGTCGCATTCGCAAGACACAACCTCCAGTACCAGCAACCGGCGACCATCCGAAAACACGTCTCGCGCATCATCAGAGGCCATTCACATACACCGGACTGGATTATTTTGGCCCACTATCCGTCACCGTCGGTCGCCAGCATCAAAAAAGATACGTAGCTTTGTTTACGTGTCTCACCACCAGAGCAATTCATCTCGAAATCGCCGCAAGTCTCAGCGCCGACTCCGCTATACTAGCGCTACGCCGATTCGCTGCGCGCCGAGGCTGCCCAACAGAAATATATTCCGACAACGGTACCAACATGCACGGTGCTGACAAGGAACTTCGAGACGCCTTCAAAGAGGAAGCCAGTCGTCGAGGCATCGTGTGGCGCTTTATCACACCATCGGCACCATTTATGGGAGGCGCTTGGGAGCGTCTAGTTCGCTGTGTAAAGTCCGCACTGTACACCGTACTTCAAGAAAAACATCCACATGAAGAAGTATTGTCCACACTGTTATGTGAAGCAGAATACACAGTGAATAGCCGACCATTAACTCATGTATCCGTAGACAGCGAAGACGACGAGTCAATTACACCAAATCACTTTCTACTCGGCGGATCGGCTAGATTACCATCACCTGGAGTGTTCACCGAGCAAGACATAGATAGCAAGAAACAATGGCGACGATCACAAATACTCGCCGATATGTTCTGGCGCCGCTGGGTCAGAGAGTACTTGCCCGAACTTCAAAACCGGCGGGAGCCGCATAGCCACGGACTCGGTCTACAGGTCGGCGATCCTGTTCTCATCACCGACGGCCAGCTACCTCGCAACACATGGCCACGAGGCCGAATAGTCGCCGTGTTCCCCGGAGCAGATGGAGAAATTCGAACCGTGGAAGTGCGCACCGCCGGAGGCATCTTGAAACGTCCAGTAAAGAAACTTGTCCCATTACCGAAGTAACTACAGTTGTCGCTCACCGAAACAATGCAGTGCCGCACCGACATCGCTACGAGTCGTCAGTACACTGCACGGCGGGAGAAATGTTCGCGACGAAGCGTCATCAAAATTAGATATTTTGATTAATTTAGAATCTTTTGTGGCCGCGAATAACGCGTAACCAAGTAGGGCCTTTTGTTTAACTTAGAGTCACCGTATAATTAGTTATAAAGATTAGAATATATATTATTGTGTTTAGGACAAAGGCTTGTTCAACATAAATTAGCTTTGTTTATAATTTAGAGTCATTTGTGGTCACGATTAACGTAGTACCAATGAATAGGGTTTGATAATCACTTAGAGTCCTTTAGTTAACAAGCCTTGTCAATAAGAAGAATAGTAATTGTCTTATAAAACTTAGTGGTATTTTTTGAAGTGAGTAATAAACGTTTTATGACATGTCTTTTATTGACCAATAATGGTTATACTACCTGTGAACCTCTCTTAAGTAGGCAGTATATAGTTATTTAGTGAAACCAGGTACTTGAGTCCTGAATAAACGACTATTTATGCAAGTTCACATGTGGTAAAACTGTTGTTGGATACTACAAATAATGTGGTTTATCAATGAGATCTTCAGAGCCGCTTCACACTCTGAAAACTTATCCAATTTAACCCAAATGCTGCATATCAATAGATTATTAGAATACAGATGAATTGCCGTTTAGAGGGTGGAAATCGGACACATAGCTTTCAGATAGTTTAGCCTGAAAGATAGTTTTTTCGTTAAATCAGTGCCTTTTTTCCCCTTTTTACCTGAATAACTTTTCAGAAATTATAGTTAGAGGCAAAATAGAAATCTTAAAGATTGGGAAATTTTATACCAAAGATAATGATATGCAACATGTCGGGGTTACCTTTAAGATATAGATTTTAAGACATAGAAACACTAAGTATCTAAGACAAATTTAATGATAAAATAAAGTTAAAAACAGGAAGAAATTTCGGGTTCTCTTCAAGGTAAAGTTTCAAGCCACTTAAGTAAGCGTTAAATCTTTGTAACTTCGTAGTCGTCGGCAAGAAAGTTCCTGAAGAAACCTGAAGAGTCCTGAAATAGCTACCTGAACACTTATGAAGATAGTGCTTTCATTTGAAGAAACCCCTAACACATAGTCAAACGAGCCTTCAGTGCTACAGTTCCAGTCTATAGGAATTCCTGAACAATCCAAGTACTTCGAACCTATAGGTGCAGGACGTCAGCGCCACGAGACGGGGAAGCTTACAACACCCCCTCACCCTTCGCGTCCGTGGATCACGCCCGTCCGGCACAGATTTGGTTAATAGCGCCATTTTTGACATTTTTGACGGTTGCGTCAAGTGGACGTGAAACAACCGGCCCTTAGCTTCAATATATTAATTCATACCATCATAGTTTCTCGCAGACTCAATAACACTGAATAAGACTATGATTTATTGTTTATTAATGTTCTCATTCAAACTGTTGAATAATGAAAAAAGCTATGAACAAATATTTAATGAAAGAGTAGGAACAAGATGAAAAGTTTAGCTTTGAGTTGAGTTTCATGTGATTAAATTTATCCTCAAACACATTAAAGATTTACTTACCAAATAAAATTGAAATGAAATATTAACACCCTTGGTTTTACCAATTAATAATAAGATAATGCGTACGTTACATATTTATAACAAAAAGGATGTTTTCCTATTTTCCCTACGTAAAATACGCGCATTGACGTGAAGTTGCGGACACTAGCCCGCATTACCTATTACCTTTTCCTATAAAAGACAAAACAGTTTTGTGTTTTCCACAAACAGGATTTTCTGTGTTATGAAAGTGCGGATCATCTTTGCTTCCACAGACAATTGTCTGTCTAATAGACTTACTTGACAGCTGTGAACAACCTTAATTTCCAAAAGTACTACTTGATTAGACTAAAAGTGAAATTAATTTGACACTATGACGAAAACACGACTAAAAGCGAGCGTCGTACGTCGCATGTATAGCATAGCGTGCATAGCATAGCATAGCGTGCAGATAGTGTTCGCTTGGCTACGTCTAAGATCTGCTAGTAATTCTATTTCACTGTTAAGTATGAAAAATAAGTTTAACTTAAGCACAGAAATATTGATAATGATCAAAGTTTTCATTAATTTACATTTCTGTTATTATTTTGGAATGCGTCGCATTATTGTAAATGGATAACGAAAATGGATTTTGATAGCAGGTCCTTAGAGAAAATAAACAGAACTTTGCTTCAAGTTCACTTTTTTTACACACAGTTATGTATGACTTGATTGATTCAACTGAATCAATGACCTGGTAAGGAAGGAGGGGAGGACCTTATTGGACTGTATCTGGTTCCACTTGCGTGAAATTATGTTCTTACCTACATAAACTTATACCTATAGCCCATAATCTATGAATTATATGTGTTCTCCAAGATATAGGTAAGCGCACTGCTGTTAGTGTGTCTGTCTGTCTGTTACCACTTCACGCTTAAACCGCTGAACCGATTTAGATGAAATTTGGTATAGAGATAGTTTTAGTCCCGGGAAAGCGCATAGGATAGTTTTTATCCCGATATTCCTACGGTAACGACAGTTATGCGGGATAAGCCGCGGGGCGCTGTTAGTAGTATAGTATAAGTAACGTAATCAGCCTCTAACGTTCCCACTGCAACGTGAACACAGGTCGCCTCTCTGTGTGAGGGACTGGGCTGTAATCCACCACGCAGGCACAGTGCGGGTTTGTAGATATAGGTACTTACTTATGAAATGCAAATCCAAGTGAAATGCTCTACGGCGCCCTCACCTACCGCCTGACGCAGGTCCTCACCGGACACGGGTGTTTCGGGAGGTTCCTGGACACCATCGGGCGGGAGGAAACGCCCGGGTGTCACCACTGCAAGGATCGCCCAGAGGACACGGTGGAGCATGCGGTGGAGGTCTGCCCTACTTGGGCGGAGCACCGCCGTGTTCTCGTAGAGGTGATCGGCAGCGGCGGCGACCTCTTGCGCCCGGCCCTGGTTCAAGCCATGGTCTGGGGCGAGAGGGAGTGGGAGGCAGTCACCTCCTTCTGCGAAGCAGTCAGGCTAGCAAAGGAGGTGGCGGGACGGCTGAGGGAGAGAGCCTCACGTCCCAGCCGCCGCGGGAGACGCTCCGGGTGTCGGGAGCCGCGTGACGACTCCCGGCCACCGTAGGCGCGGGCCTGCGGGCGAAGAGTAATGGGTAACTCTCCATCCAATCAGGACCAGGCCCGTGCCGGACGGCGCGTTCGTGTTCCATGCGCGCCTCAAAGAGATGTCAGCTTTAAGGAAGGGCCCGTAAGGGCTGAAGCCTGCCGGGGCAGCGGGATTGTCCGAAAGGGTTACCGCTACCCCGGAACACACAGGGCTAAGGAAGGGACACGGGTGGGTCAGTAAGAGTCTGACACTCCCTTCTGCTCCACCCAGAGCGGGAGGGGTCATTTGATGACTACCCATCCTCAAAAAAAAAAAAAAAGAGTGAAATGCTCAGATAGATAAGTGACGCTCTATCATTATCAATTCAGCAAATTGCAGTCTACTGCTGCACCAATCCAAAGATAAAAGGAATTGGATTGTGCCTTATTCATAGCTAGTTAATGACCCATACTACCTAGTGGGTCCTCTTCAACAAACTTAATTAGAACTTATTGTTATGTGCAAACTTGGAAGATGTTTGCGGTCGTGAATTAAATAGTTCTAGTGTAATTTGGGTAACCCGCATTCATTACAAATGGACATGCAGCTTAACCTATTAAGGGGCTATAAATTTTAACTGAATGCGATCAACCACGTCCGGTTATAATTCATAGAGTTGGGCTGTGTGACTTGTTTACCACTGAATTTATTGAAGGACGCAACCAAATAATAACACTCTAAATGAAAATACAGCTACCTTTGACCGGTGCCAGTTTGATTTACATTACTGCGGACGACTGGCTTGTGCGATTACGTAGATCCCTCTAATTCGCTTATAATTATATGTTTTTTCGACAGCCTAAAATGCTGAAACTAGAATTATGAATAAATTTCCTCAGAAGCGCAGGTAAAAAATGTTTTTCAGGCGAGTCTGACGAGATTAAAATTTAAATACACGCGGATAAGGACTCGTGGCAAAATGATAACAGCCGCGAAGGTCGATCGACAGTTAAGGTACGCTTTTCGTTTAGGAAGGTTAAGGAAATCTTTAACTATCGTTGCGAGTGCTTAGGAGCCCAAAAGCCTGACAACCAATCTTACCGAGGGGTATCATGTTACCCAGTAATTGAGTTGTAGAGGTCAGATAGGCAGTCGCTCCATGTAAAATACTGGAATTCAGATGCATCCGGTCAGACTGGAAGCTGACCCCAACATAGCTGTTGGCAAAAGGCTATATAGGCAGATTAACACGCATATGAAGACGCAGGTAACAAGTCTGTATTACAAAACCTCAATCAAGACTCAAACATTACTTAAAACTAATTTAAAGCCATTTGATGATTGATAAGTCTTAAGTGAAGTTCTATAATACGAGATGAATATTTAAGTAACAGGTAGATGCTTGTGCATTGAAGTAGGTAGTTGTCAAGCAAATTTTTGACACAAATGAAGCATTGTAAATTCTTGTAACAAAAAATGAAAACGATAATAATTACGAGTGTTTTACAGAATTACGCGCATCCTTTACCGAAAATATTTCTTTTATAAACCGAACTGATATGCCAACCGAGCTGTCTTCTATGATGTAGATTAATGAGTTAGCGAAAGAGGGATGAAGACACAAATATATATATATATATACAGTCTGTGTAATCTGATCCCGAGATTGAACCAAGCGTCGACATGTTCCGTAGAGCATAAATAAATATTTAAGCACACGGAAACTAAAATGATTTAGATCAGTATTTTCGAATCCAATTAAGTAGGTACATACACTTAGTCAGACCGAACCCGTGAAACATTAACTTAATGACCCACAGTTTCTCTAGTTACACGCGCGAGCTAAATAAAGACTTGAAGGCTTTTGATTACGGTCGTACATCAATGCTACATTGACCACGCAAGATGGATTGTGTGAGTTCTGGGGCTTTGGTTATGCCTCCCGATTATTTTCGACGATATAATCGAAGCTCACAACTGTAGCAAGTTGATGAAAATTATTTATTTGTACACTTAGGTGTAAATAATGTCATGTACCACACATGATGTCTTATAATAAAAAAATATATGTTGTGTCACTATGTGCTAAGGCAGCACATAGTGACACAACATATATTTTTTTAAGGCGCACAAATATTGCTTACACAGTAGGTAATGGGTGTACAGAAAGTAGGTAATTAATAAATTTGAGAAAATGGAATTACGGATTTATATTTCTTCTGAATATTCATTTATAGTGTAATATGCTGTCTGTATCAGGAACCAATGGAGTGTTTTTTTAATCAATGTACCTAGACGAAAAGTGGAGAAATGTTTATAGGATTGGAAACTGTGCGTAAACTCTGTTACCGTCTCATGTTAAGGAGCAACTGGCAAATTCCTCGTTTTACCGTTTACATTCAAATTACAAAGTATACGAAATTCTAACATTGCAAGTATCTGCTCCTTCGTGGGCAAGAGCCTCTTCTATAAAATAGCTAAAACAAACGTTAGCGTCTGTTTAGGTGCAGCGCAGACGGCGCACTTTTTGTGCGATCGAGTCTGCGGCGCACAAAAAGTCTGCATGGCGCGCAAAAATTCGGCCGCGGATTTTTCACAGGCTCAACGCACACGACGCACATCTTCGATCATTCTGTCGGCAGAGCTGTAGGGACGTAGACGCTATGGAAATCGTGCAGAGATCGCGAAGTATTATTTTGATAATAAATCGCGCCATGATAATAGATCGCGTGCGTTACGTCCACCCCTAGCAAATGCAGATTGCCGGCTAAAGTGTCCGCCGTCTGCGTTAGCGCGCGTTGAAGCAAACGTTCCATTTTTTTAACACACTTTTTGTGTGGAGCGGCGCGGCGCGGTCTGCCCGAATTACACGGATTTTTTGTGCGCCAGACTTTTTGCGCGTCGTGTGCGTTACTGCATATAATTGCATAGGTTCTATTTTCACAGGCTAAAAAGCGCGTCACGGATAGTCTGTCGTCTGCGCTGCACCTTAGACGCACCACAACCACACTGCAACGTTAAAAAGGTGCACACACTGTGAACAGACCCAAAATGGTTGAAACACGAATGAGGAGCTGTCGTAAACTCACAATTTACGACAGCTCCTCATTCATGTAATTAACAACGTCTGAGGAGGTTAATTTAATAAAATAGATATATATCTATAGATACATATCTTTATAATGAAAAGTCAACGTAACTCAATGCTCTGGAACTTTCGTGAAGATAGTGTGGAGATTATGTAGTGAAAAGCCAAGCAACAGCTAACAAGATATTTCAAAAATGCACCATATTGTGTTACGAGATAATGGAATTTTCAGCTCCCCCACCAATGAGATATACCTACTTAGCTCCAACGCTTTGCATCTTCTGCTACGAATAGTACCTACTGACTTGGTTTAATAAAAATACAATTAGTTTTGAGAAGTCTAAATAAATGTCTCAATTACCTTGATATTGAATACGCTGTTCTTATAAGTTTTAGTTTTAGTTTGTACTTGTGTGGAACGTTTAAATCAATTACATTAAGTTAAATCAATTACGTTATGTTTTTGTTAATGTCTCAACTAATTAAATGTTACACATTGCGTAAGATCGGTGTAGGTATAGGTAAGTAGGTACCGCTTAACAGTAAGCATTATAAATATCATAATGGTGCTATTATGACTACGCTATGTGCCAATGCTGCGCCTAAATGATAATACTGAATCATCTGAATAAAAGGGTGGTGCAAGAATTGCAACGCGCGAACTGTAACAATGAATTCAGCAAATGATTTCAGACTCCCTGGCGTATAAATAGGTTATCTGTTAAAGTGAAGGCACATGAACATATCCGTCAGAAGTTGGCCGTAACATCCTAACGCTTTGCTGGATTCGTTTTCTCCTCTACCGATCGTTTTTCTCCTGACAGTTTATTTTGTTGATATGTAGGATGTATCTGTCTATGTATTCGTATTTATTCTTGTATTTTATAGTAATTTCCTAGCTATTTATCCCGCGTATTGCACCTGGCATATTTTGTCTCTGCATCACCGGTCGACTGGTGGAAAATGCCTCAGACATTAAGTCCGGCTTTGTACAGATTTTTTTTACTTGTGTATAAAGTTTTGATAATAAATGAAATAAATAGTTCGTCGGTTACCAAAAAAATCTGTTCTTTCAATGAAAAGTGAAATACTTACGCGGTCAAATACTTTTTTAATAACCTACGAAAAAAATTTGAATATGTACTGAATCTATGGTAACAGGCTGCGCGTCGATGTCTGCCACCCTGTATTTTGTAAATATCTAAAAACATTTAAGCGTTTTAGGTTAATTACTTACGAAAGTTAACATTACGTTGGAGATATTCTTAGAATTATCTGTACTTAAATGAAATGGCGTTTAAACGAAGATTATTCTTGTTAGGGGCGTTTCATGTAACATCAACGTATAAAACATGTGTTCTGCATGTTGTGTCTACTAGTTTTGTTTATCGTTTACACCTGAAACAAGGAGTAAAGACTTAATTGTTTCTTACAAAACTTGCCAAAAAGTTGAACAAAATAGTTTAAAATAGGTGAAATACATGTACGTAAGTATGATACAAGTTTTGTTATAAACATCATGTTTTTGATACTAACCGGTATACCTATAGTAAACGTGGGGTTAGAGCCGCAGTTACCGACTTGCAATACAGGGTGCATTTGATATCATGGGCATTATTTTAACCTAAGGTACTACTTATGATACTAATTGCATTAGGGCTACTATTACGCAAATCAAAAATATTATTAATGCAAGTATGGAAAACCTTAAAATGTAGTAAGTCATACAAAGTATCAAATTAGTTGCGCTTCTTGATAGCAAATGCGTAGGTACACTACGCCGTACGCGCGTCATTGGGCGTGAATTCTTTGACCCCGCCCGACTCACGTGACATTCGTAAGTTGCCAATGAATTGATTCATAATAAATTCCAATTTTCCCTTCGTACTTTGCCGGCTTAGGACGGTCAAAACTACGTCAACTAACATACATTAAAAAAAAATCATTTACGTACCTAGCTTGTGGATTGTTTTGAAAAAACCTTCTTTGTCGGTAAAGTGACAGAGGGTAAACGGGTGCTCTTCCACGAGCTTGTGCATGTGCTGGCACGTGAAAAGACGAAAAATCCAACAGGTTCTGAGTGGTTCTGGTGGAATGAGACCCCGTGAAGGAATAGGGTCGTTCGGGTAGCGCCGATGGAACATTTCACGAGTTCATACTAAATTTCTTGTGCGATCGTAAATTACAACCATTTGTGGGTATTGTTGGTTGGTGTACCTAGCCTGCACATTACGCGGTCGAGGCATCGTGTACACAAACACACACACAACACACAACTACTACACTAACACTTAATACACTGCAATCCAAGCACCGTATGACGCGAGCGGCGAGTACGGCGATTACGTCACGGGATCAATAAATCAATTACGCGTCAATGCACCTGCGCAGTCGTTATGACACTGGTTCCGGGTTCGTGACTTCGTGTTGCGGCGGGAAGCATACCCCGCGCGGGGGTGATATTCGTATTTTTGCGAGTGAGGGAGTGGGACGGAGAGAGTTCAGGGAATCCCGCCGGACGGAATGTCTTGTAGCCCATTGTTATTATTACTTGTAAGGAAAAACCCGCGCGCGCGCAGGTGATGTTTGTTTACATTTCGCTTTGCGCTGTACTGCGCTTTAAGATTTTGATATTTCAACAATTATTGGCGTTAACGAAGTATTTTGTTTTAATTACTTTAAGTGTTTATTTGCAATAATAAGCCTTGTGCAATTTGACTTACTACATTTTTAAGGTTTTCCTTACTTGCATTAATAATATTTTTGATTTGCGTATTAATAGCCCTAATGCAATCAGTATCGTGAGTAGTGCCTTAGGTTAAAATAATGCCCATGACTTCGATTCCACCCTGTAGATGGATATTTAAAAGGAAACAAGAGAGCATCACAGTATTGCAAAAAAGAAATACCAACGTCATATCTACGTGTATACGTAGATAGTTATCACCCTTAATCCTTTTAGGTACCTCAGGATAGGTATACTATACCAAGGACCTAAAAGGATTATGGGTGGATGACGATGACTTTTATAAAAATGTTAATGCAAGTACCTGTTTATCATTTCACGGACGAAAGAAGAGGAAACCAATAAAATATATGAAACAAGTTTTATTTTCAGTCCAAAGAAATTGTACCTACGTAACTTTTTTATTACAAATTATTATTTTTACTTCACAGTCCTTACGTATACCTACATGTCACTGTCTAGAGTTCCATGGCTTTCTTGCATTATTTTGTATTATAATTATGCACACAACCTGAAGACCCTTTTAAAACAAGTCCAACGACCCATCAAAATTATTTCAAATGTATAAAAGTTCGAAGTTTCCAACAGTTCACATTAGAGATAAACTTGCAGCCAAATTAATTTTAAGCTATTCCGAAATTTCAGACTAAACATTGTTATGTAACAGTTACCTATTATTTGTTCACTATCTGGTATTTAAACCTGAATTATCTAAAAGGGAACCTTGAGGAATTCGCTCGGAACGACCTCGTTTATCTGAAATGGTTTCGCACTGATGCCTCAGGTCGTGACGTCAAAAGTTACAATAGAGGTGGACACGAATAGAAACAGCATTGAGACAATTTCACTAATATAGAGCTATGAGTTTTTTGCACTATTTTATTAAGTATAATAAGTTCAGAAGAAAGGGAGTTTAAAAATACATACACAAAACTAGCAAAATGTGGGTTTATTTTTTATATTTTGCCAGTTTTACATGTGTGTGTTAAGAAAAATCTTATTAATTCAATGTAAGCAGATTAGGTTGCAGGAAAACGTATTCAAGAATTAAAGAGAAAACTAGAATAATTCAAAAACGTGTCGTTACAGGTTAACTTACTTAATTTAGAGTCATGAAGCCTGAAGGTAGATTATGTTGGCACGTGTCTCATTAAATTCGGGTCAGTTTCCCGAATTAAAAACATTTTTCTTGAAAACTTGAAATATTGTTAAGCATATTTTTCTCCCACGGATAGAATGGGATAATGCTGCCTAAAGATAAACAAGAAGCGGGTAAATACCTACCTCTTTAAGAAAATTTTGGAACAAAACCTACAGACAGGTATTTTATTTAATAATAAAGTTGATGCAAACAGTTACAACGCGTAAGTAATGTTTCCTATTCTTATACTTAGGTACAACTAACACATAATAACACGTAATTTATTTTTTTAGAAAAAAATGGTTGGAGCGGCTAATCTTAAACCAGTAATGCTATTCTGTAAAAATCTCACCGTGAGAACTTAGGTGAAGTGAACGTGAAGTGAGCTGTCATTCGCTATTAAAACTATTGACAGCTCACTTCAAGCTCACTTCACCTATGATTTCACGGTGAGATTATTACAGAATCGATCGGCAGGCAGAAAGTCTTAGTTAATTTGAGACACATACACAAAAATAAGCAAAATAAGCAAAAATAAGCAAAATCAGCCTTAGGTTACCAAATGTAAGCCAAATGTAAACAGTAGATAAGCATTTATACCTCAAAATGATAGACTTAGCAGTATTATAATAAGTTCAATAGCCCAAGTGCCTAGTTTTTTAGTTTCTGTATTGATAATATTACGATATGTAAGTATTTTTAAACGACTTAATCTTTTTTTTTTATTTGCTCTTTTTCCTTTCTGTGGGCAGTGCTATGTTGTTCATTGTTCTGTCCTTATTTTAAATAAAAATTTGTAATATTGTTTGTCTGGTTTATGTACTGCTTGTATTATATTTTATTTCGCTGTAGGTCTTTTGAAGAATTTAATTTGAAAAAACCGGTCAAGTGCGAATCGGCTTTGCGCACCGAGGGTTCCGTATTTGTAGGTATGTAAATAGTTTATCACGGGATTTTTTTTTATAATGTAATTACAAATTTACGGTTTTCGGATTTTCCTTTACTTTTGTTACATGACATTGCTTCTTGCCAAATTTCATGATTCTAGGTCAACGGAATATACCCTGTAGGTTTTGATTCCAGAACATAAACGCCCGCGCCCGTAGGTATCTTTTGATTGCGTCGACTTAGAAGTTTGATTTTTTCATTGCTTTAAGGGATTGTAGCCTTGAGTATTAGATATTAATTTCAACTTGATAACTCAACGCGTTCTTGAGAAAAAGAGTCTTGACCGACGGACATACGGACAACGAATTGATCTTATAAAGGTTCCGTTTTTCCTTTTGAGGTACGGAACCCTAAAAATAAATATTTTTTTATTAAATTGATTCAAAGAGTACTTAGTGTCATAGATATCTAGGTAATCAAACAATTACAACATATTTCTAACACATTATCGTGGCTTAGTTTCATTAGGAAGAACAAACATTCATTTTTGCCAGAGCGGTTAAATTATTCCTATTGACGTTGTTAGAATGCAAAATAGGTACTCGCTTGAACGTGGAGTTGACGACACAGCCCGTCTTACTACTAAGTACCTACGTGATAGTGCCATTTTATCGTTAACGCGTCTGTGATATAACAGTAAAATGTTGCAACTGGCCCTAACTGTGCTGTTAACTCCACTGTGAAAGTAATAAAATATTCTCTTTCAGCTCGCTTTGTGCTAGCGAAAACGTTTTAAACTTGCTGTTTTCTAGTCGTTGCTTTATTCTTTGAAACTATATTGGTCTCAAATTATGTTTTCATTTCTGTGTTTAGTTAGTAACTAAAGTTAGTAGTAGTTAGTGTTTGTGTAATTAAATTAGTAGCGCAGAGATAGTGTGTTATGAACGTATGTATGACAGAAGTAGAGACGTATAGTATAAATGTATAATTCAGTATTGTGGGTCGACCATTGATTCTCTCTAATATCTGCGTTCGTTGACCCCAAAAAATCAACCAATAATTTTAGTTTGTTGTATGTATGATACATACAACAAACTTAGATATTGATATCATCACGTCTGCAAAGTTTTAATAATTTATTTAATTTGAACCTGTATAAATACACTGTGTAAATAAATAAAATATTTTGAACATAAAGTTTAAATTTGCGGTCGCTTGTATTAAAATACCGGTTTCCAAAGGGTTTTCATAAACCGGCACTGTTTTGGCTGTGGATTTTCTGGTTCTGTTTTTATTAGGAACATTATTTCGAAACTCTAAAAAAAGTCAAAGTCAAAGTCAAATCATTTATTTCAAATAGGCACTAAAAAGGCACTTTTGAACGTCAAAATTTAAAATAAAAAAATAGAATTGATTCTAGTCGCCCATTCCAAAATGTAGTTTTCGTGTGGAGAAGAATGGGCAAGAAACTCCACCGTTACTCTTTTAAAATGTTTTACAAGTTTTTGTATACATTCATTATATAATTATATGTGAAGACGATGCACAGCGACAGGCGAGGGACAGGGGTGCGTAGCAGCACGGTTCGGAGAGATCGTAGTAGTGGGAGTGTACTTCTCTCCGAGCCGAACTCTCGCCGAGTTCCAGAACTCTTTAACAGAGTTGAGTGTCGTCGTCGCCGGAAACCATTCCTTCCCCGTGCTAGTGCTCGGGGATTTCAACGCCAAGAATCTGGCCTGGGGTTCCCGTTACACGGACGTGCGGGGAAGGATGGTGGAGGACTGGGCTCTGGAAACAGGCCTGGTCGTCCTAAATCGGGGTTCTGTTCCCACGTGTGTGCGGATGCGGGGCGAGTCCGTGGTGGACATCTCGTTCGCCAGCCCCGCTCTGGCACAGAGTGTTATTGACTGGCGCGTCATGGAGGAGGTGGAGACCTACTCCGATCACCGGTATATCCGGTTCGACGTCTCCGCCCAGACCTCCAGCGCGCCGGTCCAACAGGCCCCGAGTGGTCCGCGGTGGGCGCTGAAGCAGCTGGACCGGGAGCTCCTCCTGGAAGCCTCGATCGTGCAGGCCTGGGTGTCATCACCGGACAGGCCTGCCGATATCGACGATGAGGCGGAGTGGTTCCGGGTGGCCATGTCCGAGATATGCGACGTGGCAGTGCCCCGAGTCCGGCCAGGACGCGCCCGACGTCAGGTGTACTGGTGGTCGCGCGAGGTGGAATCGTTACGCAAGGCGTGCGTCGACGCGCGACACCTGTACACCAGGCACCGCAGGCTCCGCATCCGCCCTCCGGATGCGGAAGCCACGGAGGCGGAGCTGTACGAGGGGTACAGAGCGGCGAAGACCGCCCTCCGCGAGGCTGTCCAGCGGGCCAAGGATATGGCCCGCGAGGAGATGGTGGAGACTCTGGACAGAGATCCATGGGGGCGCCCTTATAAAATGGTGCGGAATAAACTCCGCACCTGGGCCCCCCCGCTGACGCAGAGTCTCCGCCCCCAGCTGGTGGAGGAGGTGGTGAGCGCTCTGTTCCCTTCACGGGCGGAGCACACTCCCCCGCCCATGGCTCCGCCACTTGCGGTGCCTGAAGCGGACCACGCGGACGACGACGACATCCCTGAAGTGACCGGGGTAGATCTGAGAGTGGCGGTAAATAGGCTGAAGGCCAAAAATACCGCCCCAGGACCCGACGGCTTGCCGGGTAAGGCCTGGGTCCTGGCCTCGGGGGCTCTCGGGCCCCGACTAGAGGCGCTCTTAAGCGCATGCATGGTGAGGGGCCAGTTTCCACTCCGCTGGAAGACGGGGAAGCTGGTCCTCATACAGAAGCCAGGGCGCCCTGCGGACTCTCCGTCCGCATTCCGGCCCATCGTGCTGCTCGACGAGGTCGGCAAGCTCTTCGAGAGAGTGATCGCGGGCCGCCTCGTCGGGCACTTGGTGAGGACGGGGCCGGATCTTGCGGACAGCCAGTTCGGCTTCCGCAAGGGGCGCTCCACGGTGGACGCCATCATGCGCGTGAGGGCCCTCACGACGGGGGACGCGGTGTCCCGGGGTGGGGTGGTCGTGGCGGTGTCACTCGACATCGCCAACGCTTTTAACACCCTGCCCTGGAGTTGCATTGGGGAGGCACTCCGGTATCACCGGGTGCCGACCTACCTCCGTCGAGTAGTCGGGGCGTATCTGACGGACAGAGCCATCATCTACCCCGGTCGCAACGGGGAATGGAACCGGCGAGAGATGTCGTGCGGTGTCCCACAGGGATCAGTTCTGGGGCCGCTCCTGTGGGACATCGGTTACGACTGGGTGCTGCGGGCCGATCTCCCTGATGGAGTCAGCGTGGTTTGCTACGTTGACGACACGCTAGTCCTGGCGCAGGGGAGGTCGCATCAGGCGGCGGCCGACGCGATGACACGCGGGGTTGCGATAGTCGTGGAGAGAATCCGGCAGTTGGGTCTCGAGGTGGCATTGCACAAGTCCGAGGCCATGTCTTTTCATGGGCCTCGGAATGGGCCGCCTTCGGGATCCCAACTAACGGTAGGAGGGGTTCACATCGGCGTCGAGACAACGATGAGGTACCTGGGTCTCGTCCTCGACAGCCGGTGGAACTTCGTCGAGCATTTTCGACGTTTGGCTCCCAAATTGGAACGGGCCGGGGCCGCCTTCAAGCGGCTCTTGCCCAACCTGAGGGGGCCAAACGCCTCCTGCCGGAGGCTTTACGCGGGGGTCGTGCGGTCCATGGCCCTATATGGGGCCCCGGTGTGGGCGCGTTCACTGCGGCGTCGTGCCGCCCACTACCTGAACGCGCCCCAGAAGGTGGTAGCATAGTCATTGGATGATTTCCCATCGACAAAAAAAAAAAAAAAAAAAAAAAAGACGATGCACCTAAAATAAAATTTAGTCTACCAAAAATGGTAAAAGAATTAAAAATATAACAGACTGGTAAATCAATTATGTGATAGATACAAAAGTTCATGCTATCCGCTGTTAAGCAAAATAATACTATGACATAAAAAGTTCTGCTAATAAAGGGTAGACCCGTTTCATTCACCATATGATGTTGTCTTAATTGCATAAAAAATCCGATGAAACCACGGCGCGACAGCATGAAGATATTTATTCATAAAAAAATACCTAATACTACTTAATTCTCGATACTAGCAGTAGGTAGGTATTAAGCCAACTAGAAATTAAATAAGAAAGTTAGCAGCGTTTGTCAGGACTGTTGGTCTAGTGGTTAGTGACCCTGACTGCTATGCCGGAGGTCGTGGGTTCGATTCCCACCCAGGACAAATGTTTGTGTAATGAGCACGATCATTTGTTCTGTGTCTGGGTGTAATTTATCTATAATATTTATGTATTTAGAAATATATAAGTATGTTTATCAGTTGTCTAGTACCCATAACACAAGTTCTGCTTAGCTTGGGACTAGATGGCGTTGTGTGATAGTTGTGGAATATTATTATTATTATTATTATTGTTATTCACATGACTTGCTCAAACTATTTTTTATTTTTGTGCGCTATATACGCACTTTGACCTAGAGTTGCGGACACCAGCCTTTTATATTAAAGCCAACCACATCACACAAAACTATTTATTTCTTTATATCTATACTAATATTATAAAGAGGAAAGATTTGTATGTATGTTTGTAACGAATTGGCTCAAAAAGTAATGTACCGATTTTAATAATTCTTTCACCATTTGAATGCTACATTATCACTTATTATTATAGGTTTTTTTTTCTTTTTTTTCCACCCGTGCGAAGCCGGGACGGACCGCTAGTGTAGGTAATAAAATTAAACACTTTATTTAAAGTCTGTAAAAGATTGAGTAACGTTTCCGCATAATTGTAGTTAGTATGTTACATGTATCTTGTGACTAAAGTACCCTTAGGGACTGCAGTCACTTAGTATTTGAATATAGTGCGCGTGAATATGAATATGTAATCCTCATGTAATCTAATAAGATGCTGCATAATTAGGTTGCAAGTGCTTTTTGCATTTTTTGCAGGGGCCCGTGGCTAAATAATAACAGCCGCACAGGTCGATCGATCAGGTTAAGCTACGCTTGCTGCGGTTGGTCTGTGGATGGGTGACCATCTTTAAATACCGAGATCCCTCCGTGCCTCGGAAAGCACCCGGAAAGGTCCCGGCTGTCATTCGTGGATTTTTGACAGTCGTTACGGGTAGTCAGATACCCGAAAGTCTGACAACTAGTCTTACCAAGGGGTATCGTATTACCCAGTAAGTGGGTTGTGGAGGTCAGATAGGCGGTCGCTCCATGTAAAACACTGGTATTCAGGTGCATCCAGTTAGACTGGAAGCCGACCACAACATAGTTGGGAAAAGGCTAGGCAGATGATGATGATGATGATGAAGTGCTTTTTACGTGGTGTATTTTGTTACGTAAATAAAATTATTGTTTTATGGATAATGGGAACTTACATAGATAGTTAGGACAGGCAGCGTGTAGGCACTTTTTGAGAGTTATGCTTAGGTACGTAATTGTTTCATTCTTCTTCATGTTTCATTCCTAAGATTTTTTTTTTCAAGGCTTTTAAAATAATCGATTCATAATTTTAATGTAGGGCCAACTGAAAGGCAATTTCCTGAGAACAGTAATCGGTGCAGTTACTTACACAATAAAAAATAACTACGAAATTGGATTTCAATATAGATAAGTAAAAGGCTGTAACAACGGGAGCGTATCCGGCGTCGTAAATTTGATAGATTTGCTCCTGGCAAAAGGGATAAACGTAAGACATTCGTCGAATAGAACCGCGTAGGTTTCCAGGAATTCGATGAAAATGCGTGTGAGGAGTCCTAATATCTCATTTCAATTCTTGACAAAATTATCCGACGGTTACATAGGAGGAGATAAGTAACTTGGTTATAAGTAAGCTTAGACAAAAAAGGTTAAAAAAAAACTTGGTAAGCCTCGAAAACAGATTCTTGGGAATTTATTAAAATGATTAAGTATGCTTGTAGACTTCTGCAATAGGTATATGTAAAGCTCATAAGCGTTTCAAATCTCAAGAGCGCTAGAGTAACTAAACTTTATCAATTTTAGAAATATTAAACTAACTGAACCATTAGTCTGTTGTTAATTTAATAACTTTTCAGTCATTTGGAAGTAACTTTTTAATTATGAGTTTTTCATATTTTTTTTCAGTTAAACATAATTAGAAGAGAAAGAAAAACTTTCAGTACAAGATGTCATAAAACTAATCACGAAATTTGGGCCTAAACACTGGCAAAATATGGTTGCAATAGATACACCTCGGGCGTGATTTCATGTTATCTATGTAATATTACCTTTATTTAATAAATAAACTGACACCTTCTTCCCATGTTAGGTAAAAAACTACAGAACGCGAGCTGCCATGATCATACATACTTCTATAGCTTCGTTTATGTTCATCTGCAGGGTAACTGCGTAACACACTATTAGTAGCAATGGGTTTAATTTTGACAATTCAACAATATTCATTGCGTTATTTACGTTGTTGAGCAGACAAATTGTTCGAACATATGGAGCAATGGATTAGAAATAGGCTTCAAAATGATTCAAATTGAGAGTCTGTTACGCAATTTGCTGGTCTTACAGGCACGCCGGTTGCGAGTACTTCACGTCTGACCTTTCTGAAGGACATCACCAATAAGGTCACTATAATAATGTCCTTCTAGGACATTCCCTCGCGGTGTTACCACTTACATCTGCCTTGTAAATATACCTTTTGTTAGTCGCCTTTCATTCATCCTCCCGACATGAAGATCATCATCATCTCATGAGAGATCGCAGAAAGCGATATGGCGGCCCATTTTATATTTTGTAGTGTTTGTTGTATCTTTTACATGTTGTATTTTTGTGGTGTACAATAAAGTATATATAAATAAATAATAAATGAAGGAGTAATGGGGCTATGGAGAAATGTCTTGGCGATGCGTGACCGTGCGTGATCCATCGCCGCCCGTTCGATGTCCACCGCGCACAGAATAGATTGAAAGCAACACATGAAGTGATTTTTTGCTGAATGACGTTCCGGTGTGAGTATAAATAAATAAATAATAATATGACCAAACCATCTCGGCATACTCTTTCCAATTTATGTCACTACTTCTTTTTTAAACCACAACTTTGCCTTATCCCGTTATTCCTCAGTCTCTTTATGTATTAGCTAGATTATTTAATTAAAATATAAATTAGCTGGAGCTTAGTAAATAGGCCGACGAATAAAGAGCGTCCCTTCAGCCTGAACATTGATGTAATGGATCTCGTTTCAGTATATATACTGCTGATTAATATCGATAAGGTGTTCCATAAAGCTACCTTCTACGACCCTTACGAAGCAAAAGGGGTATGTATATACCCCTTTTGCTTCGTTCACGTTCATACATGGTGTGGTATAATTATTATAAAGACACAATAAAGACCTATTAGATAGATAGGTATGTTTATGTAAACACAGACACACACACAGTTTTGTTAAAAAAATTAACAAAACTAAGTCTATTTAATGTAGTCCTAAATAAAGAATTAAGAACGAAATACTATAACGACATACTACAATATACAGTTTTCCCTGAAGAATTAAGAAAATATAAACGCATGAATACTTCGCAACGAATCTTTGGAACAATGGACAATAGTCCATTTAGATTTTAGTAAATGTTTACTAAAATCTAAATGGACTATTGTCCATTGTTCCAAAGATTCGTTTAAGATGATACAATAAATTTGGGCACAACCCGCACAACAAAAACCTTTAACCGGTGAAGGGCGGACGTTTGGGAGACTGTCATGTAATTTTGACGTTCGAAAAGTGCTGATTTCCAGCCTAATTTGAATAAATGACTTTTGATTTGCCTTTAACGTTTTTCCTGCGAAACAGCAGTGCTGCGGTGCTATTCTGTGAAAATCTCACCGTTAGGTGAAGTGAGTGTGGATTGAGCTGTCAATAGTGTCAATTCCTAGAAAAAACAAACTCACTTCACCTAAGTTTTTACAGAATCGACCGGCTATTCTGTAAAACTCTCACCGTGACAGCTAAGGTGAAGTCAGCTGCCATTCCACCTGATGTTATGGATTTTCCCTATTGATAGCTCACTTCACGCTCACTTTACCTAAGTTATCACCGTGAGATTTTTACAGAATCAATCGGCTGGCGAATGACCGAATAAAAGTAACTTTGAATCATGAACAAAATGGAGCAAAGTTTTGCATCAGGCAGATGATTTTAGAGCTCGTTTTTCCCGGATTCCCATAGGCCTTCAAAGTGAGGAGTGTATGCTGGTGAGAAGCGGAATCAACGCCTTCGAGAGATGCCGAGTCAATAATAAAGTCATTTGGACTTAAGAAACGAATTTATTTCTTTTACTGCTTCAACAAAATTTCTACCATTGTCGCAATGGATTTTTGGTTTACCCCTGCGGGCTATACATTTTTTTTAGTGTCAGTATGAATGCATCTATTGTCAAGTCACTTAACTCTAAATGAAAGCATTTGTACCGAAAGCAAACAAAAATACATAGACAGCTTTTGTTTATTTTACAGCCTCGGCCCTTGCGGTCCGTAATAAGAAATGGAGCGGCAAAGTCGGTGCCTATCGTGGAGACAGGAAAGTCGGCTCCAACGCAATCTGCAGGTTAAGTTTCTCATAATATTATCCATAGTACGAGCATTGAAATGACGACAGATAACGACTGAATGAAGATTTGAATTTTTGACAGTTTTTGTATGAAAAAACTGTCAAAAATTCAAAATTATTACTCGGATAAAGTTATCTGGCGTTAGAAAAATCAGTCCTTATTAATATAACACTGATATGTATTATTAGACCAGAGCATTTCTAAATGAGTTCCGTAGTTGGGATGATTTATCCCAAGAAAAAACTTAGCTCGTTTTTTCAAAGTTCCAAGTGTCCTTAGATCAATTAAATTCATCTTGAAGATGACCGAACAGAACATAACATAATAGTTGCTAAGCAACGACATATTATCTAAACTCTACCTATACTTACAACATAGTGCATTATGCATTAAAACCTTCACGGTTTAACAATATTTGATATTAATTTCAATCTCTACGCGTTTCTGAGAAAATGGGTCATGACAGACAGACGTGACAACGAAGTGATCTGATCTGAGGAGTAACCTCGCTCTATAAGCAACAAATTATACATGAGACCGAATAAAGTGTTGACGTGATTGGTCAGCAGGCAACGTCGACTTCTTGCGATCCGTATTTGTAGCATTAATATAAAGTATCAATTTACGTAACAAAAAGGACGATTTATGGTCTTTCTAATTGTATGTGTTTTTATTTTATTTTATTTGTGGTTGTGTGTTTTTGTTGTGTGTCTATGATCCTATGTTGGTCGAAATAAACGATTTATATATACAGGGTGGAATCGAAGTCATGGGCATTATTTTAACCTAAGGCACTACTCACGATACTGATTGCATTAGGGCTATTAATACGCAAATCAAAAATATTATTAATGCAAGTAAGGAAAACCTTAAAAATGTAGTAAGTCAAATTGCACAAGGCTTATTATTGCAAATAAACACTTAAAGTAATTAAAACAAAATACTTCGTTAACGCCAATAATTATTGTTGAAATATCAAAATCTTAAAGCGCAGTACAGCGCAAAGCGAAATGTAAACAAACATCACCTGCGCGCGCGCGGGTTTTTCCTTACAAGTAATAATAACAATGGGCTACAAGACATTCCGTCCGGCGGGATTCCCTGAACTCTCTCCGTCCCACTCCCTCACTCGCAAAAATACGAATATCACCCCCGCGCGGGGTATGCTTCCCGCCGCAACACGAAGTCACGAACCCGGAACCAGTGTCATAACGACTGCGCAGGTGCATTGACGCGTAATTGATTTATTGATCCCGTGACGTAATCGCCGTACTCGCCGCTCGCGGCATACGGTGCTTGGATTGCAGTGTATTAAGTGTTAGTGTAGTAGTTGTGTGTTGTGTGTGTGTTTGTGTACACGATGCCTCGACCGCGTAATGTGCAGGCTAGGTACACCAACCAACAATACCCACAAATGGTTGTAATTTACGATCGCGCAAGAAATTTAGTATGAACTCGTGAAATGTTCCATCGGCGCTACCCGAACGACCCTATTCCTTCACGGGGTCTCATTCCACCAGAACCACTCAGAACCTGTTGGATTTTTCGTCTTTTCACGTGCCAGCACATGCACAAGCTCGTGGAAGAGCACCCGTTTACCCTCTGTCACTTTACCGACAAATAAGGTTTTTTCAAAACAATCCACAAGCTAGGTACGTAAATGTTTTTTTTTAATGTATGTTAGTTGACGTAGTTTTGACCGTCCTAAGCCGGCAAAGTACGAAGGGAAAATTGGAATTTATTATGAATCAATTCATTGGCAACTTACGAATGTCACGTGAGTCGGGCGGGGTCAAAGAATTCACGCCCAATGACGCGCGTACGGCGTAGTGTACCTACGCATTTGCTATCGAGAAGCGCAACTAATTTGATACTTTGTATGACTTACTACATTTTAAGGTTTTCCATACTTGCATTAATAATATTTTTGATTTGCGTAATAGTAGCCCTAATGCAATTAGTATCATAAGTAGTACCTTAGGTTAAAATAATGCCCATGATATCAAATGCATCCTGTATATAGAGACCTGAGACATCGTTACCACAAAACAGAAAGTCGTTACTTTGTAAGAATGTCGGAACTGCTGCTAATTAAAGTGTGTATTTTTATAACCAAGCTTTCCTTCCTAACATTTCAAGACAAAGCATGGCACAATGTTTTAATTACCATAATTCCCTGGTATGTCTTTAATGAGCGAACTTCTGTTGTCATAAAATCGTACAAAAGCAATAAAAATAATTACATTTTGGCCTTCATTCTAAGAACCTTCAACACTGTCTCATTTTCATTCACCCAGTACGAGGGTTGCTAACCTTGATGTTAAAAAAGTCACCGAATACATAACCTCCTCCTTTCTTTGAAATCGGTTTTAATTCAGTATAAATACTTTATTTTCCCCTTAAATACTGTTAAATAATATACTGGTTTTCATTACCACTGAATGGTTGTTAAAAACAGTATGTCTGATAGTGGACATTTTGGAAGTTTAATAATGAAAACCTCAGTTTCTTCAAAAAACAGTTTACTCCTTGATTTTGGAAAATAGTTACAAAGAATTATCGATTTTTAGATCTTGACGCAGCGATGTACCAACAAAAAGTGAAAAAGTCAAAGTGTGCGGGTGTAAGTAAAAACTTACGAAACGACTTAAAGCAACACTTGAATCTGCGACTTGGTGGTATTATAAAACCGTCAGGCGATGGCGCAGACATCTTCCCCCCCGTTGAAAGACTCCTTTCAACTTCTTCAGTCATCATCCGGTGAAGAGGTAGGCAAGGGGCAAATCCGAGTGAGAGGCCTCCTGAAGCAGCCTCTGGTAGGTTTCACGTCTGCGACTCGTGAGACGCCGTCGGTCCCAGGGAACAGGCGGCTGACTCGTCCCATTCGCCAGCCGAGTGGTGGGACGTTATCCTCTTGGAGAAGAACTAAATCTCCAACTTGCAGGGATGCTGATTTTGTACGCCATTTTGGAGCGCTGCTGTAGTTCTGCTACATATTCCTTTTGCCAGCGCTGCCAAAATGTTGATGTATTTGTTCAAGCTTCATGTAACGTTGAAGGTTGTTCTGGTTCTCGTGCTCAAGCGATGGACCAGGCAATGCATTTAGGGCACGCCCTATCAGAAAGTGACCGGGAGTTAGGAAATGGTAATCGTTAGGGGAAGGGGATAGTGGGCATAAAGGTCGACTATTGAGCACAGCTTCCACTTGTGTGAAAAGAGTACATATTTCCTCAAACGTTAAATGATTGTTCCCCATAACACACTTTAAATGGTATTTCGCGGATTTAACGCCGGCTTCCCAGATGCCGCCGAAATGTGGAGCATACGTGGGAGAGAACGTAAACTTTATGCCTTCATTGGTAGCAAAATTAACTACAGGTTCATGATTAGTTTTAAGAAAATTGCCTATCTCTTTAGCTGCTGCAACAAAGTTGCGGCCATTATCACAAAATATCTCCGCTGGCTTGCCTCGTCGCGATATGAACCTGCGTAACGTCATAATGAACGCGTCCTTAGACAAATCACTGACGGCTTCCAGGTGCACACATTTATACCGGAAACATACAAACAAACATAAATAGGTTTTGGTTAATCGTGCACCTCGACCCTTTCTATTTAGTGTGAGGAACGGACCAGCGAAGTCAACGCCAACAGCACGAAAAGGAAAATCAGGTGTGATGCGCTGTGCAGGTAAATTTCCCATCATGGGAGTTAATGTTTTACCCTGTATACGTCTACATCTGACACAGGCATGTACTGTGCGGCGGGCCAAGTGCCTACCGTTTATAGTCCACACAGTCTCTCTTGCACAGGCTAGCAATAGCTGAGGCCCAGCATGCATGTTGTGTAAGTGTTCATATATAAAATATAACTTGGTGAGCGGATGAGAGGCGTGTAAAAGTATGGGATGTTTTTGAGTATAGTTGTAATTAGATAATTCAATTCCACCACCGACTCTCATTACCTTGTCATCGTCCAAAAAGGGTAAAAGTGATAAAAGTGTTGACTTGCTACTTAATGTTTTATTTTTTAACAAAGCATTGTACTCTGCAGCAAATGAAGCTTGCTGAGCAATTTTACATAAACCAATAAAAGATGATTCTAATTCACTAACTGTAAATTTACCAGATAATTTATCTTTAGGACCTTTATGTCTTGTGTTATGTATAAATCTATTGACATAAGCAAATATGCGTCTCAATTTCAAAAATGATGAAAACTTATCTATTTTTAGAATTCCTGTTTCAGGTTCCTGAACAACAGTGGAAGTAGATTTTATCTCAGGTACCTAAGTCTGTTTCATTTATTAATTTATTCAAATAGGGCCAATCAGATTCAGGCTTTGTTAGAAAGTTTGGACCTGACCACCACAAATTAAAATTGATGATTTGATCTGGACTTACGCCCCTTGAGATCAGATCAGCCGGATTCTGATCGGTCGGCACATAGTGCCACGACGAACTATCGGTAAGTTCATTAATTTCGGCTACTCTATTAGCAACAAACGTTTTTAACTTTGCAGAATTGCCATTCAACCAACTGAGGACAACGCTAAAATCGCACCAGTAAATGATGCGATTGATCTCACTTCGCAGAGAACTGATAACTGCCTTGCACAATTTTGCAGCTAACAGAGCAGCGCAAAGTTCCAGACGCGGTATTGTGGTCGGCTTCAACGGAGCCACCTTAGACTTAGCACACAGTAAATTTACCTTTACATCACCAGCTAAGTTGTGTGACCGTAGGTACACACATGTACCGTAAGCGACTTGGGAAGCATCACTGAAAGTATGTATTTCTATATAACCAGGAGCTTCGCATAGCGTTAAACGCGGGATCTGTAGATCTGATAAAAAATGTAAATTCTTAATGAACTTGTTCCAGGATTTCAGAATTTCGGAGCTAACTGGCTCATCCCAGTCTTTTTTATTGAGCCATAAAGACTGAAGTATCATTTTAGGTATAATCACACATGGACTGAGAATTCCAAGAGGATCAAAAATCTTGAATGATGCAGACAGTATCGATCGCTTGGTAACCACATCATTTTTATCGGGAATCTCAATTGATATTTGAAGAGTATCGGTTTTGGGGTTCCAATTCAATCCCAACGTATTAGTAGATTCGCTTAAACTAACTTTATCATTTTGATCAATGACTGATGATGATAAAATGCTTGGTAAATTCGATCTGAATTTACGTAGTTTAAACCCACCAGATCTTAGAATGTCCGACACCTTGCGTTGAATGTCTAGTAACTCGGACTCATTGTTGGATCCGGTGACTAAATCATCGACATAATGGTCGTGTTTAATAATATTTGCTATAAGCTCGTCATCGCAATCCTCTGCCAATACTGACAAACACTTGGTGCTCAAATATGTAGCACTTGCGAGACCATAAGTTACGGTTTTAAGACGTAAAGTTTTGATAGGATAGGACTCGTCACTTCTCCAAAGTATTAATTGTAAATTACGATCCTTTTCATCTAATCTAACCATCCTAAAGAATTTTTCAATATCAGCTGTCAAAATATATTTATACTGGCGAGCCCGAATCAAAATAGAAAAGATTGAATCTTGAACATTGGGGCCTACCAACTGTAGGTCGTTCAGAGAGAAACCTGAGGAAGTTCGTGCCGATCCATCAAAGACAACACGAGTCTTAGTCGTTTCACTATTTTGTTTAAACACTGCATGATGGCAAAGATGGAACGGGATTAATAGTCGGACATTCCTCTAAGTGACCTAGCTCAAAATATTCTTGAATAAAATTTGAATATTGTAACTTTAATTCTGGATTCTTACGGAAACGTTTTTCTAAACACAACAATCGTTTCTTAGCCATTGCGTAAGAATCTCCTAAACAATCTGGAGTATCAATTAGGGGCAGCCTAACACAAAATCTACCCGATTCTAAACGATAAGTATTACGATAAAAATGGTCTTCACATGCTTGCTCACTTTTGCTAAAATATTGCTTATCTGGAACTTGCTCCAGTTCCCAAAACTTTGTCAACTGAGAATTAATATTGGAATTATTGCATTCGTCACTATCACTAATTGAAACATGACACGGAATATTTTTAGGTGACGAACGATTCCTTAAACTTGGAGAAATAGGGCCGGCAATGAGCCAACCTAGCTTTGAGCTACGTAGCTTGGGCATGTTATGACCTAATGCTAGCTGATCACATCCTAATAGGTCCCAAAATAGGTCCGCACCTATCAAGACGTCTATAGCCGAAGGCTGATTAAAATTAGGATCAGCTAGCTGTATGTTTCTTGGAATATTCAAATTGCTAATATCTATAGATTGTTTAGGAATAGCACTTGTTAATTGGTTCAATACATAAAATGACTGTACGACACTATAGTCACTGTTAAACGAGTTTAATCGGGCAATGCAACTTTTGTTTACATGTTCTGCTAAGTTGTTGCCTATACCAATAACATTTATAAGTGTTTATAGCACAAACCTGTAATGATAACTTGTTCATGAGTGACTGGCTAATGAATGAGGATTGACTTCCACAGTCTAATAAAGCACGCACTTGAAATTGTTTGTTTGTTTGAGGATTAATGACATTAACCATGGCTGTTGATAAAAGAATTTGATTTTCTATTATGTTATTACTAATTGAATTATTGACTGATATTTCAGTTGAACCGCGATCTGTGTTAGTATTATTGCTGCTGACTGTGCTAGCGTTACTTGTACTCGTATTGTTAGAACTAGGTAAGTGCAAGAGTGAGTTGTGTCTACGCTTGCACTCACGACAGGGGCCCAACTTGCAATCACGTGCACGATGCCCAGTTCGTAAACAATTGGAACATAAGTGCAACTTAAATACTTCATCTCGTCGTTCTTGAACACTCTTTGCTTGAAAAGTAGGGCAGTCGTATATCCAGTGGTCACCTTTACAGATAAGGCACTGTTTAGCGACAGAGCCGGTGTTCTGAACTAGAGATGAAAAAGATTTAGTACTACGAGAATTATTATTGTTATTTTGGCGTGATTGTGTTGCCTTGGGTATATCAGAGTTGTTTTGATACATAGTTTCTAACACATCAGCGCGATCAGTTAGGAACTTATTGAAATCCTTTAGAGCGGGGAGATCGGACAAACTATTACGATATTCTTCCCACTTCATGGCGGTACGACTATCCAATTTTGGTATAAGAATTTTAATAATCATCATATCAAATAATTCATCTTGTTTAGCTAAGCTTGATAATGCTCGCAAGTTTTTTGTTACGTGGTCAACTAGAAACCTCAGTGATTTGTCCGATTCACGTTTGTGTTGTTGCTGTGCTGATTCAAAATATAACAATGAATTGAGGTGTTGATTTATAAGTTGGCGCTTGTTATCGTAACGATCGCACAAGAGCTGCCATGCAGTTTCATAGTTAGTTTCACAAATTTCTAAATTGGAAATAATTCGCGCGGCTTCATTTTCGAGATACGATACTAAATAATGGAACTTATGAATAGGCTTGATACGCTCATTATTATGAATGAGCGACAAATAGGTGTCTCGAAACTCAAGCCAGCGGAAATAAGCGCCATCGAACCTTGCAATTTGTATTTGTGGCAATTTAAAATCCACATGATGACATTGAGATGACTGATCGTGATGACATTGTGATGAATTGTGCAAATCAGATTCGTGAGAAGTGTTCTTATACTTATCAAGTTGCTCTTCAGCAATTGCAAGATGTGAAGTAAAGATCTGCTCAATTTCATCACGTTCGTCGATCTCAGAGTCCATATTGTCGCAATTTATTACCTCAATCTGAACCTGTAGTTCATCGAAATTGCTAGACATAGCTCGTATTTTACCAACATTGATTTCTAACTCTTTAGCTTGGGTTTTTGTTAATTTTGAAGAGCATACTACATCTAAATATTTTTTAAATTTCGTTAAACGACCTTTGACCGAGCTACGCTTAGCAGATAGTTCCTTCAATTGTTTTGCATTACTGTCTTTATCATCGCTTAAAGACATCTTGTACATTAATAATGAATGGTAGCAACAACAAACGATAAACTAGCACTGAGAATTTTAGAAAAATGGTAATATTTGAGTAATCTAAACAGTAACACACTATTGTCAAATGAAGGAATAAAGTTATATGTTTGAAATCTTATCTGATACTCCTTTGGCGGCACCTGGGGCCAGAACGCAGCCACGCGGCAGCAAGCCCGTCAATAGCGCTGCGATAGCGCAGCGGCGCGGCGTGGCGGCGGCTCGGCGCGGCGAGGCGTCGACGTCACCCGAACGCGGCTAGCGGTAACCGGCAGCGTCAGGCGGCGGCGCTCTGAAATAGTCGGCCGAAAGTATTTGAAATAATGTGAACTAGAATAATGACTTGACAATTTTACAAATGGTAGGTAGGTAGTTGACACTGAACAATGGATTTTAATTTTACTATTTTAGTATATTTACTAGTTATTTACTTGAAATAAGCTTTATAATAGCTAGATACTTCGTTAAACTAATGAAATACACAAGTAGAATGTACCAAACAGCGACCCCTAGGAAAATAGATTAAGGTATTAGGGTAACCAATAGGAAAGGCACTTAACTGATAGGCGAGACTGCTGCTTCTGGCTGCACTGGTCCTCGCTGGTGGCTGTGGCACTAATAGGTACATGAGCTGCTCGCAGATGTTGACCGAATCCTCGAACTGGCGTGGCAGGCTGACGGTGAACCTCGACGTCGTAGAAGCTAAGGCTGGGCGCGGCGCCTTATGCTGACCGACCTGGCTGGCTTAGTTGTCTTCTATTATAGTGTTCTTGCGTCTGTAGTCCTCCACGATGAATCTTTTATAGATTTCTTCTTATGAGAATTCTTTGTCTTCGTAGGTACTTGATCGATTTTTGCAAAATCTGTCCTGTCACGGTCGCCAATTTAATGTCTGATAGTGGACATTTTGGAAGTTTAATAATGAAAACCTCAGTTTCTTCAAAAAACAGTTTACTCCTTGATTTTGGAAAATAGTTACAAAGAATTATCGATTTTTAGATCTTGACGCAGCGATGTACCAACAAAAAGTGAAAAAGTCAAAGTGTGCGGGTGTAAGTAAAAACTTACGAAACGACTTAAAGCAACACTTGAATCTGAGACTTGGTGGTATTATAAAACCGTCAGGCGATGGCGCAGACACAGTATTTTGAAACTTTATTTATAGTGGATATAAAAAATGTATATATGCAGTCTAATGCAGTTGGTGGCAGTTATTTTCATCATCACTAGACTGCTTGAAAAGTAAACTTGTTTTGAACTTTTTAGCTGAACTTTTTTAACTTCTAGTGCGTTATATTTTTGGAATCGTCTTCTCAAGTATAGGTAAAAACGGAACCCTTTTAACGAATCACTTCGTTGTCACTTCTGTCTGTCATGACCCATTTTCTCAGAAATGAGTAGATATTGAAATAAATATCAAATAATTATGTAGGTCTACGGTCCCTTGGCACTTTGAAAAAACGAGCTAAGTTTTTTCTTGGGATAAATTCAACCCTACTACGGAACCGTTCATTGTGCGTGGTTATTCGGTTTTTTTTTAAGACATTACTTACTGAATTTCTTTAATTCACTATTTTGATTTTATAAAACAAAGCCTACCACAACATACAATACAACAATACCACAACATACAACGTTCGCGCGACCTAGACGAGTCGGTGGGTAAATAATGTTCGTATTCCACTGTTTCGTAAAAAATAGTTGGCATCCCTACCTTACATAGGACAACTATTATTCAACATCCAAATTCAGCTAAAGGCCTACCCACCTATATTTTTATACAAATATCATTTGATTCCTTACATCCGATAAGAATATAAGACCGATATACCAATTCTGAGCTCGTTCTTACGTCAACCCAGACGTAAACCCTAAATATAAACCTGCAGCTTATAATTTGTAATAATCTCGTCGGCTCCAAAATGTCGGTCACATTAGGAGTGGCGATTATGCTTGCATGCTGCGTCATCGTGTCATTCATGATAATTTAATATCTAAAGCCTCATACTACAGGCCAATTGGCAAAGGCCTCCTCCAACAATTTCCACTGCTGCCTGTCTGGAGCAACCCTTTTCCAATTTGGTCTTGCTGGCAATTTTTTTTGTCTTCCCAATTTGTGTGTTGTCTTCCACGTTTTCTTTTGGCGTCCCTTGGGTACAATTCTATGACTCTCTTGCTCCACTTCCCCATTTTATCGCGCATCATATGCCCTGCCGACATTTGATTTATTAGTAAACTTCGTATCAATTACGTTTCTCATTATTTGGTTTACCTACATACTCTATTTACAATTCTACGCCCTCTAAATTAAATTGAGTATCCTTGCAGAAATAAAATTGTATCAGTCCTAATCAAAATAAGAGCTAAAGAGATATATGAACAAATTTGGTATCATAAACAGCTTAACAAATGTCATTCAAAAGTTTGAAAGGCATTTGGGGTTTTTTCTTCTTCCCGAATAATTGAAACGCCAGTGTAGTCAATCACGTACCTATTACAATATTATATATAACACGTGAGCTTGCCATATAAACATCTTATTATACGTGACTCTACTAAGTAATGAGTTACTGTTGCCCTTAATTTATAAACAAAAGTGTTATCTGCCTTATTTACCTGATATTTCATGCCTGTAACTAGCTAGTTTTGAATCATAAACTGGTTTACACTTTATAGCATTGAGATAAAAACTTCAAATAATAATCTACTTTTATAAATAAAGTCGACCGGACTAGCCATATTATAAGTGATGTCCATTCTAATGATTTTTTTTAACTGCCATTTCAGTGAGGACGCTACTAAATTGGCAATTAAAAAAACTCTAACAAGAATCTTTCTTTTTTTTTGGCGCTATTATTACGTTGACAAAAGGGCGCACTGGCGCGCTGTTGGTAAATATTGGTGCAAATTAAATTGTTTTGTGAAATGCCACTTGAAATGTATTGTATTCTGTGTCTATACTTGTATAGAATGTTATGGATCAAAGTTTATTAACAAAAAAATAGTTCCTTGTGCGTGTATATAGTTTTTTGGGGCTGACTGTACCAATAAATATGAATTTCTGCGAAAACCGTCACACAAACGAATCATACGTGCATCTCCTAAGAACAACAACAAATAGCGGTCGAACGGTCGTCGCACTGCACGAAAGCGATACCAATACATCAAGTGTCGAGCTTTAAATCTTTCAACGAGTTGACACTTGCTTGAGTAAGGGGTTGCTTGATAGGTATATATATATTTATAGATAGGTACCACTGAAAGTATTTGAACAAGAAAATATTGACAAGTCAGCAAGGTAACGGGGCAAAATATTAGCCTCGTAACGCTGTTGAGAAAATGGGATCGATGACCACCAAAAATAAAGTTTAATTCATATTTTAAAATGTGAAAAGTTACGTTGCGCAGAAACGGAATGTTAAGGATATATGCCATAATGCCAGCCAAAATATTTCTGCACCCCAAAAAAATTTTTGTTACTATCTACTGACAAAATTATCTAGAGGTGGGACAATTTCGGACCACATATTTTAGTCCTAAGACTTCCAAACGTTGTATGTAACCCAACTTCACATATTGCTTGGGCTCAAACGTTTTCTCAGAATAAAGGTTATCTAATTTTCTTCTACTATATTATAACGATTAGATAATTATTACCTATATTTTACGTAACGTACATAAATATTAAATTTCTTGAACCCAAGCATAGGTACCTACTACTACAATAGAAAATCCCTCGTATTAGTTTCCAATTGGAAATGAAACCCAATTAATGTTAATTAGGATTGGCTTTTGAACTTTTAATGATTTTGAACCTTCTGCTCCTGCTGAGTTTTTTTTTTTTTTTTTTTATTTATTTAGGAAAATAAACAGTTACACACTACAGTAATATAAAAACAATTCCTACAGAGGGAGCAAGTGTATAACCCACGACATTTTCCACGGATTATAAGAAAAAGGAATTTTTAATGTACGTAGTGCGATTGCAATGAATACTTATATAATATTATCGTAAATAATGTGCTAAAATATGTAACTAAAACTAAATAGGCATGCAAATACAAATACAAAGAAGAAAAAGAAAGAAACATCATCATTATGTTAATAAAAACAAATCATTAAATTTGAGTTTCTGAAATTTTTTTGTTGATTAGATTTCGGAATTTACAAGTATGCACAGCGAAGATATCAATATTGTTAAAAATGTTATTAAATTGAGCAGTAAGGCGAAATAAAGATTATTTTAGTTTTCAGCTTTATTATTAAACTCATTGTTATAAGCCTCGTTTTAGGGCGAGACTGTTTTTTAGTAGCAGTAGTCGGCCAGTGGTAACGGCCCCGACTTACAAGTTGTAGTTCGAACCCAGGCAAGCGCTTTACTGCGTCACCGCTTCACTCAAAACGCTGAAGAAAGAAAGAAAGAAAGAAAAATAGGTTTATTTGTCACAGAAACACGTGCAAACAAAAAGATAATTAATTCTAATGACATCATATATAATAAAAACAAAAAAAAATATATCTTTATACATGAGCACAAAGCATAGATAGTCGGCGGCTGCACGTCATGACTGTGACAAGAAGGCTTCCACTCAGCATGATGCTGTGCTATAAGGGACCCACAGCACAGCGCTGATTTTAATTTTTTTTTTTTTTTTTTTTTCATTATTAGTGAAATTATTCAATCTACATGGTCTTCACATGATCTGCCCAAGATTATGTCTGACTTTAAAAGAGACTGTGACCTCTGAGTTTGTTTCGGTTTTCTTGTCATAGTAGTCAGATAAGAAACGCCGACGTCATCCAGCATATTTTTTTTTATAATACACGTGTAAAAGTGATTCCGATAACCTATTTACAGAATAAACAATTTCATTTCATTTCATAATAGGCCGATTATGCTATTATGCTTAAGCTCATTTAACTACGTAATAAGTACGTTATACTAGCTGTGCCCCGCGGTTTCACCGGCGTAAGTTTCGATCCCGTAGGAATATCGGGATAAAAAGTATCCTATGTGTTAATCCTGGTTATAAACTATATGTGTGCCAAACCTCATCCAAATCTGTTCAGTAGTTTTTGCGTGAAAGAGTAACAAACATCCATCCATCCTCACAGACTTTCGCATTTATTAGTAGGAAGTAGGAAATTAGTAGGAAAGTAGGAATACTAGGAAAGTAGGATAGGATAGGATTAAAATTGGGAATGGTGACTTGTTTTATTAGTGTTGTATGTATACATTTTTGAGACTGACTCTGCTTTAATTAAAAGCGGGTAAGACGGATAGTGTTCTTATGAATAGCCCCCTTTTTACGGCGGGGATGAATATTGTGACACATCAAAATTTTTGGAATTTTTTACTTCAACGATAGAACAATTGAGATCTTAGAACGTTGAAAGAAAGTCTAGTTTATAATGTAACTTGGCAAGTTTTCAAAGCAAATATTTCAACAGTTACAAACAAGGATCCTTAATAAATTTCGACTTACTTTGGCACCCATTTACATAGCTGATGTCAATTCTTTTATCGGTGGACCCGACTGTATCTGTACTCTACTGAGGTACTTCTTGTGTACCGAACTGGGCCTGTTTCTCAGAAATGTTTTCGGCGGGATTTTCGTCTACTCGCAAATCCATAAAGGACCACTTTGTTATCCATCTGTCTGAACCTTTTTCTCAAGAATGCGTAGGGGTATCAAGTTGAAATTGATGTAACACAGTTAGATCGGCCCCTTGGAGTCGTAAAAAAGCGAGCTCCCAAGACGTTTACTTAGAAGCTTGGCATAAATTTACGTTCTTGTAGCATGTTTTGACACTCCCAAATAAATTAAAACCCATAGGGTTCATATCGTTGACCTAGAATCTTGTAATTTGCAAGAACCAAGCTCTCGTGGCACAAATAGGTGCACAAAAAAGCCATATTGATTTGTCTATTTCTTTCCTAGATTGACATGTACAATTATAAACGTACAGTTTCCGTGACACTAAACCATTCATGCCAGTCAGTGCTGCTAATAGTTTCATCTCTTTTGCGCTCTCGAAAATATGGCTTATTTTGCATTTGATTTACTTAGGGCTGATTTTTCCATCGCTAGATGATAACTTTATTCGAGGAATAAAATTGACGTTTGACAGTTTTTTGCATGAAATAATTGTCAAAATTTCAAAATTATTCTTCTGTCCTCGAATAAAGTTATCAGATGATTGAAAAATCAACACATAATGAAGGAAGATATTGTATTATTCTAAGATACAATTTAGATTTTATTACAAGGATAACTGAAGATTTATATGTGTGATTTTTAAATTTCTCAAAATGGTTCCCAAAATAATAGGAAAAAATCCATAACTATTTTTTATAGGTTTTCAAGATTATTTTTAAGCTATATTTTGTATCAAAGTTGATAAAAGTGATCCAGCCACATTCAAGTAGACCATATAATAATGTTTATGATATTTTTAATGCTCAAAATCTAAAGTAGTTTCTTGTAAAAAGATAATCAACCGTCAGTTTCGCGTCATTTTTCGGAAAACATGGGGCGAATATTAGTGATTTTCCATAAATACCTAATTGAAAAAATCCTTTCAGCCAAATGCAAAACAAAGAACTCGACTTTTCAAATCACAAATAATTTTGTTTGCATTATTTTTCCCATTCTCACAAATAATGAACAAAATCAGTCAATTTCGTGCATAGCTCCTTAATTTGTAGTTATATTACATAATGAATGGGAGAATATTGTATTACCTAATTTACCTACAAAGTTAAGTTTGTCCTTCAATTCGGAATCGATTTCTATACAGTATCTTGAAGTAACATTTAGTCTTTTTTTCATTCAAGTTAGTCTAATCTCCAATCTAACAAAAGCTGACTGCTTAGTAAAATTTTTGTGCTCCAATCCGGAATTGGAAATTCATAGCTTGTAGGTAAGTATCACTTGAGTGAAACCGCGGGCAGCCGGGCACAACTTTGGGACGGAAACCTCAGGGCGCGAGATCTGCTCGCATTTGCACGATTTTATAACCAATGACTATAACTGACATATAAACATTGTAATTTACAAGATAAACGTTTAAAATAGTAGCCCACCAGCATCGGTAATAGATTCACGGACATACAATATTGAATAAAAACCTCCTTGTACATAGCGATTCTATTAGGTCCTTACCTACATATGAAATTGGCGTTTTGTACGGGAGGATTATAAAGTCGTTTTTTTTTATTGTAAAATATATTTAATTAATCAAAGTATGCACCGTTGTTATCTATTCACTTTTTCCATCTCATAGGTAAGTTCATTGATCCCTTTACTAAAAAAACTATGGGGGCGAGAATCAATGAACTCTTTGAAGGCGGTTTGGACTGCCGCATCAGAGTTAATTTTTTTTTTCCTTGTAAGAAGTTGTCCAAATTCCGGAAACAATGGTAATCTGTTGGAGCAAGGTCCGGGAAGTACGGTGGATGTCGCAGAAATTCCAATTGTAGCTCATCTAACTTAGTGGTTGTTTGTTGTGCAGTGCGTTGTCGTGATGCAGCAGTGGCCTAGAGCGATTGACCAATCTCAGTTGTTTAGCAGCTAGTTCTTCCTTCATGGTTTGCAGTTGCTGACAATAGATATCTGCCGTAATCGTTTGGCCAGATTTTAGAAAGCTGTAGTGAATGACACCGGCGCTAGTCCACCAAACACTCACAAGTAACTTTTTCTGAGTCAATTTTCGTTTAGGGCAGGATTTGGCTGGTTCTCCAGGGTTCAGCCATTGCGACGAGCGCTTCCGATTATCGTACAGTATCCACTTTTCATCACAAGTAATGATTCGATTTAAAATCCCTTCATTATTGTGTCGGTTGAGCAAAGTAACACAGCAGTCGACGCGTGTTTGCAAGTTCGATTCACTCAATTCATGAGGTATCATCATCGTTCAAGTTTTTTTACTTTCCCGATTTGTTTCAAGTGGATTAATACAGTTTTATCACTTACCCCGAAGCCTGCAGCTATTTCTGAAGTGCTTTGTGATGGATCCGCTATCACAATAGCCTTTGATTCTTCATTTTCCACTTTGGTCTCCCGCCGTCCACGGGGTTGGTTCTGAAGGTCGAAATTTCCAGAACGAAAACGTTGAAACCAAAAACGTACCGTGCTTTCTTTTGCGACACCAACGCCGTACACATCACTAATTCTTCGAGCTGTTTCTGCAGCACTGGTGCCACGGTAGAACTCGTACTCGTAAATATACCGATATTTCATGTTTTCCATTGAGCGGTAATAAGCGACGCCAAAGAAAAAAATAATGAGGAAAAAACAAATGAATGACTGTTTTCAAAACTCAAATGTACCAGCTAAATGAATTTGTAAATTTGAATTTGGAGTTCTTAACCAAAGAGGAGATATTTCAGATCAAAGTGGTCAGTACAACAAAACGCTAATTTCATATGTAAGGACCTAATACTTAGGTACCTACATTATACCTACATTGAATAGAGCCATTTCATCTGATAATTTTGCGTATACTTACTACAGAAGATCAAATTAATTCAAATACCTAATACTTACTCTGTTTTGATAAATACCTAATACTTTGTTTTTGATTGATTGTGTTTTGTTTTATGCCGTAGTTGCCTACGGCATCAAATACGAGACTTGAGACGACTTAAGACTTGATTTTTTTTAATTTACTGTGCCCTCTCGCGTGTATTGGAACACCGAAGGTCGGGTCGAGTCAGGTTCCTACTGTTATCTAACGAGGGCTACTATGACTTTACGTTTCGATAAACAGCTTGTTAAACAATAAATTACCGTCTCGCTGACAGGAGGCCTGTGTCCCAGCAGTGGGAACATTTTATAGGCTGATTATGCAAACAATAAATGTGATTATTTAATCCTAAAATTATTTGGAATGGAATCGACATGGTTAATCTAATATATAATGTATATAGGGTGCTGCTATCTGTTCCGTGGTGCCTAAAAGTAAAAATAAAATAAGAAAATCAACATTTAATCTTACTTGATATACTTGGTAAATAGCAGTTTCCCTTAAAATTAGTCAAATTGCCTAGCTTCGTGAAAAGCTACGATACTAATAACATCCATTTAAATAAAAAATCTAAAGTAATAAGAAATCGTTTTCAGTAATAGCGGTCTATAATTTCTGTTGGTTTATTTTTTTTCATTAGAATATAAGCTAAAGGCAAAGCGCGACCGTTGTCGCGTTTGTTAGATTGCTCATATTTATAGGAAACAACTGTTGTTTAACGATGTTGTAAAACCAATTGTCCGTATGTATAATTTGCTCTGTTAAACCAATAACTACATTTAGAACTTGTTTAAATAACAAACACACTGTCAGCTGTCATAAAACAGATGACATTGACTTATGGATGTGTTCCATTTCAACATCATTTATTCATTTTAATCTCATTGTAAATTAATATTGTGTGAAACGAGAGTTCTAATTTAAAATAAATGTAATTACCACTCCTTGAATTGATATTTTACAAACAGATAATTTATGTCAATACTAAAGACAAGTCAAGTATTTCAAGTCACAATAAAATATTGAGACTTAAAAGACTAGATTCCAAACGAATAAATTATGATTTGCGGTTGTGCATAATCAAAATAATGTTTATTAATCTTAACATTACAATTTGAGAACTTAATAATTAATAGTATGATACTTTAATGTTTCTTAGATTTTACATTGCAATTTCTATGTACCAAGTTGTTTATAAACAGTTCTCGGAACTTTGATGTGATGTTACCAATTTATCAACTTTATATAAAGATAACAATTATATACTTAGTAAATTTCTAAATTATCTTAATAAATTCTAAATTAGTACCACTATATAATATTTGTTTATTATTACTCATGTAAGAAATTAGTTAGTCAAAACTGTTTGACGATCTGTGATTGGTGGATACTAAAATCTTATCAGATCTTAAAATACAAGTTATTTATAAACACAAGCTATATTGTTATACCTTCTCATTAAGTTTTAAGATAGTCTCGCTATATAAGTTTTGTTTATTAATATCTATAAAAATAGTTAATTATCCAAAGTCTGTATGATGCTCTATGATTGGTCGAAAATGGCGGTACTTTTAAAAGGGTATAAAAGAGTAGGTGACCGACGGGGCGGGAACCACTTCCCTTGGATTCAACTATGGTAAAAGATGGGCTACCATTCATGTAAGTTAATTGATATTATTGCTGTTAACTATAACTACTATGTTGTTCCTTATGTGTTACCTACCTATAATATGTCTATTGTTGCATTTTTGTGTAAAATCGAAATAGGGAATATTCATGTTCTGTTCCTTTCCGTTGCTAAGTCGCTATGGTTTTGAGAATAATGTGTTAAAAATAATTGTACTTTAACCAAATGTAAAAATGGGTTGCTGCTTGCTACAACCTACAATGTTTTAAAACAAGCTGCCATGAAGTTTACTTGTCCTTCCTTCTTCATGATGACCTAGTTTTGGGAACGGACAACTAGTTTTCTCACTAAAGAATTTAACTGACAAGCCTAATTGAAATAAATGCCTAGTCTTGTCTTTCTGTGCTTTTCTTCATAAAAACCCTTTCCCTACATACCATATTCTAATTAAGCTGATATTACTGACTATCCTTATAATCTCCATTCACCATTCTGACATCAGAAGTGGGATTGTACTCCAGTTTACATAACAGATTTCTAATCAATTTTATTGTTCTATTTTCATGATCTATGTTGGAGCCATCGATTGTCTGCTGGAAGCTGTTGTTAATCGGTGGGCCTCTAAGAGGATGACATTGCGCTGCCGCCTCTGACATCAGGACTGCGGAGTTGCAAGTAACTGTACTAGCATCGAGACTGCGGAGCTACGAGTTGCTGTACGAGCATCGAGGGTCAGTAGATCGTCTTAGGAGTCGAGACTGCGGAGATAGGAGCTGCTGTACGACTTTTCAAGCAAGAAGAAATAGTTACGAGTCGGTAAGGCCCTTAGAGGCTCTGCTTGATATTACTTTGAAATCTGAGACCGTCTCCAGCTGATGGTGCGTCATAGAAGTTTGGTAACCTAAAAACTTGCATTTAAGAACAATATGTTTGTAATTAAGAGTTAAGCTTCTGGTATTTTATCCAACTTCAAATAGAGAAGGTTCTGACAAGACAAAATGATGACAGGTAAATTGTACCTACCTATACAAAGATTCCAATAAATAAAAAACAAAAATGTACCTAAGTACCTATTATTACATAATATAAGTCGAAAGGTCATTAATTATCTGAAATTAGGTTGTGAACGTTTAATTGATCAAAGCTTAGCTTATAATTATAATAAATTTATTTGTTATAATATTGTTGTTACAAGGGTGTTACACATAGGTATGATGTCCATAATATTCTGACGTTTCCAGCATACAAATATTTCAAGAATTAAAATTAGGAGTATTAAAGCAATGTCCAATTTATTTATTTAATGCACAATGTACACAACCATAGTTACATGACCCTGTTTGGGCACAGCAACATAACTTAAAACTAATAATATTAAAATCACGTAAATTATGAATTTTCAGAATTAAATATCGTATTAATTAAACTTAAATCTAGATTTTTACATAAAAGATTATTATTATAATTAACACACAGATAATTATATAATTAGACCTATTTTAACATTTTATCTTCCATAAATTCTTGGATACTGTAGTAACATTTTTTTTTAAGAGCAATGCCTTTAGCCTAGCTTTAAATACACATGTTGTTTTTTTGTTGTTGGTAATTTATTGTATAACCATACAATGTCAAGAATAAGAAGAATGTTAACTGCTATCAAAGACAAGGGTTATTATAATGTCAAGAAGTAATAAATCCAATGTAAAAAAAAAATATTCATTAAAATGTCGTAGAAATGAAATTCCATTCAATTATTAGTAGGTACAAATTCGAGTCCTCGTCTAATTTAAATTTTAAATCAAATTTTTCATTTAAAAATTCATTTGTTGAGTAGATGAGTTACATTAGTAGAGGTATAAAACCAATAGAGATGATTGTTACTATGTTAGCTACTAGATTGTTATTAATAATTCTTGCTCAGACAGAAATTTTCACTTATAATGAAACTACATAACAAAGACAAGTTAAAAGTTTTGAGCAAGACTGACAGAAATTGGCACTTCTAATGAAACTACATATCAAAGACTCACATATAAAAAAAAAATATATAAAAAAAAGATCAAGGTTGAGAATAAGTTAAAAGTTTACAGAAATTAAATTCTGTGTTACTGAAATACTGCTGTTAGATTCCGATGTTCATAAATTATTTTCAAAGATAGGTACATTTTGGGTAAAAATTGCAAAACATGATCACACTTCACATTAACATTATAAAGGCGAAAGTTTGTGAGTGTGTTGGAAGTTGTTACTTCTTCACTCACAAACGGCCAAACGGATTTGGATAAAATTTGACACAGACTAATTATAACCAGGATTAACACATGTGATACTTCTATTCTCATGGGATCAACACTTAGCAGGTAAAACTGCAGGGCGCAGCCAGATATAAACATTTCATATTGTAGTAAGAAGCTGAAATTTAAAGTTGGTCGGTTGGTTCTGTAAATGAAACATATTTAAGTAACTCTTTAATCTGACATGTAACAAATAGTGAATAGGTACCATTTAAATAATTGTTCAGTGGGTTTGGTTAACAAATGATACTGTGAGAGGTTCTTAGTAATTTTCTATATTATGTTTTTCACTTTTAAGGTTTAAAGAAATTTAAATTTACAATAAGTCCAACATTACCAGTGACAGACTATTCAACATATCCGAAATCCGCTTTTATTGTGCTTACTATTGTATGGTTAAAATAAACTTTTAATTTGGTCTGAACCACCCTGGGTCTTGATAATTTAGTTTTTCTTGATAATTTAGTTTTGGATTATAACCTTTTACCTTAAGAGTATATTATGTGTCCACTGTTCAAGAGTGATCATGCCAAAGCCTGAAATTATTTTACCAGAAAATGTATAATACTTTGCAATATTATTGTCAGATTGGCCAAGCGATGTAGTTTTGATAAAAGTTACGCCACTGGTTTACTTAGTGCTATCCCTTGACAGCAGTAGTGGACTAGTTGTCTAGTTAATAATTGTTATTGACGTGGTTCGTGTACTTAATCTGATTAATCACATAAACTAGTAAAACAACATAAAAGCTGAAACTTGAGTTAGTCACTATCACATAATGCTGTTTTTTTTGGGCTTGCTAAGTACATACTTCGAGAACGAAGTAATGGTCAGTATAGCCGTGTGAGATTACTCAAATTTATATGAGAATATCTCATTGAATATTGATCACCTATTGATTTTTCTAATTATCCAATAATCACAATAAGAACGTCAGCTGTCAGATGATAATGACATTGACGTATGATAAGATGACGTTCCATTTCAACAATATTTTATCAAACGTAAATTATTATTTTGTGTTAAAGGTTGCAATTAATTAAAATTGTTCTTCGATTTCTATTGATATTTCACAAAGGAGACGTTTCATTTTTGTATGGGACTCCAGCCATAACATGTACACTTTAGAAAACTTGGAAAACGAACCCCTGAATACAATGTTTTTTTTTTGTTTCATAATAATAATCTTTAGGCACTAAGTATAAACTGAAACGTTTGTTGTGACTATCGACAGCCAGCCATGACAGGTTGGAGAGATGACGTTTACTTAACCTAGAATTTGTCAAAATTTTGATTGTTGTTTTCCGTCATACAAAGCCAAAGTCGTAAGAAGTTAAAAGAAAGAAATGAAACGAAAAAATAACACTGAAAGCCACGAAGTTGAAACGAACGGGACCACAACGAGACTGACAGACTGATGTAATGTCATTGTCAACAATACAAACCTAGAATTTTTCATCCAGAAATACCTACAAATCTACAATCTACAAAAGTAGTACATATTTTTTAACGATGAATTGAATCTTCACACTTTTTTTTTGTAATTAGTCAAAAAAAAAGTTGCTTATGATAAATATCTTACCATAATAGCAAAGAAATACTTGCCTTTTATAACTAAACTAGCGGTCCGTCCCGGCTTCGCACAGGTGGACTTTTTAAACATTTTATTTTTTTCTTGTAATTAAAAAAGCCTAGGTATATTAATCAGTGATAATGTAGCATTCAAATGGTGGAAGAATTTTTGAAATCGGTTCAGTACTTTTTTTAAGCCAATTCGTTACAAACATACATACAAACCTTTCCTCTTTATAATATTAGTATAGAAGTATAGATAAATAACGTCTACGTGATATTATTATGTTATAATGTAGCATGATTTCTTAACGAAAGCAGTATGCAAGTAAGATGACGCCATGTTCAATAGATTATGGCAATAGTTTGAGAAACTAATTTAGTTTTGTCTGAACCCCTGCGGCGGGACTTGATAATTTTGTTTTGATTTTAATACCCAGTGATGTGATTAATTTTGTTCCTTTTTTTTATTATAATGAAAGTGTTCACATAGATGAAACTTTGTAAGGCTGATTATAGATTCTAGTCTTGAGAGGCTGAGAATTGGATGCGAGTGTTCACATAGAGGAAACTTGGCATCACTTATGATTCATTCCGGTGTTCACAAAGATGAAGCTGAGAATGGGATGTAAGTTTCACATAGAGGAAACTTGACATCACTTATGATTCATTCTGGTGTTCACAAAGATGAAGCTGAGAATGGGATGTAAGTTTCACATAGAGGAAACTTGAGATCACTTATGATTCATTCCGGTGTTCACAAAGATGAAGCTGAGAATGGGATGTAAGTTTCACATAGAGGAAACTTGGCATCACTTATGTAAAATTCCGGTGTTCACAAAGATGAAGCTGAGAATGGGATGTAAGTTTCACATAGAGGAAACTTGGCATCAAATATGTAAGATCCTGGTGCTCACTCACATAGATGAGGCTGAGAACAGGATGCAAGTTGTAACTACCTGTATTACATTTTAGTGCACAAAGACGAAGCCATAACATTGATATTGTAAGTACTTTGAGAGCAAAGTACCAGTCAGTATGGCCGTGTTAGATTGCTCATATTTATAGGAAACAACTGTTGTTTAACGATGTTGTAAAACCAATTGTCCGTATGTATAATTTGCTCTGTTAAACCAATAACTACATTTAGAACTTGTATAAATAACAAACACACTGTCAGCTGTCATAAAACAGATGACATTGACTTATGGATGTGTTCCATTTCAACATCATTTATTCATTTTAATCTCATTGTAAATTAATATTCTGTGAAACGAGAGTTCTAATTTAAAATAAATGTAATTACCACTCCTTGAATTGATATTTTACAAACAGATAATTTATGTCAATACTAAAGACAAGTCAAGTATTTCAAGTCACAATAAAATATTGAGACTTAAAAGACTAGATTCCAAACGAATAAATTATGATTTGCGGTTGTGCATAATCAAAATAATGTTTATTAATCTTAACATTACAATTTGAGAACTTAATAATTAATAGTATGATACTTTAATGTTTCTTAGATTTTACATTGCAATTTCTATGTACCAAGTTGTTTATAAACAGTTCTCGGAACTTTGATGTGATGTTACCAATTTATCAACTTTATATAAAGATAACAATTATATACTTAGTAAATTTCTAAATTATCTTAATAAATTCTAAATTAGTACCACTATATAATATTTGTTTATTATTACTCATTTAAGAAATTAGTTAGTCAAAACTGTTTGACGATCTGTGATTGGTGGATACTAAAATCTTATCAGATCTTAAAATACAAGTTATTTATAAACACAAGCTATATTGTTATACCTTCTCATTAAGTTTTAAGATAGTCTCGCTATATAAGTTTTGTTTATTAATATCTATAAAAATAGTTAATTATCCAAAGTCTGTATGATGCTCTATGATTGGTCGAAAATGGCGGTACTTTTAAAAGGGTATAAAAGAGTAGGTGACCGACGGGGCGGGAACCACTTCCCTTGGATTCAACTATGGTAAAAGATGGGCTACCATTCATGTAAGTTAATTGATATTATTGCTGTTAACTATAACTACTATGTTGTTCCTTATGTGTTACCTACCTATAATATGTCTATTGTTGCATTTTTGTGTAAAATCGAAATAGGGAATATTCATGTTCTGTTCCTTTCCGTTGCTAAGTCGCTATGGTTTTGAGAATAATGTGTTAAAAATAATTGTACTTTAACCAAATGTAAAAATGGGTTGCTGCTTGCTACAACCTACAATGTTTTAAAACAAGCTGCCATGAAGTTTACTTGTCCTTCCTTCTTCATGATGACCTAGTTTTGGGAACGGACAACTAGTTTTCTCACTAAAGAATTTAACTGACAAGCCTAATTGAAATAAATGCCTAGTCTTGTCTTTCTGTGCTTTTCTTCATAAAAACCCTTTCCCTACATACCATATTCTTTACTTCATATAGTAATTAACACCAGCCAGACTCACAGCTTGCTAATTAAGCTGATATTACTGACTATCCTTATAATCTCCATTCACCATTCTGACACGTTCATTTTGATTCTTTTTTTTTCCTAGAAAAATAAATTAAAATATCGTTTATATGACATAAACACCTAGATATTTCTATAAACTAGGTAATTAATACACATTCAATAATTCTGCCTAAAAATAAAGTTCGTCACAAAAAATATTTTGCTTACAAAATTATAATGAAAATATGTACATACATAATCAGCCTATAATGTTCCCACTGCTGGGACACAGGCCTCCTCTCTATGAGAGGGAGTGGGCCGTAATCCACCACGCGGGCCCAGTGCGGGTTGGTTTGGGTTGAAAATATGTAATAACTACTTAACATTTTGTTTAAAAAACCGACGCAAAAGTCTTAACAATTCCGTTTAAAAAGAAACTTAATAAACCTTCGTTAATTATAATGAAAATAAATTATTCCTAGGGAACAGACGACGCAGACAGGTATGTCTATTTATATTACGTAATAGATATCTCATTAATTATAATTAATTATTATTAATTTTGTGCGTGTGTAACCAGATGTGTGAACATAAACGAAGTAAAAGGAGTAGGTATGTAAAGATACGATCGTCGATCGACGTTCTTTTGCAGGCACGCCTTTTTCACGTTCAATTTATTTAAGTACAGACGCCAGCACATGAACCTATTACAATCTGAAAAATCTCTTTAATAGATTTTCAACTTTATCGCTAAAGTATAAGGTTCAAAGTTTATTGGTAAAAAAAAGTTTCGGGTAGCTTGATGTGCTGGCGTCTGTACTAGTTTCTGACCGCGCCTTCGCCAGTCTGGATGTCGGAAATTATCCAACGAAAACGTGCTAACTGAACAAAAAGTAGACTATGTCCTTCCCCAGAATGCTATCTATCTCCTTGGAAAATTTTATTGAAATCCGTTCATTGGTTTGAGCGTGAAGAGGTAAGTTGCAAACAGAGTTACTTACTTTCGAATTTATAATATTAGTACAGATCGCGCAATCCACGGAGACGTGCCCCACTCTTTTTCCTAATGCTTACAGCACAAGTGTGCAACATTCCGCTAGTGTTTTAGTTTTGTTGATACACACTAATTATTGTTAGTGGGTAGTTAGTGTGTATCGAAAAAACTAAAAAACTAGTGGATTTAACTAGCGATAACCACTAGCGATTCGGAAGAAGAGTGGGGCGCGTCTTCGTGGATTGCACTATCTATATGGATTATTAATTGTCTGAAGAAAGACAACGAGCACCCTGAGCTTTGTCCCAGCCCTGCTACCTACCATACTGACTGCCTAATCCTATCATCACGACTTGAACTATTCTCATAAAGTACGACATAACGTAAGAAGAATCAATATCTCATCCAATATAAAATATTTGTCTATAATTCTTTCTTTGTCCCACTCCTATCATCATACATCATTATTTGCCAATAGTTTCCACTTCAGTGTTCTAATCATTTTCGGTAAAAACGATATATTTTTGTCCTTTTAGGCAAGGGTTAGAGGAGTTTCCGGTCCGTTTATCCGTCTTTATTAAGTATCTCAGGTTGTTCAAATAAAGGTAGAAAAGAAGTTAAGAAGTCGGTTGGTGGTTTTAGTTTCAATTAAGAAGTTAAATAGTTTTAACAGTTTTTTTTCATTGTTTCTCTCAACCAAAGCACCTGCTATCTAATCTTTTCACCACACTTGGTTAACTGGTAGAGAATGCTTACGGCATTAAGTCCGCCTTTGTACCTTTTTGTGCGAAAAATTAAATAAATTAATAATTAAAATCACAAGATCGTGCGTGCGATCACTGGTTCGGGTCGCCATGATTTGGCACAGCCGGGTGATAAAATACAAACTAAATTAGCAAATGCAACTCCGTTCTAAAATTGAAGTAACTTCTACACTAAGAGGCCAACCACACGTAACACACCACATCCAAGCGACAATATGTGAGCAAGCAGTGGTTACGTGTGAATAGTGTCGCTGCAGCTTCTTGTAGTTGTTCTGTGGTAACTACAAAATTTCGATTGATTGCGTTATCGCTAGTAGTTGCGACTTGCGATGTGGTTACGTTGCCGTTGCAATGTGGCCGGCCGCTAGTGCGCGATCTCGCTCATGGTTGCGTTGTAGCTGCGACATGGCCTTGATGTTGTCGATATCGTACACACGATTGATTTTAACGGCCAACTGTGGTCCGTGCAAATAAACTATTCATTTTACTACACTATTACTATGCATAGGTACCAACATAAGCAGCAGCAGCAGTAGTTACAAATCAAATATTATATTTTCTTGAAATAGATTTATTTTTAAAAATATATTGTTTTAAAACACGTATCTCGTACCTACATTTATTTTTTCCGTTGTGAACCGGAGCTGCGGGGTACTTGCATAACACACTATCAGTAGCAATGACTTTCATATTGACAGTTCAACAACATTCATTGCGTTATTTACGTTGTTGAGGCGACGAATTTTTCTAACATATGAAGCAATGGATTAACAATATCCTTTCAAATTATTCAGATTATCATTGACTAGGGTGCTGCCTCAAACACATATATTATATCTTTTGACACTTTTCTTTTTGAAAAAGCGCCTTTAGTTATATCGAGTATCAATTTGCAAAATGGAAAATGGGTAACAAAATAATCATCAAAAGATCACTAAAAACTTATCAAGTAAAGTTTAATAACAGACTAATGGTTCAGTTAGTTTAATACATTTGCAATTAATAAAGTTTAGTTACCTTTCATGAGCTCGATTGAAAAATCGATGAATCGAGAAATCTTATTAGGAGAGTTTTCAATAGGCTTATCCAAGGAATGGGTATTAATATTAACATATACCTAGCTATCAAATTGAGGCAACAGATTACAAGCGTATTAATTCATAATAATGAATTAATACTCTTGTAATCTGTTGTTAATAGAAAAGCTTCTAGGTCTAGAGTTGGGATAATAATCCCAACTGTAGACCTAGAAGCTTTTCTATTCCACGCTTACCATATTATTTTTTTATCGTTTGTGTCTGAGCTCTGGCGCGGATACAGGGGGGTCAACGTGAGCAATTGCCCTCTCGGACTTCGAAAAAACGAGTCTAAAACTATAAATTAGACATAAACATAGATTTACAACCTATATTTTTACTTTGCATTCAGTACCTACCATGTCATGCATATATATGTACAATTGTACATGTATGCATTTGTTATGCTATGCATGCTATATGTATATATATGTGCAATGTGCATGCTACATGTATGTATATGTGCAATGTGCATGATATGCTTTGCAAACTATATGCATATAAATGTATGCTATATTTATGTATATGTGCGTGCTATGCTATGGACGCTATAATATGCACGTTATGATATGCTATGCACGCTATGCTATGCACGCTATATTATGCATGCTATGCTATGCATGCTATGCATACCATGATATATGCATGCCATGCTATGCATGCCATGCCAGCCATGCCATGCTATGCATGCCATGCCAGCCATGCCATGCTATGCATGCTACGCTATGCATGCTATGACTAATCCTTCGGTGATTTCTGGCGTGATTTCCTTGAATTTAAATACGTGACGCACGTTTATGTGGATACACTTTCCTTGAAGTTGTTCGTACATGAACTCGCCCTCTATTACACGGGGCTTAAACATAACTGGCAAAATATGGGTGTACTGCGCAGGTGTAACCTTGGGGGAACACAGGCGTGATGTTACGTTACATCCGATTTGTTTAACCGTGGAATTTTATTAAGGCTTCAGAAAAAATGCGTCATTGTTTCAAATAACATATTAAACCATACATTACAATACAATTCAATGATCTTAATTTTTTAAAAAGGTTAACGTAATTATAAACATATAGAGACGTAGATACCTACTTCGAAATGAACATTGCAGAATAACACTAAGTTGGGTTTATATAATAGCGGATACACCTTCATAGCGTTTGAGTTTCGAAACAATTTTTCCAAAAACGGAACCGGGAAACCCGCACCCAACTTAGCGACGGTCCATCATGTACCACGTGATGTGTCCTCGTCTCCTTTTGACATTTTAGTTCAAAATATTAAGCATTATTTTAAAACTGACCCGTTTAACAAATGACCGTCACGTCTTGAGTTATGAACAAAGGTATATTATACCACCAGGTGCCGTATTATTACGGTTTAATGCCTTCATGATTCCAGCGTTAAAGAGAGACGGAACTATAAATGTCAGATAGCACCATTTCTTTTTCGCATTGGGATCATGGTGGCATTTAGGTATACTTCGTAATCCGGCCCCTGCTTTTTACATTGGGGTCGCACGTCGGGCGTCGAAAGTGCCCATATTTTATCCAGATTTATACTATGGGAGTTTGAGTTAGAGCAACCACTTAACTCAATAGGCAAGTTGCGGTGCGGCGACGTGCCGTTTTAGCTTTTGTTTTGTTTCGAATACTGTGTTACACAATGTCGTCGTCCGATCATTAAAATGGCCATATCGTGATTTGCCTGGCCATTTATGCGGCCTACCGAAATGTCCTTTCTTTGGTACTGTTCGTCGAGTCCTTGAGCTCCTCAAGTTTTGAGTAGAGCTACACAATTACTGAAAAATGGTTGCTGTGACTAGAAAGACCATTTCAGGTACTAATCTTTATTGTCTTCACATGATCTGACCAAGATGTCTGAACATTTTTTTTTTAATTGTTGAATGGGCCCGCTCTTGACCTCGATCATGGAATAGAATAGAATAGAATACTCTATATTATGTACACCATTATAAATTACAGACATAAATATAGAACTTTTGCAAAGGGTGACACAATGGGCGGTCTTATCGCTAAAAGCGATCTTTTAAAGACAACCTTTGGATGGATTAAATAGGGGGAGGAGAGACAAATACTGTAGGTAGTCCGCGGTGTCATGCCTGATGGAAAGAGATAGATGAGGTCTATGATGGAACGAGCGTGCCCAGAAGATGCCTAAGGCACTGGAACTCCCACGCATCGACGAAACACAGCGGGCTGCTTGACACCAGCAAAACCAGGCGGGCGTTCGCCCTACCACCGCAAGGGAAGAATTGGCCAGTCAAATAAGATGTTGGGTGTGACTGTCTAGGATGCGCTGAGCGTTCGGTTCAGTTGAGTAACTGGCGGAACGAACTGCGCTACACGAGGAGGCATCATGCATCCCAAACTTAATTTAAAAGAGACTTTGACCCTTGAGTTTGTTTTGCCATTTCTTCTCAAGGGTAGTCAGAATCGGAAATGTCGAATCCATTTAGCTTATTTTTGGGGTTCCGTACCTCAAAAGGAAAAACGGAACCCTTATAAGATCACTTCGTTGTCGGTCTGTCTGCCCGTCCGTCAGTCAAGACCCTTTTTCTCAGGAACGCGTGGAGTTATCAAGTTAATATCAAATACTCAAGACTACAATGCCTTGAAGCAGTGAAAAAATCAAACTTCTAAGTCAACGCAATCAAAAGATACGGGCGTATTATGTTCCGAAATCAAAACCTATAGGATACTTCCCGTTGACCTAGAATTATGAAATTTGGCAAGAAGCAATATCATGTATTGTAGCACAAGCAAAGGAAAAAAATCCGGAAAACGTCAATGTCTAGTTACATTACAAAAAAAATAATTTTAATACTATTTACATACCTATCTACAAATTTGCAGTATGGAGTCCTCGGCGCGCGAGTCCGACCCGCAATTGACCAGTTTTTTTTAAATAATATGACGTATAAAAGTGATTCTGATATCTTATTTACATAATAAAAAAATTTATTTCATTTCGCGATATGCCACTTTTTCATGATTTGACCATCTTACATCCGCCATATCGTTCAACACCCTGTATTTGCTGCTGTGCTGCGCAGTCCGGTAATAATGGACATTTCTACGATCGGACCACGACCCAAACGTCGTATTGTTTTGGCATTTACTGAATACGTCCCAAAATGCCCAGACAAAAACCCCATCTCTAGACGTGACGGATATTCATAAGTAGCGAAACTCGGCAGACCTGATGGTTATCATTATCTAAACATGATAAAAAATATATTTGATGTTTTTTTTTTTTATTTAAGTCAACAAACGTAATTATTTTCGAGAGAGTATCAATGATCGACCAACAATAATAATAATATAGGCACTAACTTATTCATTTATGTTTTACGTCTCCACTTCAGGCATAACACAGAAACACTGTACAGTAGCACAGTGTTTGTGTGTAGGTACTTAAAGTAGTAACTTTAAGTTACGCAAAAGCTATTTAAAAAGACTTTAGATACTATTTAGACCAAATAGACTAAAGTTGATATGTTTTCTATGACGAAAACATATCAACTCGGAGAGGGACTGTCACCGTATCAACTCGAGCCATTCAATATTCTTTGTATGAAAATCCATGCCAGGAAAGACATGTCCTTTATGATAAACTCCACGTTATGATCTTCGTATCACCTGTGGTTCTGTCGAGGTCTGCTGTACTTCAAGTGGATCCTCAGGATCGACTAGGCGTGCTACACTTTGAGACAGCGGTTTATCAGGATCGCTTCAAATTAGTAGTATTAGTACCTTGATTTACTACCGATTTACTAACGGGAGAACTAAGGTTCATCTTTATAAGATGTTATTCATTCGAAAGTTTGCATAATTTAGTGATCACGAGCTACAAACCGATTGCAATTGTTTCACAGGTTCGGAAGAACAAATACGTAACAAAGATTTACCATCCAGTATACCTTTAGTTTTTTCTTCATCCTCATCATCTGCCTAGCCTTTTCCCAAGTATGTTGGGATTGGCTTCCAATCTTAACTGGATGCAATACCTCTTGTTATCTTTTAATTTAAACCAAATTACGTGTTTCAGCAAGATTAAAAAAAAATGATAGTTATGTTTTTTTTTATGATGATTAAATTTTAGTACCTACGTGTTTAAATGGTGAATTTTCTTTTTATTTTGCTACAATACATATATACAGGCTAAAGTAACTTCTTAGCCAAGATTGGCTACATTAGCCACATAATAGTAGGTACACACTCGTCATCCATATCTGTCAAAAACAGAAATCGAAATCGGCATGGGAACTAACGAATACTCAATGAAACAATTTCATATTGTATTTCTTATAACAATTCGCCCTTCGTCTATACGACAGAGGTTTGGGTATTTGTATGAGAGAGGGCACAGTGTCAGCCACACTGTACCCTCTGTCATATTAAATTCTCAATTGGCAGTTCAGTATTCGGTTGTCTGTTGATCAAAATATAATTTGAGATTGCAATGAATATGTATTTACAGAATTATTATTATAAATACAACTCTCTAAATTCAATTTACCGTATTGAATGACTACTTATTTCATGAAATGACAACATTAGGGCTCGGAAAATATGTTAAGCCGTTGATCCCGGCGTCATTCATTTATCTATCAAAGTCGTTACGGGTTGTCAGAAGCCCGAAAGTCTGAAAACCAGTTTTATCAAGGGGTATCGTATTACCCATTAATACTAGTATTCAGCTGCATCCAGTTAGACTGGAAGCCGCCTCCAACATAGTTGGAAAAAGGCTAGGCAGATGATGATGAGTTGCGGGAATCAGATAGGCAATCGCTCCATGTAAAAAAAAACACTGGTATTCAGTTGCATCCGGTTAGACTGGAAGCCGACTTCAACATATTTGGGAAAAGGCTAGGTAAATTATGAGGTATGGTAGGCCGCACATCAGTCACTGGTACTGGCACTTTGAACTTTACCTGCGGCTGCGCATAAAGTACGAAGTTTCAATACAATAAGTAAATAGCGGCCTACCGCACATTTACATTTAATTAAGCTACATTTAAGACCGCGGCAATTTTCGTTTATATATATTAATTTGTCATAAATACTCTCTCTGACTTTCCGGCTCGTTCTAAATTAACTTTCATAAACATTTTAAGTATAAGAATAGGTAACATTATTTAGGTACGTGTTATGTGTTGTGTTATGCTATTATGCAAGACCGCTAACTTTGTTCATAAAATGCCTGTCTATAGGTCAGGTTGTCACCCGCTTCTTGTTTTTCCTTAGGCAGCATTATCCCACTCTACCCGTGGGTGAAAATTATAGTATTATCTTTTTAAGAAAAATATTTTTAATTTGGAAAGCTGGTGCGAATTTAAAAAGACACTTGCCAACATTCTACCTTCTAATTATTACTCCTAATTATATAATGAATGTATACAAAACCTTGTAAAACATTTTAAAAGAGTAACGGGGGAGTTTCTTGCCCATTCTTCTCCATACTACTTTATCAATTTTATTCTATTTTATTGTAATTTTTGACGTTCAAAAGTGCATTGTATGTGCCTATTTGAAATAAATGATTTGACTTTGACTCTTAAGGTTTCAGGACATTTTTTTTTATTATATATATATTTTTTTTTACCAAGTTTTTTTCTTGCCGAAACTAAACATACTATGTACATAATTTTGTATTTATTTGGGACAATCTAAAAATCAACTTATTATAACTTAAACTCATCTAGATTATGTTAATAATTCATGTAATTAAAAAACATATTTTATACTAGCTTCTGCCAGCGACTTCGTCCGCGTGAAATTTTTTGCTCCCCCGACCCACCGCGTCGCATCGCATCGCCTGCCTGCGCTATTACTTCGTTTTCTGACTTTTTTCTTTTTTGCTCAACTCCTAAGGGTTCTAGCGTGATGTTTAAAGCCTATAGCCTTCCTCAAGAATTGAGCTATCAAATGCAAAAAGATTTTTATAAATCTGATCGATACTTCCAGAGATTAGAGCTTTCAAACAAACAAACTCGGCAGCTTTATTATTAGTAAAGGTTTTTTCCCGTTTTTGCAACATTGTTCATTGATGCTCCGCTACTATTGGTCGTAGCGTGATATTATATATTATATTTTATTATATTATATATTGCCTATAGCATTCCTCGATAAATGAACTATCTAACGCAAAAAGATTTTTTTAATTCGAAGCAGTAGTTCCAGAGATTACCCCCTACATACAAACATACAAAATTTACCTTTTTATAATATTAGTATAGATATATAATAAAACCTACTTCACTGAAAACTAAATACCTATAACTACTATAATTAATAATACCTATACCTATAATTAATAAAAGTACCTACGCTTTTACCTACTTAATATTAAAAAAACTGAACATAAATTAACCAAAACTTACCTACTACTAACTACTACTAACCTATTATTACTTCACCTAAAAAGAAATAAAATGTAAACTATTAATAATTTGTAATTTGAACGAATATAATACACTACCAAAATAACTAATACCTATTTTATAAAATAACAACAAAAGAAAACTAAATTAATTTAAAGACTAAAAGTCGCGCTGATAAACAATATTGTCTGTCAATAAGGTCGAATGCTCGGAACGTCTACTCGCATCAACAGCCAAATATTGTATGAAGTTCGCGTTTTTTTTTTTTTAGGTATGACCACTCGCAGTTGTGCAACTCATGGAGGTTGCCATACTGCTTAACCGGGCTATCAGAAGTTCGCGTTTGGATCCCCCGCCCTATTATACATCCCGCCGCGAGCCGCGTCGAGTGCGGCGATCGTTACACAAAAATAATCCTTATAGCATGATTCAGTATTCACGCGCGATGGCTTATTAGCGTATTTCATGTATAACTTTGGTGTTTCTGTACCGATATCTATGATTCTTTTTTTATTAAATAAGTAATAATGTTAACATTTTTTAATTAGGGATGAGTGAGAGTGTTATAAACGTAAGAGTAGACAAATATAATCAGAAAGCTCCGAACTGCTAAGCTATCGGGAGTTACACGTGTTATTGTGAGTCAACCATAAAAGATAGACATTTGCTGTCGTGGAATATTTTTTATATAATTTTAAGGAGAACATTTCCGTCATACATGATTTCTGTGTAGCTTTAACCATTAAGGCTGCACACGCGACGGAAGCTTAAAAAATGGAGTAAGTTCTCCTGTTTTCCCAACATTTCTCTTCACTGCTCTGCTCCTATTGATCGTAGCGTGATGAAAAGTATACTATAACCTGCCCAGGAGTATGAAGAACAATTGTACCAAGTTTCGTTGAAATCCGTCGAGTGGTTTTTGTTTCTATAACGAACATACAGACAGACAGACAGACAGACAGACAAAAATTTTACTGATTGCATTTTTGGCGTCAGTATCGATCACTAATCACCCGCTGATAGTTATTTTGGAAATATATTTCATGTACAGAATTGACCTCTCTACAGATTTATTATAAGTATATAGAAGATATAGATGTTATTGATCATCGGCTACAAGGGTGGGCGCTTGATACCTATAATTCAATCAATCAATGAACTCAGCCTATTGCAGTCCACTGCTGGACATAGGCCTCTCCCAGGCTGCGCCACAACACACTGTCCCCCGCCTTCCTCATCCAGTCCGTTCCAGCCACTTTCTTTAGGTCGTCCGTCCATCTAGCCTATAATTACGACATATTAAGTTAGCTTAGCTTAGGTATCTATTAGCTGCAACTCTTACATACAAATCTACTTACCTTACGCCTATTTTTGTTGTAAACCATGTTTTTTACTTGAAGGTGCAAATAAACTATTTATTCTATTTTATTTATATAATGACTAACAACACATCGGGTTCCGCGGTTTAGTGATCTGCGTGTCTTGTGACACATAGGCCTCTTCTAGCTGTATCTATTCCTTTATATCTTAACTTTCCTTAACCAGATAGCCTCTCCAACAATCCTAATGTAATCAGTCCATTTTTTGCCTGTCTGCCTCTTTTCTTTTTACCATCGCGCGGTTGTCATTGGCCCCGATTCTGTTGTTCACAAACTAAGCTAAATTTAAGTTCAGTGCATCTTTTTCTTTCTATTTCAGAATCGGGGGCATTCTGTTATAATTTTTGTCCATTTTGTCCTGTCTCTCGTCATGTGCCCTGCTCATCTCCATTTCAACTGTCTTATTTTCTTTATTATATCTTACGCCTTGTTTATGGTTCTCAAGGCTTTTAGGACTATAAGAAGTCGACACCGACCGCGCAGTGGTGCCCTCATCGTTTGTTTGGTTATTTCTTTTATTTTAGAATGAAAATACAGAAAATAAGCATGTAACGTTGTGCTCCGCATTAAACTTATTATTATTATTATTACAAACGGTAGTTTTACATTGTTAAGATTTATTATAAAACTAAACTAAACTCTATCTAATCTAAAACGACACGTTTTTCGATTAAGTTTTCTAGCCAGTCATGGATCGCAATTTACTTTGAATTAATAAGAAAATATTTCTTAACAAACACATAACCAAATATCATGAATGTGCAAGTGTTTTCTTTTTTTTAATAGTTTTACCTTTTTATACCTTTTGTTTATGTTTTTGCTACTTTTTGGTTTTTACTTTTGAGTGACATTATATACTTTTGTTTTCCACCGAACCAGCGCATTTTATTTCGGTAGTTAATAATGCCTGTTTTCCTCAAAGGGTCAGACAGAGGTGTACCTACACCCACTGACATTTCACCAGTTATTTAAGTCCCGTGTGTGTGTGTTTTTTTAAACACCTACAATAATGGAACTCCACGACCTTTCTTCTAATATACGTAATGAAATGCTGCAGCTAACTCTCACAGCTCTCTAAAGCGAAAGTGTCTCAATTTTGTTTCTATATACAGGGTTACTTTTCAGTGACCAGCCAAATTTAAGGATGTGGTACACAGTACAGACCATCAAACTAAACAACTTTCTCCATGGGACCAATATCGTAATAAAACTTTTGTCATGCGCACTAACTTTTTTTACCGAAGTCCATTACCCTTACCTTATTTCTTTTAGGTATGTAAAACACGTACCTACATTTTATTTCCGCTTGAGAAAGATTTCTCACGCGGGAAATCTGGAGATAAAGAAAAAACACAAATTACTTAGATATATTCTTTCCTTAATCATTATAATTTCACTGGCTCATAGATATTTAACCACAAAGAGTAAAATATACTCTGCTGGAAATTCTTTGAACATAGCGTAAACGTTGCCCTTCTTAGGAAATTGGTTGTGATAATGAACACTATCAAAGTCGCCTACCTCAGCAAAAATTCAGTCTATAGCTCGCTCGCACAATACTGCTCGCGGACTGAGAGCGAGACAGAGTGCGGTGCTAGGCGGCAGGCAGCGCCAATAGTGTAGGTATTTGCTTTTCACGGTGAAAATAATGGTAATTAAAAAAAAATAAAAAAACATAAGACCTGCTTTATAGTTAGTTCAGTTAGTATACAAAGTTTCATGATCTAATTTGAAGTATTTTTTGAATACCAGCGGTTTATTGTTCGGTTTGGAGGTAACTTTGGTTTTTTTTTCTATCGAGAAAATTTTATGGAATCGTGTTTTCGTCAAACATAAGACCTAACATTAATCCTCAAATTTACCATATATTTATTTCAAAATTAATGCTGCAGTAGTTTCGACATAACGGAGCTTCATGCTAAGCCATTTGAGGTAGTATAGGCCCATAAGAGTAAACTAGTCGCGAGTTCCAACTCGTTGGTGGTCATGGCCAAAAAGCACGCTGTCTCGCCTGGCTTCGTGTCCGACAGTGCTAGTATCAGTGACGCTAGTCTACATGAACAACATATATTTCTCACGCACAGAAACACCGTTCCGAACTAGAGATGGGAATATACCCGGTAAAAATGGGTATAAATGGGTAAATACCCATTTATACCCATTTTTACCTTCCCATTTTTAATTTATACCGGGTAAAAATTAAAATCAGTTTAACTGAAACTAATTATTGTATTTTTAATAGATACGATAGATATTCAGTTTTTTTCAATGGAATTGTGTGAAGTCTTGTTCTTAGAACACTATAAAAGACGGTACCTATGTCAATTTTAATTCATAGTACAGACGCGCCAGCACATCAAGCTACTACAATGTGTCAAAGGACATCATTCACGTTCCATACATTTTTAGGCCAAATTTGAAAACGCCGGCCAGAAAAAAAAAAGCATAATATTCGGATAGATCATAAAATTCCTATTATTTTTTACTATGACACCAAACTTGTGCGCCTTATGGTTATGTTGTTACATGCTTTTAAATTACAATATAAAAAATTAAATGTTATTTAAGATGTGTTATTTTAAAACGTTTGGTCAAATATATTAAACATGAGAAAAAAACAAGTAACAATACCAACAGTGCCTCATTTATATACAGTACCTTTCATTTAGGTAAAAAAGAGCAAAATGAAACAACATTCAATTGTATTAATTCATTTATATTTGTCCTAATCTAACATATACATCTAATCCTGTTGCAGGTGGGGTGAGGTATGGGTCATGTCTAGCATAACCCATGTACCAGACTATGGTCATGGTGTGAGAACAGCATCCAATGGTGCTCTTGCCGATATTGCATGTACAATAATAATGAGCTAATGCTCTCTGCAATAATGTACACATAGTATTTTTTGGCTTGGATGTGGCGGGATTGTATTCGTCCTCTTATAATCCACAAGTCTTCCCCTTCAAGTTCCCTGACTATTTCCAGTGGAATCCCACCACCGAGCTCAATGATAAAAGCTCCGTCGGATTGAAGGTGCTCTCCGTAATAGCTTTTTGCTTGTTTGAGCTGATATACACCAAGGCTGAATAATATTAAGACTTCTTCTGTCAATGTTGGCAAATCATTGAAATCTGCCATATCCGCAGCCATGGGTTAGAACTGTGCTCGCCTTCGGTTTAAATTGTGTCTATTCACAAGATCTCCAAGTGTATTCATTTATAGCATGTTTATTCTTTCACCTATTATTTGAAGGATATCAGTAGCATGGACGTTATCCACTAGCAAAACGTGATAGGCATTTATTAATGCGGCAGCAATTCTAAAATAATCCATCATATTGTGCAGTGTTATATTGATGTGGACGTGTCTCAGCAGCCGGAAATCTGTTTTAAATCGGCCATTTATGACTTCCAAGACCCATCGGCAAAGAGTAACAAGTCGCGACTTATTAGCTTGTTCTGTTGTAAGTTGCGTCTCCCCAGGGAGCTTAGTCTCGGGCATCTTAGCGATGTATTCGTATCCTTCAAGGGTGGAAATTGCATCTCTGAAGCCACGGTCCAAAATAAATACGTCCCCATTTCGGTAAAACCATTGAAATAATCCGTCGCCATGATCATTTTCATTTTGTACAATATTAAGCATTATTTGCGCATCTGAAGAAATAGCAGCATGTGAACCAGAAACTTCTATGATGTGCTTGTCACAACAGACAAACAGAAACGGCTTTAATAAGTTTCTGAACTTGTGGCTGCTATAGGATTTCCTTTGAAAAAAGTAGTTTGAACTCTTTTGAATATATATGTACGTGCCATCTACAATTGTTATGGCTTTTCTTTCGTCGGTAGGTACTCTCCGGATTTCCAAAAATTATTTCAGGAATCATAAGGTCAAAGCCTAAGTGAATAGGAACAAAGTCCTGCAGTAGTGCTTCTCTGCCAGAATGGAGCATTCGCGAGTAAGTAGCTTCGCTGGTTTTAAAAATCGATGCTAGCCGTGCATTTGATTCGCCGGTTCGAAGTTTTGCTAACAAAGCTGCTAGAATAGTTCTTTTGTTTCTTCTTTGATTTAGGCTAGGTGTGTTGGCTAATAAATCAGTAAACTGTTCAATATTCAGGCCAGTCCAGTCATGAAATTCTTTGTCATTTATTAGTTCATAATGTTCAAAATCTAAAACTTCTGTGCTGATATGGCTCATTAATAATCTTAGAGCACAAACAATCTGAGATGCACTGAATCCTCCGATTAAATTGTCTTGCAAAGCAAGTAAATGCCATTCACCTTGCTCAAGGTGTTCACTGCATACACAGCTATTTTCGGTTATGAATAGGCTGTAGCGGCATAACAATCTTAGTATGATATCTTCGGGTATTCTGCGCCTCGTTCCATTTTGACAGTGTTGAAATACACACGTATTCGCCGAATTACCGGTACGGCTGAACCCGGGTAAAACGGTTGGTAAACCATGAGGCTCAGCGTTGACTTCTTCGTCTGCAACGTCATGATCCACTTCACGTTGGTGCCGGAGATACCGACGCTCAGCCCGTTGCCAACAGGGTCGACAAATAACCTCTGTAGGTTCTTCCTGTAAAACGAGAAACGTATTATTCGTTGCACATGTATTGAGCCGTGATATTCTAATCGTTTTGTTTCATAAGCAAGAAGGGTACGATTTCACGTGTATACCTACATATAAGGTGATACAATGATTAGTTAAGTACAAAGGTGTAGGTACTTATATATATATAGAAACAAAAACGTGTGAAATAAATAATGCTTAATAAATAAATGTTCAAAATGAATGAGTTGATGGCAAGTGACCAAATTATTTGGAATTTGGAAAAAGATACAAATAAATAGTCAAAATCATATAAAACTCTAGGTAGGTAAAGGTCTGTATATAGAATGAAATAAAATAATAATTATTCATACCTGTCGAACTAATAGATCTTCAATAACAAACTGTGCAACCTCCGTATGCTGTGATTCTCGGGAAGTTCAAGTATAACTTCGACGATCACCGACAGGCGTACGACACGAAATTCACAATTGTGCACTCATAACGTCAGTTAAAACAATAACAGTAACAAAAAAAAACAACAAACAAGAATAACAATATTAACTGAGGATTGCAAGTCGCGATTTAGCCGTCCGATGTAACAAGAGTCGCATGGATAACTGAACAAAACAAAAGATTTAAGAACGGGCGACGTGGGGTAGGTACAGTAGTTGCGGCGGGGAGGGACAAACCGGTGATTTTCCAGGTTTAGACTTGTTGTGAATCGTGAGGCTCTGTCTGTGCGGCGCGTAGAGTACCTACTATATCAATGATGAAAATACTTTCTTAATAGATAATATAATTCATTTTATTGCACATCAAAAGGACATACACAGAATGAATAATTAAATATACCTACTTTCATGATGAAATGTATGAAAATAACAACATCATAATAACATTTTTATTGTATTTTAAAAGTATGTAACACCGTAACCAAAGGACGCACAGATTTTGTGTTGTAGTAAAAAATGATAGGAATTGTGTGTTATATCCGAATATTACACATTTTTATTCTGGCCGGCACTTTCCGTTTTTGGTCCAAAATGAATGATGTCCTTTTTGTAATAGATTTTCAATATCGCTAAAGTTGGTTCTTTAAATACTAATTATAATCAATTTTGGACTTATAAGTCTAAAAGAACTTGGCCCACGTGTTATTTTCTAACGTCTTTTTTATTTCATTTTGTTTTTTTTACATCGGTATTCGGGATCGAACTAACAACCGTCAAGAAATACTATGTCAAAAGCTAAATATAATATGTTAAATGTGTTTTGCACTTATTATTAACTTCATTAAATTCACTGTTTTTTTTTTAGATAATGGGAAAAGGCAGAAATAAACGAGATGTAATTTGGAAACACTATAGTGTGGGTCCTGATAAATCAGTAATTTGCAAGTATTGTGATCATAAATATAAAATAGCAAATGTCAACAAAATGGGAGGTCATTTAGTTAAATGTAATAATTAGTGTCTAAAAAAATATCTCTGTTGCTAAAAATTACCTGAAGAATCAAACTGACGTAAATATCACCAATACTACTAACGCTCCTATTATAACAATGACATCCTCGCACACAGCGCCCCATGTTGGTTCGCTGGATTCAGAATAATCACAATCTGAATCAGCCATCGTCGTCATCACAAAAGGCAATAAGAGGAAGAAATCGAAAGGCTGACAGTAAAATTAGCAAAGCCAGTATTCATTTCTGGATCAGCTTTGAGCCTGGTCTTCTTCTTAGCGTGTCGATAGCAATCTAAATGGACTAGGTCCAGAATTCAGCTACTTGTTTGGCGCCATCACCAGCGTCCACCAATTCCTGTAACGTACAGCTGACAGGACACGCAGGACACGATATTAAGTGTCCCATCGTTTGTGGAACAGCACCACATTTACACTCCAAGGCGGAGTCGTCTATGAAACTGCACCTGAACAGGTGTTCCTAGCTTCGGCCAACCTAGGTCCGGTGTCTGTTTAAAGAATTCCAGGTTACCCAAGGTAACTCATGTCCAGGTGGGAGGTCTTCAGCGGGTGGAACGAACGGTTTGGGTAAGGAAGCACTGTCTCGCCACAACTTCAGTCTTTCTTGTGATGGTTCCTCAGTGAGTGGGACGACACTTTAAAAAACTGTTTCGGCTTTTCAGCCTTTGTCGCATAAGGAAGTTGTCACGCAAAGGGTGTCGTGTGACGTAGACCATTTTGGCTCTTTCGCTTGAGCTTGCCATCGCTCTGCGAACTACTGCGCCACCAGTAGTGGATTCCTGCTAGTGGAAACAGCATTTGTACCGGGGTCGGTTTTAGGAAACCAGTGATGATCCGGCACGTTTCATTCAAAGCTGTATTCACCAGCTTTGCATGACCAGAACGACTCCACACGGGGCACGCGAATTCTTCCGCAGAAAAGATAGCGCTAGACCAGTATTCCGTATAACGTCAGGCGAAGCACCCCACTTCGATGAGACCAGTCGACGAAGAAGACTGTTGCGAGTTTGCACCTTCTGCTTGATAATCTTGCAGTTTTTGCTGAATGTTAGAGACCTGTCTAGGGTAACACCAAGATATTTAGAGAAGTGCCTGTGCCCGATGGACACCCTACCCCAAACGATGTTAAGTTTACGGCCCGCCTCTGTATTGCGGAGATGAAATATGCAAGACTGGGTTTTGCCCGGATTGGGCTTGAATGAGTTAGCGAAGTGATATGGTGCTAAGTTACCAAGAGCGTATGACAAGTGGGCCTCAACCTCCTCAAAGGTGGTGGCTTGTGACGTGAGAGCAAGGTTGTCTGTATAGAGAAAGCGGGACGTGTTAGGGTTAGACGGTTGGTCGTTGGTGTAGATATTAAAAAGAAGCGGTGCCTTGAGGTAGGCCGTTTTTCTGCGCTCTCCAACGACTTCTTTTCGAGAGAAAGTGGACCTGAAACCGACGATTGTGGAGAAGCTCTCGGAGCCTAGTGGAACATATATTGTGGATAGACTTTTTTAAAGATCTGCAACCATTATTTCAATTACCATCACGATTGTGGAGATCAGATAGGCAGTCGCTCTAGGTAAAATACTGGTATTCAACTGCATCCAGTTAGACTGGAAGCCGGCCCTAACATATTTGGGAAAAGACTAGGCAGATGAGATGAATTCTAAACAGTTTATTTGAAAATATATGTTGATTAAAGATTTAAGAGATATTTAACTTCGTTTTATTTAAAATCAATGTTTTATCTTCAATGCTTAAGGTCAATATTAACATGGTAAATCGTAGTATTGATGACGAAGCCATTTAATTAATTTATAGATAATAAATAATAGCCTCCCCGACCGATTTCGGTCCCGGTGGCCAATCTCAATGGAGATTAGCCAGGTACGCAGGAGATATTATAGTGCACAAGTGTGTGCGCAGACACAGGTGCACTCTCTCTTCCCTCACTCTCATAGTCCGATGGGACGGCAATCCGACACGACCGGAGTGAGATCAGGCGCAGGACCAACGGCTTAACGTGCTTTCCGAGGCACAGGGGTATTAAACCGCCAACTTCCAAACTCCGGACTGTTACTAAGAAATTCCTAATGGAAAAACTCAATAACACTTTGTCCGACCCGGGAATCGAACCCAGGACCCCACGCTCAGCAGTCACGCTTGCAACCACGAGACCAACGGTATTTATTATTAATACCGGGTAAAAAAGGATATTTTTTTATTTTTACCTTTTTTTACCTTTCCTTCCAATAAATTAATTAATTTTTATTAATTTTTATATATATAGATTTACACCAAAAGTTACGTTAAAAATAGCAAGAAAAAGGAATCTTTGTTGGCTCATAACGTTTTAATGGTTTTTTATTTTACTATTCTGTTTCCGTACAGACACTTAATAATAAGTCAAAACTATATCATATTTAACTTTGGATATACAATGTCAAACAGTGGAGTAATATTCTCCCGAAATTTGTATAGAAAAAATATCGAAAAGTGGCACCTTAAGTGATGCAACGACAAAAGAAAGAAAAAAGGTTGTCCCATTAGTGGAAAATTAACTTGACACTGATATTTCTTTTTAGCAACACTGCGATGCTCTCTTGTTTGCCTACCTTAAATAAATATCCATATATTGCAAGATGTAGGTAATGGGGGATGCACTAGGTCGATATTCGCCTAGCAAGCCCAATGACCACTCCATTTATAAGTCTATAAAAACACAGGAGACTAGTTTATTTTGCATCAAAATGTCGGCGTTCATGCGGCGGGCGATCGCCTGTGGCAAAGCATTTTCACGGTCGATTTAAATCACCTCATGTGACCTGCCGCTGCACGACAAAAGTCGAAACCTACTCTACTTTGTATTTAAGTCACCTGCGGCCTAGCCGAATTACCATTTAGACTATATTTGCGGCTGTATTCATCTGTGTAAAGACCGCATTAGCTGTAATTCTAACACGAATAATTTTGGCGAAAGTAGGAATTGGTTACCTATACCGTAGGAAAATTTTGAATTGAAAATACAACGGAAGAACTGTTACGTTTTATACAAAATACACATTGTATCGTATAGAGATATGAATACAGTATTCGATTTAAATAAAAGTATCTATAAAATGCACAGTTCCTATTGAAACTTGCGTTAACGGTTAACCTACTTCTTACGTAGCGTCAAAATGAGTCGTGCTACCTAAGACAGTTATTTAACACTTTCCAGAGAGCAAAATATACCTAAATCAATGACCACTGAAAATGTAATGACATTCCTGACCTGATTTTCCGTCCATTGTTATTATTCAGCAATTTCCATCCTAATGTCTGCTATAAATTATTATCATCATGAAGACGCCATTTCATTAGCAGATCTTTTTAAGAAGACGGGAATATCTTCAACGTTATATATTTCGTAATTAAGCCTGCAATACTCAAATATTAATACTTAATTTTTCACTGAGGCGTAGCGTTCGCATATGTAGTCATAATGGCAGCACTTACAGCTAACTGATAAGCAGTGCCTTCTTACCTAAACCTACACCGTGTATACGCGATGTGTAACAATTTATTAGGTAAGAGTAAAGATCTATCCACGGGCCGTGCACAGGACGTGACAATTTAAGATCATGGCTGTGGCACACACAGGTACTCAAGCTCCGTCGCCGCCCGAACAAGGAAGTGTGTGAACAATTTCATTAAATTGTACACACCGATATTTGTAGAACCCCTGACGGCGCACAATCCGTCCACGTCCCGAGCACGGCCCTGGCATTTGTGGATATACCTTAAGGGACTAATCACACTTATTCAGCTCTGTTCAGCGTTTGTCCATCGAAAACAACGATTTTGTATGAAGTCCGTTTAGTTTCCGCGGCTGAACGGACGCGTACGCATCTCATACAAAATCGGTTGTTTTCTATGGACAAACGCTGAACAGTGCTGAATAAGTGTGATTAGTCTCTTAGACAGTAACAAAAATTATAGGTAGGTAATTTATTTTAGGGTTCCGTAGAGCTAAAAACAAAAACTTAAAAGTTCAACACATTGAATGATCAAGGTCATTGTCACATATTTGGTTTTTTTTAAGTTAGACCGCATTTTTTATTAAACCTACCTACCTACTATTCTTAGCAGAATATGCAGAGCGTCAGAGCTGAGAATTCCACTATCTCGTTACACGATATGGTGTATATTTTAGAATATCTTGTTAGCTGCTGCTTGTCTGACAAATAGTTTTGCTACATAAGTCTGAACATAATCCCTGCATACTATCTTCGCGAAAGTTCCAGAGCATCGTGTGAGGTTGACTTTTCATTATAATGATATATAATGAAAATACTAGTTTTAATAATTAAGTATTGTTTACTTTTATTCTGTTTATTTTTATATCGTTCTTTACTAGTAGGTCTGTTTAGTAATAAATGTGGATAACGTTGTGAATAGTGTACCTATTTGTTACCTCTATTATTAAGTTCTAACCTATGTTTACTTATTATCACACTGTGGTTTGGTGTCCCTAAATAAATATCTAGGTATTTAATTAAATTAACCTTCTCAGACGTTGTTAATTACATGGGGAGCCGTCGTAAACTCACAATATCGTATTTCAACTACTATGTTAACGATCTGTTCACAGTGTGTTTATTTGGCCACCTCTTTACCATTGTGGTTGAGGCTCGTCTAAACAAACCCTAGCCGCCGCGCAATTTTCACGTGATCGTTTGTTTCATCCAGGGACTTGAAACATTACTCAAAATATCATTACGCGTAGTTCCAACGATACTGACAAACGGAACGAAATCTTAAACTGTTCAGTAACAATATTATCAACAAGTAAGTATATCGTTATTAGTATAACGATATAATAACATTAATTTCGATACTAAAAGTTGCCACAGTTGCCAGCTTCATAATCTTTTGATATTTTCCGTCTTTTGCGTCGTCTTTTATGTCATATAAAAGACGACGCAAAAGACGGAAAAGTATGAAGAATAACGTTATAAATGAATCTGTAACGTTTCACCTGTAATATTATTACAAGCGGATAAGCTTAATGTTGCTGATACATATAACGTTACCGTACTTATAATATTGTTCTACGAAAACGATATTCTATAACGTTTTTTTTTTTTAAGGTATAGTATTTTTAGGTTTTAGTATCGTTACAAATTTTGGAACGTCATACGTTTGGAACGTTATCCGATAACATTAAGCGAGGCCGAGGTTAAATAATAACAACCGCACAGGTTGATCGTCCAGGTTAATCTACGCTTGCCGCGGTTGGTCTGTGGATGGGTCACCATCTTTACATACCGAGACCCCTCCGTGCCTCGGAAAGCACGCTAAGCCGTTGGTGCCAGCTGTCATTGGATCTTTGACAGCCTGAAAGTCTGACAGTTAATCTTACCAAGGGGGGTCAATTATATTACCCAGTAACTGGGTTGTGAGGTCAGATAGGCAGTCGCTCCATGTAAAATACTGGTATTCAGCTACATCCGGTTAGATTGGAAGCCAACCTCAATATTGTTAGGAAAAGGCTAGGCAGATGATGATACGATAACTTTAATAGTAACGGAACGAAATTCATTTCCTTATCAAGTCCCTGGTTTCATATAATTTTACAGGGGAGGTTCTTGTCCACAAAGGTGCAGCTAATAGCAATGTTAAGTATTTCTAATGTTTTGTAATTTGAGTATGATATATAAACGGTGAAACGAGGAATTTACCCGCTGCATCTTAACATGTCATGTGTATAAGTATATGGATAGGTAGGTACATGAATTAGATAAACTTTTAACCATAGCAGGCTTCGCGTTATACCGGCAAAAATATTCGGGAGACATTACCTACCCCAGAAACCCAGAATCCATCTTGCGTGGTCAATGTAGCACTGATGTACGACCGTAATCAAAAGCCGGGTTAGGGGGAAACTGGCCTCCGGTCCGCGGCCCACATTACACGGAGTAGGAACAGTGGTAGAAAAAAGTATCGTAGTTAAATCTACCCAATGGGATTTGATGTCATTAAGTAAAAAAAGGTGCGAAATAAAACGTAAGTCTTGTATCAGAATATGTATACTTTATTATTACCGACTTCATATATATCTATGTTCGTACTATGTGATTACTTTACTGTTTTAAGGAAAATCATCATTATTGTTTTAAAGGACTGTGCCGACCGCACAGTGGCGCCCTCATCGTTTGTTTGGTTATTTCATACAATTTAGAATGAAAATACAGAAAATAAGCACGTTAAGCTGTGCTTCACAAGAATATACGTTAATATTATTAGAAATGGTAGTTTCATATTGTTTATTTTTATTAGAATCCTTAAAACTATTCTATTTGAAAGGGTATGCTCTCGAGGTGGTCCCATTGTCACCAAATCGGAATCTGATGAGGGAATCCCATGATAATCGAGGGAAGCCTTCAAATTTTGTAGGCAGACCTATAACGATTTGGGTATTTTTCATAGTAACTCGTGCATTTGCTCTCAGAAAGCACCATTCGGTGAAGTGGAACTGATGATGAAGACCACAGACTCAATAATAAATATTTCACGGTTTGCGATTCGATTAGGTAGTTTAATGTGGTTGCTAAGCACAATGCATATCGTGAAGTGGAGCTGATAGTGACTTCTCAATCAGCTCCTGTTCTCCTGGTTCTTACAAGGAGAACTCCTCAACAATTAACGTCCCTACATCGGGAAAAACAATATTTTGTAAAAGGTGATGAGCAGTTGACATTAGGCTATTGTAACTTAGATAAGTTACAAACTGGCCCACTAAAAAGTGAAAAATAAAAAACTTTTTTACAAAAAAAAACTACCGACTTCCAAAAAACACTACAAAGTGAAAAATAACTTTAATTTCGGAAGTCGGTGTGAATAAAAGAAAATGCGGAACCAATGACACCAACTTCCGAAATTAAAGTTATTTTTCACTTTGTAGTGTTTTTTGGAAGTCGGTAGTTTTTTCAATACAATGCCCAAGAGTAATATCTTGATCAATCATCCCACGTACACTCTGTATTGTTTATATATTATAATTAAAAAAGAACCTTTTTTTTTTTCATTTTAATGACATTAAATCCCAATGGGTCTATTTAACTAAGATATTTTTTCCCATGGTATTCTGGCCCACGGGAATTCGGCCAACTTTTCTACTACTGTTCCTACTCCGTGTAACGTGGGCCGCGGACCAGAGGCCAGTTTCCCCCTAAGCCCAAAATCCTTCAGTCTCCACTGAGCTCGCGCGTGTAACAACAGATAAGCACTGTGGGTCATTAATGTTCCACGGGTTCGATCTGACAAAGTGTAGGTACTTAATTGGGTTTGAAAAATACTAATGTTCCACAGGTTCGGTCTGACAAAGTGCAGGTACTTAATTGGGTTTGAAAAATACTAATATAACCCGTAAAACTGAGATAATGACATCCATTGTATAAATGTCACATTTCATTTTAGTTTCCGCATACTAAAAAAAATATTTACTTACTCTACGGAACATTTCGACGCTTAGTCCAATCTCGGAATGATAAATGATAAATGATTTTATTTCTGTAAGTAGGTTTGTACAAACACTTTTACACGTCAATCATATTTTTTTTAAAACGAGATGAGGTCGGCGTTTCCTATCTGACTACTCTGAGAAGAAAGGCCGAAACAAACTCAGAGGTCACAGTCTCTTTTAAAGTCCAGACATAATCTTGGTGAGATCATGTGGAGACCATGTAGATTGGTGTCTGAAATGGTCTTTTGAGGAAAGAACCACACAGATTGAGTGGACCCGTCCAGTCAGTGCACGCATTTGTCAGTAATCATGCAGCTCAACTCAAACTTAGGGAGCTCAACGATTCGACGAACAATACCAAAGAAAGGACATTTGGGTAGGTCGCATAAATTACTCAAACTGCCAGACCATGACTAAAACTATCTGAGAAAAAAACAAAGGCAAACTAAAATTAACCCACATAGTCTTCACATTCACAGTCATTAAAAATAACATAATACTTTACAAAGTAAATATTCATGTCACTGTATATGTAAAATTTATCAATGTCAATGTGTATATAAAAATCCAGAAATAGTCTTGGTCAGATCATTTTGAGGACCATGTAGATTGGTGTCTGAAATGGTCTTTTGAGGAAAGAACCACACAGATTGAGGGGACCTGTCCAGTCAGTGCTCCCATTTGTCAAAAAAAAAAATGTGCAGCTCAACTCAGAACTTGAGGAGCTCAACGATTCGACAAACAATACCAAAGAATGGACATTTAGGTAGGCCGCGTAAATTACTCAAACTGCCAGATCATGAATAAAACTAACTAAGAAGGAAAACATAAAAAAAAGATAGAAAAGACCCACATAGTCCTCACTTTCACGACAATTAAAATAATATTATACTTTACAAAGTAAATATTCACGTCTATAAAGAGAGAAAATAAAATAAATAATAAGCAAAAAAAAAAAAAAAAACCAAACAAGATTCACTGTGTAAATTTATTGGAGCAGCTCAATCCCAAGCATGTTTATCCTCAATATAGTCTTTAACAGAATAAAAGGCTTTCTGGCATAGTTTCCGCTTTATAGAAGATTTGAATTTATTAAGGCTTAGATCTTGAATGTGGCTAGGAAGTTTATTATAAAAACGTATACATTGGCATCTAAACGAGCCACTTATTTTCTTAAGCCTGGTTGTAGGAACAACGAGTTTGTGTTTGTTCCTAGTATTTATATTATGGATATCACTGTATTTTTTAAACAGATTAATATTTTTATGTGCGTACAAAAGATTTTCATAAATATACTGAGAAGGCACAGTCATTATATTAATCTCTTTAAATTTGTCTCTGAGGGAGTGTCTGGGACTTAATTTATAAATTGAACGAACTGCCCTTTTTTGTAAGACAAATATTATCTGAATATCGGCGGCATTTCCCCACAACAGAATACCGTACGACATCACACTATGAAAATAACTAAAGTATACTAAACGGGCTGTCTCTAAATCAGTTAAGTCACGAATTTTTCTAACGGCGTATGCTGCGGAGCTAAGCTTTTTTGATAATTTATCTATATGGGGGCCCCATTGAAGCTTGGCATCTAAAGTTATGCCCAAGAATACGGTGGTATCTTCGGGATTCAACACTTCATCCTTTATAAGCACACTAGTTTTTACTTGTCTAACGTGAGGTATGGTAAACTTAATACATTTAGTTTTTTTCTCGTTAAGAAGTAGGTTATTAACATTAAACCAGTTAACTACTTTATCGAGGGCGCTATTTATATTGTCAGTAACCAGCTGCTGACGTTTGAGTTTAAATAAAAGTGAAGTGTCATCTGCAAACAACACTATATCATGATTATCCTTTATGAGGTAAGGCAAGTCGTTAATATAAATAAGAAACAAAAAAGGACCAAGAATTGACCCCTGGGGGACCCCCATTGTTACAATTGATCCGGGTGATCTTTTCCCGTTAACATCAACTCTCTGAATCCTATTACCTAAGTATGAAGTAAGAAGATCTAAAGCGGCATTCCGGACTCCGTAGTGGTGCAGTTTCCTGATTAATGTTTCATGAAAAACGCAATCGAATGCCTTGGACAAGTCGCAAAAGATGCCCAAAGCATCGCATTTATCCTCCCATGCATTATAAACATGTTCTAAAAGTTCAACACCGGCATCAGTAGTCGAACGACCCCTTGTGAAACCGAACTGTTTGTTATGTAGTAATTTATGTTTATTAAAAAATCTTTGCATTTGATCTAAAATAAGTTTTTCAAAAATTTTGCTAAAGGTAGGTAGCACTGAAATTGGTCTATAATTAGTAGGGTCTGATGTACTACCCGATTTAAACAAAGGTATTATTTTACTGTATTTCATAAGATCAGGAAACTCACCACAGTCAATACAATTATTAAAAATAACAGCTAGAGTAGGTGCAACAATGTTTATAATCGTCTTCGCAACGTCCACAGAATTACCCCATAGATCCGGGGTCTTTTTAACATTTAACGTGTGAAAGGTTTTAATTATATCTTTACAAGTGACATATTGAAAAGAAAAATCAGAATCACAAACTGGAACGTTTTCTTTAAGTAAAGACTCTGCAGCGGAGGGTGATGAGTTGAGGGATTTAGTCGTCGATACGGGAATCTCAGCAAAGAAATTTTCAAAGGCCGCAGCGACTTGAGAATCTGATTTAATTATATTGTCATCAATAGCAAGGCTGTACTCACTACCTCGAATCAGATTACACCGACTGTATGTATATGTTGTGGACGAAGTAATAAATAGGGGCATTTTTCATAATGCCCGCGCATTATGACTAATGACAAGGTACAGAGGCCAGCACATCAAGCTACCCCAATCTGGCAAATATTCCCAATTGAATAAGAACCTTATTCCTTTGCGGTAAAGTTGAAAATCTATCAAAGAAATTTGACAGATTGGGGTAGCTTGACGTGCTGGCCTCTGTACTTAGGGCGTAATAAATAATTATAATTTGAACTTCATTATAAATATTGCTGTGTGGTCCTTGGGCAATCTGATAATACACAGGTACATTGCACGTAATCGTAACTAAAGGTATATTTATTCTCATTCGCTCGCTCTTGCGTCCTATATCGACCTTCCTCGATCCTATTTCTGAGTAAAGTGTTTAAAGTAACCTAACCAAAGCTAACCTCGGGGTGCCTTTCACTCGCTCTTGCATCCTACGTTGCCTATCGCCAGCAGAGTGTCTATGAACGGAAAGATTTTCTTTGATTTTAAATATTGATTCTACGTTTGAAATAAAAATTACTGTAATAAAACCAGAGGGGCAATTCTCGTAATTTTATGAACGTTCACAGTCTGATCTGTCTCAATCTGTCAAAAAATACTTCTAATTTCCCTACATTTTGACAAGTTTTTGACATTTGTTTGTCGCCGAGATGAGACTGCGACTAGATTTTGAACGTTTTAAATTACGAGAATTAGCCTTCTGGTTTTAATTGTTGTGCCCCATAAGTGACTAGCATTATAAAAAATGCCCGGACGATTTAATTATTGCAATAGTAGTTATCACACTGCCCTGTCATATCGGGCATATCTGAAAATGCCCGGGCATTTTTTATAATGTCCTAATAATCACTTGGTCCATGACATATATATTTGTGTCTTCATCCCACTTTCGCGAACTCATTAATCTTCATCATAGAAGACAGCTCGGATGGCATGAAGCTTCCATTCATTAACAAATCACAGAAATATTTTAGGCTTTCACGAAACCATCGCTTTAATTTTGTTACAAGAATTTAAACTGCTTCATTTGTGTTAAACATCTGTTTGACAACTACCTACATTAAAGTACAAGTATCTACCGGCTGTTGTTTTGTCCATGTTGAACATGGACAAAACACGTCAAGTGACGACCGTGTACCGAAAGACGTAGTGTTGAAATGCCTCCCACAAGGTGGACCGACGACCTTGTGAAGACCGCAGGAACACGTTGGATGCGAGAAGCACAGAACTGGTCGAAGTAGAGGTGCTTGGGGGAGGCCTATGTCCAGTAGTGGACGTCTTTCGGCTTAAATGATGATCTACTGGCTACCAGCGTCTTCATCTGCATGTATTTCAACTTTAATAGAAAGAAAATACGTTTATTTGTGATAAACATGACGCAGAGATAGAACATCATCATTATCCTGCCCTTTTCCCAATTGATTTGCTTGTCTTTCTCTTCCATACTTGTCCATATATTAGCCACCATCTCGGTATTCACCCCCTTTCAAACCATATCATCATTCACACAGTCCATCATTCGTTTCTTTGGTCTTCCCCTACTATTAGAGCCATCGACGTTCATACTCAAAACATTCCTCACGACATTTTCCTCATACCTGCGTAACACATGCCCATACCATGACAACCCCATAAGTTTAAGGGGAATGCGGGAGTCGCAGATTGTTCCCGTGACCTGCCGCCATTTCATCCATCCAGTGTTAATTCTGTGCTTAACCGTCCGATCTACTTGGCCACCGCTTTGCGAACCAAGATACCGGAAGTCGGAGCAGACTGGGAGAAGCGTTATGGCTCCAGAACTGGAGAGCCCGCCGAAATCGCAGAACATATAGTTTTGGTTCTGCTGACTTTCAAGCCAACATTCTACAGCTTCTGTTGCCATTTCTCCAATCTGCTCTGGATCTGAGATCCATCTTCACCGACAAGTACAATGTCATCGGCAAACAGTATGCACCAGAGTGCTTCCTCCTATATGTCCGCTCTCAGAGCGTCTATAATCAACAGGAAGAGGTAAGGACTTAAAGCCGATAACTGGTACAAGCCTACAGCCACGCAGCGGAATTGTCCGAAAGGGTTACCGCTACCCCGGAACACAAAGGGCTAAGGAAGGAACACGAGTGGGTTTTAGTCAGTAAGAGTCTGACACTCCCTTCTGCTCCACCCAGAGCGGGAGGGGTCATTTGATGATTTCCCATCCACAAAAAAAAAAAGCCTACAGCCACACTGAACTCATCAGTAATGCCAGCAGCCGACCGAATGTAGGTACGAGATTGACTGTACATAGCACGAATAAACTCTATAAACTTCCCGGACAAACGTTTCTCTTTCAAGGCCCACCACAGCACATCCCGAGGTACCCTATCATACGCTTTCTCCAGATCAATGAACACCATGTGCAAGTTCTTGTGTGCACGTCAGTACTTCTCGCACAATTGACAGAGTGCAAGAGTGGCGTCCATTGGAATGGTTCCCTTTATGTCGAGTCCCCTTACGTGTTCCTCAACCTGGCATAAACCCAAACTGGTTTGGAGTAATCTCATTCTCATTTCGCAGTATTTTCTCTATTACTTGAACGACGACGCAGAGAAAGAACACAAACAAAAAAATAACAAGTAGGGGAACATATGCATCACATTCAAACAAAACGGCCATCGCTTAGCATAATGCTATGACCCCATACAAGACAGCCCTAGCATTGGTTCAATTATGGACTCGCCTGAAACTCTTTTCTTCCTGATTCACAATTCTATTTTCAGCATTTTAAAGCTGTGTCGAAAGACATAAATATAGTCGAGTTGGAGGAGGCCTCTACGTAATCCTAGAAACCAGTCGTCCGCAATAATATAAATCATATTGGCGCCGCCGGTCAAAGGTCGCTGTATTTTCATTAAGAGTTCCATTTTTAGGTTACCTCCTACAATAAATTCAGTGGTAAACAAGTCAACATCTATGTCATATAATCCATATGTTGGGCTAACCATATGGATTATACGACATAGATGTTCGCAGCCAGATAAAATTCATAGTCCCTTAATAGGATAAGCTGACCATTAGTAATTAATGCGGGTTACCCAAACTACACTAGAACTATTTAATTCACGACCGCAAACAACCTCCATGTTGGCACGTAACAATAATAATAATAGTAGTTTTAATTAAGTTGGTTGAAGAGGACCCACGGGTAGTATGAGACATTAACTAGCTATAAATAAGGCACAATATTTTAGTAGTGGGTTTGTGCATCAGTAGACTGCAGTTGGCTGAATTCATAATGATATAGCGCCACTTATCTCCGAGCATTTCATAAGTAGAATACAACTTAACTGCAATGCAAGTGCATATGCATTTTGCAAAGGTAAGCACCTTTACCCAAGTATCACGAAAAACACCCTATTCCTTATATAAACATAGAGTGTGTTCTCTGGCTAGGCATTAAAACAGATACAATATCTAACACCTAATTTCTTTCATTTATTATTTTTAACTAATAAAAACAAATTGAACCAGAATGAATCAGAAATCATTATAACAAGCGAACTTGAAGTTCTGATTAATTTCTCCAAGGACCGGCCATCAAAATCCCTTTTCGTTATCCATTTACAATTACGGGGAAAATTACGGAAAATGATTTTTTTTTTCTTTCATATCTGAGACGTAGCCAAGCGAAAACAATCTGTCTCAACCAAATGGTTTTCAATAATTTTAAGAATGTATTAAAATAAATCTGTTTGGATATACCAGAGGTTTATTCTTTCAAAGGACTCGGTTTTACAAAAAAAGTGATAGGTATCGTATTAAATCGTACTTTATAAAAAATTAAAAACGGTCCTCTGTTTTATTAAGTTTGCAAGCAATACCAAAAGTTTAATCAAAATTGATTTTCTTATGCACTGAAGATGTTTTGAAGTTATGTATACGACTTGAAATAAAGTTCTAAAAGAAAGTTTTAAAGCTACTCAGCTTTAATGAATAGGTACTTCTTGCGCGGTAAACTCTGCTTGCGAGATGCAGGATTTCGTGTGACGTCAATATGACGCGTAGTTCGCATGTGGTGTTTGTAGATACCGTTACAGTGAGTGGAACGAAGTATTTTTTTCTTTTAAGACGAAATTAACACAACATAGCATCACGCCTGTATTTCCTGAAGTGTTGGACAGAGTTGAACTTAATAGTACCTGCACCCAAATTTCGTGAGTTGTGTATCAAGTAGGTATTTTTTTTTGTTTTTGAAGATTTTCTGTTTTTCAGCTTCTAAACTAAATAGAGCTGCAAATCCAACAAATTTGTCACACAATAATTATACAATTAATTTTTGCACTATAGTACATACTAATTCCATGGAAAATGTACTTAAGTACCCTACTTTATTTTTACCAGACTATAATTTACACATAATTTTGACCAGTGTCATACCTAATAGTAATAAATAAATTATAGGACGGTGTACATGGTGTTAGCGCGGGGAGCAATGAAAGAGTGGACTGTATTTTTAGTGGCAATGGTTTAATGCCGTCTTGTTAACAGTATTAACTTTCCCGGACAAACAATAAGTTAGGCAGAGAGGAGTATCGTCCGTCACGGTGGAGTCCGTGGAAGCGAGTGGTCATCGGGTGATCGGGCCGAGCCGTGTCGTCGCCGCGCCGCGCCTCAGCTTGCCGATGACGCGCTGATCACGCTGCCTGCGCGTGCAGGCGTGGCAGGTACATGAGTTATGCTATTTGATTGTCGAAACGCACTGAGGACGAGCTCAAAGCGTGTCTAGACAAGGATTTGCACGTCGACACTTCCCGTAAACCGGCTTACTCCTTTAGGGTTAAAGGATAAGCAATTAAACGTGGTACTGTTGCCTGTATTCTAGACATCGACATTAATTACCTATTAACACTTATTAACCCAAGGATTAACGATATATATTGAACCACTTACGCTTCGCAGATGACATCGTACTGATCTATGACAACCACATACACTTAGAATACATGCTGCAATCTTTAGATAAAGAGAGTAGAAAATGTGGATTGTCTATGAATTTGGAGAAAACTCGCATAATGACCAATGGAGAAAATGTACCTACCAGTAAAATTATCATCAAAGGAAATAGAGTACGTGGAAGATTATGTATATTTAGGACAGAGAATCTCGTTCAAGGAGCAAACTGCAGGCGAAGTAGAGCGTAGAATAAAACTTACTTGGAAAAGATATTGGTCATTGAAGCACATTTTCAAATCCAAACTCCCAATCAAACTAAAAAAAAAGCATTTGAAACTGTCGTGTCTCCCACATTACTCTACGGGTGTCAGAGCTGGGCACTAACAAAAGAAATTCTCATGAAACTCCAGGTCTTCCAGCGGGCCGTCGAAGGAAGTATGTTGGGATTGAAACTGCGAGACCGAATTCAAAACTCACAAATCAGAACGAAAACCAAATTAATAGACATCGCAGACTTAGCCTGTAGGCTAAAATGGCGATGGGCGGATCACGCGGCACGCGCAGATGACGGACGCTGGAGCGAGCGTGTGCTGCACCGGTCGCCCGCGACGCCGCTGGGGTGACGACGTCGCGCAGGTCGCGGGACCCACTTGGACCAAGATCGCCAAAGATAGGAAATTATGGAAATGCATGGAGGAGGCCTTTGCCCAAAATTGGGTACCCCAAAACTAAAAATCTATTAATCCTTATTATTATATCAATTTAATTAAAATGTTATTTATCGTAACGTACCGTTTTTTTTTTTTAATCAGCGTATCCCTACATTTATGTTCGTATAACTCGTCAAAATGTAGGGAACAGCTGATTTGTTTTTCGCGATTTTAGGTTTGGTCCCATCGTAAAAGTTGTTCATAATGATGAGTACAATGACCTCTTAAGAGGTTGTTGGTGTTTTTCCCATAACCCTGTATACAAGATATGCCATAACTAACTATTTACTCTAGGTAGGTACTAAATTAAACTACTAACTAACCATACAAACAAACGAGAATAATTAAAAAGACACTTAGGTGTCGTGAGCAATGATGGCTCAGAGAGCAGTGCTGGCCCAGTGAGCAGTGTTGGCCCAGTGGTAACAGCCGCGATTTACGAGTTGTAATTCGTAGGTTCGAACCCAGACAGGCGCTTTACTTTGTGTAAAATTTTTCATCACCACTGCTCTCAAAACGGTGAAGGAAAACATCGTGAGGAAACCGGCATGTCCTAGGACCAAAATTTCGAAAACATGTGACATCTACCAACCCGCACTGGGCCCGTGTGGTGGATTACAGCCCATTCCCTCTCACAGAGAGGAGGCCTGTGTCCCAGCAATGGGAACATTATAGCCTGATTATGTTATGTATGTATGTTAGGCGTCGAAGTAAGTAAGCGTCCGCATCGCTGTCATCCGGAAACGTGCCCAGAAGACTGGCAGCATTGTCACGATATAATACTCCTCCAGACCGTATTTCTACTACTACTACAGCCTTCGGCGCGGGAAATATTATAGTGGACAAGTGTGAGCGCAGACACAGCTGCACTCACTCTTCCTTCACTCTCATAGTCCAATGGGACGGCAATCCGACACGACCGGAGAGACATCAGGCGCAGGACCAACGGCTTAACGTGCTTTCCGAGCCACGGGGGTAGCACATAGCCAACTTCCAAACTCGGGGCTGTTACTGAGAAATTCCTAACGGAAATGCAAATACCCAATAACACTTTGCCCGACTTTAGGATTCGAACCCTCCTGACACCACGCTCAGCAGTCGCGCTTGCGACCATCACGAGACCATCAGACTGAGATATAATAAGTAATTATACCTTACGGCTAGTCTTCATTATTGTTTTCAGACTAAAAATAAAACATCAAAAGTACTCGTCAAAAGCTACTTCACTGTCCATTAATCATCATCAATTGCGAAAATTACTCACAATTTGCGCTATTTTTAGCGGCACTCTAGACTCATTTGTTTTGAAATCCCGTTTATTTTCAACAGGCGAGAATATACTGAACAGATTTGAATACTTCGAGAATGTCAACTAAGGTCAGTTAGATTGATATTGGTTTGATTGAACTCTAAGATATCGAAGATATCTGCCATGAAATCTAAATATCTTAATTGCATAGCTATGTTATCGTTATCGTGGTAACTGACGCGTTGTTCCCGAATCTAGTCTGCTGAGCCAGCAGCTAGATAGAGAATAATATTGGTTATTTAGGATAATACTGATTATTGCTAAATACAACTAACATAGTTATTAAGTTTTATTTACTAACAAAGTTGTTACTATATTATTATGTATACTTAGGTTAAGGTATGTATCTATGGGTCTTTGTTACCTGAAAATAAATGGTTTATTATATTATTATTTATTATTATTATTATAGACCTCTTCCTCTCTCGTAATTTTGCTGTACCCGATAGGATTCATGTTGATTTTCTAAAACCAACTACAACTGTGTCCTTACGACAGTTAACAACAGGTTTAACTTTTCATAAAGAAAATTCATCAAACAACATCGTACAGGGGAGTCCCTGTACGATGCCGTTTGATGAATTTTCTTCCTCTATCCTAATTTTGCTGTTCCCGATTGGGTTCATATTGATCTTTTAAAACCAACTATAACTGAGTCCTTACGACTGTTAACAACAGGTTTAACTTTTCAATTAAATCCACATTAAAGAAAATTCATCAAACGGCATCGTACAGGGACTCCTTTTTTTTGAAAGTATCCATATTGATTGCTATTGTTCAAATAAAATCAAAGAGAAGTACAGTCGTAAAAATTTTGCCATAAACAAAGAATTAGGTACCTACACAGCAAATAACACGTATCATCACAAAGTTACTGCAAACAATTCGATTAGATCACTCACACTTTGTATTTCAGGCACATTTTTCACCAGAAAAAGAACATTTTCTGCCATAAATCCCCGTTTTGTGAGCTGTAAATAAATTAACCACTCAAAGAATATACATCGAGTCTAGCAAATAATTTGTCCGACTTCCGAAATCAAAGTTATTTTTCACTTTGTAGTGTTTTTTTGGAAGTCGGTTTTTTTTTTTGTGAAATAAGTAGTTTTAATTTCGCAATTTAACTAGGTCCAGGGGGGCAATTCTCGTAATTTTAAGAACCTTCACAGTCTGATCTCAGTCTCAATCTGTCAAAAAATACTTCTAATTTCCCTACATTTTGACAAGTTTTTGATATTTGTTTGTCGCCGAGATGAGACTGCGACTAGATTTTGAAGGTTTTAAATTACGAGAATTGGCGTTCTGGCCTAAACCCGCTCCAAACAAACTCAACTAATACTTTTAACATAGAAAAAATTGCCACACTTTTTTTTGCGAGCTTTATCTTGAAAAAAAGCCCATATTAATCAGTGATAATGTAGCATTCAAATGGTGAAAGAATTTTTAAAATCGGCCCAGTACTTTTTGAGCAATTCGTTACAAACATACGAGGGGCGGCTGAAAAGTTTTGAGCCAGGTATAAAAAATGGTGATAGAAATGTATGAAAAATTTATTTTTCAATGTAATTTCCCTCTATTTCAATACACTTCTTACGTTTATTAAAAACGGCTTTTAACCCGTTCAAAAAATATTCACCGTCTTTGGCTTCAAAATGTTCATTTATGGCCTCCTTCATTTCCTCGTCGCTGGAAAGTCTCCGTCCTCGGAGATCCTTTTTCAAATTGAAAAAGAGGAAATAATCGCTGGGGGCCAGGCAGGGCCGTCTTTACCCGGGGGTGCAAGGGGTGCGTGGCACCCCGGCGCAGGGTCTTAGGAGGCGCTAGCCGCTCGCCTTTTAGGTACCTACTCAAACCATGCGTGATGCGTAATCAAAATCAGTTTTAACAACTACTTAACAAATATTCATTATTTATTTGCTGACTTGCAATGTGCAAGCCAATTTAGATATTAATAATACAATAATTAAATTCATATTCTAACAAACACACGCGGCAAATTCAAAGAGAGCTTGCGCCTACAAGTGAGTGCGCGCGCGCCCTTTGACACGCGACGCCCGCCGCGACGCCCGCCTTTTGACATATCAACGCCCGCTGGAAGGTAGGTATCTAGTTACCAATACAAATTGCGTCAACAAAAGTTTCAGTCTACAACTACCATTAAAATTGCGACAGCCATGAGCCAATAATATAGTACCTAAGTGATAGGTATCGTTTGGCATCCTACTTATTTTGTAATGAAAAAATTATTTTTACGTGTAATGAAATGCTAATTGTGTGCAAGGAGCAGTGGCGTGCACTCCATACATGCAAATAAGCTCTGCATACCCTGTAGTCCCATACATACATGCCCCTCTAAATGTTAGATAACTAATTTTTAAAAAATCATGTTACTTTAGCTAACGCGCCATCTATTATATTTTTTGGAACTAACTCGTTGGATCGGCGAACACCCGCCGCCGTGCAGCGCGCAGGCAGCGCTCGCGTGAGCAAAAGCAATACTACGCCTTGCTTATTCTTCATTCAACGCATCTCGTGTAGTACACAGTAAAAGTGTGAGTGTGTGCGTGAAAATGTGCGCGCGTGTTGGAGTTTTAGAAGCATAGCTTACATTGCAAGCCGGCCAAATTGAGAACCCGTAAAAGCACCGTTTAATTGTTGTTTGCAAAGGGTCGACTTTTTTTAGTCGGATTGACCAAATGACCCGAGTAATTCATTCGTTTGTATTAGTTCGTATCTAAAATTGCAAAGTTTTTTCGCCATTTATTGTTTTTCTTGGCGCAAGTGATTGCCTGTCAAGTAATCATTTAGAAAAAAAAATGGATAATTATACATATTCGATCTCATTCAAAATTTATATTCAAATCAGACTTCCATATTTTCTGTTTACAAATTAGGAAAATTAATAGTTACGATTCTACTCAGCGCATCGACCGAACGATTATTTTTAACCGACTTCAAAAAAGGAGGAGGTTCTCAATTCGACGGTGTTTTTTTTTTGTGTGTTTGTTACGCGATTACTCCGCCAATTGTGGACCGATTTTCAAAATATTTTTTTAAATTGAATGTGTATGCTCCCGAGGTGGTCCCATTGTCACTAAATTGGAACCAATCTGATGAGGGGATCCCATGGAAATCGAGGGAAACCCTCAAATTTTGTAGGCACACCTATAGCGATTTGGATATTTTTTATAGTAACTCGTGCATTTGCTCTCAAAAATCAGCATTCGGTGAAATGAAACTGACGATGAAGACCACGGATGGCAATTGGAACTACTCAATAATAAATATTTCACGGGATGCGATTCGATTAGGTACTTTAATGTGGTTGCTAAGCACAACGCGTATCGTGAAGTGCAGTTTTCCTAGTTCTTACAAGGAGAACTCCTCAACAATTAACATCCCTGCATCGGGAAAAGCGATATTTTGTAAAAGGTGATGAGCAGTTGACATTAGGTTATTGTAACTTAGATAAGTTAGAAACTGGCCCCCTAGAAAGTGAAAAATAAAAAACTTTTTTACAAAAAAAAAAAAACAACTGATTCCAAAAAAACACTACAAACTGAAAAATAGCTTTAATTTCGGAAGTCGGTGTCAATTAAAAGAAAATGCGGAACCAACGACACCGACTTCCGAAATAAAGTTATTTTTCACTTTGTAGTGTTTTTTTGGAAGTCGGTTGTTTTTTTTTTTTGTAAAAAAGTTTTTTCTAGTCTAAAAAGAATTCATCAAAGAGTAGGTACTTGAATTCATACATATTTACGAAACACACAGGGCCAAAACAGACTTACAGATTTATCTATGATTACAATCGAAAAAGAACTTTTAGTCAGATAGGCGCGTCGATTTGATTTAAGTACAAACATTAACTTGTAGAAAGTAATCTAACTAACTGGTAATTTTTTTTGTGCATACCCTGTCTAAAATCTCTGTGCACGCCACTGGCAAGGAGTATAAAATTGTTGTTTTTTGGAAATTGATTTTACGTTGTCACGGTAGGTAAGACAAGTTTTTTTTTTTCAATTTAAAAATTTTGAGGATGAAGCGCCAGGGAAGCCCGCGAAACAATTACTATTTCTTCGCTCCCTCAGAATATCAGGACGGTAACCAATCGGTTCACATTTAAAGTGAAAGCTCGAGAACACATACACAAGAAGTTGGCAGATTCGTCTCAGAATTAAGTTGTTGTAGATTCTCTTGTTTATCTCCCATAACTTTTTTTTATTTTATATTTTGTTGTATGTATATATTTATGTGTTTATTCTTATCTTATATTTTTAGTTATATTTTTTTTCTTCTTTGTTTTTTGTTATTGCACCTACTGTGTATTGTCTCTGCATCACCCTAAGGTAGACTGGTAGAAAATGCCCAAGGCATTAATTAAGTCCGCTTTTGTACAGTTTTTACTTGTGCATAAAGGTAAATAATAAAACCGTACCTATCCGAGTGTGCAAAATTTTCGAGCTCGCTGCGCTCGCTCTTGCTCTACATTCTACTAGTTGCTTTTTGGGCTTGCCTGCATAAGTAGACAATGTAACTCCTATTTCTGTTTGAAAATATAAAACAAAACCTGACCAAACCGAGACGGGTTGTTAAAATTTTCGAGCTCGCTCTGCTCGCTCCCCCACCCTACATACTTTACCGTTCTGTTGCAAACAACCAATTTGGCAGCATTATTAAATAATAACCCCAGACATGTAAGGGCTACGCCCCTTGAATAATATAATTAATGTGCAGCTGGAGATGTACAGACGAAAAAAACTTGAAATTTTTCCAATCAACTTTGGACCTTATGCTGTAGTGATAAAGTTGAAAATCTATTAAAGAATTTTGACAGATTCTAGCAGCTTAATCTGCTGGCGTCAGTCATCTGATGCATGATTTTCTGAAGATATCGCGAATGACCCTGGTCTCTGGCCACAAATATTACTTATTTATAACAGAAAATGGACCATTTCAGGTTAAAATATCTGCATATCCTGGTGATAGCCCGGTGGTCAAAATAGACATCCAAAGTTTACATTAATTCGCATAAAGCTGAAAATTGGTATGAAGGTTGGGAACACCATTAAAAATAAATTTTCAAAAGTCCCCATCGATCCGAAGCGTTCATAAATTTTTATTCAAGGTCCAATATTGCAAAAATCGGTTTTTTGCATTTTTCAGCTAAACAAGTTACTAGTTAGTTTTTTTCAGTTTTATCATAAAAACAGGTACAACTAAATTTAGCAATTGTTCATTATACAATTATCTACGAAAATTGTTCTTACACTCTTTTTCATAAGAATCACTATTTCGGAGATAAAGCGATGCAAAAAGTTGAAAAAGTTGTGTTTTTCTTAACCCTCATTATATATTTTTTTAATTTTCAGCTAATATTACGCGGGATTATGCAACGCTTCTAAAGATACCACATACATTGATATTTAGTAAAGCCGTTTAGAAGTTATGGTGGAATAATGAAACACACATAAACCCTGAAAACATAACACTCTTTTTTTAGGCAGACATGTAAAAACAATAATGTTGTTTTTTTTTTGTTGGCAAAGGGGCGCAGGCTGATTTTCATTGCTGCCATGTAAGCAAAAGTATTCGTTGTTGTTTATAGTTTTAACTCATGGGAAGTTTCAATCAACCGTCCTGCAATGACCCTGAAATTAAGATGAGCACTCGATCAACCCGAATTTCAACACCAAAAGCTTTGAAAATATCTACATCTATCCACATCTGACCTTCTAACAATAATGTCGAAATCTAAAGAATTCTCACGATATCAATTTTACTAAGCTCTTAACAACACCCAAATTCCCGTTATTAATTTTATCAGAATTTCTAAAGAATGATAAAACGCTTCAGTCCTGTTGACATTCTTTAGAAAATTAAAAAGTTACGCTTAATAAGAGATGATTAGTCACCCGAATACATTGCTTACTTACAATATAATTTTATATTACGTCCTTACATATGAAATTGGCGTTTTGTACGGGAGGATTATAAAGTCGTTTTTTTTTATTGTAAAATATATTTAATTAATCAAAGTATGCACCGTTGTTATCTATTCACTTTTTCCATCTCATAGGTAAGTTCATTGATCCCTTTACTAAAAAAACTATGGGGGCGAGAATCAATGAACTCTTTGAAGGCGGTTTGGACTGCCGCATCAGAGTTAATTTTTTTTTTCCTTGTAAGAAGTTGTCCGAATTCCGGAAACAATGGTAATCTGTTGTAGCAAGGTCCGGGAAGTACGGTGGATGTCGCAGAAATTCCAATTGTAGCTCATCTAACTTAGTGGTTGTTTGTTGTGCAGTGTGTGGTCTTGCGTTGTCGTGATGCAGCAGTGGCCTAGAGCGATTGACCAATCTCAGTTGTTTAGCAGCTAGTTCTTCCTTCATGGTTTGCAGTTGCTGACAATAGATATCTGCCGTAATCGTTTGGCCAGATTTTAGAAAGCTGTAGTGAATGACACCGGCGCTAGTCCACCAAACACTCACAAGTAACTTTTTCTGAGTCAATTTTCGTTTAGGGCAGGATTTGGCTGGTTCTCCAGGGTTCAGCCATTGCGACGAGCGCTTCCGATTATCGTACAGTATCCACTTTTCATCACAAGTAATGATTCGATTTAAAATCCCTTCATTATTGTGTCGGTTGAGCAAAGTAACACAGCAGTCGACGCGTGTTTGCAAGTTCGATTCACTCAATTCATGAGGTACCTATCGTTCAAGTTTTTTTACTTTACCGATTTGCTCCAAATGGTTTAATACAGTTTTATCACTTACCCCGAAGCCTGCAGCTATCTCTGAAGTGCTTTGTGATGGATCCGCTTCCACAATAGCCTTTAATTCTTCATTTTCCACTTTGATCTCCGGCCGTCCACGGGGTTGGTTCTGAAGGTCGACATTTTCAGAACGAAAACGTTGAAACCAAAAACGTACCGTGCTTTCTTTTGCGACACCAGCGCCGTACACATCATTAATCCTTCGAGCTGTTTCTGCAGCACTGGTGCCACGGTAGAACTCGTACTCGTAAATATACCGATATTTCATGTTTTCCATTGTGCGGTAATAAGCGTCGCCAAAGAAAAAAAATAATGAGGAAAAACATATGAATGACTGTTTTCAAAACTCAAATGTACCAGCTAAATGAATTTATAAATTTGAATTTGGAATTCTTAACCAAAGAGGAGATATTTCAGATCAAAGTGGTCAGTACGACAAAACGCTAATTTCATATGTAAGGACTTAATATTTTCGAAATTGATCATATAAAAATGTATTTGCTGGTCGAGCTTATTCCTTAGCAATATTTAGAAACCTTTATAAATTGTGAGTTTCTATTGGTCTTGAAATGAAATTGTTTATTCTGTAAATATCAGAATCATTTTTACACGTCATATTATATAGTAATAAGCTACATGAATTTGACATTTTCTATCTGAAAAGAAATTTAGAAACTAACTCAAGGTTCAAAGTCTCTTTTAAAGTTTATACATAATCTTGGTCAGATCATGTGAAGACAATGTAGATAGTGCCTGAAATGGTCTTTTGAGGAAAGAACCACACAGATTTGAGTGGACCAATCCAATCAGTGCAAGCATTTGTCAGTAATCATGTAGCTCAACTCAGAACTTGAGGAACTTGCTAGATAATTTAGGTAACTTGAGTCCAGAGAAAGAAATCCAGGTGCTGTTCATATTTTTTAATCACTTTATCAAGTAACTGATCCAAACCAGTACTAGTTATTTCAAGATGCAACTTAATGAATGGCTCTATTACAGCTAATGTGTTATACACTATAAGTGAGTTCTTAAATCAATAAGCATAATCAATCAGCCTATAATGTTCCCACTGCTGGGACACAGGCCTCCTTTATCTGTGAGAGGGCTGTAATCTATCACGCGGGCCCAGTGCGGTTTGGTAGATGTCAATGTCTTCGAATCTTTGGTTCTAGGACATGCTGGTTTCCTCATGATGTATTCCTTCACCGTTTTGAGAGCAGTCGGTAGTGATAAAATTATTTACACAAAGTAAACCGCCTGCATGCATTATTTGACTTATTGTGAATGTGAGGACTATGTGGGTCATTGTTTCCGTTTTAATCATGGTCTGGCAGTTTGAGTAGTTTATGCGGCCTACCCAAATGTCCTGTCTTTGGTATTGTTCGTCGAATCGTTGAGCTTTTTAAGTTCTGAGTTGAGCTGCACGGTTACTGACAAATGCGTGCACTGACTGGATAGGTCCACTCAATCTGTGTGGTTCTTTCCTCAAAAGATCATTTCAGACACCAATCTACATTGTCCTCAAGTATTATGTTCGTATTTTTATATACACATTGACATTGATGAATTTTATTTATATACAATGACATGAACTTTGAAAATATTTTTTTTGTTTTTTAATTAACTATTGTGAATGTGAGGACTATGTGGGTCATCTCTTTCTTTTTTCTGTTTTCCTTCTTAGTTAGTTTTAATCATGATCTGGCAGTTTGAGTAATCTACGCGGCCTACCCAAATGTCCAAGCTTTGGTATTGTTCGTCGAATCGTTGAGCTCCTCAAGTTCTGAGTTGAGCTGCACGATTTTTGACAAATGCGTGCAGTGACTGGACAGGTCCGCTCAATCTGTGTGGTTCTTTCTTCAAAAGACAATCACTGTCCATTCCAAGGTTGCCTGGAAGAGATCGCAGAAAGCGATAAAGCCGCCCATTGTATGTTTTGTAGTAATAATTGTTTTTTTTTTGTTATGTATTATGTAATGTAACCCGTCTTTAAAGTGAAAAGCAGCTTTACACTGAAAAACCGTGAACCTAGCCTGACATAGTGCAAATCCATCACATCTACTCAACTCTCTGTGCTCAAAACACACATGGCCACTCCCGCCATTGATTTGCCATTCCACCAATATCTATTTCAGTGTGTACACTGTACGTACACGTAAGCAATATTACGCAAAACTTTACTACTGTACAAACAGTTACTCTGTGCCTTAAACTCCGTTTTATCGCTGTAACTAAATAAGAAATAAAAATCTTTTGATGTGATAACGTCTTATAAATCGACGAACACCGGCTGCGGGCACGAAAAAGTGTCACGTTCCGCCTGAGCCTGAGCGAGCAAGCGAGAGCGCGGAACAAGCGATAGAGAGGCACGATCGGCCCAAGCGTTGGCTTGTGACACATTTATTCATCAACTAGCTTTTGCCAGCGACTTCGTCCGCGTGGAATAATGACTTCCGGAAATTGAGGCACTAACTCTCATAGAGTTTAACCGATGTGCTCTTTCTTCTACCGATTCTTGAGAACGCGTATTTCTCATTCAACGCGTTTTTCAAGACAATAGCGGGCGGACGCCGACGTCCGCTTGGGGCTTGAATAACTAAAAATATATAACTACGTCTAATATATAAAATAATATATAATAAAACCTACTTCACTTAAAACTAAATACCTATAACTACTATAATTAATAATACCTATACCTATAATTAATAAAAGTACCTACGTTCAGTTTTTTTTAATATTAAGTAGGTAAAAACCTACTTAATATTAAAAAAAACTGAACATAAATTAACCAAAACTTACCTACTACTAACTAACTACTACTAACCTATTACTACTTCACCTAAAAAGAAATCCTGTTTTCCCAACATTTCCCTTCACTGCTCTGCTCCTATTGATCGTAGCGTGATGAAAAGTATACTATAACCTGCCCAGGAGTATGAAGAACAATTGTGCCAAGTTTCGTTGAAATCCGTCGAGTGGTTTTTGTTTCTATAACGAACATACAGACAGACAGACAAAAATTTTACTGATTGCATTTTTGGCGTCAGTAACGATCACTAATCACCCGCTGATAGTTATTTTGGAAATATATTTCATGTACAGAATTGACCTCTCTACAGATTTATTATAAGTATAGATGTTTCTTTGTGACGTTATCACATAAAACTATCGTCCGTAAACCGACTTTTTATAAAACTTTTTGGACGTAATCCAGACAGTAGGTACCTACGTAAGTTTCATGCACTTATAGAACCGAGCGGCCGTTCAAAATTAATGTAAAACAAATAAAAGATACTTATTTAAGTTATGGAAGTTTGGAGTTTCCTAACACAGGATTATCCGCTTAAAAGATGTTTTATTTATTTTAAAATATTCTTTGATCGTGATATTTTCGCGCTGTCGCAATCTAAATTTAAAAGAATGGTTTCACATTCTCTTGCAAGTCGCCCATAAGATGGATGCTCTTGTCATACGCTTCCTTCGATTCGTCGGTATATAGTGATTTTCTTCTACATGCCTATGTACTCTTTTTTATTCTCTCATTTAACATCCGTTCGTTATCATACTCAGATGTCACGTTGCGGACAATACTGTGGGTTATACATTTTTTAGATTGTAATATAACTACTTTCTGTAAATGCTGTAATGTACATAAAACTGTTTTTGTCCCAAATTAAGAAAATTAAATAAAAGGAGGCATCAATCATTAGTTTGTTAAAATAAGAAACCATTTTGATTGAAACCCTGAAGTACTTTCTCATGGATGTCACCTGTTCTTTTCAAAAACCTCTTTTTAACTGTAATGGAGTTAGGTTCAACAATAGCCGCTGAACAAATAAGTTTTTTGGCCCTGTAACAACTTCAAGCAGACTTTGGTTGTAAAAAGGCAAACTTACAATAAATTATTCAAGATGGAAATCGTCTTGGACGGACTTAAAAAAATAAACTTAAAACTCGTGTTCAAAGTTTTAGGAATCAGAAATAGAGTATTTATTGTAATTTTTAAAACCTGGACTTTTTTTCAGGATATGAATATTCGTGCCCTGAATTTTTTTTTCATCCCATCTCTCTCTGCAAGATACAACAAGTTCTGACATTGTATTCAGTAAATTTAAAAATCAGAGAACAGTAAAATGCAATCAGGCTATAGTGTTCCCACTACTGGGTCACAGGCGGAGGCCGGTGTCCGAGAGGAGTCTCGGTGAGAGTGAGGGGGCCGTAGTGGCCGTAATCCACCACACGGGCCCAGTGCGGGTTGGTCGATGTCAAATGTCTTCGATTTTTTGGTTCTAGGACATGTCGGTTTCCTCACGATGTTTTCCTTCACCGTTTTGAGACCAGTGGTGGTGAAATAATTTACACAAAGTAAAGGGTGCAAACTTATTACTAACCACTCGTGAGTTGTGAATGTAACCACTGGCCAACCACTGCTCCATGCATCAAACGCAAGTATACTCAAAGTAAAAGTAATTGAAAAGCCCTGATTTATATTCATAGGAAGCGTAAATATTAAAAAATATCATAATGTTATGCAAATGCCTTCCGACGAATCACCTTCTCGAAGGAAATAACTTTTAGGATTTGAAAACATTTGATTTCGGCACAATATACAGGTTGGAAAAAATCAATAGACCCTGAAAGGAAACCATTTTAAATCCTTAAGATAGATTATTTTACTTAAAGGAAATATTCCTTTATTTTTTAAAGGAACCAAAACTGTATTCACAGATTTCTCGACATGCCTACCTAAACTTCAGGGCCCATTAATTTTTCCACACTGTATAATGTATATTCACATTAAGTCTGTAATTTGCAAGTTTAAGAAAAGTAGGTAGTGCGCAATGAATCTATGAATATTTTTCCTGGATTTAAATAATCCAGATGGTCCAATAATATTATTGAACTCGGGGTAGGTTCCTCCCTCATCTAAATAATCTACAATGCGAGGCATATAGCTACGTTTTATAACAAAGCAATATTTGGGCTAAATCGTTAACCCTTTTGTAGTAATCTCGCTAAGCCAAGTAAGGAGGTTAAATACTTCCTGCATAGCTATTCAAAACCATTCGATACGCTTCCGTACCGAATCGAACATCAATCAATTTTATCGAAGGAGTCCTCTAAGCGCTGGTCAAATTTCTAAAACCCGAAAATGTAATCGGCTTAAAGCAAATAAATGACCGCTATTCTTCTGTCGAAAGACTAGCGGTCAATGTTTGATTTAAGGCGAATTAGGTTATCGAAATACATATGTCATTTTCGACACGATAGCCTTTCGAATGGTTGTGAATAGCTATGCTGGATAGAAACCTACAAAGAGGTCAAGATGCATTTTTATTCCTTTCTTGCTTTCGACTTCAAATTTTATGGTTTATATGAGATAGAAGTTTAATTGATGAATTTAAATAATAAAATTATGTGTCCAGTTTTTCAAGTCAGATTTGTACATAAGCAATTCATTAATGGCGGGATACGACGTGAATTCGAATAAACTATTTTTTTTTTAATTACGGCTCTGTGGAAGGGAAACTCCCGTGCGTGTTGTGTGTGCCAATATTCTTTGTTTGAAATTGGAGTTGCATAATTAAATTTAGTACAATATAACACTCGTTTGGATGATATTATGGTTACTATGACACCGGTTGTTTTAATGTTGGCAATAAGCTAACTGTTTCAGAAACTTTTATAGAAGATTTGTAGCATGGGTGTAGAACAATATAATTAAAAAAAAAAAACAGTTTTAATAAACGTAATGTAATGTTTATTACATGCCAAAGTCAATTAAAAATCACTCAGTATATTTGAATTGAACCATAGTTCAAACATTTTACTAAGAGAAATCAAAGACAGACAAAGACTCCAAGCAGTATTATTTACATGTTTCTTGGTTTAATTAAAGAGATCATTTAATTAAAAGACTAACTGATAACAAAGCTATTTACATTTGTCTTAGAATATTTATTTCTTAAGAGCTCTATTTATTACTTTACTTAGAAGTCTGATCATAATAAAGAGTATTCTATTCTATTCTGACCTTATTTCGACTAATAAGAGTTTTTAAAACCTTAAGAACAGCTTTCAAGAAAATACAAAACGTAGCGTAGGTATTTCAATATGGTTTTTTTGATCATAAATATATCGTGACGTCGTATGTTTTTAACGTCATCTAGTCTTTAAATAATAAGTGTAGGTATCTGTATAAGATCGTTGTAATTATCATCATCATCCTAGCCTTTTCCCAACTATGTTGCGGTCGGCTTCCAGTCTAACCGGATTCAGCTGAATACCAGAATATTACATGAAACGACTGCCTATCTGACCTCCACAACCCAGCGACTGGGTAATACTTGCTAAGACTGGTAGTCAGACTTTCGGGCTTCTGACTACCCGTAACGAATGTCAAAGATCCACGAATGACAGCCGGTACCGCACAGTATTCGTGTTGATGTTCCTTACCACCTTGTATAGATCGTAATGCAGGCAATCTGAATCACTCACTCTCTTTACGATAAATTATATAGGCGGAGGACAGATAGACCCCGAACGTAAAATGGTTTTTATCGTCCTCTTGAGGGACCAAATAATAAGGGCGTCAATTTGCGTTTTATGAAGCAATGCTACGAAACGTCCACGTAATATAGAACAGGCTGTAAAAAGAGCTTTGAAAAACGATAATAACCCTAACCTACTTACTTACAATCCATGATATACCTGACTGGTGATAATAGGCTTACTGGTGGCGTATTATGAGTGTACGAGAGAGACCGAGCTATACATGACCGATAGCACCATTCCTTTTTCGCACTGGAATCTTGATGGCATTAAAACTTCGTAATACAGCCCCTGTTACATTGAGAGAAAAGTAGGGATTTACCCCACCTATAAGTTTTTATGTTTCCATTTAAGTGCATTGTTTTATTCGTATGCCGCTTTTAGGGGCTAATGTGCCCTGAAGATACTTTATCTTTCAACATTGTACCATATCCTATAACAAATATCTTTGGCTTGCTTACGCAGAACTTCATTTCGTACACGTAATGCGTATGACAAGAATTATTAAGTACCAGTTTTGGGGAAACTCGAACCAAAATTAAAAGTGACAAAGTCAAATATAAACTAGAATTCAGATAAAAAGTATTTTTAATATATTCTTCATCAGCTCTGATAAGCATTTCATTTTGCGCTACGACGTTTTTGCCAGTGACTCATCTCACTAAGCGCTTCTCATAATAACATCATCTGATGGAAGCAAGCTGTGATGTAAATAATAAGGCAAGCAAAATTTTATTAAATCTCACGTATCACCATTTTACAAAAATTGGGAACACACATCTGTGACAAGTACAGACAGCGACAGTCGATTAACATTATTATTTTACACATCATATAAATTGACACAAAATTATTCGATAGATTGTTTTCTGAATTTTATATAATATCAAAGTGTCAATTTTCATTTAATTTAACGTCTGATCCGATTTTAATTATATTTTTAGCTCATTAATTATGATTTTAAAAACTTTGGTCGCTGGCTGTACTTATCTATTTTATAATTAGTACGTCCAACCGTTTTGAATCGAGAGTCGAAACCCTTTAGCAGGCAATGAAATGAAATTGTTTATTCTGGATTTATGATATTGGAATCACTTTTACACGTCATATTATAAAAAAAAGCAAGCGATATTTCCTATCTGACTACCCCTGAGAAGAAATTACAGTGGGTTAAACAAAGTTAAGTTTGCCAAGAGTATATTTCGAATCAGTTACTTCTACTTAATTTTTGATCACATTTTTATCATCAGCATCCATTTTTTTTTTCTAACCATTGCTAATATAATGTCCGGACACGCGGCCGTAAATATGGCACATCAGTCTCTGACCGTCATTGGTCATACCTGTGTCTGTCTTTTTCTCGTTTATTATCGCCTGGGTTCTAGGTATTATTATTATCCTCTCATATTGCACCGCTCTGTGTGCAGCTCCTAGGTATTTCCAAATACTTTAGTTATTTATAGTTCAAACAGAATTCAGCATGCGCAACACACTTCCAACCACTTGTATTCCGAGTTGAGAAATAATATGCCACAAACTTTTTGGACACTAAAGCTGCCGTTTTCTAGAAGAGCGCTGACTGCCACATAACGACCGCAGTGACGGCTGCCGTAAAAATGATAGCAGTGAAGTTTGACACAGTTTCAAAAAACTTCAACGCTCTCTATGAAAACACCCACCTTTAGTGCTAACCACTAACCAACATAAGTCCCATTTACACTGTACAAGTTTCTGGAACGTTCAAAAGCAATAATCGCATGCCACAAACCACGTTCAATAATTATTGCCATTCAAGAATTGCATGCAAGTGCTTACACGTGTGTGATTTCCATAAAATGCCATACAATTATTGAATAAAAAATTTGCCATTCAGTAATTGCATGCGACTTTTTTTTACACCAAGGCGATTATTGTATGCAAGTTTCACCTCGTCTAAACAGAAAGTTGCACGTACTTGTATTTTTTTTTAGGATTTCTTGCCTTATAAGAGCAGCAACGATTAACACACCTTCACTCAATGGACACATGTTTGACTTATAAAACATTTTCATGCCAAAATTGAATGCGATTTTATCAGGTATACGTGCGATTTTATTGTATGTGGTGCTTATACCTAAATCAATTGAACAGCAACAAACTTACCCATATCTTACAACAATTGAACGTGTTGTTTACACGGTGCCAGTCAATTGTTGCTTCAATTTTATGATATGCCACAGGCAATAAACTTGCACCTTGTAAATGGAGCTTTAATTTAAAAAATAAGGTTTCAGTGACGTCATTGACCGGTAAATTGCAGACACTATGTAGCGGCCACCGGGCTTCTAGGAAACCGTAACATAACAAAAGCTAAAATCGTAACGTTAATGTATCTGACATTTGTAGAGTTTAATGAAAGAAATCAATTCTGATTAATACCGATTTACCCAAGAAACATACCAAAAAGTGTTAATAAAAGAAAAACTGTACAAAACTGAATACCACAAGAGGATGCAGAACAACAGTAACAGTCTTTGATAACTGTGTCTCCATGTGATTTTCTTAAATCGTTGAAAATATCGGTTGCTAAGTCTTCCTGGCTCTTGTGACTATTTGGTTTCCTTTCTTCTGTGTCATACTCTACATCAATGAGGAGATCACCCTTATGTTTCTTTTCATGTTTCCTTTTCTTTGAATCTTCGTCATACACACAAACATTTTCACCATCATCATCCTCGTCATCATCATAGTATAAGTAATCTTCTGATTCCGTTTTACATGGTTTCTTAGGTTTTCGTACTTCCTCGTGGATATTTTGATGGGAGTAACAAGGTGAACCTGGCGCGCAAGCCACAGGACCCGCTGAATAGCCGGCTGGATAACCCGCTGGATAACCCGCTGGATAACCCGCTGGATAACCTGCTGGATAACCTGCTGGATAACCCGCTGGATAGCCCACTGGATAGCCCGCTGGATAACCAGCTGGCATACCCATTGGAACGCCCATTGGGACACCCATTGGAACACCCACGGGAATACCCATTGGAAATTTTTCAAAGTCTATGGAGCCTGGCGGTCGCGTAGTTGTCGCCTTTGGGGTTGTTGTCGGTTTCGACGTGCCTGTTGGAATGTTAACTATTTCATAAGGCAAGTAGAAGTTCACCAATGAGTACACTATTGTAGTTCTTAGATTTTTTAGTAGTTTGTACATTTTGGGGATGTCTTACCCGTCTTACTTGGAAGCCTGCACACGCATTTGTCGCCGTCTTCACAACTTATTCCTGGAAATTTTTGCTGAGGTAAACTCCTTAAGCCAACAGGTTTATCCTTTGTATGATTATTTTTCATGTCTAAATAACTAATAATACAGTTGAGGGGATTTTTGGTAACTTTAGATTCATTTTCAATACCATGGACAAAAGGAATATCTTTTTTTTCAAATTCGTCGAAATATTGCGGATTCTCTATAAAATCATCTGAATGAGAAAGAAGTTCTACTACTGGCCATTTTCGTTTTAATCCTAGTGTCGAAGTTGTAATGCTACTTTTAGTACTTTTGAATATTGATGAAGTATCTTCTTCGTCATTTTCTTCAATATGTCGCTTTATAGGAACTATTACATCTGATAGTTTTTTGTTGAACTTGTTCAATTTCTGATTTGAACTTTGTGTTTTGGTAAAGTTGTGTATTACATGAAGTACTGATTTACGTGTTGTAAAATCTGATGAATCATTCCGTACATCTAGAATACAAATTTCATTTATATTATTAATAAGCAAGCAATATTTTTTTCATCAAAGTGACATTTTCAGACAATGCAATTTCACTTTACCATTGCCTTGAAATATTAGATCCTTGTCAGTTTGTTGGCCTTGACTGTTTTTATTCAAAACGAAATTATGTGTCTCGGAAAAATAAATTGAGAGCAATAAAAATGAAAACACAAAAAACATAACCAGTTAATACAAAAGAGTACATTTTAAATGTCACTACTGAATAGTCTACAAGCTCCACCTTGTCTAGATGGTCACGATGGTCATGTTTAAACGTTGGAATAATATATTTATTTATTGTTGTTATTAAATTTATTATGATAATTATTAAATTAATCGTATTGTTTTGTTGTGTCAATGGTTTTAATGCGAATCCGACTGATTTCTGTGAAATATGTGTCAACCACACTCTTTGCAAGTACAAGGTATTACGGCTGTGATATTTTATTAAATATCTAAGTGATAATTGATTGTTACTAATTATTTGTTATTTGTGTTGGTAGGCACAAGGGCCCAGTGTTTCCTGCACATCATACGCCAGTTCAGCTAAACTCACGAGTCACGATATCAAAGAACTCGTTAACAGAATAAATGAAAGGAGAAACTTTGTTGCTATGGGTTACTCAAAAATTCTTCCACACGCCGCTAATATGAAAAAAATCGTAAGCAAAGTTCACCTTCACCTTGAAAATCAAAGTTATTTCTAACATAATAAGACTCAAAGTATAAAATATCCCCTTTTAATAGGTATGTTTTCTACTCGAAACATGAACTGACATCACTAAAATTTATATTTTCAGCACTGGTCAACTGAGTTGGCTACTTTCGCCCAAAGGTGGGCCGACCAATGCGATCCAGCTATGCACCCAGATAGAGAAGATCAATGCAGAGATTTAGGTTAGCTCTTCGAAACAAATAATGAATATATATACTAAAATAATATAGAATCTAAATTTCAAATAGGCTGTATTTTCCAAAGATTTAAGTAATACTGTATAGTAGGCATACCCACATTTCGCCAGTTATAAGTTCCTTGTAATGGGGGCTCTTGCTGTAATGGACTAAAACCCGGCGAATTCGTTGCACAGTAGGTATCGAGGCACTAAACTAGACACCGGGTTGCTAAAAAAAAACAATATTGCTTTTACTAACCTAATAACTTAACTCAGGATCCCCCGATCAGCACCCTAATTGCGTAACACAATTATTTCAATCACAATCTGCATAAATTTGAAGGACGTTGCTAATCCATTGCTTCATATGTTCAGAAATTTGTCTACTCAACAACATAAATAACGCAATGAATGTTGTTGAATTGTCAAAATGAAAGCCATTGACTGTTAGTGTGTTGCGCAATTACCCCGCAGCAGCCGACTAGAATAACTAGGAAGTCAATTAAGTTAACCAAAGTAGGTACAGTCAGCAAAGGTGATAAGTATGCAGGGTCGTCAAATATAGTTGAAGTTAGTAAAAAAACGATTGATGTTTTGGAATAAAATTTAATTTAATTAATAAAAAACAAACAGTTCATTTGTCAAATTAAATTTCAATCGAAAAAATCAATCGGTTTCTTAGTAAACTTCAACTATATTTGACGACCCTACATACTTATCTCCTTTGCTGACTGTACATAAGTTATAAAACATTTTCCAGAAAATGTAAAAGTGGGACAAAACATTGGCAGTGTTGTGGGTCCTTCACCAGGCCTCAGCGTCAAAAGTTTTGTGGAGATGTGGTTCATAAAGGTTCTGGATTACACTGGAAGCGTAACGTATTACAATAAGTAAGTACATTCTTAGATATCCACTGATTTATGTAGTCATGCCAGTTTATTTTATTCGTACAGAATAAACATTTATTTTTCTTTCTTTCTAACTGGAACATCGTTTGGTAAAGTTTAAACATATCTGTAGGCCAATTCTGCTAATTTAAAACGTTCAAAATCTAGTCGCAGTCTCTCATCTCGGCGACAAACAAATGTCAAAAACATGTCAAAATGTATGGAAATTTGAAGTATTTTTGACAGATTGAGACTGAGATCAGACTGTGAACGTTCTTAAAAATTACGAGAATTGCCCCTCTGTTATCTTTTAACAAGGTTCATTCAAGTCATTTCAAAAATAGAATTGATTAAAATCGATTAGAATCCTGACAGAGCACATGTATGTACACTGTTATAAGGATCTTTTGTCGCTTGAATGATGTTGACAGGGGTTTGGTAAACATTTGTGCAAATTGTTTGGTGAAATGTATTTAAAAAAAACCGGCCAAGTGTGTGTCGGACCACGCACAATGAAGGGATCCGTAGTAGGGATGAATGCAAAATTAACATTGCAGTTAAAAATCACGTCACGGTCAATTCTCCAATTACAAATGTAAAGGTTCATACGCACTATGCGGGTAGCCGCAATGCGGCTAGCCGTTATAGCACAATTATGTACGTAATATTCATTTCTATGCGCACTGCGATGCGGCAACCCGCAGACCGCTCCGGTCGCTCGGAGGGCTGCGGCCCGAGTGACGGCCAGCCGGACGGTTGCTATACGCACTGTGCGGCTCATTCTACGACTGCCCGCCATTGCGTGAGTGTGTGCACGTGGTACGTCTGGTGAAATGGAATTCGATACCGAAAAATTTATCATCGAAATCCAGAGTCGGGCATCAATTTGGAACACCAAATTACTGGAGTATTCCGATAGAATATTATAACAAAGAGCATGGGAAGAGTCGGTGCATATTTATCACGGTACGGAATTGCAAACGCAAATTGCAACGGTTCTTCAACCGCACGTTGCGGTTGCGAATGCGGCTGCCCGCGATCCGGCTGGCCGCATTCGCAAACGCATCCTGCGGTCAGCCGCACGGCTAGCCGCATTGCGGCTACCCGCATAGTGCGTATGAACCCTAAGTTTGTAATCGCAAAATGATAAAACTACAAATTATTTTTTTTCTTTACTTGTGCTGTGAGACTTGCTGCTTGTCACATTTCATTATTCTAGGTCAACGGGAAGTACCCTAAAAGTTTTCATTTATTTGCGAGTGTCACAATGTGTCGCATAAATGACGTATTTTTTATTGCGATGGCTTGGAAGCTTGATTTATTTTAGAGCTTCAAGGTACCTTAGACCTACGTACTTGATATTAATTTCAAGTTAATACCTTCATGAGTTCCTAAGAAAAAGGATCTTGACAGACGGACAACGAAGAAAGAAAGAAAGAAAGAAAATAAGTTTATTTGACCCAGGTTAAGCAAGGCACACACAAACAATAACAAAAAAAAAATAATAATAATAAATAAAAAAACTTAAAATAGTATTGTGTGCCTCACGGCTGCGCCAAATAGGCCCAGTTCAGCATAAATGTCAGACAACTAATGCCTGACGCTGGTTTTCAACTGGACCCTATGTTACGAGGACGTCTTACGAATGTAAACCAGTTTTATGATTTGTGTAGATATTTAAATATAAAAATAAATAGTTAAAGTGTAGCGAATAATAAAAAAAAACAAATGATAAAAATAATAAAAAATAATAAAAAAACCGATTAAATATTAATTTAAAAATAATTATACATAGTAATATAGTGGTGTTTAAGGATGAAAAAAAATCCTACTAATATTATAAATGCGAAAGTTTGTATGTATGGATGTATGGATGTTTGTTACTCTTTCACGCGAAAACTACTGAACGGATTTTGATGAAACTTTACAGTAATATAGCTTATACATCAGAATAACACATAGGATACTTTTTATCCCGATATTCCCACGGGATCGAAACTTACGCGGGTGAAACCGCGGGGCGCAGCTAGTTTATCATAATTTAGTTAGGTTAGGATGTTTGTTACTCAATCACGCACAAACGGCTGAACAGATTTGGATGAAATTTGGGACACAGATAGTTTATAATCAGGTATAACACATAGGATACTTTTTATCCCGATATTCCCACGGGATCGAAACTACCGCGGGTAAAACCGCGGGGCACTGCTAGTAAATAAATAAATAAAATAAAATGGTGTGGCCAATACGTAATATAATAATAGATAAGTTCTATAACTTCATATCAATGAAACGTTTACATTGGTCATGTCTAGCTTCCGTTGCGCATCTGTGAGGTACTGCCGCAGGCGTCTTTTAAATGTATCGATCGTGTTGATTGCTCGAATAGGTGGTGGCAGATTATTCCACACTTTGGAAGCCGCGTAACGGAAGCTACCTCTAAAAGCGGCTGTACTATGCGACTGGGTCGAGAGTTGCTGCGAGCATTGTCTTCTCCCACATTCTCGTCTACTGGCCAACCAACTCAACTTGTCATAAAGGTAGTCCGGTTTTTGGTATTTAACTACACCGAACAGAAGGCACGCCAAGTGTAGTTTGCGTCTCGATTTCATTTTCAATGTGAAGTGTCTGTTTAAAAATGGTGTCACGTGACTTCTGGGAGGAATTTTGTAACAAAACCGAGCACAAGCGTTTTGGACCCTTTGAATAAGCCGATCTGTGCGAGCCAATAGGCGTGGGCCATAGACAGTATCTGCGTAGTTTAACCTAGACAAAACCAGAGTTTCAACAAGCTGCTCCCGTAGTGTTTCGGACAAGTACGGCCTAATCTTGTACAGAACTTTCAGGCGGTAAAAGCAGTTTCTTACTGAGTCGGCTACATGTTTTTCGAAACGAAGGTCTTTGTCCATAATTAGATCAAGATTCCGCGCCTCATAGACTCTGTCAATGGGTTCTCCCAATAGCTCCAGGTGAAACGTTGCGGGTAATTTAGCTAGCTGCTGCCTTGTGCCAAATACCATGAATTTTGTTTTGGTTGGGTTTAGCGACAGGCAATTCTCTTCAGCCCAGGCGGCGATTCTACGAAGGTCATCATTTAGGTCTTTAATGGCAGTATCGTATTCCTCTGGGCTAAAGGATATGTATAATTGGACGTCATCGGCGTATATATGATACTTGCATCTCTGGAGGCATTTAATTATATCTGCACAGTATAAAATAAATATAATAGGGCCCAAAATAGATCCCTGCGGAACCCCTCTCTCGATGGAAGTAAGATTCGATGTAAGAGAAGTGCCATCACCCAAACGTAGATCCACAAGTTGCTTTCTATCACTAAGGTAGCTGCGGAACCATTGCGTAGGCCTGGGGTGAAATCCGTAATAATTTAGTTTCGATAGTAATAACGGAATATTTATTGCGTCAAATGCCCGAGAAAAATCTAGTAACACCAGCAATGAACACATTCCTTTATCTTGGGCTGATAGAAGATTATCAGTCACATCTAGTAAGGCAGTGGTAGTACTGCGATGTTTTCTGAAACCAGACTGTAAGTCCGGTAACACGCTATTTTGTTCCAGAAAATGCGTTAATTGGTCGCTGACGACTTTCTCTAACACTTTAGACAGACACGGTAAAATGCTAATAGGGCGAAGGTCTTTTATTTCAATTGGATTGTCATTTTTTGGTAAGGGCCTAACGGAAGCAATTTTCCATTGATCAGGGAACGTTGACGTCACTATTGAGCAGTTTATGATGTCAGTCACAGTACTTAGTGCATGTGGTAGAATCATGTTTATCATGTCTAGGGTAATGTTATCATAACCTTCAGCGTTACTTATAAGGTTCGATATAATATGAGAGATGTCATTTTGTTCCACAGGATTGATTGTGAAAATTGCTTCACCATGTCTACGGTTCTCAAAATAGGTCATAAGTGTCGTGCTTGCAATGGGGTTACCCGGAACTATCAAAAAAGTATTATTAATTAAATTTGGATCTGTAAAATGCGACGGAAGGTCTTGTCTGGGTTTATAGGGTGATAATGTGGATTTAATATTTTTCCATAATAGTTTAGGGTTCTTTATTTTATTATTTATATTATGCTTGAAAAACGCAACTTTTTCGTTGTACAGAGAACTTAACACAAGGGACTTTAACTCTTTGTAGTATTCTTTTTTAGAGTCTGATTTAGATTTCCTGGAACAAGTTAATGCATCGTCCCGTAAACGCATCATGAGTTTAATCGTATCAGTTATCCATGGATAAGACTTTTCCTTGACAGTACATGTTTTGATTGGCGCGTGAACATCGAACAGTGATATTATGCAGGAGTTAAATACATGCACCATGTCATTTACATTGTCAAACGTGGAAATTCTTTCAAGGCATAAAAGCAACAAGTCCTTAATAAAACTATCCATGCATACATTTTTAAGCGGCCTATATTTTACTACGTATGGTTTAAACTTGTCACGTTTTACGTGAAATTCCCCTACTATAATAGAATGACCGTTAAGTGAACCAAAAGATTCCACTGACGTATATCTTGCTCGTAGGTCGGTACAAAGGAGATCGATGAGAGTTTCACTGGAGGCTGTGAAGTGAGTTGGAGAGGTAACTAACTGAGTAAGACTGAGGCTATTCAGAAATTCATTAGTTTTTTTTTGCTTTCATGCAGTCTGTGTCCAGGATATTCACATTAAAATCACCCAGCAGTACGCAATGGTCACAATTTCCCAGTGAGCTAAGCGTATCCGTTATAGCGTCAAGGAAAAGAGCAAGGTCAAGCCATGGTGGCCGGTACGCTGTACCTATAGCAATTTTTTTGCCGTTCATTGACAGCGTTAGCCACATTTGTTCAACCGATTCGAACCTGGGATCGATTGCGCTAGTGCAAGTTCGCGCGCTCAGTCCCCGCCGCAGATAAAAGCCGACGCCCCCACCACGACCCGAGCGCACACTCGCTGGCCGCGGCATGTGACGCAGACGGTAGCCCGGCACCACCGGAGCGCGCCCCTCCTCACCTGGTCGCAACCAAGTTTCATTAATGGCCATTACGTCAAAACAATGCCTATCTAGTGCACCAATCAGGTTATCATGACCTGTACCCAATGATCCAGCATTAAGAAAACCAACTTTCAGAAACTTGTCGCCTTTAGTCATCATTATAATAATACTAGCTTCTGCCCGCGACTTCGTCCGCGTAAATTTTTTTTGTTTCCCCGACCCACCCCGTCGCAACGTATCGCCGGCCTGCGCTATTACTTCGTTTTCGCTTGGCGAAAACTTTAGACTTTTTTTCTTTTTGCTCAACTCTTAAACCCTCCTAGCGTCAAGTTTAATAAAATATAGCCTTCCTCAAGAACTGGGCTATCAAACGCAAAAACATTTTCATATATGCGACCAATACTTCCAGAGATTTAGAGCTTTCAAACCGTGTTTCAAACAAACAAACTCTTCAGCTTTATTATTAGTATTATTTTAAAACTATGATATCTCCTAAGATATACATTGAAATCAAATGATGTCAGAGGCAATTTTGTTCAAAATTAAATACATGTGATGAATAACGTATTTATTTGGATAAGGATTAATACCATGTTTATAAAAACACCTTCGCAAATAATGCATTATTTTTGGTTAGCATAAAAGAGGTTATTGTGAGCTAACCTTAAAAGATAGACATATGCTGTCGCGGACTTTTTTTTTTAAACTTTTAAAGGGGAACAATTCTGTCATATATGATTTTTACGAAACTTTAACCGTTTACGCAGCGCACGCAGCGGAAGCTCTCAATAGGAAAAAAATCCCCCGATTTTGAAACATTCTTCATTGGTGCTCCGCTCCTATTGGTTTTAGCGTGATGATATATAGCCTATAGCCTTCCTCGATGAATGGGCTATGTAACACTGAAAGAGTTTTTCAAATCGGACCAGTACTTTCTGAGATTAGCGCGTTCAAACAAACAAACAAACAAACAAACAAACTCTTCAGCTTTATAATATTAGTATAGATAAAGTAATTCCGTCATGTAGCAATATCAATATTAAAAGTGTAACTACATTCAAAAGATTCAAAACCAATTTCATAAATAGTTATTAGTCTTAGTCCAATTGCAAATATGTAAATAGTGGATGTGATAAAATGAAAATAAAACATTGTGATAGGAAGATTTGTAAAAAGGTTTGCAAAGTGAAAGAGTAGTTTTGTAATAAATAGGTGTAGATAAATGTGTGTAGTGTTATAAAACTGGTTTCCGTACAGTTGACTGAGGTGCGCCGCGAGACACACACCTACCAATATAAAAGTAAGCAGGTAGTAGCAACACAAACTTAATATTACTTTTGCAAAACTGACACTTACTACAATTAAACATGCTCTAAAAGACAGCGTGACAGTATAAGAATGAGTGACTCTTACTAGACAATAATTCGGAATAAAAAAACAAAAAATAAAAACCACTAAAGTAATTCTACAGGGTGGAATCGAAGTCATGGGCATTATTTTAACCTAAGGCACTACTCACGATACTGATTGCATTAGGGCTATTAATACGCAAATCAAAAATATTATTAATGCAAGTAAGGAAAACCTTAAAAATGTAGTAAGTCAAATTGCACAAGGCTTATTATTGCAAATAAACACTTAAAGTAATTAAAACAAAATACTTCGTTAACGCCAATAATTGTTGAAATATCAAAATCTTAAAGCGCAGTACAGCGCAAAGCGAAATGTAAACAAACATCACCTGCGCGCGCGCGGGTTTTTCCTTACAAGTAATAATAACAATGGGCTACAAGACATTCCGTCCGGCGGGATTCCCTGAACTCTCTCCGTCCCACTCCCTCACTCGCACACACAAAAATACGAATATCACCCCCGCGCGGGGTATGCTTCCCGCCGCAACACGAAGTCACGAACCCGGAACCAGTGTCATAACGACTGCGCAGGTGCATTGACGCGTAATTGATTTATTGATCCCGTGACGTAATCGCCGTACTCGCCGCTCGCGTCATACGGTGCTTGGATTGCAGTGTATTAAGTGTTAGTGTAGTAGTTGTGTGTTGTGTGTGTGTTTGTGTACACGATGCCTCGACCGCGTAATGTGCAGGCTAGGTACACCAACCAACAATACCCACAAATGGTTGTAATTTACGATCGCACAAGAAATTTAGTATGAACTCGTGAAATGTTCCATCGGCGCTACCCGAACGACCCTATTCCTTCACGGGGTCTCATTCCACCAGAACCACTCAGAACCTGTTGGATTTTTCGTCTTTTCACGTGCCAGCACATGCACAAGCTCGTGGAAGAGCACCCGTTTACCCTCTGTCACTTTACCGACAAATAAGGTTTTTTCAAAACAATCCACAAGCTAGGTACGTAAATGTTTTTTTTCTAATGTATGTTAGTTGACGTAGTTTTGACCGTCCTAAGCCGGCAAAGTACGAAGGGAAAATTGGAATTTATTATGAATCAATTCATTGGCAACTTACGAATGTCACGTGAGTCGGGCGGGGTCAAAGAATTCACGCCCAAGGACGCGCGTACGGCGTAGTGTACCTACGCATTTGCTATCGAGAAGCGCAACTAATTTGATACTTTGTATGATTTACTACATTTTAAGGTTTTCCATACTTGCATTAATAATATTTTTGATTTGCGTAATAGTAGCCCTAATGCAATTAGTATCATAAGTAGTACCTTAGGTTAAAATAATGCCCATGATATCAAATGCACCCTGTATAGCAGTGTGTTGTTTCCGCCGCCGCTACCCGGTGCCGGACCGAAGGTGCGCAGTAAGTCAGCCTCACTACGTATTTGACAAGTGGCGTCTCCGGGTTTGTACCGGGCGAGAATACGGCCTCGCTTCGACCATACAAATTGCCAACCCAGGCGACTGCCGGCTTCGCGAGCGCTCCGAAATAACTCTCGATTTACCTTCGTGAGGCGCTCATTCACATAAAAGCGCGTCGCAGAGCCTGGCAAGTCGAGGTCAGCAGTAGTCATCCCGCGTCGCACTCGTGCACCCTCCAGCAGCTCATCGCGCAGGTCGCGGCGCGCGAGGCGCACGACAAGGAAGCGGGGGCGGGTCTCCACCGGCGCCGCCGCCTGTGTCGCGTTGATGCGCCTACCTCCGACCCTCTCGGCGCTTACTATATCGCGCGCTTTTATTTTGACGCCAGTCTTAGATGCAACCAACATCACCGTGTGGATTGGATTTTCACCACTAGTCTCGGGTATGTTGGAGATCTGGATATCGTTTGCCAGCAGCTCCTGATCTCGGTCATTAATGTCGTTCCGCAGTTGTGTTATTAGTTCATCCACCTCGGACGATAGTTGGGGTTGAGTATGTTTATGTTCTAATACAGCCACTCGCTCCTCCAAGTTACTCATCCTATCATTGGTGGCGTTTAGAGAGGACCTTAGCTCCGACAGGTCATCACGAAGCAGCTGGAATTCAACACGCACCGTCTTCAAAAAATCCTCTTTAAATAGGTTAAGCTCTGCTCTGAGGATGTCTAGGTTGAGCTCCTGAGTGGCGTCTAGGGCTGTGCTGTTTATAGGGCTGGTGTCCATAATGTTTATGAGGCTTTCCTCGTGATCAGCTGACGCTGGTGCTCGCGCCCTTACCGGCGTTTCAGACTGGTTGTCCCTCGCCAAGTTCTTATTGCATTCAGGACAGTGCCAAGGGGTCGCTATATGACCTGTATTCTGAATGCCCACACACGCTCGATGGTACCACGACCTACATTTGCTGCAATTAGCGGCCTCTGTCGATGAGAGAAACTTGCCACAACCACCGCACTTTGCCATGGTAAGATGGATGTGTTTATGTTAGCGCAATCGATCTGTCCACAAAGTTCACCTATCAGGTAATAGATGGCGCTTTCTTAAGAAATTTGTTTATGGCGGTTTTTACGGTGTGTATGGTACGGTTAGATACCATAGGCTGAGCACATTAACGGTGTAAAGGTGCGCACACACTAAAGTTTGGTCACAGATTGTTTCCCGTACACAAACAAAACCCTGTTTATTTTCCTTCGAATGGCAGGTACTTAAAATATTTTAGGGGATCGATTAAACGATTTTAAAGTTTATTATACTTAACACAGCACTTAAACACTGGAAAATATTGTTACTTGTAAGTTGCACTTAGAAATGTATTTTCACAATAAACTTTTGCAAATAAAACTTGTATTTTTATTTATTCCGCGAGGAGTAAACAAAGAGCTTGAGACTGGTTGACATCCGTGACGTCACCCGTGTACATCAAGAAGAAACGAAGCGATCCTATAAGGGTTCCTTTTTTGAGTTACGGAACCCTAAAAACCAAGATTGCGGCGTTAGTTCCGATTTTGGCCCACGCGCCCAAAGAGAATGTAAACACTAGCGTTATACACGCGCCAAAAAATCCTTGTAGAGCTACATATTTAAACAAATAGGTACAGAGAGATACCACAGGAATCCTTTGGTAGAGCACAAAGGTACAACGTGACATGTGTCACCTTTATAGTCTCTGCCGTCTGGCCCTGTCTATGTCAAGCCTACCAGTGACAACCCATGTCCATGGGACGCTACGCCGTAGCCAGGGGCTCTACGGCGTAGTGCTACGCAATTGCAAAATGAATCGACAGAGGTCGTAAACGTACTCACGATTCTTCAATAATGTTCCATTATATTCTATAAGATTTCGATATTGGATGCCTTGCCGAACTGATTTACCTGCTTAAAAAGTGAAAGGATGAAGGGTAAAAATGTATGGAACCTGGTACCCGCTCCAACAGCAATCATTTTTATATGACTTGAAAGGTATTTTAATGTATAGTAATAGGTAATTTAGCGCTTGTTTTGTTTTGTTGTCGGTTTCGAGTTATTTTGAATCCTAATTTTTATTGATTATTTTCTATTAATTGTCCATCAATGCCGAATCAAAGATTTTACGAGGGATTAACACCATCAAAAATATCGAATTTTGATGGAAATCATTATCGCCACAATCATCATCTGGATCATACTATTTATTATAATATAAAATAAACACATTTTATAACAAAAAATGAATGAAGTTATCGCTGTCGTGGTCGTCGTCATTTCCTTAGTAGGCCTAATAAAAATGGACGGAAGAAAAACAAAGTAATAAAAAACAATCTGCGTAGTAGTAGTTCATATTTAATTACAGTTTACACTGTAAGCTGTAATGATTAAATATAGGTAAATGGATAATAGAGTGCAATATAGGCAAATGGTTTCTTTTCTCGAGTTTCAGTCAGATACTGTGAAATGTATCATGTTCCTCTTTACTATTTCAGATCACGGGATCACAAGACTGGTTATTTAACACAACTAATATGGGCTAATACAGAATTTGTCGGATGTGGCAAAGTGAAATTCTACGTAAATACTTCCTACTAATCCTATCCTACTATCCTTTTTCCTCATATTAATATTATAATCGTAAAAGTTTGTGAAGATGGATGTATGTTTGTTACTCTTTCACGCAAATACTACAGAACTGATTGAAATATAATTTGGCACACAGCTTATAACCAAGATTACATAGGATACTTTTTATCCCGATATCCCTTCAGGATCGAGACTTAGTGGGTGAAACCGCGGGGCGCTGCTTGAATCGGGAACAGTGGGGAAAACTTCCTAACTAAAATGTTTCAGGTAGATGAAAGAAATGTAATGCTGGAAAGGCTGGTATGTAATTTTGCACCTAAGGGTAATTCCCATGGAAAGCCAGTATATTCTATTGGATATCCCGCAACGCAGTGTAAAACTGGGATGGTACCGGATGATCACTATAAAGGACTATGCGATTATGAAGCTGATGCAATCTGTAATATTATTATGTTTATAAAATTATCAACTTATTAACTACCTACATTATGTACTTAATGTATCAATTTTGTTAATAGCATTATGTACTATCTTTGTAGTTCTTGGCATTGCAAAAGGGCCCTAGAGATAAAGAAGTCCAAAAATTGGCCAAGGTGGAATCCTCTTGCAATTGGCCTAGTGAGGTCTATATCCATCAGTACTTACTTACATCAGATGATTGCCTGCTCTGCAAGCTGCCACCATGATAAAATGAAAAAAAAAATATGGTTTTTTTTGGGATTAGCCATATAGAAGGGATTGTAGTTAGTTTTGTGTGAACTGTACATACGTGATCGGTATCAACACGATAAAACAAAAAAGAAACTGATTTTCAAAACTCTTACAAGTAACCTCAACTGCCTGCGGCCGTTTCGCTAGCTAATTTAGTTTCAGCCTGTATGATAATGTATTTGGTCCACTCTTTCTCACCAAGAAGAGGCTGTGTCCCAGCAGTGAGGAAAATTATAAGCTGATCATGATTTACTTACAATATATTAATCATCTAAAACACTAACTACTAAAGATTAATAGCATCTTGATTACAGATACAAAACTAACCAATCAAGGACGTCCTGTGAACAGTTTATTAAGGATCCTCAATTTATCAAACGATTCAGTGAAACACGAAATTGATCCTCTTCGTAATAACTTAAAACAAACTTATGTAAATAACAATTCTAGCAACAAACAGCGTAATCAGAAAACGAGGCATATATTTACTAACAAGACTTACGGTAGGCACCTTATTTTTTTCTCAAAACTATATAACGGGTGTAAAGCGACACTTAAAGAAGCCGAGAGTTACTTCGTCATTATTTTTTTTTTGTACTAGCCCATAACTGTGGACCTTCTGGCTATAGAGATATTGAAGGTCAAAATTCCAAATTTTACTGACATTTTTTTACGAATATAAGGTTTAATTGTTAATATACAACTTTATAATACCCGCACAACCCCTGCACCGTTGCATGCACCCATAAACTCAATGTTTTGTGTGCGTTACATTGCGCACTACCGCAAACAGCTCACACCATAATTATAAGTCATTTCCCAGTGTCTAGGCCCAGTACAAATTAGCGGGCTGTATTATAAAGGTTTATTTGGTGGTTCACAATTATAGCAAACTAAGTAGGTAATCAAAAGGTATATCCGAGCGCGGTCGTGTCGGACGATGCAGTGCCGTGATGCTGTTGCCTCCCGCGGGGCAATTGCGTAACACACTATCAATCGGAATCGGTTTCATTTTGACAGTTCAACAACATTCATTGCGTTATTTACCTGGTGAGCAGACAAATTTTTAGAACTTTACTTTCACGGTAAGATTTTCACAGAGTCGATCGGCTGGTCCTTGCGCCGTGCCGCGTCGCTCGTTGACGACGTCGTAGTATGTGTGGATGTGTGTGTGAACACCCAGCAATTATTTTTGTGCAATGTTACTTAGTTTGATGTACAGAATGCGTAGTTGAAGGTTATGTGATGTGTCTTTTTACACCCTGTATACCCTCACTAATAGTGGTGTGCTCCCTAGTCACTGTCAATGTCCCCCTTCTTTCACTTCCACTTCAGATAAACTTGTGTGTCGGTCGGTAGGTACAAAAGTAAGTCTTCGCTAAATATTAATTAATAAATTTCAGCTGCAGTTAAACGAATTCCACAATTACGCAAGCAGATGATTGGGAATAGTTTCATGAATATTTCAGGAAATAACAATGAGTACCATTACCAACATGATCGCGGACACTCTCACCTTTATCATGGACACGAACCACCGCGACATAATTACGACACTACTAAAACAATCAAGGCCAATCAAGATTTTAGAAGATATGATTACACAACCGAACCTAAGACCTCATATTTCAACACAAATTTAAGAAGATTTAATCAATATGCACAATGCACCCGCAGAATAAGACCAATACAAGATAACTGCGCCCTAAATCAATGCACGACGACAGCACCAGATTGTTGTCCACAACAAACTATGCGTCCATTTACATGTACCGGTACATCATGTACTCAGCCGGTGGAAGATCACACATGCTTTACCCCCTATATCCCCCCACTACCAGACCCATGCGCATGTACGCATCCAACATGTCCGTCAATAAGTACAAACTGCAACTACAACACAAATTGCCCCTGTAGTGTCCCTTATTCTACAAGTACATGTTGCCTTACAACAATATGTCCAGAACCACGTAAGCAAAACAATGATTTCAATGATTACAGAAGGGCCGATACGTTTCAGTATTACGATATGATTCCTAATGTTGTAGTTCGAAGTGGCGACCTAAAAATACCACAAGAAAATTCTAATCAGAGGGGTATGTCGTTCGTTATTAACACGGACAAAAATAAATCGTACAAAGCAATGTACGATGTAAAAGATTCTGATCAAATACATAGGGGTGTATCCGACTACCCAAAATTTAAATCAGAAGAATACGACTATATGTACCGTTCTTTTAATTCTGGCCTTAGAAAAAAACGTCAACTAGAAGATCAAATGCCCGTAAAGCCATTTTGGCAAATTGAAAATTTTAACCATCACAAAACACCTCAACTAAAAAGTATGAGATTTACCACATTACAACATATAAAAAATAGGAAATCAAGAAAAAACACAGACTCAACGAAATGGTTGACAAGTACAGAACCAATAACACTTAGATTGGCAGATTACGCTGACTATCAGCCGCAACACATCACAGAAAAATACTTATCTTTTGATGAATTAATGCATCTTAGAAAAATTAACGATGGATTTGCACATTATGACTTAAGACGGAAGGGTAAAACAACCAAAACAGCCGCCGGGGACGCTACTACCAAAAAAGCAGCTTCCAAAAAAGGTACCGGTTCCAAAGCCTCTACTAAAAAAAAAACTACTGCCGCAAAAGACAAAGAAAATGCAACGAAGGCAACCAAAAAATCTGCTGACTCAACTGAAAAGGATCAAACTAAAGCAACTACAACTACTAAGGCGACTGTAACAACAACAGAATATACAGCAAATACACAGTTTGAAAGAAAAAAACATTGTACTCGAAAAATAACGTGTACATGGACAGCTTACACGGGCCACGGTGAAGGTGAAGGCGGAGATAGAGGGGGAGGAGGAGGTGCAATATATGGACCAATAGATATGGGTTCCCGAACACCACCCGGGTATGTGGACGGATGTACACGAACTTCCACTTGTACCCGTGACTACATGGAACGAAACAAAATATTTTCCACAGTACCGCCTGCTGTTTCATATGAGGATTCCAGTGAATCTCCACCAGAAAATGAAGATTACTGTGAGCGTCGATCTCTTAACGTTCAAAGGCGAAATTCTGATGCGAACAAAGCAAATATTCCTCTACTTAGGTACCTAGATCATACAATTTTAACTACTGAGGTTGATATTGATTCTAATGCTAACTCATTTAATACAGAAAGCGTGACTGAGACTTTTTCAAATACTCATGATTGTATTTGTAACGAAAAATATGCAAGACAAAAGAGAGAAGAAGGTGATTACTCAAGAGTTAGTAAAGATAAATGTGATAACTCTGGGAGCTCCTTCTCATATAGCAATCTTTACTACTTCATACTGAATAAAATTCTCAAGTCCAACCATGCAAATAAATATAATAGACAGTGTCCGTGCAACAATTCAATAACCTCAAGCCCAATTATGTTTTTATTTTTATTAATATGTTTAAATACATTTTATTTATAAATAATAATGCGTATTTTTTTATGAATCTCAGTATATTCTAACCCATTATAATATCAATTAAATAAACATATTTATAACTGTATTAAATAATAAGTAAAGTTGAAAAGAAAAAAATGTTGATCGATTTGCCGAGCAACTAAATCTATCATTCAGTTTTAGTTTTTTTAAATCAGCAGCTATCTTCCGCACCAGTCTTTTGTAACTTATGACAAATCTCCTATTGTTGGATATATGAGAAATAGATTTCTTTTTAATGTTTTTCTTGTGTTGGTCACTGGATCGAGAGGTGCATACAATATTCTTATAGAAGTCACTTCCACTGAGATTTAGACTCCTCCGATTCCGCTTTGATTGTTGTTCAAAATATTCTCCGTTGTTTTTTTTAGTACATATATTAATGTTTAATAAGATGTTATCATTTTCTGAAATATCACAAAAAGATATGTCTTTAACCGTGTCATTAATACATATTACCAGCTATTCATTTCTTTGGGATATATGAGGCTTATCCACGATTTTTTGTAAAAACTTTTTCATAACGCCTTGTCCAGTTTTGTATAAATTCATATTATCCGGTGATAATATAATAAGTGCAGTCGTACTTTCGATTGAGGTATCGGATTCAAAAATGTCATCCAAAAAGTCTTTTGTTACTGTGCTCATTTTTAAATCTTCCAAAACCAAGTCTGATACAGGTAAATTTATATCATCATAGTATGATTCTGTGCTTTCAGTGTTAGTTTCCTCGTTTTCTTCGGGGAAAAAGTAATGGCCAGTAAAATCGACATTTTGCCTGACTTCTGCTAATTCAGCTTGGACTATAATAGGTTTAACTGAAGATGAAGGCTGAGCATTTGCACTATAACCCTCAGATACTTGCATTTTATCTAAAAAAGAGGACAATGACATGATTATTAATAAATACAATGTCTTAAATAATTTAATAACATCAAAATATACAGTACCACCATTTCTGAAGATAACAGCTTCAATCAAATCAACTAAGAAAGTAGAATTTACATAGTCACTTGACACTGTTTTTCTTGTTGTAGAAGCCTCTTTTTTACTATAAACTCTATCAACAAATGCCGCCACACCAACATCATGAAACGAACTTTCCGAATGAGCATTTATAGATTTATTAGTCGATATTAAGTCTTTGATCAAAGGATCGCTGCTCAATTTTTTCTTTAGTAATTCAACAAAGTCGTCCACTGCCATAATGTCTTTACAAGAATGTGGTTTAGTGCATGGAGTAATTATTTGCTTTGTATAATCATACAAATGAGAAAAGTAATCAAATTGTGTGTATGTTTCATTTTCCAATGCGAGGTCAGGCGTAATCTTGTCCATAATTTCAGTAAAATAACTGATTTCTCCGGTTACCATTTTTTGAGTGGTATGTTCAATCAACATCCCTTTTCGAATTGGGGCTATAATATCGTCTTTTTCTGTTTCGATATGTTTCGATTTATGAGCTGCAAAATTATTGAAAAGTTTAAATTAATGTAAGTATATCATGTTTTAATTCTTTGTTGCTACTATCTGCTGTGTTAAAAAGTTGTGGGGCATTTTAGCGTCATTAATGTGGAAACTGGCGGTTCAATGGTAATTATATTTGAAATCTGGAAACATGATGTACAGAGGCCAGCACATCAAGCTATCCCAATCTGTCAAATTTTCCCAATTCATTATGAACCTTATTCCATAAGTAGTAAAGTTGAAAATCTAACAAAGAAATTTGACAGATTGGGGTAGCTTGATGTGCTGGCCTCTGTATAATCATGATGATGTGTTGCGTACCTATGTGTGTATGTGTCATTTCTTTAAATAAATACTCACAGCACAGCGCTGTATGTACTGAATCACAAGAGGCGTCAAGAGGACATCTGGAGCATGGCAGACCCCTCGAATAAACAGATCTATTCCGAAGATTACCGGCAGGTGCAAAATTGCATACCAGTCTATAAATTGTTCTGTATTTAACATTTACATCCTCTAGGCGTTCCTGTTCCACAAAAGTATAAAATTAAAATAATGTCAATTCGCATATATTGCAAAGCTTGGCTAGGCGGGGACACTAGCCGAATTACGCACCTAATGCACAGGAAGTGGTGGTAACCAAAAGTTAATTGTATCAGTATCAACTAATACGGGGGTATTTTAGCTGTTACTGGTGGCGTTAGGTATATAACGCCTATATTGTAATGACAACAATATACTTATGGTAATAAATAGCGCACAAATAAATAAATAAACATCAAATAAAGTTGTCATACTTTAAATTTCACTCCACCGCAGCCGACTTGATTTGTTTCCTCCCACACTAGTTGCGTAAAATAATCGTAATATGAACTGTTAGTCTCTGAAGATCTGTAATTTTAAATGTTGCCATAAAATCATCATTACTATACATCTTCGTGGCGATTTAAAGAATTATCAAACGAGACGGCCTCGTTGGTCTATAGCGTGAGGTCCTGGGCTACAATTTCCGGGTCGAGTTAAGAGTTAATGGTTATTACATTAGAAATTTCTCAGTAGCAACCTGGAATCCGGATTTATGCCCGGTTTATAGTAAGGCTCGCCCTACTTTAATACATAGGTCTACAAGATAACTGGCAAGAGGCCTCTGGCCTAACCCAGGTAACAGAGTATACCATCCAGACGTGATGTTATAGTAATTTAAACTTACGGCACATATCGTGACAGTGTCGTAGCATTAATATTCAGTAATTCCATGTACCATACATCAACGAGGGCCAATGGAGTTAAACCGGGAGCATCACCGTGTATTGTAGCAATATTTTGAGCCACGGACATTTTACCTGCAATGAACCAATATTAAACTAACAAAACATTTTTTGTTAATAAGTACTTCATGCAATGGGAGTAGAGGTGTAAATCAATGTGATTTCCTAATACCTATAATTGCTGCTTCAGTATATATTAACAGAGCAAATCTAAGCAACCTCATTTGTTCCGTTAACTACATTTCCTAACAATAACTATACCATACATAGTTACCATTCATCATTTGCCTAGCCTTTTCCCAACAATTTAACGTGATACAGTTGAATACCAGTATTTTACATGGAGCGACTGCCTATCTGACCTCCACAACCCTGTCACTGGGTAATACGATACCGCTTGGTAAGGCAGGCTGTTAGACTTTCGGGCTTCTGATGACCCGAATTCCAATGTACCAGTACATCTGATTTGCGAACCAATACACAAATCTAATTTTGACCCTAATTTACAGCGGACTGCAATGATACCTACTTAGGCACGATACCTTTTGATACCTAGGCACGATACGATTGTGCCAAAGGTGTACGCCTTTGCCACAATCAATTCTTATAGGTATTCATTTTTACAAGCTTTTTGTTTATTATTTTGCGACATATTAGCAATTAAATTTATGTTACCTACGTCGCTAAGAAATAAATTGTTTCAAATGTACAGTGTATACATAGGCAGAATCGCCATTACTGGATACGACATAGCTTTGGATAATTTATTATTTAAATTAAATTTATCTATGACACCGACCGTTACAAGATCCGTGAATTAAAATGAGATTCTAGTGTTTTGTTTCTTTGTATTAGTGTAGTATTTAGGAACAAAGATAAGTTACCTACGTTTCAGGGACTGACTACACTTATCGACGCGAAATTGGCTTGAGCTGGTCAGAAAGATCTATAATTTCATGCAATAAAAGCTAAAAAAAAGTCATTCGCCTCGTTTCATTCGGAGGACGCGACCAGACATCCATCGGAAACGAATTTCCGATCCCCAAAGTGACGCAAAGTGTAATACGTTAAACACGTGATCGACTCAAGCCGATTTTGCGTCTATAAGTACGGGCACTCTCTCTCTTATACAAGGTGTAACGGAAAGGGTAAGCATAATTATACATATCAAGAGCACGGCTTCCTTGGATAACAAACTAGGTATACTCGTACGGTAAGGGTTTTGAAATCCTATATCTTCTATAAGTTAGGAACATATGAGAAATTTCAGTACATGAAACCAAACGCTCGCGTTACTCCGTATTGTCGGCTCGTTTGATCCCGTCGATAGACAAAGACAAAGACATTTACTCGTCGAATATGATAAGGTTGGTTAGTATAGTTATGTTCAGGGCACATCCGCCGCTAAAAGCGGCATACGAATATTTACAATATATTACACGTGAGTTACGTTGATTTATTAGTTAACGTTGTTTTATGAGTGTAGCTTTGTTTTCATTTTTAGATTTTGGTATGCAGTTAAGGTTTGAACAAGTTTTTTGAGCGGAGGACGCAAGATTTTTATGATATTTTTACTGTATTTTATGATATTTTTACCCCCTTACTAATAAACGTTATATAGCGTCTGTATAGTTACACAACGCTTTGTCTTCTTATTTCAAAAGTCAAATTACTGACGACTGAAAGAGAGAAATCGGTGTACCTATAACTATTCATATATAATGCGTTTATTTGTAAGAATCTAGCTAGACCGTTTATTTTTATTTTTTAAGCAACACATTTATTTTATCTGTTTTATATAAGTGCAATCTGTAATGATTTCTTATACCTTTGGCAGTTCATTTGGGTGATGTATAGATAACTTATAGAATATGAGAAGTTTTCATGAAATATATTAAAGCTATCGTTTGCGGTGCTCTAGAGCACATCAATCCGTATTAACAAGCGACGTGAAAAGATCTCCCTCTTAGTAGTGCGGTGACACGTTAGTTATGATTTGAATTCAATAAACTTACGAACAGACAGCAAAATACGATTTGCTCACTGAGTGAGATCAAGTAACTTTTTATTTATTTTTTTCAGAAAGCCGCGAATATCTTATTCAGCCTTGGGTTAATCATACAATTCGAAACATTCACACTCTATATCTTTCCCGCCATTAGAAAAAAAGAGAGACAAGAAACGACTTTGCTCTCTTGTTGTACAATAGTTATTTGTGCAACAAGAGAGCAAAGTCGTTTTTTGCTGCGAGTGCTGATTTTGTATCCTGAGTGTGGCGAGGGATTCAAAGGCACGAGATGCAAAAAACTTTGCTCTCGTGTAACACACATTACTTTTCACTTCAGCAGCGAGAACACTTTAGGAGATAAAATATATTACCTACGTAACTTTATTGAAACTAGAAATAAATATTTACAGGTTAAATATCAGTTTTATTTGCAGTAAACACTTATTTTCGTTTAAATACAACATTTAGTTAAAAATTCAATAAATTACATTAAAAGACATAATTAGCTTTTTGCGAAATTTCTTTAGTTCGTACGAAATTCCGAACGTGTTTGTCTTTGAGATCGAATTCAAAATCGGAACTTCGAAAGGGCTGGCCTTTGTCTCTCTCTCTTTCTAATGGCGGGAAAGAGATAGAGTGTGAATGTTTCGAATTGTATGATTAACCCAAGGCTGAATAAGATATTCGCGGCTTTATGAAAAAAAAAAATTAAAAAGTTACTTGGTCTCACTCACTCACACACTTATTTCAGGCAGCAAAACCTACATGTTTGAGCTACTGAAGTAAAAATAACTATTTTTAATAACCGACAAAAAAATTCTACGCTCTAAAATCACATGCTGAATTCATGGTTACAGTTTGCGCACTGGTTAGTTTTTTTCCTGTATAAGTGATATAATCTTCACCTCTTTTGGATAGATATAGGTACTTTTTCCGTTAGACATTGTATAATATCCACAAATGTGCTTACCCAAATCTCGACAAGCGTCTTGAATGTCCGGCACGCGATGTTTAACACACTGGTCCGCCCATCTTTGTGCTGAAATTTCCAACTCTTTGTTCCATTCCTATAATATCAATATTTACATATTATTATAATATAGAGGTTGAAGCCGCGTGAAACGCGTGTGACATATTGGTCACGGCGATGCTTAACAGCCAGCGCCGGCAGGCGTGTCCAATTGGTTATCGAAGCGTTTTACCGGTGTTATAACGACGGTAAATAACGACTACCTGCCTACATTTACCTAAAAATATCTTCATTAATATGCGTAGATGACATTAACCACTCAAATAAGAGTCGTTGTGTGATGTTAAATAGCCTATAGCCTTCCTCAAAAAATTGGCTATGAAATGCAAAAATAATTTTTCAAATTCGAGTAGGTAGTTCCAGAGATTAGCGCGTTCAAACAAACAAACTCTTCAACTTTTTTTCCTATAAACGATCGTTGTTCTTTGGCTTTATTATTAGTATTATAGTATATAGGTGTAACGTATAAAGCTTGGGAAAACAGGAACATTACCAATTTGAGCATGCTCCCAGCTGACGGCAATGATCGGATTTCACCGGCAGCTACTTTATTACGTCGACTGTTAATTTTATCAAGAATCCTTTGTCTCTCATTTTCATTCAATATTGTTTTTTCAAAAGCGACACAGTGGCTAGCTGGTTCCGGTGACTGAAAAATCCAAAATGTTGCAGATTTTTTTTTTCATGAAGGCCCGTCGTAATAATAGGTTCCTAGTGGTCGTATGCATGTCGTACGTACGCGTTTTTGGGTATATCTATAACCTTGGTTAAGAATTCAATCCGTACCTACCATTTTTTTTTTAATTATAAATTTATTTAAGCACTTCTTTCATTTTGAAAATCATCGTCATCTTTTTGGCGACTTTGATATCAAATATGTAGGTACAGTCAACAGCAAAAGTAGATGATGAAAATCAGAAATTCAATACTAATTAATGAACGGAGTTCGCGTCAGAACTGTGTGGCGTCGAAGTAGTAAATGTTTGGTATAATTTACAATCACATAACGACACTTCGACGCCACACAGTTCTGACTCGAACTCCGTTCATTAGTATTGAATTTCTGATTTTCATCATCTACTTTTGCTGTTGACTGTACTACTGCTAAACACTTAACAGACAATATAACATCACACCTGTAAGTAGGTACCACCCATCCCCATTTCGCCATATACCTACACCTAGGTATTGGGGGTCAATTGTCATGAACAGGACACATCTAGTCTCTGGGGTGCTATTGAGAAATTCCTGATAGAAAAGTTCAATTATGCTGTCCGATCTGGGAATCGAACCGAGGACGTCACGTTCAGCTAAATCAGCAGTCGCGCTCCTAAGCCAATGAGAGACAGAAAATTTATAAAATTTTGGTAAATAAGTCCACATAACTTACCCCATATTTACACAACGTATGCTGTTTACTGTTTTTGCAATAGGCAGCGCTACAGTAATCTTTTGTTAAGCATTTTGGTACAAATAATATTATAGAAACAATAATAAATAATATATTCGTTAAAGTCAACATAATGTAGATAAAAAATAGAAATAAACATGTCCTTTTACTCCAGATGGCCAAGACTGAATCATGGATATCGTGTCTTTTGTACAACCTTTTATAACTACTTGTTGACTAGGCCATCTCATAGAACGCAAAACAAGGGTGTTGTCATCTATTATAAGAAATCGCTTAAGGTATTAGTTGATGAATCTCAGATAAGTCATGTTAACTGCCTCGTGTTGAAAACAGCACCCTAATTGCGTAACACACTATTACACTCAATTTGAATCACTTTGAAGCTTATTGCTAATCCATTGCTCCATTTACGTTCGAAAAGTGTGTCTGCTCAACAACGTAAATAACGCAATGAATGTTGTTGAACTGTCAAAATGAAACCGATTGCTACTGATAGTGTGTTACGCAATTACCCTGCTGACTCTAAAACGTATATAATTGGCATATATCGCCCACCAAGTCAACATAACATCACTAATTTCATTAATTCGGTGGATACTCTATTGACAGAACTAAACAGTTGCAAAAACATAATTGTGTGTGGTGATTTAAATATTGACTCGCGACAATCGCTCTCATGAGTACCTATAAACATCTTGGCAACCCATGGCCATGGTATGCTTCCAGGACACGATATGCCAACCCATGGTGACTGTTGCCTAGCATAAGCATAAGCATAATCAGCCTATATTGTTCCCACTGCTGGGACACAGGCCTCCTCTCTTCGAGAGGGAGTGGGCTATAATCTACCACGCGGGCCCAGTGCAGGTTGGTAGGTGTCACGTGTCTTAGATTTTTTTTTTTGGTTCTAGAACATGCCGGTTTACTCGCGATGTTTTCCTTCGCCGTTTTGAGAGCACTGGTGATGAAATTTCACAAAGTAAAACGCCTGTTTGGGTTTGAACCCATGACCTACAACTCGTAAGTCGGGGCAGTTACCACTGGGCCACTATTGCTCTCTTTTGCCTAGACCACCTAATAATTAAGACAAAATTTAACGCCACTTGCTTCGTTATCGAATCTTCAATAACAGACCATGAATGTGTGGCTTTTAGTCTTGACTTGAGCGCTAAGTTAGTCTGCGTCAAAAAGTCTTACAAACGTATAGACTACAAATAATTGGATCTTGCAATGAAATCTTTAGACTTTACGCCTGTTGTACTTATCTATACCGACGCCAATACTGCAGCTGAAATTCAGACATCATTAATAAACACAACCATGCAAAAATATACTAAAACAATTAAAACTCTATCAAGAAGACGAATAAACGAGCCTTGGATAACTGATGGTTTATTGCGCTGCATGAAGATTAGAGACAACAGGTTAAAAGGAACCCAGATATATATAAGCGGTACAGCCGATCGATTCTGTAAAAATCTCACCGTGATAACTTAGGTGAAGTGAGCTATCAATAGGGGCAATTCCTAACATCAGGTGGAATGACAGCTCACTTCACCTTAGTTTTCACGGTGAGATTTTTACAGAATAGCACTGCAGAATTTATTGCAATGCACTCTAAAAAAACAAAAAATACTTTTTGAAAGGCAAGAGGTTGTAAAGGCTAACAATGACAAAAATAAATTCTGGAGGATAAACAAAACGATTTGTGGCAAATCAAACCTACCTAACTCTTCATCAAATCTTATATCGAGCGAGAACCCTATGAACCCTGTGCACATCAAGCTACCCCAATCTGTCAAATTTTCCCAGTTGATTAAGAACCTTATTTCTTTATATTAAAGTTGAAAATCTATCAAAGAAATTTGACAGATTGGGGTAGCTTGATGTGCTGGACACTTTTGTGCTTACTACGACAAAGTTACTCCTATTTGTTTATGAATAAGCAAAAGAAAAACCTATGGCAAAGCGGGGGGTGCTAAAAATGTTTGCGCTTGTTTCTGTTCTGCATCCTACATTTTTCTAATTCTCAAAGTTTTCGACAAAAGTCGACAAAGTACCTATCTCCTATTAAACTGTAGGTATTCACACAGGAAAACTAAAACTTTCCGAGGCGGGATGCTATAATTTTCGCCCCTCTACGAGTACTCTCCATGAATTACGGGGTGCCGCAGAAATCTCACCAAGAAAGTCGGTAGCGTTAAAACTGGCACTGGCGCCGATTCTGTTGTTCACAAACTAAACTAAATTTAAGTTCCGTGTATCTTTTTCTTTCTATTTCAGTATGAAAAGGACAGAAGATTATTATTAGTTTAGTCCTGTCAATGATAGGAAATATGGATCAGGCAAGTCATCAATATAATATTTTATGTACAATATAATAAATAAACTAAAGTTTAATATCATTTATATACAGAAAGGAGGCTATTATATCATAATAAATTATTGGGTTATGTAATAAACAAATCATACGAGTGGGGAAAGGGGTTTTTAAACTAATAAGGGAATTAAAGAAATCAGAACGATCATGACGAGAACATGAAAAATATATATGGTCCAAGGTACCAACATCTTCCCCACATTCACACATGTTATCCTCTACAATACGGAGCTTGGCAAGATGGTAAGGAGTACATACATGACCCAAACGCATACGAATGATTTGACTAACAACCAATTTGGAGTACTTAGCCTTGAAAAACCACGGCTTATTAGGAACATGAGGTTGAATAAAGTAATAATATTTTCCTTTTGTTTGTGCACTCTCTCCCCATGATATATTCCAGGCATCGCGAAGGTTTGACTTAGGTAAATTCATGATATCATGGGAAAAGTTTATATAAGGAAAAGTGTCTCCATCATTGACAGCCTCCTTGGCTAAACCATCCGCCTTGTCATTTCCCTTTATGCCACAGTGGCTAGGAATCCAAACAAATGTACAGATTGGCCCTTCAACCTTAGTTTATATAATACATTTTTAATATCAAATACAACAGGATAGAAAGCCTTCATTTTAAATGGGAACTTCTCAATTGCCTGTAACGCACTCTTAGAGTCGGAAAATATAACAGTATTTTTTAACTTAGCTAACAAAACATATTCTAGTGCCTTAAATATTCCAAAGCACTCCCCTGTAAAAACGGAAGACTCCGGAGGAAGTTTTATTTTTTGAATAAGCTTATACTGTGCATGATAAACTCCTACACCTACACAACTATCCAGCGATTTAGAAGAATCTGTAAATATTAAGTGCCAGTCTTTCCATTTATCATCAATGTTACTGATAAAATTAGAATTCGCTCCAGAATCAGTTTTGACGATACCCATATCATATGTTATTTCAGGCTCTAAAAGTAGAGAGTCAAAAACGTTATCATTAAATATTGCTAGCTTTGGTGCATTATGCACAGGCGATTCAAGTAGCCTAAACTTCTTGTAACTAGTAATTAAACAAGGAACAGATTTGCATCTCCAATAGTTGGAGCTTTCAATCAAAGAATTTAGATTATCTAGCCTAATGATCAATGGGTGGTTGGAAAATTGCATGATTTTAAATACAAACCTATCAGCTAACAGTTGTCTTCTTAAATATAGAGGAGGTTCACCACACTCTACTTGCAACGCATTTAAAGGACTCGAACGCATTGCACCCGAAATGATTCTGAGGGCTTTAGATTGAATATTGTCTAACTTTTTGAACCATTTTTGACTACCACCGTCTAATAAAAAGGTACCATAATCCAAAATACTACGAATTATAGCATCTGGTTAAAAGGGTGAGCACCCCACCACACACCCGAGAGGCATCTCATAATATTCAACTGTTTTTCACATCTATCCACTATATAGCCTAAGTGAGATTTACCTGTCATTTTCTTATCCAAAATTAAACCCAAGAATTTAGATTCATCCCCAACATTTAGAGTATGATTGCAATAAGAAACTTTAGGTGGCGGAAAATCCCGTTTTCTAGAAAAAACTACTAGAGAACTTTTGTTAGCTGATAAATCCAGTCCATTATTATCAAGCCAAACCTTTAATAGCGTGAGGGATTCTGTTAATGAATTACATGCAGTTGGGATAGACATGTTTATTGAATAAATAAGTAGGTCGTCGTCGTATTGTAAAACATTAACGATACCATATAATGACGCCTCAAGATCATGTGTATAAATGTTGCAAAGTAACGGGCTAAGTACAGACCCTTGAGGTAATCCCTTATAAACAGTTCGTGAAAGTCTTGAACCTTGGTTTGTTATTACAAATATAAAGCGAACAGATAAGATATTAATAATAAAATACAATACAAAAAAGTTTATTTTCTCTCTCACATAGAATTATACAAGGAATATACCTAAATAGTAATATACATAATTCAGGGTGTATATTTATGGTTTATAATCTATGTGAGAGACTGGTTTCTGTACTAGGAGACCTGTATGACAGATTACCAGCCTCTCCAGACTCCGGAAGTGGGTAACGGTAAGCTGTACATCATTCCAGTTACGTGATATTTAAATATTTAAATTGGTAAAGCTGAGTGAAGTGTGACTGTAGCGAGAATTAAGTATAAGAGGTAGTGAGAGTCAGGTGTGTGAATGTGTATATGAGGGTGTGTGTGGGGGGTGAGGGTGTGTGTATGGGGGGTGAGGGTGTGTGACTTGTGTGGGTGTAAATGTGTGTGTGGAGTGGGTGTATGTGTGTGGGCATATGTAGGTGATAGTGGGTGCTGTATGGGAGTGGGAGTGTGTGTGGATGTAGATGAGTGTGTGGGTGATGTATGATCATACCAGGTCATTTTAGGACGGGACTTTGAGCAAATTTTCTGTTTCCTCGTAACTGAGGGACTTTAGCCAAGTGGTTAAAGCCCTTTTACAATTGGCTCTTGTAAGTGGATAAATTGCAAGCTTTTTATTTATTTTATTGTATAGATATCCACCTAAAAATTCAAAGAATTTGCGTGAGAAAGCAGTGTTTCGCTTGGTAAACGTTTGGCAAACCCTGTGTTTGACTCGCTTATTATTATTAAGTAAGGGATCATACCCTATTAGCGAATGCTGTTTTAGAACTGTGCACAATATATACAGTTGGCGTACTGTCAAGACATCAGAGAGCAAGTAGAGATCCTTAGTAGGAAAGAAGAATGGTAGCGACAAACTTACTTTTAGGACCGCTCTTTGGGCTCTTTCTAGTTTCAGTATGTGTGTCCTACAGGAACCACCCCACACAGTAACACAATAGCTTAGGATGGATTGGCATAAAGCCATATATACCATTTTAACTACTTTTTTGTCAGCTATGTTTCTCAGACTTTTAAAGAAATATATTAGTTTTCTAGTTCTAGAGGATAGTAAGTCAAGGTGGTGTTTGAAGCTTAGTGTGCTATCAATCATGACTCCAAGATACTTTATACTAGAAGCTATTTCTAAGTCTCTACAGGAACATGAATGATTGGAGGAGCAGTAGTGGGCTTTTATGGAGTAATTTTCGTGAATTGCAACTGTAGTATTTTTGATGGAAAACGGTATATATTTGGTTTTGTCTACGTTGAGTGTAAGGCCGTTGTCATTGAGCCATTGTATTACTGTGCTGAAACCAGTTTGAGCAAATCCGTAGACATCATCCCAAGTATCACCATGGAAGACAAGTGCTGTGTCATCCGCAAACGTTACGATTTTGCCATTTTCAAGTAGGAGATTACACAGATCATTAATGAAAATGAGGAAGAGTGTGGGGCCCAACACACTGCCCTGAGGCACACCGTAAGTTATGGGTAAGTCATCACTAGTTGTTTCCCCCACTCTAACTCTCTGCTGCCTATCCGAAAGGTAATCCCTAAACAATTCGAGCTGCGCATCGCGAATCCCCATGGCATGTAACTTGGCTAATAGGAGTGGGACAGAGACTGTGTCAAAAGCCTTTGCTAAGTCCAAGAATATTGTTATTACTTTATTTTTATGGTCTAGTTTATTAACAATGTAATCAGTTAATTCGTGAACTGCATCATTTGTCGATATTCCAGCTCTAAATCCGAATTGACGTCTCGACAGTAGGGTTTTGGTCTCAAGATAATTTACTAAACGTCTGTTAATAAGTTTCTCGACAAGTTTTGAAAGTGTAGGTAGTATAGAGATGGGGCGATAGTTATTGACACAGCCTCTGTCACCACTCTTGTGTATTGGGATGACCTCCGCAAGTTTGAATTCTCTCGGAAAAACACCTGAGCAGAACATCAAGTTAAAAATGTACGTTAAAGGGGGTACCAGAATGGCGTGGTATCTTTTCAGAAAAGCTCCCGAGATATAGTCACGTCCAGCAGTATTGACCTTCTTTAAATTTAATATGCATTGACGAATCTCTGTTTCATCAGTAAGATACAAGGCGAAGGAGAAAGGAGAGGAGTTTAACATAAGATGTACTGCCAGGTGGATTGCCGCGATGAAAGCTCTCAGCAAGGTTCTTCCCAATAGACACAAAAAAACTGTTTATATTATTGGCTGAGGTAGTAGGGTTTGACGGAGAAATAAGATCCATAGCTGGATTTGTTTTTTTATTAAAGTGTGTTATTTTTTTTATAGCGTCCCAAAGTTTTTTGTTGGTAGTTTTAGCTGCTTCATTTATTAGACTTTTTTCATATTCTCTTTTTAGTTTTTTTAATAACCAGTTGCAAAAATTTCTGTACCTTTTATAAGTGGTATTGATAATTTCATTAAATTAACTAAAATTGACGGCACCTGCAATTTCATTAGTTTATTTTTGAGCACTGATATGATTACATTGTCATAGGCTGCTGAAACGTCTAAAAATGCAGCAACCACCGATAAATTATTAGAAAAGGCCAAATTAATGTCTGTGGTAAAGATACTTAAACTGTCCATGGTACTTTTAGATTTACGAAAGCCGTATTGAGAAATCGAAAGCAAATTATTTATTTCGATATGCCATTCAAGACGGTTCTTAACCAGGTGTTCTGCAATTTTAGCAATAACCAAAGATAAGGCTATAGGTCGATAAGCAGTCGGTTCATCTGGAGATTTTTTTAGGCTTTAGTATAGGAACTATTTCTTGAGTTCTCCAAGAGGTAGGAATGTTCCCAGAAATCATTACGGAATTAATTATTTCTAAATAATATAAAAGTGAGGAATCTCCCATATTTGAAAAGAAAGCATAGGGTATTCCATCTTCTCCAGGACAAGAATCTTTAACACTCGACAATACCCCTTTAAGCTCGTATAAAGAAAAAGGCAAGTTTAAACTATTCGATTCTTTTAATCCAGGATATAATGCGCAACAAGGCATCAAAGTATTTTTTTCAGGAGCAGTTGCAGGGGCCAATCTATCAAGAAAATCGTCAGCTAAAGCAGGAGACAACTGGACACCACAACGGTTTTGATTAAAAGCATTTCTAAAACGCTTTATGTTACTCCAGACCTCCGAAGGACAAGTTCTAGGAGAAAGGGAGGCACAAAATGATCTCCATCCCTCAAATTTCCTTTCCCTCAAAAATCTCGTCTCATTAATTATACCAGTTAGTTTATTTAAATTTTCTTCCGACATATCCTCACTATACTCTCTTTCCGCTTCCTTTCTTCTTCGTACTGCATTTGAACATTCAGTATTCCACCAAGGAGGCATAGGTAAATTGTTTGAGCGGGAACTTTTTACAGGGAAAATCTCATCCGCTACATCAAGCATGCAAAGAGCTAAGGCTCGAGAGCAATCATCTTCTCCTCCATGAAGTATTTCAGGTAACTGTGACATTTTAACTTCAAGGACCTGTTTAAATTTTTCGCAATCAGCTTTACCTAATCTGTACTTTAATCTAGGTGGACGCTTTTCACTGATGGGATATTTGTCGGGGGATGCTATTACTAGGGGAAAATGATCACTGCCTAGTGTAGAAGAAAAGACCGACCAAGTGAGTGATAAGGCCAAACTAGGGGAACAAATCGACAAGTCCACAGCACTCGGCAATTCATTGGGCTTGGTACGTCTAGTCGGTGACCCAGTATTTAATACACATAAATTTTTGTCATCTAATATTTGTAGCAAACGTACACCATCACTTTTATTTTCACCGCATCCCCATGTCTGATGATGACAATTAAAATCCCCCATTATCAAGACAGGGCTTTTCAATGAACAAAAAATATCACTCATCTCTTGTAGAGCAGCGGAGGAAGGCTTTGGAATATATACAGAGACATAAGATACATTATTTACACGTACAGCAACGAAATCAACTAAAGAATACTGATTGGGTAATGTAATTTGAGAAAATGCAACATTGTTTTTGATTAAGATGGCAACACCACCGTAGCCATCAGTTCTGTCATTACAAATGCAAACATAACCTAGAATACCAAATAATCGACTGTGTCTAAGCCATGTTTCACTCAATGCAACAATAAGTGGTTTATACTTGTTAACTAAATAGAAAAGATCAGTTTTTTTATTAGTCACTGACCTGACGTTCCACTGAATAATCAAATCCATTATCGTATTTGTCTGTCAGTAATTTACAAATCAGGTCAGCGTTGTTCGGTTTTAAGTATTTTTTATTTTGTAACATCTTATTAAGACTGTTAATTAGATCCATAATCTGTTCATGATCTTCTTTTTGTTCGGGTTTATTCTGTAGTGCACACCCATTACTGGGACTTGGTAAACTGAACTCATTTATTAATGCATTGTGTGCTGCTCTGTCATATCCAGACGCAGATTTAGGAGGCGAACGCGGTTTTTTAAATACTGTCTTTTTATATGAAGTTTCCTAGGACCTTTATTCACATTATTATTAGTGTGGAAGTATGTAGATTTGGAATCTGATTGAGAAATTTTACTACCTGAAACAACTTTATCTGCATAAGACATAGAGGAAGATGGATGCAACTTACTAGCCTCCAAATAAGAAATACATGAATGAGCCATAGTGTTTTTGATATCTCTTTGTCTCTTAAACTCAGGGCATGCTTTATTTATAGCAAAGTGAAAACCAGAACAATTTATACAAGATGCACAATCCTCCTCAATGCTACAAGATTCAGCTGAATGATTTTGTCCGCATTTAAAACATCTTGGCTCTACAGCCCTACATTGTAATTTTGTATGTCCATACCTACAGCATCGGAAACACTGAATGGTGGGGTACACATATGTATCAACATTTAATGCATTATAGCACATGAATATTCTCTTTGGTAGAATCTGTCCATCAAAAGTTATAACAATGGATTCTGAAGGTTTCCAAACTGGACTACGGTTAATCTGCACTTTATAATTTAACCTCCAAATTTTAATGACCTTTCCACACCCAACAGGTGTAGAAATATTTGCTTCAATTTCATCAAATGACCATTCTGAAGGAACCCCACGCACAATACCCATTCTAGTTACATTGAATGTCGCGATAAAGGCTTTGAATCCATTAGTACTTAATAAGTTAGAATTTAAAAAATCATTTGCATCATGGAAAGTCGAAAATGCAACTGCACACTTATTGCGGCCTATCCTTTTAATACTTCCATTTATTATATTTTTAAATCCTCCCCATTTCATAAAGTTTCCGAACGCAATGGGATGTAATACAGTTCCACTATTAGGTAAGTCTGTGATGCGCTGTACATGTATCAAATAAGGAGATACATCGGTATGTATGTACTCCTTCCTACCAACCGGCTCAAAACTTGTTTGAGTAGGCTTTAACTGCGACTCAAGTTGGGACAACGCTTGGTTACCATGGGTATTTTCAAAAACAATCTCTTGGTGATTACAGTTACAATCCGTGATACCGAGTTCATTCTGGCCATGACCTTTTCTGCTGCGTTTGCGTATTTTACATGTTTTACAAATTCTCCTGCGTTTTCTAGAAGATTTTTCGCTACTGTCAGTGGCCACTGAACCATCAGTGTCCATACCACTTTTATCTACAATATCATCATTTCGTGAGATGATAGTCACATAGTTTGCGACATTCTCGGGGGGATTTAGGCCGCCGCCTAAATCCCCCTGCAAATTATTAGGGGGGTTGTGGTATACCAACCAAACTATTTAGTGATGTGTTCATAAAGAAACTTTGTATTGTAATGTCACTTAAGTCATAACTTGTCATATTTATCTAATTACTTAATATCGTTTATTTTGTTGATTAAAACCGTTATTCTAAAGGTTTATCTTATTACAATTTAATCAACAAAATGTATTAAAAGTTTTGTCACCATGGAAAAGTATTTAAAACCCGAACGTTTGGATATTGATCCTGTTGATAGTTCCGCATCAAAGAAATGGGAACATTGGAAGAAAACATTTGAAAGCTTTCTTATGGCTACGGAAAGCGCCTTGACAGGAGAGAAGGTACAAGTCTTACCTACTTCCTGGAAACTAGATCTTCTTATAAACCATGTTTCATCAGACGTTTTCACGTATATCAGCGAGTGTACTACTTTTCCATCCGCAATCATTACTTTAGGAAAATTATTCACAAAGCCTAAAAATATAATATATGCCCGGCATGTCCTCGCATCTAGGAAACAACAGGGCAACGAAACAATAGACATCTACTTACAAGCATTAAAACAGTTAGCCAAAGACTGTGACTTCAAAACTGTAGACGCTGAAACAAATAAGAACGACAATATACGTGACGCATTTATCTCTGGAATAAAATCTAGTACGATAAGACAAAGATTACTAGAAAATCTGACGTTAACACTAGAAGAAACACACAATCAAGCACTGTCACTAGAAATGGCTGAAGTCAACGCAACAAACTTTAACTCTTCAAATACTGCTGCTGTCATCGCCACCACTTCCAAACAAAAGGAATCTGGTAAATCTGTTGTACTTAAACAATCACAGGAGTCTAATAGTACAATATCAGGGAAGCCAACTCACCAGAAACGCAAATGCTTTTTTTGTGGTGGGTATGTCCATCCTCGTAAAAACTGTCCTGCTGTAGATTCTATATGTCAATTTTGTAACAAGAAGGGTCACTATGCTGTTGTATGTCGAAGCAAGAGCAACATCAATGCTGCTATTCTCGAAGGAGATGATAGCCTTTGTGGTTGTATAATAGCTGCATCGCCAACTTCCTTGAAGAAAGCTACAGTTCCAGCTTACATAAAAGGGATAAAAGCTGAAGCCTTAATAGATACTGGTAGTTCCATAAGCTTCATCAATGAGCAATTTTTTCAATTATGTCAATTAAAGAAAAGACCATGCAAGCAAACTATTTCAATGGCTTCAACCAGTCATACGTCACAAGTCGAAGGTCAAACATGTGTGCCAGCTCGTATTGGAGATCATGATTATAGAAACGTGAATTTACTAATCGTGAAAAATCTCTGTGCTGACTTAATAATAGGTCATGATATATTAGATGAGCATTCCTTTCTCGAATTTTCATTTGGTGGACCTAAAGAACCACTAAAAGTATGTAGTGTTGCAGAAGCGTCTGTTCCTGCTGTTCCACTTTTTACAAATATCAGCCCAAATTGCAAGCCTATTGCGATTAAATCTCGCCGTCACAGTGAAGACGACAAAAAGTTTATTGAAGGAGAGATCACAAAACTTCTAGCTGCTGGCATTATTGAAGAAAGCACGTCCCCCTGGCGAGCTCAAGTACTAATTACAAAGAACGCTAATCACAAGAAGCGCCTTGTCATTGATTATTCACTTACGATAAACAGGTATACACAGCTTGACGCTTACCCACTTCCCAATATGGAGGACCAAGTTTTCAATATTTCAAAATATTCAATCTTCAGCGCGATCGATTTAGAGAGTGCTTTCTATCAAGTACCGATCCTACAAGAAGAAAAACCATATACTGCTTTCGAAGCTGTTGGAAATCTGTACCAGTTTCGTCGCGTACCATTTGGCGTAACAAATGGAGTGTCAAGTTTTCAAAGAACCATTGATTGGGTTATTCGAAAAGAAAAGTTAGAAGGTACTTTTGCATATCTCGATGATATAACAGTTTGTGGGCGATCTAAAACTGAACACGATACAAATTTGCAGAAATTTTTAGCAGCTGCACAAAAATATGGTCTTACTCTCAATAAAGAGAAAAGCAAGTTCTCGCAGAATAGCATCAATATCTTAGGCTATACCATCAAAGACCATGTCATAAAGCCAGATGCTGAACGGCTGCGCCCACTTCTCACTCTTCCACCGCCAAATGACACACAGTCATTACGAAGAGTGTTAGGAATGTTTGCACACTATAGCAAATGGATTCCAAACTTCTCGGAAAGAACACGCTTTAGCAAATACAAGAATATTCCCACTAAATAAACAACTTGTTGAAAATTTTCAAGCATTGAAAGATGATATAGTAAAATCTTCTGTTCACGCTATCAATAACGACATACCTTTTCTCGTTGAAACGGATGCATCTGAACATTCAATCGCTGCAACCTTATCGCAAGCTAATCGACCCGTAGCATTTTTCTCTCGAACCCTGAATAAAAGTGAACGAAACCACTCTGCTGTTGAGAAAGAAGCCTACGCCATAGTCGAATCGTTAAAGAAATGGCGACACTTTCTTATCGGAAAACAATTTCGTTTAATTACAGACCAAAGAGCCTTTATGTTCAATAACCAGATAAATAGCAAAATTAAAAACGAGAAAATACAAAGATGGCGTTTAGAATTAGCTCCGTTTAAATACGATATCGTTTACCGTCCAGGTAAAGAGAATAATGTTGCTGACACATTGTCGCGTGTATGCGCTGCTATCGAATCTCGTTCAACAAAACTTGTTTCCCTGCATGAAATCCTTTGTCACCCCGGTGTAACAAGGATGGTACATTGGGTGAGATCTAAGAATCTACCATATTCAACTGAAGAAATCAGAAATATGACAAACTCTTGTCGTATTTGCTCGGAGTTGAAGCCTAGATATTACAAATCAGCCGAACCTGGTCCCAATCTAATTAAGGCGACATCTCCATTTGAAAGACTAAGCATTGACTTTAAAGGTCCTTTACCTAGTAACACAAGAAATAAATACATCCTGACAGTGATCGACGAATACTCACGTTTTCCCTTTGCATTTCCATGCTCAGACATGTGCTCAACAACGGTTATTAAGAATCTCAATGAATTATTTATGCTATTCGGAATGCCTGCATTCCTACATTCTGATCGTGGAACATCGTTCCTATCATCTGAAGTCAAGCAGTTTCTACACTCTCGCGGTATTGCAACTAGCCGAACAACGCCGTATAATCCCCAAGGGAACGGACAAGTAGAGCGCCTTAACTCCACTCTTTGGAAAACTATCCAATTGGCCTTACGATCCCGAAAGCTGCCTATAGAGGATTGGGAAAGGGCTTTGAATCAGGCTCTACACTCTATTCGCTCCTTACTCTGCACAACCACTAACTGTACGCCACACGAGAGGATGTTTACACACACGAGGAGGTCACCAAATGGTGACTCTATACCTACTTGGTTATCAAACTCAGATCAAGTTTTGATGCGGAGATTTGATCGCACTAATAAGTATCAACCTATAGTAGAAGAGGTTGATCTGATTCAAGTTAATCCGGATTATTCATACGTACGTTTACCGAATGGTCGAGAAACGACCGTATCAAATCGTTATCTAGCACCATTAGGTCAAGATGGAGAAACAATCGAAAGCGAAACAGCTGATGGCACTTTAACTGATTCCATTCCACAAAATGAGCTTCCTGTCCAAGATATCGAGGAGACACCCATAACTGAGGTGCCACCCCAAGGCCAAGATAATACGCCAGTCAATACAAAAGATAATACACCACACTCAGAGCCACGGCGTTCAACAAGAGAACGCAGACCGCCTGTACGTTTTGGAGATTACGTTGTTTCATAAAGAAGGTCGGAAGAATGTGGTATACCAACCAAACTATTTAGTGATGTGTTCATAAAGAAACTTTGTATTGTAATGTCACTTAAGTCATAACTTGTCATATTTATCTAATTACTTAATATCGTTTATTTTGTTGATTAAAACCGTTATTCTAAAGGTTTATCTTATTACAGGGGTCGTTCATACGACCCGGACTTAGAGACTAATAATACAATAGAAAAAAAACTTACCAAATATTCACCTACGAACACTACTATAAATATATACAATTATTATACAAGATTATATACAAAGATAAGGCTCAACTGATCCGTTTTACAACAAAAATTAAATTTCAAGAATTTGAAACAACCGCGCACAACCGAAGTTTCCCGCCTTTTTTTCAACAATCGTAGCCAAAGTTTTTATAAACATAAAAACAGCCCGCGGCTCCAGTGGTGCCAACTGCATACACTGTAAGTCTGTAACAAAAGTTACAGTGTATTGGATTAGCAGGGCAGTTGCGAGCCTCGATCTTTGCATATTAATTTTCATTAACTTATTTATCCGTATCATTCCGTAACTCAATGCCTTTTGTACCGTAGATATCATTCTCTATCTACGGTTTGCACTAGTGATGTGTCCCTCACTCATGAGGCACCTCATTTGAGGTACTCGTGGTCGCAGATTGAAAGAGTTACTCGAATTTCAATATTGAACCACCTCATCCCTCATACGTTACTCGTTCACACGTCCTCACTTAAAAATTGACATTGACATTATTGACAATAGGAAATCGAGGCGAGCGAGTTCGTGATTCGCGAGTACTCGCGAGTGAGTATTGAGTGAGCTCAGTGAGCGAATGAACCGACTCAAAAATTGTTTAAAGAATTGAGAATGAACGAATTTTAAAGAAAATATTTTTATTTCAGCTATGGTTAATTATTATGAACTCTAAAAGCATAAGAATAAGATTAGTAATCAAGTCTCATTGATTCATTTATTTTGGCGGTCTAAAATTTATGAGCGAAAGAAAATGATGTGTGTGAGAGAGTGAGGATGTGATCGGATTATAATCGGAGAGTCACGGACTCGTGAGTCGTCGTCGTTACACCCGCTCCGCACCCGCCTCGCTCCCTCGGCTCGGAGCTTCGTCTGAGTTCGGCTTGGGACTACGAGTCGTGAGGTGAATACGATGTCGTACGATTCCTCGCCTCAAATGAGGGGTAACTCGTGAGGCCCTCGCGGAGTAAATTGAGGGGCTCCCTCAACCTCAAATAAAATTGATGAGTTACCCATCACTAGTTTGCACCTCAGACCTCTCTCTGAGAGGTTTGCACCTTTGTTTTATGATTTGTTTGCTTAATCCTTCACCCCGCGACGTCTGACAGGTGACAACTGACAACCTGTCGTAATGACGTTTGTTTATGTTTTCGTTTGTGATTGTGGAGGTCTCTTGACTAAGTGGCTATGCGTTTTATTTTATGACTTACGAACGAGTTAAGGAGTTGGGCTCTACATGAAAGATTTAACTTATGAGATACATAAGGGTTTTTTAGGGGGATTTTTAAAAAATCTTGGGGGTAAATTTTAGTATAGGTTGGTAACACTGCATGGCTCGGCGGGCGGCAAAGGGTATAAATGTTCTGTGGGCGGCAAAGAGTACTTTGTGTCTTTGTCTAAAGCGGGCGGCGCGTAAACATGAGTTGAAAGATAAATAAGATAACCTCTGACTCCTCTAAGTGTCACCTTTACTTGGTAGTTGGTTTATTTATTATTTTATCACAATAGTTTGTTAGGATAGTCGGTTTCCACGAGTTTTCAATCAGTGATTATTTAGAAGAAATCAAAATGAGTCGTAACTTAAAAGCAATGATCGGCCCTTCAATATTGAACTCAGATTTATCAAGACTTTACGAAGAATCACAAAAACTACTGGATAATGGTGCTGATTATTTACATTTAGATGTTATGGATGGCCACTTCGTTCCTAATTTAACTTTGGGCCATCCAGTCGTGAAATGCTTACGCAACAAAATCAAAGATGTATTTTTTGAAACTCACATGATGGTTTCAAAGCCTGAACAGGTTAGTTTGATCGTCCCAGAAGTTTATATTATTTTATTAGATAAACTTGCTCTAGCACAATAGAGAAATACTTATAAAAAAACATGTTAAGTACTGTTTAATAGTGGCTCAACAGCCAGTTATGTTACAGTAAGCCAGTATTACTGCTAAATCCGTAAATGTTTCAGTGGATCGCACCAATGGCAGATGCTGGAGTCAACCAATATACATTCCACATTGAACCGGTTGATAATGTTGCAGAAGTATGCAGAAAAATAAGGGAAAATGGCATGAAGGTACATACCTACCTAGTCTTCTAATTCTAATGATCCACCTCCTATCCTGCCCTCTTTCCCAAAACATGCAGTCAAAGTAACCTCTGTGGTGACATCAACAATGCCGTAGAAGTAGCAAAGTGGCAATCGCGATTCATAGAAATCTAAAATACAGTTGTACCAGAAGAAAAATTCTGATAAGCAAAATTTACTATAGGTACCAAGTTTTGTATGTAGAACTTACACACTTAGTTACTATACTTGTGTACAAATCTGATATTTTATCAGTAACAAACTGCTGTAATCAGTGCATGTCTCAGAATAAAGTACCTATTATTTCATAAAAAGGCCATGTGTTAGTAAATGTTTAGTTTGTTACTACAAAGAACTATTTGAACATTTACTATTTGTTCATTATCATAGCATTTATGTACCTATTATATTATTGAAATATTTACACTGCATCCAGTTAGACTGGAAGCCGATCCCAACATAGTTGGGAAAAGGCTAGGCAGACTGACTGATTTACACTCTTACCAAGGTTGACCAAGGTGCCTGTGTTACACAGCACTGTAACTAGTAGTTACTTGTTGTTCCATATAAAAAATTGGTAATCAGCTGCACCCGGTTAGACTGGTAGCTGATCCCCAGACATAGTTGGGAAAAGGCTAAGCAGATGATGATTATTACAATATTGACATGAGGTATTTGTTTCAGGTGGGACTTGCAATCAAGCCAGGGACACCAGTTTCTGAAGTAGAAAAATACATTTCCATATCTGACATGGTACTGATAATGACAGTGGAACCAGGCTTTGGTGGCCAGAAGTTTATGGAAGATCAAATGACCAAAGTAAAGTACTTGAGAGATCAGTATCCTTTGCTGGATATTGAAGTAGATGGAGGAGTGGGACCAGCCACCATAAGCTGCTGTGCTAATGTGAGTATACATATATGTACAACCTTCACTACAGTCCATTCAGTTATTTTACCTCTGAGAGCAGCAACCTTATTGTAACAAGAATAAAGATCACAATGATTTTGACAGACTTGTCAATGGCAGCAATCTTATTATAATGAGAATAAAGATCACTCTGATTTGGACAGTGATGCAAATAAGAGGTAAATTAATTGTGAAAGGACCATATTTCTGATGCTTCTAGCAAGTTTTAAAAATTAAATCATTATAAAATGACATACTTTGTTAAAAAATGAGTTTCATAAAAACTTAGTAAAATTAATTAAGTTTTAATTAATGTTTACAGGCTGGAGCAAACATGATCGTGTCTGGAACAGCAGTGATAGGGGCAGCTGATCAAGCAGCAACTATCAGGTCACTTCGAGATATTGTCCAAGAAGCAATCAATAAACGATAAAACATTCCTAATGTTAATCTAATAGGGAGTCTTCCAATACAGTGGACCCCCGGTAGTCCAACAAACATTTTGCAGGGCAGTGTCGAACTATCGAATTTGTCGGATTATAGAGTACTGCCTAAGACCCCTATAGTCCGAATTTTTTTACAAAAGAGTACTACCTTATAATCCGACAAATTATATCGATTCAATGATAAGATTCTTTATGTAGATGATGTCGAATTATAGGGGGTGCCGGATTAGACAGGGGCCGGATTACCGGGGGTCCACTGTATTTTAAGAGTTAAAAAAGACATTTTTCTACTGAGGTTGTTGAAATAAATCAATAAAATGTTTTCAGCTGTTTATTATTAGTCAAATCTACTTAAATCTAGGTTGTTTTCAGTACCAGAATCTGATAATTCCATTTTGGAAGTTGGGAATGATGAACTAACAGCTATACCAGAGCCAGTAAAGGCCATTGGCTCATTTGTGGCCTTTAATTTGTTTCTAAGACCTGACAGAGTAATGAGGACAGCTTCTTCAGTCCTGATTGTTCTAGAACCTTGAGTAGGCAACACATTGATGTAGTGATTGAACAGTAATCTAGCTTCCTCTTCCTTTAATTGCTCATCACTCTCCAAGGCTGTTTCAATACCATGTAAACCTCCAAAAACTATCAGTGCATGGTTGTATTTAACTTGTCTTTCTGGCAAGTCATCAATGGGAGTACCTCTGTCAGAAGTTCCAATGGTTAAATCATACCTGGAAATGAACATATTAGTAGGTTAGTTACACCAATTATTGCTCAAGATCTGCTGGTTGGATTTTTATGATCTTTGATTTGTTGGATTTAGCTCAGCCCCGAATAGCAGAATAACTATTAAAACTTGGGAAATATTCATTAAGATAATTCATTTTCTCTTACACATTTTGTATGGAATGGCTGTTTTGATAAATAATTTAACAGAACATTTATTGGTTCTGAGGTGATACAAAGTTCACTAGATTGGTTAGTAAACTAATTTGATTAAGAACATTTTATATTTTTACATACCCATCTTTGTAAGGACTCTGTGTGAAGACTTGACTCAGGTTATTGGCAATCCTAACAGTGTATCCCCAATATACTCCTGTTTCAGCCCTTGGGGTGGTCAGGCTGACAATCTTTCCCTTGATCTTCTTACCTCCTTCCTGGGCAGGAAGCATTCTTACTGTAACTCTGATGCCAGGATTCAAAAGCTTATCTGTGGAAATATCTTGGAGAAGTCCGACATTGACCTGAGAACCTCTGCCTGGTTTGGTCTTTTTGTTCATAGTTATGCCTTCCCTGAAAAAAATAAAATATTTTTATGAATAGAATGTTATTGTAGGTATGGTAAAGACACAAAATAACAGAAATAAACTAACCTGAACTGAAAATCATTAGACATCCTAAGATGATGTGGTGCATCTAAAGGGTTGAGCAGTCCAGCAAATTCCAAATCTTTGTGTAAAGGAAAGAAATGTTTCCGCAAGTATTGTGGACACTCTAAATATTGTAAAATGCGTGCTAACTGTACACAACTTTTGCGTGCTACTATAGCATCATCACCATCACCCAGCTTCGATTTTTTTGTATTCATTTTGTCTCCAATATCATCGTAAACTATGACTTCGTCTATACAGAATACGCAAGCAGCTCTAGCTATCTGACCTGCTAAATATGTGCGCAATTCTGCAGACTGTGCGTTCTCCAGAATAGAACCTGGTATGGCTATACTGACAGTAGAAATCTCTGCATTTTTCTTTTCCCGTGCAACCTCTTCCTGTACTTTAGTTTCAGCTTCACGTTCCAGCGCGACCCTCTTCTCACGCTTAACAATTTTTTCTTCATTCCTTTGACGCTTCAAGGCTTTCCTTTCTTGGTTTATTTCACGCCAACTTTTGCCCGAAGGTTTGGCTATTGTTTGTTCCGACATTTCTGCACAATATTATAACGACTAATTCACGACATAACCAAAATAATTCAAGCCCTCATGCTCATGCTGCCGATTGCTATCATTGCTGACTTTCGGAAAGTCAGTAGTATGACAGCAAAAGTGGTTTCTGAACGTTTAAAAAGTTTTTTTGGCATTTTGACATTAGTTCAAAAATTCAGCACAAGAAAGTCTTCGTTTCCCACTCACGCGCCCGAAGCCAAAAATCGACCGCGAACGAAAACGCTCGATTGTCCCAATGCCAAAAATCGACCACGAACTGTCAGTGACATCGAGCGCGTTCCCGACCGCTATACTTTTATTTTTAGTAATTTTGTTTATGGACGTAGGAGTTGCGTTCCAGGTTCATTGGAATCGTTATTAAATTTACTATATTATTCCCAAAAACCGTGGCGTCAGATCGGATTCTAAACATTAGTTATCTGCGATTGAAAATGTCATTGTGAAGTGAGCTGCGCGACGTTGATGTGTCGTCAACAAACTGAATTATTAGTGCATTAAAATTAATTATTTTAATCAAGATTATATACCATTTTGTTCGTAATTTAATACTCTTTCTGATAAAATTAAATTCAAATGAATTCCGAGTGATAAAGTTGATGAAAAAATTAGAAATGTGAATCGGTGCCGTCTGAAAAATTTCTATGTTCTAGAAAAACGTGATTAATACGACCTGAAAACGAATTTTTACGGACATAAACTAAAATTACTAGTATAGCCTGGTTATTTACGAACAATTTGGTACCAAAACTAGAACATATAATTAACTTTTCGAAGTAGGATAATTAGGTTTGTACACCGATGCCCATGTGCAACGTTCGCGCGTCTTCAACAAACTGAATTACTACTGCACTATAATTAATTATTTTAATCAAGATTATATACCATTTTGTTCGTAATTTAATACTCTTTCGGATAAAATAAAATTCAAATGAATTCCGAGTGATAAAGTTGATGAAAAAATTAGAAATGTGAATCGTTGCCGTCTAAAAAGTTCGATGTTCTAGAAAAACGTAATTAATACGACCTGAAAACGAATTTTTACGGACATAAACTTTAATTATCAGTATAGCCTGGTTATTTACGAACAATTTGGTACCAAAACTAGAACATATAATTAACTTTTCGAAGTAGGATAATTAGATTTGTAAACCGATGCACGAGTTTTTTCAAGACGTGACGTCACGCCATGTTTGGTTGACCCCGATAAAGCGGCGCACAAACGAAAAACGTTAGCGATGTTGTGTATGATTTTTTTTACAGTTATTTTGTTCTATTTTAGCATTGTAATGGAAAATGCGACGGTGCGAGGCAGGTATAGTATACAGGATGTCCCGTAATTAATACCTACTGTTTTTTTTTTTTTTTTGGATGGAAAATCATCAAATAACTCCTCCCGCTCAGTGTGGAGCAGAAGGGAGTGTCAGACTTACTGACTTTTTATGTTTTATCCTTAATTATAACCCATTAAACTTAATTCAACTATGAATTACGTACATAAAATCATTAAATTGTAACTTTAAATAAAATACATTAAAATTACACACAAACACATTTTCAGTAAGAAATATTTTAATTCGGCACAATACACAATAATGCAATAAGAATATAATACAATAAATGTACATTTTACTCTCCACAAGTCATTTAAAAAAAACATAACACACATCATTTAAACATCCGTTTGTTGCGAGCCTTATATTTCTTAGAAAAAAATGGCCGTTATGACTCGCGCTCGAAAGTTCGTTCGGGCGATGTTATTTTATTTATATTTCAAAACTTTGTGTGAACACTAGTACATATTATGATGTCATTGTTTAGCTAATGAATGGGACTTCATTTTAGATAAATAAAAAAATAGGGTTACCGCTTTAGGTTGTGAGATAATACGAGTTTTATTTTTATTTACGTATTAAAAAAAAACTAAGTCATCTTAAGTTCCAAAATAAGTTTCATCATCAAGCCTGGTTTATCCTCTTTACGAAACAGTCATTTGTTTAATAAGGGTTCATAGAAATATTTTGTGTAAGCATCGTGTAAAGCGCGTAAGGCGCGCCGCCGCGCGCCGGCGACAAATGTATGGGGACATTGGAGGGTCGGTAGCGCGCGGGGGCCGGGCGCACAGAGTGTGTCTACGATTCTATTCCTATTCTATTTTTAATTATGGCAAGTAAAGCCGATGCCGTCGATGCCGACTATTCTGCCAATGTCAAAGTGAAAACTTTCTGTCGTAGCTTTCTGTGCTGATTATTTGAATTTCAACTTGCCAAAAAAACTTTTTACATGTTCAGAAACCACTTTTATGATAACGTGAATGGCAGCCCAAAAATACCAAGGATAGAAGTTGGGCCTCATAATAGCGGCACTGGGCTATTATCCATTATCTTCATGCTTGTATTCCTAGAAGATTTTGGCAGAAGCAGAGGTGAACCACATACTCATGATCTAAGACAGCATACAAACTGGAATCAAAAATGGTAAAGTACAGAGGCCAGCACATCAAGCTACCCCAATCTGTCAGATTTTCCCAATTGAATATGAACCTTATTCTTTTGGGCTAAAGTTGAAAATCTATCAAAGAAATTTGACAGATTGGGGTAGGTTGACCTGCTGGCGTCTGTACAAAAATACACTACTGTAACGCGCGATTTTTCCTACGACGCGACGCCGCGTGTGAGAACCCCGCGGCATCTAGTGGCAGCAGTCAGCACTGGTTGGCGGAAGGCGCGCCGCACGAGACCAGTATAGCTATTCACAACCACTCGATAAGCTTCCGTACCTTATCGAACATCAATCAATGTTATCGTAGTGGTCCTCTAAACGCTGTTCACAATTCCGAAACCCGAAAATTCTGTCAGTCATTCAGCGGTCTACCACTTCGAATTCACTCACCTTATGATAAAAGCGCAGTGGTACACACGGCTACACATCAAGCTATACAAAACCAGTTTACGCTGGTCTCGCATCGTACGGAAATCCTATACAATGTGAGATCAGCTTATACTGGAAATGTATAGCTTGATGTGTAGCCGTATGTACACCGCGAAATTCAAATCTTATGTTTTTTTGCAATGGGGCCGACAACTGTCAAAGTGGCGCTAGCAGCGCACAGACCAATATAAAAACAGTTTTTGTATGGAATTAGTAATAGTAAATTCATAAATAAAGACAATTATTGAGGAAATTCCTAGATGTTGTGTACCAAATTGTAAAGAAATTGGAGGCCATCAGTTTCCTCAAGATGAGAAACTTAAAAAAAAAATGGTTCAGAGCGATAAGGCGAGTAAAGTTTGAGCCTAAAAGCGGGGCGAGACTGTGTCATAAAAATTTCAAGGAAAGTGACTATTAAAAGATTGGTAAATACTCAGGTAAATGATTACTTTCAGTTTAACTAAGTCATCAAAAACTATTTGCTCCTATTTGTATTTACGTAACTGTAAGATAATGCGATATAATAAACGATAAGAAAGCAGACTGCCCATAATACATAAATTATTTGTTTGCGATCATAAACCAGCGCAAAATGTTGAAAAGGTCTGCGATCTCTTCAATGTACAGGAGCCAGCACATCAAGTTACCCCAATCTGTCAGATTTTCCCAATTGATTAAGAACCTTATTCCTTTGTGCTAAAGTTGAAAATCTATCAAAGAAAGGATAATGCCCAAAAATGTATGGACCAAAAACCCAGAATCGATTAAAACGATTTATGTTTGGCAAGCTAGAGTAAACATATTATATCCCAAATCCAATAATTGTTTACAATTAAACAATCGCCAAGTACTAAAAAAAATTAACTAATTGACTATAGTTTTATAAATCCATAATATTTAGAGCGGCTTACAAACGATATTGTAACGAATTGTGCGTAATATTGAGAGAGATTTGAGAGTAAAGTACATTATACATGTCTACTATATAATTAAGGTAATTAAGGTGTTAAAAAATTAACCCGAAAAACTTTAAGAGGTGCTTTAGACCATCGAACTGAACAACTTTCACTATGGGACCAATACTGAAATCACGAAAAAAAATTCAGGTTTTTAATACAAAAGTTCAATACCTACTTGACCAAAATGTATGAAACAGCTGATTTTTTTTCTTGATTTCAGAGTTGGCCCCATAGTAAAAGTGGTTCAGTTCGATGGTCTAAAGCACCTCTTAAAGTTTGTCAGATTAATTTTTTAACACTTTGTATATTACCTATACAAAGTTGATACGACAGATGGGCTTTCCTTTAAACTGCCTATACTAGGTATCATTATCAAGCTCTCTACCAAAAATCAATTAAATTGAAACAGTAGTTTAGTCGCAAATGATTTTTTAAGTTTTTGCACCGTTTGAACACGATGTATTTTTCCTAACAGCTGATTATGTCTATAGGCATAGGTCATGCACCTTAAAACGATAAATCTACGATACGTTGTTGCCGCTCTTAGGCAAGTCATAAACCAATACGTAGTACATAAGAGAGTGACAATCCTATTGGCAAAACATCACGTGCGTAAAAGAAATAGAAATAGGTCAGTGTGTTGCTATTGTATCTTAGATCCTTGCGACACAAAATACCGAAAGTACAGAAGTCCACGCTCGGCGGTCGCGCTATGGTTGTAAACTTTGGCTTATGCACAAAAAACTATCGTGGTAGTGGCACTCGCATCTAGTTGTTTGATTTATTGATGAGAAACGAAAAAACCAATAATAACTAAAATATTTTAATTTTAATGTTATTGTTACATTACAAATTTGTCACAAAGTGCTACAAAGTCATGTTCGCTTTTACTTTACGGCGCGGGACCGGGGGCCGGGGCGCTTACCTACCTACCTAACTACTGTGTTACGTTAATACAAACCATCGAAATACAAGCAAATACCTACTTACCTCTCTGAAACAACTGGTAGATTAAAAAACGACAATTCACCGTTTAATGTTGAATTTAAACAACCGTCCACTGAATAGTTATAATTTTTTTTTATTGCTCCATTTTTGCACTTCATAGACGCATGTCTCAAGCGGATGGCACTTGCGCTCGCACTAGTCCCAACCAGTCCGAGATATCGTGTCCGTGAGCGGTGTCTATGTGTGCGTTGCTCGAGCGCACTTTGTATGTAGATTGACTTCTGTACTCTCTGTATTTTGTGCTTGCGATCAGTAAGTGGGGCTTCCAAAAAACTTGTTTTTTCAGTGCGCCGACGCTACCCTTCCGGAACGTAGGTACGTACGCGGAAGCACCTGCGCCCTTATTGTTTAGTCGAACTTGTGGGCTGACAATAATTGTGAATTTGTTTTGTTATTGTGATAAGACACTAAATAAGTTTAAGACAGTATTCCTTTTTTTTATTGTGACAGGACAGGACACGTAACTTGGGATTATTATTATTTAGTGTTAGTGTTTTTTTTTTGTAATTGACTGTTTTTATTGTGATAGTTAAACAATGGTTGTGTGTGTGTATAATTAAAGTGTTCAAAAATACCTCGTGTAACTAACACGGCGTCAGAATACACTGACATGATTTTAATCTACGGCGAATGCCGTGGAAACGCAACGTTAGCTCTACGAACTTACAGAGAAAGGTATGGTGATAGCCGCAATTGCCCTAGGAATGCCCGCACCATACAGTTGGCAGTACAAAGATTACGGGTCAATAAACGTATAGTGCTGTAACAGGAGGGAGTGCCACCGCGGTAAATGCCCGCTGCTTGGGACGAAAGAATTTTAGACAATATTTCCCGCAGCCCGACGAGTCTCCACAGAGCCGCCCGGCAGTTTAGATGTTGCCATAGAACTATCCACAAGGTTCTAAAACGTAAAAAACGCAAACCTTCTAAATATCGGAAGGTGCAAACTTTTTTATCAAGAGACTTGCCGATCAGCAACAGTTACTGCCAATGGCTACTAAATAAAACATCCGAAGACCGTAATTTCTTAACTAATTTAATATGGACCGATGAGAGTACTTTTACTCGGACCGATCTGAAATCGGCAAAATCTCCGGTACTGCAGTTTGGAAAATCCACAGTGTGTTTCGAGTTACTGCCCGCGCGCGACGTTGGACGTTGCCACTTTGTATAGTTATCCAAGGTCAGTCACCAGGCCCAAGTTTTTATGAAGTTTGGGTTTCTCCTTTATTTACAAAGGGTGGTTGCGTTTTACTCTGATTTGTAAGCTATTTAGTTTGTTTGAAACAAAAAAATTCTCATTTATGGTGCTTTTTCTTTTTATACCGTATCGAATTAATACTAAACACGTATAGTATACGTAGTGTAATTTAATGCCCCTCTGTCGTATCAACTCTGTATAATAATATTTATATATATAAATATATATCACTTTTATATGTGTAAGCATGGAATCTCAGTTTGGGGTAAAAAAATGGCTATGTATAAATTATGTTCCAAGACACTATTACCAAAAAAACCTAGCTGTGCCGTGTTTCACTTACGTAATCAAGTTTGTAAAACTACTCTAATATAGTAGCGTCATATCATAACAAGCAGAATAACAAAACAATGAACCAGTTATTCAACGCGCTCTGCTATACCTACAGAATTGTTGTATGCTGCTGGTCTGTTTGGTTATAGTTTTATGCGAAACGAGTTGCGTATTTGCGACCTCTTGTTTAAGGTCTACTTTGGTGTTCATAAATTATTTCAATCGACTCTGGGTTTTTTTTGGGCATCCTTCTTTGACAGATTGGGGTAGGTTGACCTGCTGGCGTTTGTACGTGGAATATAAAGCCAGCCTCTACATTGAGAGCAGAACGCCTGAAAACACGTAATTATAGAAAAAGCTTGTTTCAAGGAGAGAACTCAACTACTCAGAGCTTCAGTAATATCCAGCCACTTGAAGAATTAGATGTAAATGTCTCTGCGTGTGTAAATGTTTATCAAAGAGTAGAATAATAAAATTTAAATTGTATTTAAACTAAAATGACATTGACAAAGGTTCGTATAGTGGTGGCGCCATCAGCTCAGATCAGCAGCAGATCAGCTTTCACTTGCCAACCCCATTTTCAGGTCAGTGTCAGATTGTATCTTGGTCAGAATTTGATTCGCGACTATAACAGGTACGTAATTTAAAGAATTTTATTATAATCATTAGAAATATTAATACATCTTAAAGTTATATTTTTGTTACCATAAGCACTTTTCCATAGAAGATTTGTTCTTGTGATATAAATGAGAATTTTATTAATTAATTAAAATAGGTATCTGTTATAGTCGCGAATCATGTTTTGATCAAGACACAACCTGACACTGATCTGCAAATCGCAAAAAACGTAAGAAAATTTTAATTTCGCGGTCTACCACTGAGCATTCACAGACACAATCACACAAGTGCACACAAGGAAGTGATATTTTAATTTTATGTCTGGCAACACAGGCAGGCAATCAAACAAATCATTAGCAAATTCTTCGTTTTGTTTTGATTTGAGTTACGTGGTGGTGTGTTATTATTTTTGTAAGCGAATTTAATTCTAAGGCAAGTATTATTATTTATATCGTCCTTAAACACAAGGTTTCAAACAAAAGAGGGAAGGCACAATATCTAATCTCAATGCATTAATATTCATATCATGATTGTGATGATGTTATCAAACATAACCATATTTTAAGCTTCTCAAATGAAATTAATTACAGGCTTTGGAGGGCTACAGCTGAGATGGCCTGCATAGTATTTGGTATTTAAGCACCTGACTGACTACTATAGATTGTACCTAGCTGTATTGTGTCTAAATAAGCAGCCTCCATTTTCTCCAGTCAAAAACTGGCTCGCATATCGGTGCGGATAAGAGGAGGCATAATTTGCTTTGTTTTTTGCTTTTTTGGCTTTTTTTTTAAATAACATCATTACAATAATATAAATACCTACCGAAGGTCCTATAACATAACTATTACTAAATAGTGAGTAAAGAATTGTTTTACCTTGCAAATTTATTTAATAACTAGCTGTGTCCTCGACTTTGTTCGCGGTGCATGTCGGAAAATCAAATTGGATTTCATGGGTTTTCATTTTTTTGCGCGGAACCCTAATTCAGACATTTTTTTTTTATAAATAGTAACTACTTAGATGCCTTAATACCTTCGTAGGCATTTAGTAAAAAGCTGTTATTTTGACATTACAAACAGAAACTTACATAATTGTATAGATATGTTAATAAAATAATTTAAAAGTCGTTTGGATCAACTGTGCCAAAGTTGTCGCATTCACAGCTGAGGCATGTTCTCTGTGGCAGATTTACACATTTGCTGCCAGTAGTATATTCAAATTTTGCCGCCCCTACCAATCTCTACAGAATGTGTCAGTTTCTAGATAATATTTATAACTCAACGATGTTAAGATTGCGCAAGAAATAGTTTTTGGGTACTCTATATTTCTGAGCTCATAAATGCTTGAATTATGTACTTTTTAATAAGATGGGGTAAGGTATGCCTTAATACAACTTACAGAATAATGTGCATTCTTTGCCTGTTGGTAAATCCGCACTTACATGTTCTCTATAATTATTATGGCTGTAATGATAATGTTTCTACTTCAACTAATGGAACATAATATTATAATCACCAATTTGATATAGATTTAGTAAAACAGTAATTAATGCTTAGGCATTATCAGAACAATAGCAATACCTAAATAATTTATATATAACCTTATAATATTTCCAGGGAATACTTTGATAAGCAACTCAGTTAGGTACTTATAATAATAATAATATGTTTTAAACCATCATACAGCTTATTTGTAACAACTAACACTTGTTTTCTTGGCTTATCAATTTATTACACAATAGACGTCAACACATGGGTGTAGCCAGGGGTCCTGAAATTCAATATAAAATTACATCTGAGGTTTATAGTGTAACAAAAATGTTGTAACAACACACAAAAATGTTCCACAACTTCTTCCCATGAACCCCCAGGCAGAAAGTACAGAATGCTACCCAATATGATGCTTACTAAATCCATTTGCTTAGTTTACATTCATACATCTGGAATTGTTACTTCCAGTGGCAGTGTGTGAATGCCTTTTTAGGGTTCCATACCAAAATGGTAAAATGGAACCCTTATGGTGAGACTCAGTCTGTCTGTCTGTCTATTTGTCTGTCACAGCTGTATATCTCAAGAACTACTAATGCTATCAACTTGAAATTTAGAATAGTCTTAGGCCCGTATTACAGAACGTCACTCAATACTCAAGCATTACTTAAAACTGGATTCAAGCCATTTGATTGGTTGAAACGAGTTTTAAGTAATGCTTGATTATTGAGTGACGTTCTGTAATACGGGACTTAGATGATGTTTGCCTCTTTATCTCGCTCGCACGATACTGCTCGCGGACAAAGTGAGAGCGAGACAAAGTGCGGTGCTAGGCGGCAGGCAGCGCCAATAGTTTAGGTATTTGCTTTTTCTGGTGAAAATAATGTTAATTAAAATAAAATAAAAAACATAAGACCTGCTTTATAACTATAAAGCAGGTCTTATGTTTTTTATTTTATTTTAATTAAAAATATTCCAATATTACCTCCAAACCGAACAATAAAGCGCTGGTATCATATTAAAAATATTCCAATATTACCTCCAAACCGAACAATAAAGCGCTGGTATCAAAAAAATACTTCAAATTAGATCATGAAACTTTGTATACTAACTAAACTAACTAGTTTAGTTAGTATACAAAGTTTCATGATCTAATTTGAAGTATTTTTTTGATACCAGCGCTTTATTGTTCGGTTTGGAGGTAATATTGGAATATTTTTCTATCGAGTAAATTTTATGGAATCGTGTCTTCGTCAAACATAAGACCTAAAATTAATCCTCAACTTTGGCATATATTTATTTCAAAATTAATGTTGCAGTATTTTCGACATAACGGAGGATCATGCTAAGCCATTTGAGGTAGTATAGGCCCTTAAGAGAAATAAATAAAATCGAGAAAAATCCTTAAAAACCATAAAAACACCATATCTCGTTTTTTAATTTGATTTTTACACGAAATGTTTTAAGGTGTTATAGAAATTCACTACCAAAACCATTTTTTTCTTGAAAACTTTAAAAATCTTGCTTACACAAGTGGGAATTTTTTTTTCTATGATTTTGAAAAATATTTTTTTCCGGCTATTCTTTTCACGGTCGCGTTTTTTTTTTAAGCCTTTATGTTGACCACTATAATAACCATCACCACAAAAAAAAATCAGTTGCAACAAGCCCAGGATTTCGGAAATATTGAATTTTAAAATTTCCAGTTGCATTAGAGTCATCTGATCCTCATAAACATAAAAAACCTTTGCCATTATCGAAATCAGTGTTCACTATAATCATTTAGAATCCGAAGAAAATAATATTACACTGACGACTGATGAAATCATAATTTTCAATCCGATAGCGAGGATATATCATAAATAAGCGTTTACAACATTGGCTAGCATAATTGATTTAGTCGATTGAACTAATCAATTTAAAAATTTACTACTTTGTGACAACCCTATTTCCATAGAAATTTAATAAAAACTTAGAAACGCAATATTTCCGAGACCTCGCTAGATAAATATTTAGAATTTTCTCCAGTTGAAGATACTTTACGTAAGTATATTAGGAAAATAAAAAAACGCGACCCGTAAATAGCTAATTTTATATATTTTTTTTTGGTTTATTAATAAAATATTTTTTTATTCTCGTTCCAGCCGATCGATTCTGTGAAAATCTCACCGTGAAAAGTTAGGTGAAGCTAGCTTAGAGTGAGCTGTCAAGAGTATCAATCCCTAGATCAGGATGACACTGACAGCTCACTCCACGCTCACTTCACCTAAGTTTTCACGGTGACATGGTTACAGAATCGCACTGCTGTTACGTTAGAGACTTGCAAATTCAACTTATACATTTCAAACCAACAATTAAGTGGTAGTTTATAAGTCACTGTTGCTTTATTCAAGAAACACTTTACACCACTACAGACGAAAAACTTTTTCAAGATAAGTCGGTGACCTTTCAGTAAAATATTTGTATCTCCTAAATGAAGTGAAATTTCAAAACGAGGTTTTTTTAGAATGGTTTATTAAGGTTAAATCTATAAAGAAAAAAAAAAAAACTGGCATGTCCGCAACTAAGGCAAAATAATACACTGTGCTACGCAACGGATTTTGATGCGGTTTTTTTTAATAGATAAAGTGATTCAAGAGGAAGGTTTATATGCATAATACGTGTATAATATAGTAGAGAAACACTGATAATTTTAAAGGTTTCTAATGTGATGTCGTAAATAAACCCTTTTTTTTTGCGCTTACATTGCAAACGCTGGCTGAACCCTATGAGATACATCAAAATAATGTACTACAGTATTGTACACCTTGAAAAGGTCTACAAAAAAGTCTGCGATGGTATAATATGTCTATCTCTTAGGGATAACCCACAATAACCATTTTTTTTCCTTTACTTTTTACGAGAAATGATGGCTTATTTACGAAGCGATTTTAAGCAATACAGCATTAATCCTTATCCAATTAAGTACCTTAAATACATTGTGCATTTAATATAGATCAAGGCCCTTTACAGCATGTTATTTAAATTAATATTTTCGAAGATATTACAGATTTAAAATGCAGGGACATAGCGGTTGCTGCGGTATCGGCGGCAGGGGCTGCCGGCAAGTTAAAAAAAAACATTAAATTAAAATTATTAATTATTTAATTAATTTTATGAAATTGCATTGCACCCGTGCGAAGTCGGGGCGGGTCGCTAGTTGTTCAATATAAGGCGAAGTGTGGACACGCGCGTAGGTCTCGGCTCGGCTAGCTGCTACTACTTGCGCTGTTCACGACCGACACAGCCTTTATATTCCAATCCATAACATATTCATGTTGTAATTCACAACCCCCATCTTGTGAATAATTTCCTGATCTAAGATAAGTATGTTATAAAATCCGAAATTTTGTTGGTGTTATGGTCTTCATTAAACTACCTACCTAATTAAAACGATATTATATTATCACTAATGTGTTCGTTGCAAAATATCAAGTTACATACGTAAGAACATTATTATAAGAGATAGAGACATCGAAAGTCAGATGTTTGTTCATTTTTAGCTGTTGTTGTCGCCACAGAGCAATAACTCTACTTATTTACATCACGGTATTCAAAAAAGTATCGCTAGGGCTGTCACTCTCATTACAACTGGGGATGGATGGTTTGATGTTTGTTAAAATGTAATTAATGTTTTATCCTGTAACGATATGCGCTGAGTCTGGAGCCTTAGACCGTAAGCGCCCACTTGAAATCTCAATAGTCTGTCTATTGTATTTGTGCCAAGTTTCTTAATCAAAGGAATATGATTTTTCATACAAATTGTTGTTCGTCTTTTCACCACGGCAGGGGTTAAATATTTGACTTCGATACATGACATTATGATTACTTAGCGATTCCAAACAGGAAAACCTTCCCAAATCCAAAATAAAAACCAAAACCACCATCCTCCTCCTCCCTCATATTTCCCTTAAAAAAATCCAAAAATACGTACCTAAATTTATTTTTTATGAAGATGATTATTATTGTGAAGTTTCATATTCATCAGACCGCGCATTAAGTTCAGCGCATCTTTTTCTTTCTATTTCATTAAGAAAAGGACAGAAGATATATATTAGTTTAGTTCTGTCAAATTAGTCAGCGCCTGACGTAAATTGACGTATTTTTGGTAACCAATTTTTTAGTCACGTCTAAACTTGTCTATGGATTATCTAATTTGACAGGACTAAACTAATATTTATCTTCTGTCCTTTTCATATTGAAATAGATGCACTGAACTTAAATTTAAATTAATTTGTGAACATCAGAATCGGGGCCATTATTCGTTTGTCAAAACTACCCTACGGTTTTGAAAACCGAATAATGTCAAACTTTTAATGTCAATAAGTACGTTTTCGTGCCACGTTTCAAGTTTATAAACCTAAAGAATAAGATTTTTCATAAAAACTAATTCCCCCTTTCTTTTTAAACTACAACTACTTTTGTTTGTGCGTGCGAGAGTCTTACTTACATACCATGTTCTTTTATATCTATACTAGCGACCCGTCCCGGCTTCGCACGGGTGCAATGCTGATACTAAGTATAGGTACTTCAAGAATGTCAGCACGCGCCGCCGGCCCCCCGGCCGCGGCCAGTACCGCAGCAACCGTTCTGTCCCTGTATTTTAAATCTGTAATATCATCGAAAATATTCATTTAAATTACATGCTGTAAAGGGCCATATTTATCTATATTAAATGCACAATGTATTTAAGGTACTTCATCGCTTCGTAAATAAGCCATTTCTCGTAAAAAGTAAAGGATATAAAATGGTTATTGTGGGTTATCCCTAAGAGATAGACATAAATCATCGTGGACTTTTTTGTAGACCGTTTTAAGGTGTACAGTACTGTAGTACATTATTTTGACCTATCTCGTAGGGTTCAGCCAGCGTTTGAAAAGTAAGCGCAAAATTAGAAACCTCTAAAATTATCAATGTTTCTCTACTATACATGCATGCATGTATTATACAGGGTGCATTTGATATCATGGGCATTATTTTAACCTAAGGTACTACTTATGATACTAATTGCATTAGGGCTACTATTACGCAAATCAAAAATATTATTAATGCAAGTATGGAAAACCTTAAAATGTAGTAAGTCATACAAAGTATCAAATTAGTTGCGCTTCTCGATAGCAAATGCGTAGGTACACTACGCCGTACGCGCGTCATTGGGCGTGAATTCTTTGACCCCGCCCGACTCACGTGACATTCGTAAGTTGCCAATGAATTGATTCATAATAAATTCCAATTTTCCCTTCGTACTTTGCCGGCTTAGGACGGTCAAAACTACGTCAACTAACATACATTAAAAAAAAACATTTACGTACCTAGCTTGTGGATTGTTTTGAAAAAACCTTATTTGTCGGTAAAGTGACAGAGGGTAAACGGGTGCTCTTCCACGAGCTTGTGCATGTGCTGGCACGTGAAAAGACGAAAAATCCAACAGATTCTGAGTGGTTCTGGTGGAATGAGACCCCGTGAAGGAATAGGGTCGTTCGGGTAGCGCCGATGGAACATTTCACGAGTTCATACTAAATTTCTTGCGCGATCGTAAATTACAACCATTTGTGGGTATTGTTGGTTGGTGTACCTAGCCTGCACATTACGCGGTCGAGGCATCGTGTACACAAACACACACACAACTACTACACTAACACTTAATACACTGCAATCCAAGCACCGTATGCCGCGAGCGGCGAGTACGGCGATTACGTCACGGGATCAATAAATCAATTACGCGTCAATGCACCTGCGCAGTCGTTATGACACTGGTTCCGGGTTCGTGACTTCGTGTTGCGGCGGGAAGCATACCCCGCGCGGGGGTGATATTCGTATTTTTGCGAGTGAGGGAGTGGGACGGAGAGAGTTCAGGGAATCCCGCCGGACGGAATGTCTTGTAGCCCATTGTTATTATTACTTGTAAGGAAAAACCCGCGCGCGCGCAGGTGATGTTTGTTTACATTTCGCTTTGCGCTGTACTGCGCTTTAAGATTTTGATATTTCAACAATTATTGGCGTTAACGAAGTATTTTGTTTTAATTACTTTAAGTGTTTATTTGCAATAATAAGCCTTGTGCAATTTGACTTACTACATTTTTAAGGTTTTCCTTACTTGCATTAATAATATTTTTGATTTGCGTATTAATAGCCCTAATGCAATCAGTATCGTGAGTAGTGCCTTAGGTTAAAATAATGCCCATGACTTCGATTCCACCCTGTATATATAAACCTTCCTCTTGAATCACTCTATCTATTAAAAAAACCGCATCAAAATCCGTTGCGGAGTTTTAAAGATCGAAGCGTACATAGGGACAGAGAAAGCGACTTTATTTTGTACTAGCTGCGCCCCGCGGTTTCACCCGCGTAAGTTTTGATCCCGTGGGAATATCGGGAATAAAAAGTATCCTATGTGTTATTCTGATGTATAAACTATATTACTGTAAAGTTTCATCAAAATCCGTTCAGTAGTTTTTGCGTGAAAGAGTAACAAACATCCATCCATCCATCCTCACAAACTTTCGCATTTATAATATTAGTAGGATAGTAGGAAGTAGGACTATGTAGTGATATATAAAAGGAGAAACTGACTGACTGACATATCAACGCACAGCCGAAACTACTGGGGCTAGGAATGTGAAATTTTACACACGGCTTCCTTTTATAATGTAGGGGAGCACTATGAAGGGGTTTTTGGAAAATCAATCTTTAAGGGTGAGAAAAGGGGAGATTTTGTTTGTATGAAAAATCTTATTCCTTGTGTTAATAAATTTGAAACTTGGCAAGAATACTCATCTAAGTAAATTATGAAGTTTGGCGTTTTTTGTTTTTTAAACTACCTCCTAAAGTGGGATGGGGGGTGTCAAAATTTGTATGCAAGAATTTTAACGCGCAGTCCGATTAACTCGAAACTTAGTATTTATACTTAAGAGCAAAAATAAAGAATAACGTGTATCAGCAGGCTTAGCATGACGCTTTCTATTTCTACGAAGAATAGACATAGCTCTTTCAGTTACGTTATGAACACAAATTAAACGATTTTTCATAATGTCACCCCTATAAGGGTGAAAAGCGGGGTTACAGTTTATATGAAAATTATTATTCATTTGGTTAACAAACTTGAAACTTGGCACGAATACTTATCTAAGTAAATTATGAAGATCATAAACGTACTGACAGATTGGAATTTTTTAGAAGAAAGTACGAAATACACGCAGACGAAGTCGCGGGCGAAGTGCTAGTAGATAATAAAATAGCTGCCTACCTTATTAATTTTGGTACATGATACTCAAAATATCTATATTCCTTAAGATTCATAAAATATATAACCCTACTGCTGGCGTAAACAAGAATGTGTTGTTATCAGGAACCCCTGCGTAAGGTCAAGTGGACGCAGCAGATATAAGCTCTCCGTGAACAATTATCACATAATATCGTCATTACAATAAAGTAATTCTTAAGAAATACACACATTCAAAATGGCTCCTAATGGAAAACTAGGTAAGTGACCCTATATAATTTGTTTTAAAATAAATTCATTACGAATGAATAAAATCCTTAATTTGCCTTTTATATCTTACAAAGGAAAAGTTACGGATTTCCTTGGTCATGAAAAAAACTATTTCAATAATAGTTGAGTTTTAGATTATATTACGAAATCTGCAGTCAGAAGTCTATGTAGGTATAGGTAGGTATTAGGAACTTATATTAATTGAAGTCTAAAGTGATACGAGGTCGATATCACTTTGACTTCAATTGATATACCTGATATTGTATTGATATGACTGACTGAATTAATGAAGCATGTAATTCAAAGTCTGTGAACTTGACTGATATAATGACCGCTACTTTAGAGTTGATCGTCGTGCCCTTGGTCTTGGTCGATATTACGTCACTATAGATCATTATCCAATTGATTGAAACTAGATTGTTCAACAAGTAACTTTGTCCACAGCTCTTCTAAGCGTGTCTGACAAGACAGGCTTGCTGCCTTTGGCCAAAAGCTTATCAGACATTGGTCTCGGTCTGGTGGCTAGCGGTGGTACCGCTACAGCTATCCGCAATGCTGGCCTGGCGGTCACCGAAGTTTCTGACATCACTAAGGCACCTGAAATGCTCGGAGGGCGGGTGAAGACCTTACATCCTGCCGTTCATGCTGGTATTCTGTCTAGGTAAGTTCAGGAAATTCCGAAGGTTGTCCTAACAATAATGTTCTTAATGAATTCCTTGTTGTATACAAGCAATACTTCTAAGTAGGTGGTTGATTCTTCTAAAGAGCCTTCTCCAAATAAAAAAATATTTTTGCTGTTATATTCTGGGAAGGATACCTTCCCAGTATACCTACCTTATAACCAACGTCTGATTTAATATCTAGTAAAATCATATTTTGTCTGGTCTTCTCTGATTTTTGCAAGTTAAAGCAATCTCTACGAAAATACTTTTTATTTTCAGACTCACCCCCTCAGACCAGGAGGACATGAAACGTCAGAAGTTCGACATGATTAGCGTTGTCGTCTGCAATTTGTATCCGTTCGTACAAACAGTCTCAAAGCCCGGTGTCACGATCGCCGATGCCGTTGAGAACATTGACATTGGAGGCGTTACTTTGCTCCGAGCGGCCGCGAAGAATCACGACAGAGTCACGATTATCTGCGACCCCAACGATTATGATACAGTTATCCAAGAACTAAAAGAAAGCAAGGACCATCAGACCTCTTTGGATACCAGGTAAAATTCTGTTAATAAAATTTCGGTCCAACATATCGTAAAAGGATGCCTTTACTAATGTTGGAATGAGTCTCTTAACTCATAACGTAATAAGCAAGGTCAGATGATTTATATCGCGAAGTGAAATTGATCATTATTTTTATTTATAAACTTCGTGTTATTAACAGGTCTATAATCTCGTTATCAGTGGAAGACACAGGTAATCAGCAGTTCAGTAACATCTTATTGATAACTTTCAAAGCCATTGTTAAACTGACTATGCAAATATTGACATTGTAATTGTTTTTCGTTGCAGGAAGCGTCTTGCCCTGAAGGCATTCACACAAACATCAGAGTATGATCTCGCCATTTCCGACTATTTCCGTAGACAGTATTCTGCTGGACAGTCCCAGCTGACCTTGAGATATGGTAAGAAATAAGTAATAGATATAAAGTGTAGATAAGATTTAATATTCGGGGATTTCCTCGTCAAGTTTAAATTCCTACACAAATGATCCTTGTGACCGAATTTCGATAGCGGCGGCCAATCTCAACGCAAACTAATCAAGTACGCAAGAGATATTATTAAAGAGCAGAAGTTTGTGTGCAAACACAGCTGCACCTCTCTTTAAATACATACTCACACTCTTTGAATAGTATGTTGGGACGGCAATCCGACACGAACAGGGAGAGATCACAAATAGACTAATATTGTAGATTCCAAAACGAAGTGGCTGCAAAGTGAAAAAAATGAGTAAGTACTCATAAAGACTTGAGATAAAATCACGGCTGTAATCCCCGAAAGGTTAGGTAGAGGTGCACCTATTGTACTCCCACATTTCGCCAGTTACGTCAAGTTCCATGTAATAAGAGGCTATGCAAGTCCTATTGCCACTGACTGGGAACAAATCCAGACTTCGAGCGGCTACTGAGTAGATGGAAAACCCAATAACACTACCCAACCCGGGAATAGAACCCAGAATCTCATGCTCAGCAGTAGTGCTTGCGACCAACGAGGCAGTCAAAATTAGTACTACTAAATCACACTAATATTATAAAGGCGAAAGTTTGTGAGTGTGTGTGTTTATATGTTTGTTACTTCTTCACGCTCAAACGGCTAGACCAGTTTTGATAAAATTTTGTATGGAGGCAGCTGACACCCTGGATTAACATAATAGGCTACTTTTTATCCCGATATTCCCACGGGATCGACACTTACGCGGGTGAGACCGCGGGGCACAGCTAGTAATGAATAAATAAAATACTTACAAAAACTCCACCAAACAGGTATGAATCCTCATCAGAAACCAGCTCAAGTGTTCACGACCCGCGACAAACTTCCACTGACGACCCTCAACGGTTCGCCCGGGTTCATTAACCTCTGCGACGCACTGAACGCGTGGCAGTTGGTGAAGGAACTGAAGGAAGCATTAGGCTTGCCTGCTGCCACCAGCTTCAAGCACGTGTCGCCCGCCGGCGCCGCTGTTGGCTTGCCTTTGGATAAGGAAGAGGTAGGATTTAAAACAACCTCCTTATTTATTTTGAACTCGGTTTTCGATAACTACACCTTCACTTAAATTAACTGACTATAGAACTAGAGGTGGGCAAAGTGTATCATTTTTGCGATTGGATCATTTGCATCTCGATCACTGAAATGATCCGAATCACTGATATGTTTCATTTGGCTCATTTGGATCATCGGCTCAAAGGATACAAAATGCAGAATGTTTCAATTGGTGCGAACGAACATAAACAATCAGCCGCGTGCCGCATCAACGTAAAACGATAACTTGTTAGTACAAACATTATAAGCAAAAAACGACCGTATAGTATTTGATACGTAAGCGCCATAGTGGTCATTTTGACGTGCATGAATAACGATAACGAAAATCTGTGAGAGTGTGAGTGATACACATCTCATTTGGTATCTCTTTCTGACTTGTATAATTGTAATTATGTCGCCCGCTCACTCGCGACTCGCGAGTGACTCAGTGTGTCTCAGTCTCCTTCTCTCGCTCGCTCACTGCTCAGTCGGCTCGTGAGCGACGCGTCGCGCGGAATGAGCCAGAGCAAAGTAATGTTTCAGATCCAAATGATCCGTTTGAAACGTTGTTACTGAACCAATCTTTTGAATCACTTCAATGATCCGGATCAGTGAGTCGGTTCCGTAAAGAGTTACACACGCCTATATAGAACTGAGTCTAAGTGATAAATCTTGTATTGAGAAATGCCCCAATAATGTTCAACATACAATAACTGATTCTAAGATTTAGCTTTGACTAAATTTAGAACTCGTTCTGTAACGAAACGGATCGAGGCGTAATCTAACCTGTGATGGTCAACATTAATTTAACAAAAACATGAAATTTAATTATCCAAACATCTCCCTCCAGGCATCAGTATGTATGGTAGCCGACCTTCTCCCAAATCTGACACCAGTAGCTTGCGCATACGCCCGCGCTCGTGGCGCCGACCGCATGAGTTCTTTCGGCGACTTCGTGGCGCTGTCGGACGAGTGCGACGCGATCACTGCCCGCATCATCTCGAGGGAGGTTTCCGACGGAATTGTGGCTCCTGGATACAGTGCCGAGGCTTTGGAAATTTTGAAAAAGAAGAAGGGCGGCAACTACTGCGTTTTACTGGTAATTTGGAGTTTATACCTACTGGTTTTTTTCGTAAATCAAAAACGTATTCTTAATCACTCCCATTCAATCCATTCTATTTTGAATTCATGGATTACTTTAATTCATTTTGTTTTGCTGTGTGACTTGGTTTTCTAACGCAACATACTTACATGCAGTTCAATAACAACACTCAAGCGTCTAAATCTCTATTGAAGGTGGTGTGCTTCACATAAATAATAATACCTAATCCCCTGCACTACAATATAATTATTTTTAGGAAATAGAAACCAATTAAATAAAACTGTCCTTACAATTTTAGATGGACCCCAGTTACGATCCCGACCTAATGGAACAGAAGACGATCTTCGGCCTCACTCTGGAACAAAGACGAAACGATGCGAAGATCACAGGAGATCTTTTCAAGAATGTAGTAACAAACAAGAATGCGTTGCCTAGCAACGCTGTGAGGGATCTCATCGTGGCGACCATTGCGTTGAAGTACACGCAAAGTAATTCCGTCTGCTTCGCTAGAGATGGACAGGTTAGAATACTGTTTTGTTGTTATTCAGACATGCTAAACAGAACTAGGTCATGCTTCGACTACAAACAGGTGATCTTCGTTTAATATGATGCATAAAATACACTCGTTGTACAGATTTAAACTGTCATCCTAATGAATGATGATCATAAATTGGAGGGCTCGCCAGCGTGCACCCTACGTTTGAACATAGTTTGTTAAACGGCGTTCAGCTGGAGAGTCTTATGTCCAGCAGTAAACTACTGTATGTTGATAATCAATAGTCACCACATCCTCATAATGTACAAGCACTTATGTAATAACCTGTGGTCATCCGCACGTCAGTGTATCAGTAACACACGATTTAAACACAACTAACACACGATTTCCGGAAGCAACTCTTACTGCTATGAAATAAAACCTATTATTCCTTGTTCTAACTTTACGTTTTACCTTTCAATCGCAAAAATGTTTATTGCACAGGTGGTAGGCATCGGCGCAGGCCAACAGTCCCGCATCCATTGCACGCGGCTGGCGGGCGGCAAGGCAGCGCTCTGGTGGATGAGGCGACACCCGCGAGTACTCGCTATGCGCTTCAAGCAGGGCGTCACTCGTGCCGTGCAGTCTAACGCTATCGATAACTATGTTAATGGCACTGTTGGTTAGTATGTGCATCTAAAAATCTTAAATTCATTAATTCATTCATTCACTGACAGACAACACATATTCAATACTGCTGGGTCAGCAGTTTTGTACAAAAGTTCCTTATAGAGTAACACCCTACAGGGGTTAAATAGAGGATGAAAGTTTGTATGGAAGGTCGTCATTATTGGAAAATTCGTTTTCTTTATGGGAAATTCCATCAGGTACACGAATTGTGTGCTAATGATTATTTAAACAGGCTAAACAAGGTGATTTTTTCCATGAACGACATTTTATTAATGTGGCCTAGGAAAAATGATATTACAATAAACCAAGCCAATTGCGTGTATTGATTATACCCATGCTTGATTTCATTGTCAATTATTTATAAACGTCTCGAAACATATAAAAGTAGAATGGGATACTCTAGAAAACTCGCAATTTCTATCAGTGTTCAATTCTTCATGTTACGAAAATATCTGCATATTATACATTTCGTTTTTGCCTTGCTACATACAACTGTTGATTAAAAATTAGCTATTAAATCTATTAATAGCTAATTTTCTTATCAGAATCAAGCTTTCAGTTTAAATTAGACCAATCCTTATTATTACACAGGTTCGGATCTTCCACTAGAACAATTTAACACGCTATTCGACGGCGAGGTCCCGGCCTTACTGACCGAAAAGGAACGGACCGAATGGGTCAGCAAGATGGACCGCGTCGCTCTCGCCTCAGATGCCTTCTTCCCATTCCGTGACAACATCGACAGGGCTGTGCAGGTCAGTAACCTGGTCTAAAGACTAGTATGATTATTGTTTCCCAAAAAAGTACACAGTAAGCAATGGGTATTTGCCGAACTACAAAACATTAGAAGAGGATTTTTCTGTAGCAACTAGTTTTGAACTGGGGCTCGTATTTAACACTCGCTGTTATTAATGAAAATTGTGTGTAAACAATTGTGTGTAAACATTCAATTTTATGTCATCATAAAAATAATTTTGATGAAAAAAAGAAACAGCTGTGACAGGCGAAGTCGCGCCACAAAAATTTCCTTTTGTACCGTTTTGGTACGTAATCGTAAGAGGAACTGGGAATAATTTAAAACGCAGCCCAAAACCCTTGAAAAAATGTTTACAATCTTCAATGTTCTCTTCAGTTTTTCTCCTAGTTTTCATAGATATTCTTTCCACAGTGCGGCGTCGAATACATCGGCAGTCCATCAGGCTCGAACAACGACCAGGAGGTGATTAAAGCTTGCAATGAACACAAAATTATACTCGCACACACCAATCTCAGGCTCTTCCATCATTAATAAATCTAAGGATTGTGGAGAAACTATCAATAACTTTGAATAGGTGGAAGAAATCTCCATCCATTATTTTTATGAAAAACATTTATTAATGCTATGAAATAAACTGAATATGAAATGAGACACGTTTGTTTAAAAAAAAAAAGCATTGAAAGCATTTTTTACAAGTTTTATTGAGTATTTTATTTTACGATTTTTTTTTCAGAGTTGAATGTTGTTAATTTAATTTCTTACTTTCTTATTCTTTTACGAACTAGAAATAAGGATATTGAAGTTGCTGTAAGTTTAAGACAATTATTATTAGATTTATAAAATATAATTATATGCCTTGATCACATTGTAGAAGGCCAAACTATAGAGTGATACATGCATTCCGTGTTACAATTAAGCACAACAATTCCTATTTCTGATGAACTCATGTATTTTTAGAATAAAAATGTTTAAAATAAAAATATGTTTTATAGCATGGAGACTATTATTTATTTTTAACCGACTTAAAAAAAGGAGGAGGTTATCAATTCGACGGTATGTTTTTTTTTTGTGTGTGTTACGCGATTACTCCGCCAATATTGTGGACCGATTTTCAAAATTATTTTTTTGTTCGAAAGGAGATACTTCTGAAGTGGTCCCATAGTCACCAAGTCAGGATCTGATGATTGGATACTGGAGAAATCGAGGGCAACCCTCAAATTTTGTAGGCACACTTATAGCGATTTGGGTATTTTTATAGTAACTCGTGCATTTGCTCTCAGAAAGCATCATTCGGTGAAGTGGAACTGATGATGAAGACCATAGGTGGCCATCGGAACTACTCAATAATAAGAATTTTACAGGTTGCGATTCGATTAGGTACTTAATGTTGTTGCTAAGCACAATGCGTATCGTGAACTTCAATTTCGGAAGTCGGTGTCAATAACATAAATGCGGAACCAACGACACCGACTTCCGAAATTTTAGTTATTTTTCACTATGTAGTGTTTTTTTGGAAGTCAGTTGTATTTTTTGTAAAAAAGTTTATTTTACCTGCCTTTTGCTTATCATTACTCCTCACAGGCTCACATTATCTTTTCTGTGACGGTTTGTCTTATCGGTTACAACCCGCAAATAAATTCTAACTTGAAACTCGAGTGGCCCCTCCGGACCCCCGCGCTGTTACCGCTCTCACCATCGATGTCTCAGAATCAGAACCGTGCGCTTACGTCATCCGATCGAAGTGTCAAGTTGACTTGCTGGTTGCACAAGAGTATCAAAGCAATTTATACTTTTCACCCCTGAAGAAAGTGCAATATTCAAAGATGATGGTGATGTCGGGCAAAATACTGGCAACAAAAAAAAAGTCATTATTATTCAAACTAGGCTGAGAATCAGCACTTTTTGAACGTCTAAATGACATAAGACAGCCCCAAATCGCATGCCCTTCACCACTTCCTAATACTTTATTTGGGACTACTTCCCAGTTGCGCAACAAATTCCCCACCAGCGACCGAACAAGACAACTAAAGTTTATTAAGTATTTTTCCAACAACAGCTAATTAATTATTACGAATTTTAGGTACGAGTGATCATAAGTGGGCAGACACGTGAGGGCAGACGACGTTGACGGTTGTGTCGATTTTGCGAATTTTTCAGAGTAAATTATTTTGTTGCAATTTGCGACTACATCTGTTTTTCTCACTTAGCGGTCCTCCGACGCGACGACGCTTGCAAAATAAAAATATTTGAACTTACATAATATTAATATAATATGTGACGATAATTGGTAGAACCTGGATGAGGCTGGCATAGATCATAGAGGTGTGAAATGGCACTTGAAAAGAGAGGCCTAATGCTCAGCAGTGGGTGAAATCGAGCTGTGGATGATGATGATGATACCACTCACACGGCCTGGATGAGACAATTTCTTGATAATTATTTACTCCGCCATCGTCATTTCTCCACCTTATTACAACCTTATGGGATTCACATACCTACTAAGAAAAAACTACCTTTTTGACACTTAAGTTGACTTTAGAGCCGGGATTTTGTGCCTAAACTAACAGCTAGTTACATACCTATAGATTCTTAGATATTTTAGATAAAATAACGAATAAGTAATATAGAACGTTAAAATGAGTGATGGTAATTATGGTGAAAAAACTAGGGACTTTTTTTTAGCTGTAAGTCTTCCATGCTATACACACGGCTACACATCAAGCTATACATTTCCAGTTTTAGCTGACCTCGCATTGTATAGGTTTTGCGTACAATCAGAAGTCAGCTTATACTGGTTATGTATAGCTTATATATAACCAAATGATAAATAATATAAATAAATGAACTAATAAGTAAGTGGTAATTATTGCAATAGGGAATGGTGAGTTATAGAACAGCAACCTCAACCCTAGCAGGAGCGATGATACAACAAGATTTGACCGTTTGGTTTCTTAGACTAACATTACATAAAAACGACGCCCGCGTCGTGTATATCCGACCACCACGTGCGTAATGTGTACACAGTACACCAGTCAAAGAGAATAAATAAAATAGTAGGTAGTGTTTTGTTCTAAACCTATGTAAGTCCAACTCCAAAGTCAGTACATGCACTGATGCACGTGGATTAGGTTAAAAATAGTCTATGATCTGGATGCACAGGGCATATTCAGTTGAATACGAGGAAAAGTCTATGAAACCTATTCAATTTGAGAATCTCTTATCATAGGTTGTAGCTTCAAAGAAATGTGAGAACACGCAACCGCCATCTCGTATAATACAGATAAACGACGAACGGAGCTACGCGTGCGTGTATGACCTATTATACATCATATTATTTATTATTATTATACAGTATGTGGTCGGGGATTTTTGTGACTCACTCAACTGGTTCTTCCCCGGAATGATAACGTCAGAGTTTCGTTTCATTAATACCAGTAAATAGCAATTACCCAGAAATGTGGGAAATAAAAATTATAGTAAACAATATACTTAAAAAACTTTAATTACATCAACGAAATATGTAATTACTAATCGACTTGAATAATTCCATGGAAATACTAATCGCACTAATTTCGCCTAATGATGTATAAAAAAACGAACATAAACAAATCAGCAAATCAGTTCTAATGACAAAAAACAGATAATTTTGTATTAAAATGAGTCAGTTTTGCTTGTATTGTTTTTATAACAGATAAAAGTAAAAGGAATTTTATCATAACAACTTAGAAAAACTGATAGACCTTTACAAGGTAAATATTATTAATAAATTGTTTCTATCGAATTGGTACCAATCAATTCGTCTTTAATAATTTTGTTTTGACAAAAATAATATTAGAGAGAACCTTTATATTGCAGAATTTATGTGGTAGAGAGTTTTACAGAGTTCCTAGTTTCCAACCAAGATCAAATGAGTCAGGTCAGTGGAAGTATGAACGGTATGTTTCCAGCGGGGTAGTTGTGTAACACACTAACAGTAGCAATGCCTTTCATCTTGACAGTTCAACAACATTTACTGCGTTATTTATGTTGCTGAGCAGACAATTTTTTCGAAAATATGTTGTATAGATTTTTCAATATCCTAGAAAGTTATTCAGATTGTGATTGAAAGTCTGTTACGCAATTAGGGTGCTAAAATCCACATTTCAGTTTATATTATAAGTATGTACGAACAAGTAGGGATGTATTACAATACCCATTCTCCTATCTGAAAGTGACTCTAATGCTGCAAAAAGAGTTAGTACCAAACAATGGTAACAATCTTTGAAAATGGTCAATGTGTAAGTGCACGCTTAGTAAAAGTCACCTAAGTACTAGCCCAATTTTTTCATTCAATTCGTCATCGTGCCAAAAATGCAAAGGATGAGTTCTTCCGTAAGAAGAAATCTCTGTACTTAATCATTAATATTTTGATAACATAGTAGGTAATTTTATAAAGTAATACCGGCTTAATTAATAATTATTTATGTTCTGATTAATTATGTCATTAATTTATAAAATTCGTTTTAAAAAATTTGATTACTTACTGGGTAAAATTATGTACAGACGCCAGCACATCAAGCTACCCGAAACTGTCAAAATTTCCCAATCAACTTTAAACCATAATGCTTTAGCGATGAAGTTGAAAACCTATTAAAGAAATTTGACAGATTGTGGTAGGTTGATGTGTTGGCGTCTGTACATACCTAATATAAGTATTAATATCGAGGGTATAGTGTTAAAACCCAATAAGTGCCGAAAAATTAAAAATCGTTTTAAAATTTAAGTTTTGACTAAACGTGGTCACTTTATTGGGTTATTACCTCAAGTAATTTTCTTTCTACTGCGAATTCCACTTATTGGATTATACCTCTGGAAAGAGCGTCAAAATTGCATTAAGATGTACTTAAGTACTAATAAAACGATTTTTAATTTTTCGGCACTTATTGGGTTTTAACACTATACCCTCGATATACTATAAGCTTAAAAGCACACACATTGTTTCCCTTTCGAATTTGCGAGTGCTATGTTTCGATGAGGAATGAGTCTGTGTTTTCTCTTTTTCCCATATTTATATGGCTTTAGAAATTAATGGCCTGAAAACCATGGGTCCACAAAAACTTAGATACCTAAGTACCTACTTGTTGAACAACACCTCTAACGTCAATTTCCATACGTGCGTCGTGTTTTACGTGTAATTTAGCCTAAAAAACACAGAGCATCGGTATATTGAAAAATATGGTTTTGTGGCACCAAGGCGACTCAAGGCGTGCCTTTTTTAAACGCTTATGCGTTACATTCCATAGTACGAGTCATACCTTTTGCTCGGTGTGTTTTGTTTTTAATTATGTATAGCTAAAATTACAACTAATGACACTGCATTTACAAAATTCTATAGAACCCTAACGACTCTAGGAGGGAGAGAGTTAATTAATTTCTAGGTTACTATTGTTATATATATACTTAAAAAACTTAGCTTTTGATAGTAAGGTACTAAGCGGGGAAACTTCAGGATAGCGTTTGGTAACATTTCAAGTCTGTCAAGTGTCAACGCAGATAAACATTTGTCGTGTGCATAGTTTAGTTTTGTGCGCCGTACTGCTCTAAGCGCTGTTTTGAGAAAGAATAATCTAGTAATTAAATAATAAACGCATAAGATTTTAGTGCAAATCGTGGCTAACGTTGTGTTTTAATGTAAAACGTTATAGTTTGTGGACATAGCTGTGGTTGAATTAACTCTAAAAGCGAAAATGTCGACGAGTACGAGTGACCACGATATGAGCGATTCTTCTAGCTCCCCGATGTCTTACATCAAATATTCACCGCATAGTTCGCCATCTCAGCAAGTTCCTCAGCTCGCTACCGATCTCACTGAGCTAACTTGTGCTGACAATAAGCGACAGTTTCTTAGACATGGTAAGTGAAATTTATTTCGGCTATGTCTGAATCTGAAGTACTTATGGAGAGTACTAACGTGCTCTGTTAAAGATAACTTTTCCTAGAATTTAGCTTTGATTGAAACGGTACTTCAAACTTGTTTGTAATTTGAACTCACCCCCCTTTTACACTTATTTATACCACTAGAACAAAGACAAAATATATTTTGATTTACGATTTATGAGAATATTTTCAATTCCAAGAAACTTGTAGGAAACTATCTGCTGGAACACACTTTAACTTTGAACAATTTTGTTATGATGGAATACAATACTAGAAGTAGTCTAATTGTAATGTAAACTATAATTGTTTTTGTAATGAGAATCGCAACATGACATTTTGTAGCATGTATTTGTATTTTGCACACAAAAAAAGCTACAAAGGTGGACTTAATGCTGGCATTCTCCACCAGGGGACCAAGGACGGTGAAGAGATTAGATGATAGGTGCATTGGTTGAGAGGAACAATGATTAAAAAAAAAAACATTGAATTACCTATAAACAAATTAGGTACGGTACTTACACAAATACATAATTGTGTTATAAACTTATAATTAGTTATAATACACAGAGGTACCATAATTTACAACTTGCATTTGGAAATAGGAATGGACTTATCTGTATACTTAAAGATTGCAAAACATGTTATAATATGTTTACACAATTATATTTTGCAAAAACAACAGTTTTCCTTATTTAGCTTCTCAAATAAAATTATTGATAACAATCTTATAAGGTGTTGACCTAAAAAAATGAAGGCAAGTCACAATGATAACAATTTATTCTGTTATGAACAAACACATAAAGGAAAACATTGTTTCCTACATATTGATGTCTTGACACAACTCTGCCTTAGCTATTGTGACAGAATATACTACATCAAAATAAACTGTGTTCATAGAAATATACTTGAAATGGTACAAATTGGGAACATGCACAATGGTCCATTTGAAGGACTGAGTGTGGAAACCAAACCCATGGTACAAATTGTGCAAGGTTAATTATTTTTTATAGATAATGTGTCTATTTATAGTTTAAATAATGCAATAAATTAGGCCAGCAATGTCCTTACCAAGAAGATATTTAATTGAAACTAAGCATTCACAAATATTTCAAAGCAAAGAAAAGATATAGTATATCCAAGTTTTAAATCTAAGTAAGTGATTGAATACATAATACTCCTCCAGACCAAATTTCGGCCATGGCAGTCAATCTCTATGGATACTAGCCATTTTTGCAAGAGATATTATAGTGCACAAGTGTGTGCCCAGACACAGGTTGCACTCACTCTCAATCAATCAGTCAATCAATGGCAATCAGACATGACTGAAGAGAAAATTGAAGATTGAATACATAAATGTATTTTAACCCTAAAATACTTGAAATATAAAAATACATTTTACACAGCCAACAAACCATGCCTACGCATCACGGAACAACCCCAAAACCACTTCAGGTTCCGATATGTCAGCGAGATGGTCGGCACTCATGGATGTCTTCTGGGCAAGACTGTTGGACCCAACAAACAAAAGACCCATCCAACTGTAGAGGTAAGTTTTTATTTCTAACCTTGGAACCTTTTTCCTCATTGGTATGTCTCACTGATTCATATCAGGAAGTTTTGTTAATGCAATCCAATTTGATTTAAGAGAGAACAATGTTAGCTTTGAGTGAAGTCAGACCTGGTGATTCAGTTTGTAATGCTTATATAGCATAAAAATATCCTTTCATTAAAAAAAAAAACTAAAAAAAAAGCAGTAGATTCAGCATTTAAAATGACTACTTATCCTACTTTTAATTCAAAAGACCCTAATATTTACTTACATACTTTTTAAAATTATTATAGATGATTTTTATTCATTGGAGTTTCCTCGTGCCTATTCTCAACTTTTAGGTATCGGCACCTGTATTCATAATTAATTGGATAGGTACCTACTACAACTGTAGACTACTTCTCAGAACACTTTACAGTATTAGTTTTGTATATCTAATATCAACTTTACAGCTGCTACACTACAGTGGGAAGGCTCTTATCAGATGTCGTTTGGCCCAACATAACAACCCCGACGAACATCCTCACAAGCTGCTTGAAGATGAACAGGACAGAGACATGAGTTACCTAGTACCTGATCAGGGAAGCTATAAAGTCGGGTAAGCACTAACACTGCTCTACAACTGTCGATCGACACTGCCATTTTTTCAAAGACAAAGATGTAGTTTAGGGAAGAAAACATAATGCTTCTTCTGACGCAGTCGCCTCTCTCGCGGATCTAGGTTTTCCTTCAAGGGGGGTAAATGTACATTTACCCCTATCTGAAGCCTTAACAGCCTTAAAAAAAAAACCTTTGGCACCAATTTTCTCTTCGAGAATTAACCCATGTTTTGAGGATGACTACGACTTATCTATTTATAACGTAGTAGATAAAACACGTACTATGTTTAGTAGGGGGCGGGGGGGGGGGGGGGATCATCTCTATACGCGCCAGAGTGGCCGATACCTAGACACTCACTCATACAACCAACTTGCTGTCTTTAAAGATCTGATGATGCTCTGCTATCGCCTAAGTATGCATTGTTAAACACAATATAAAATCACGCCTGATTACCCCTCTAAAGGGGTACGCAGATGTGTTCAATAATAGGATTTTTTTCCACTTAGTTTATATTGATGATGTTTTAATAGCTTCCTGTTACTGGTATTTACATAGCAACTAGTATTATATGAATTTGTGTGGGGGGTAACAACTAGTAGGTAACAACTAAAAAATAAAAAAAACAACCGACTTCCAAAAAAAAAACTCCAAAGTGAAGAACAGCTTTAATTTCGGAAGTCGGTGTCAAAAACGAAAATGCGGAACCAACGACACCGACTTAAAGTTCTCTTGAATTTGTATATATGTATATATTTATATTGTATATATCATTAGTACATATTTATATATTTAGTATAGTATGTATGTGTATATAACCTATTTATGTATTTGTGTATCTAGTTTTAACAGGTTTTTTTTTTCTTCATTGTTCCTCTCAACATAAGCACCTGCCATCTAATCTCTTCACCACCCTTGGTTTACTGGTAGAGAATGCCTAAGGCATTAAGTCCGCCTTTGTACCTTTTTGTGCGAAAAGTTTAAATAAATAAATAAAGTTATTACGAAATTAAAGTTATTTTTCACTTTGTTGTGTTTTTTTTTGGAAGTCGGTTGTTTTTTCGTCTAAGTACATACAAATTCAGTAAAATGCGCTTCCGTGCGGGGCATGCGGCTCCGTTTCGTGTGGGCGAAATGTGGGTGTATTATGGGGACACCTCTGCCTAACCCTTCGGGGATTGCAGGTGTGCAGTATGATGATATTTTATTTTTTATTTTATGATATTTTTGGTGTGATGTATACAACGTGTAACGTTAAATGCGCAAAACCTGAAAATAGTTTGTTTATAATTGACTACTGAATCGATTTCAGTAACTTTTAATATAGGTTTTTTTTAAATGATGTATTTTGCCATACTATTCGCCGATTGAGCCAAAGAAAATTAAGTCTTATTCTAATGAAATAAGACTCAATTTTGAATGCATAAAGCAATGCTAGGATCAACACTACTTTCTTAATATAAAATAGTTAGGTTTAAAAAAATAGTTTTGTTCATTGTATTATGCTTTTAACTCAATGCTCTAATTGGGGTGTATGAGGTTTTGCGCATTTAACGTTACACGTTGTATAATCATCGACTTATCACTAGGTTTGGCGGTATCGGTATTATACATACCGCTAAGAAAGACGTCGCCGCACTTCTGTTCAAGAAGTTCTCTGAACGATGTAAGACCAAAGTGAACTTGAAAGACGTAAGTATTTATATCTATTGGTATTAATCAAAATTATTATAAATAGCGTCCACCCACGGCTTCGCCCGCGTGGTATGTCGACAGATAGCCTATGTCCTTCCCCAGGGTTCAAAGTATCCGATACCAAATTTCATCAAAATTAGTCAAGCTGTTTCGATGATCAGCCGGAACAAACAGACAAAAAAAATGTCAAGAATTGTTTTTTTTTTTTTGTTATAAGTTAGTAGTTACTTTCATGCATTTAATAAAAAGCTGTATGACATTACACACAGAACATCAATTTTATTTATTTGCATGATGCAAAACTGTAAGATTTAGTATAGTATAGAAATAGATACCTAAAAAGAAAAACATAGAAACTAATAATTAATAATCATCAAATAGAAATGGGGATTTGAAGTTCAAGTGGCATAATCAGAAGTCCATACGGACGAAGTCGCGGGCAAAGCACTTTCCTTATTAAAGAGCATTACAAGCGTATCGCATTTTCAGCTGTACGAAAATAGTCTGGACCCTCGCAGTAGGTTTACGCAAATGTATTTAAAGTGAAGTGTTATATAAATACAAAAATATGTTTAGTATGCATGCTTGCAAATATTTTTGGAAGTTAATCTATAACGGATGTGTGTGTATGTTTGGTTATAATTGCGCATTGTTTTCAAAGCTCGGTGTTCCTGTAATAAATCCTTTGTTTGCTAGGCATTATTTTATAAGGTTAATAAAACAATAAATATAGGCTGTTAAAAAGGTATTAAATGTTTGTGTTTGGATAGTTTAGTGCCTACTAGCCTTGACTTCTTATGGAAAAGGATACAGTTGGGCCCCCATTTGTGACACATCTTCAATAAAGAATATATTAGCAATTAGTTGCGCCCTGCGGTTTTACCCGCGTAAGTTTCGATCCCGTGGGAATATTGGGATAAAAAGTATCCTATGTGTTAATCTTGGTTATAAAGTATATGTGAGCCAAATTTCATCCAAATCCGTTCGGTAGTTTTTGTGTGAAAGAGTAACAAACATCCATCCATCCATCCTCACAAACTTTCACATTTATAATATTAGTAGGAAGTAGGAAGGATAGGATTTCATGTATAACTTTGGTGTTTCTGTACCGATTTCTATGATTCTTTTTTTATTAAATAGGTAATAATGTTAACATTTTTTTAATTAGGGATGAGTGAGAGTGTTATAAACGTAAGAGTAGACAAATATAATCAGAAAGCTCCGAACTGCTAAGCTATCGGGAGTTACACGTGTTATTGTGAGTCAACCATAAAAGATAGACATTTGATGTCGTGGAATATTTTTTATATAATTTTAAGGAGAACATTTCCGTCATACATGATTTCTGTGTAGCTTTAACCATTAAGGCTGCACACGCGACGGAAGCTTAAAAAATGGAATAAGTTCTCCTGTTTTCCCAACATTTCCCTTCACTGCTCTGCTCCTATTGATCGTAGCGTGATGAAAAGTATACTATAACCTGCCCAGGAGTATGAAGAACAATTGTACCAAGTTTTGTTGAAATCCGTCGAGTGGTTTTTGTTTCTATAACGAACATACAGACAGACAGAGAGACAGACAGACAGACAAAAATTTTACTGATTGCATTTTTGGCGTCAGTATCGATCACTAATCACCCGCTGATAGTTATTTTCGAAATATATTTCATGTACAGAATTGACCTCTCTACAGATTTATTATAAGTAGGTATAGAAGATTAATCACATCACACTTCACACTAATATTATAAACGCGAAAGTATGTGAGTGTGTTTGTATGTTTGTTACTTCTTCACGCAAAAACTACTGAACGGAATTGGTTGAAATTTGGCACACATATAGCTTATTGTTATAACCAGGATTAACACATAGGATACTTTTTATCCCGATATTCTCACGGGTTCGAAACTTATACGGGTGAAACCGCGGGGCGCTACTAGTACCTATGTAATCAAATAATAACGATCGAAAGTCACATATATACAGGGTGACAGGAACGTCGATGTGCAACCGATTACCATGGATTTAGTACATGATTCTGCAACCGTCACGCGTTTAAATTTTCAGTCAGTGATTTAAAAAAAAAAAGCAGTTCCATAAATTACGACCGCGTAGGTATTGCACTTTTCTATGGAACAGCCGATTGTTTTTTCATGGAATATACAGGGTTATTGGAAAAAACACCAACAACCTCTTAGGAGATCATTGTACTCATCATTATGAACAACTTTTACTATGGGTTCAAACTTGAAATCGCGAAAAAAAAAATCAGCTGTTCCCTACCCATTTATGTTCGTATTACTCGACAAAATCCAGGGAATAGCAGATTTTTTTTTTCGCGGTTTCATGTTTGGTCCCATAGTAAAAGTTGTTCATAATGATGAGTATGCACGGCTACACATCAAGCTATACATAACCAGTATAAGCTGACTTCTGATTGTACGAAAAACTTATACAGTGCGAGGTCAGCTAAAACTGGAAATGTATAGCTTGATGTGTAGCTGTGTGTATAATGACATCTTAGTAGGTTGTTGGTGTTTTTCCAATAACCTTGTATAATCAAAATATAATCAGAATCTAGAATCATGTGCTGAATTCATGGTTTCAGTTCGTGCGTTGTTGTCCCTGTCACCGTGTAGATAATAAAAGCAAACACAAAATTAGGTAGTTGAAAGATTTATAATAAAGTTGTCCCAAAAGTAGCTAAACTGTAACAGTGTCAAATGTTTTGACATTCCGATAACAAGACACCTAGCCATTAAAGCTGTGCTTTAATAATATTAGTGTAGGTACTTGTAGATGATTAGGCTAAAGCCGGCTTCACATGCGAAATGTTGCTTTCGAGCTAACAGTCAGTTGTGTTTGTGAAGTGGACGCGATAAGTTTACGCTGTTGTAGAAAAGCGCACGCGCAACAATGGGCCTTTTTTAAATTTGTGCGTTTTGAGAGATAGTTAACAAAAAAAGTCATTTTTTTTAAGGACTTTGTGTTTAGTCAGTTTTTATAATGTACTTCTGCCAGAAATGTGGTATGTATATTTTGTTTTGTTTATTTTTTAGCTTCAATTGCAATGCGAGAACATGGCAAAAACGATAAATCTAAACATCGTTCGGTTGAAGTTCAGTGCGCATGATACTGTTACCGGCCAAGAGATCTGTGAACCTGCGTTCTCCGAACCCATTCACAATATGAGTAAGTTAATTTGTTATACGCATCATATGCACATATTATGAAAAAATATGGAGTGTGAAACTCTCTGCCAGCGTCTGTGTTCCCTTTCACAATTAACCTAAGCCTTCAAAGCAAAACTGAACAGGTACCTTCTGGGCACGCTCGTTCCATCATAGACCTCATCCATCGCTTTCCATCAGGCGCGATCGGGGTAAAGAGCAGCCGGTCGATTCCGTAAAAATCTCACCGTGATAACTTAGGTCAAGTGAGCGTGGAGTGAGCTATTAATAGTGGGAATCCCTAACATCAGGTAGAGTGACAGCTCACTTCACCTAAGCTTTCACGGTGACATTTTTACAGAATAGCACTGCAGGCCCATTCAGCAAAAAAAAAAAAAAAAAAACAAACAACGAATCACCCAAGCACTAACTCTAGAAACAGTTTTTGTTGATTTTAGGTAATTTTCTAACATTTTTTTGAGACTGGTAGGTAATACTTTTTTTTTTGTTGTATAGAGAGTGCAGCAACTAATGACTTGAAGATTTGCCGTATAAGTCGGTCCTCCGGAAGTGCTTCGGGCGGAGAAGATGTCTTCATATTAGTGGAAAAGGTCAATAAAAGTAAGTAACCTATTATCAATTATTTTTTAAGTCTACGTACTCGAGGTCGCGGCGCGCGAATTCACCCGGAGAGATTGGCAAAGATCGTTACTCACTGGACGCCTGAGGAAAGACATCGCCGTCGATGTAGACCACGGCGAAGGTGGTGTAAAGATCTGATAACGTTTGCAGGGCCAACATGGCCAGAGATCGCACAAGACAGGGAGGTATGTACGGAAAAAGGAAACGCTTTTGCCCAAAATATAGGCTAACAAAAACAAAAGAAGTCTTCGTAAACGTAACAGTATTTAATATTTTTCTGAATCGAAAAAAAAAGCATATGGTCTGGAACAGTTTTCTATCAAAACATAAAACTCTGTAATATGTCCCAATTAATTTGATATGTTGTGTTTTTGTTAATAACTAAGCTACATGTAACGTGATTTTGTAATACATCATTGCTATCAGCTACTTTGGAAAACCCCAGTGGTCAACACGGTGAATATAATAATATCGCGGAATGACGGAAGTCTAACTGTAATGTCTGACTATAAAGCAAGCTCCTGATTTACAAAACGTGACACAGTACCCAGTGAAGTATAAACAGTTAAACATGTAAGTATTAGGTATGAACTAGAAAATTCTTAGACTGACATTTTCTGGGTATTCAGATTGAATTTAATTTTTAAAATTGTCGTGGGCTTCAAAGAATAAGGGCTCTTTCATGCAGCCGACTGATCACCACATACAACAGTTTAATCGTCATTAAAAACCTTTGTATTCTTATTATAAACAAATATTATTAAATAAACAAAGTTGGTTCCCTCTCGAAGAGAGGAAGCAGGACGAAGGAAGAGATAGGAACATTAAAAGTTTGTGGAGGAGTTGTTTGATAGAGGCAAATCCAAGTTGATAGTATAAATTTATTGATAGGCGATTGTAGTGCAATTTACAAATTACTGACCTAAATAAATGATTAGATTTGGTGAATCCATAAATTCCTAAATACTCATTTTAAATTACCCTATGCCTTATCCGTGTTCTCAATCTCTTTCAAATCTTATAATGGGAAAATGTATGTTTTAAATTACCCTGTTCTTTAACGTCTTTAAAACCGCTTACCAGGCTGACACAGACATTCCCGGGCAGATTCGACGCTACGCTAGTGAAGAGGCGTTCTAATATTGATAAGCATACAGAGGGTGTAAGGTGTAAGTGCGAATTGTTACCATGATTAGGTACTGTTAGCCTGCAGCATCCCACTGCTGGGTAAACGCCCCTCTCCATGACTTCCAGCTCTTTCGATCCAGGGCTAAAGTAGACTGCACGTTTGTTTTCTCCAGCTCACCCCGCCATCTTCTACGGGGTCTGCCGTGATGACTTATAGCTGTGTGGCTCTACGTAGTAGTGGTTATTTTGGCCCACAGCACATTGGGCATACGACAAACGTGGCCAGCTCAGTCCCACTTCAGCTTAGCGGCTTTGTGAGCAACGTCAGTAATACGTGTTTTGGAGCGCTTTGTGGTGTTGCGAATATGGTGTGTCAGTTAACATGATTGACAAAAAAACCAGCCAAGTGCGAGTCGGACTCGCGCACGAAGGGTTCCGTACCATTATCTATAAAAACGGCACGTCGCTTTCCCTTACACCCTGTCTGTATAGTTAGTATGGTAGTCATTAAATTGGTGGTATTACTCATAGATGTATTACTGCATTCTGTAAATACTCGTTTACTGTGACATTAAGATAATCGATTTCCTGTTTATTGAGATAACGCTGTTAGGATTTCATTGCGACTTTTATTTTTAGGAATGATGTAATATTTTTTGCCGTGTGTTATCATTTAAAGCCTATCATAATAATCAGGTACTTTCTACCAGTTCAGTAAATCACCCTCTGCCGTAAGAGATTAATCTAAGACTTTCTTGTAACGCATCCATTGTAAGAGCTCTGCCAATGAGCAGTTGAAACTGTCACTTGTGACCTACATAAACCACTTTATTTCCACAAAACAAAATCAATTTTATCATTATGTAAATGAAGTTGATTTTAGGATGAGTACTTTAAGCATTAAAGTAATTGGTAACTAAATTGTAAACGCATATTATATTCGACAAAATGCTTGAAATACTTTGGGTTGATAACGTATTTTTTTTTTCTTAGAGAACATAATGATTCGCTTCTTCGAGTTGGACGACAATGGTGAAAGGAGTTGGAATTGTGTGGGCCAGTTCATGCAAAGCGACGTCCATCACCAATATGCCATCGTCTTTCGGTGAGTACCAGACAAAATGGATTTAAATACACCGGAAACCCTATAAACAATGACTTCATAATATTTAACAAATTTAAAAAATCGGAGGTGATCGCATAGGTTGACTGTATCTGTTTGTGTTGCAAAATTATGTAGGAAAGTACCTAATTTGACCGTCTAGCCAGGGTCTGTTCATGACGTCACCATATGAATTACAGAGTCACAATCCCCAGGGGTTATTTCCCGTTACCCACAAATACATATTATTTGATACTAGTGACATCAGCGAACGGCTCGTTACTGGAAAAAAGCTTTGTGGACGTTTTTCTGTGCAAAAAAGCAAACATATTTTATTTTGTTTGGGTGTTGTTTTACACTATCTCTACTTCCGTACAGAACAGTAATCTGACGAACATGCCATAAATATTATATATTTCCTGACAGGACTCCTCCATACAAGAACCCGGAGACGCCTGTAGATGTCCATGTCTTCATAGAACTGGTGCGACCCTCAGATGGCCGCACCAGTGAGCCCAAGGAGTTCAAGTACAAAGCGAACCAAGCGTACAAACAGATCAAAAAAAGGAAAACGGGATCGTCGTTTTGCTCTATTGGCAGTTCATCTAGTAAGTACTTACATTATAGTTATTTTTAACCGACTTCAAAAAATGCAGGAGGGAGTTATGCACTCGGCGAGTTTTTTTCAAGTATGACATCGATTTCTTCGTGATTAACCTTGGACATTAAATTATCGATTTTTCTGATAGTGTTTTTTGTGTAAATGAAAAGGGATACCATCTTGTTGTTCACAAAGTTTATTTTAATACCACGTTGTTCTCCTATAAATTCGTCGTGAGCTGTTGAAGAGGTTCAAATAGGGAATGTGGATCTCTTTAGCAGAACACCTGTGGCTAACTTACTTCGACAACAAATTAGTTTAAATTGTGTCTTCTAAACTCTGGCCGTAAAATACATCTGGGGTAATCTGCTGTATTATTTTATTTGTATGAATTAACAATCAATTTGTTTTAGGTGGGTCATTGAAAAGTGGCTGTGACATTCCCATATCAGTTGTCAACCATGTAAGTTTTTTTTTTTATCAAGTTGACAGTTTTTTTTGCTACACTAACGAAACCTAATTTAGTGCCAAACTATATTTTTATTTGACAAAACCACTACTTGACATTATAGCAAATTCTTTGAAAGTATCAAGTGGTCTCCATTATGAAGTTTTGGCACTTCAGTTTTTTTAACGACGACATTTTCTATAACTCTCTATAGCTGCGGTACTCACATTCCACTCGAGAATCTAACAAAAATGTTAACAACCCATAATATTCACATAATATATTATGTAGGTTTTAACTTATAATAACAGTCGCATCAAAAATATGTAGAAATAATGCATACCTACCTAATAATAACGTAAATTATTATTATTTTAGCAAGCAGAAGACGCAATGGTACACGTCCCCGATCAGTCCTATATTTTACCTCAGGTTAGTATTAATATGATAGAACATCTCTCTATAATTTATGCCTATTTATTAATTTTATTGAGTACAGTGATGATCTGTTACGAAATTTTACAGCAAAATATAATTGTTATGCTTCAATAAAAATTCCAAATAGGTAATGCATAACAAAAGACGGGAACGGGAAGAAGTTTATTGTTAATTTTTACGTAATTTAACGTAAAAAAGTAGACAATAAACATCTTCCCGTTATAAGTTATTGCATTGGATAAAATGTGAAACACTTTCTAAGCTTTTTATGGCTTAAGTAAAAGCGACCTTTAGAAACATGGGCCAAAAAGCAATAAACATAATGTGCAAAAACATTAGGAAAGGGTATATGCCTGGGAACATGTTAGTCAGATGTTTTATGAATGAAAACTTTCGATAGCTGTTTGTATACTTTTGAATAGAGTTTTTTAATTTTATTTCATAATACCGTTCATCATTATTTATGAGGTTAAACATAATTTCATACAAAAACATTCATTGCATTGCATTCATTGCTTCGCGTACTCTTACACAATAGTATTTATTAATTTGGGAATTTGTATAAGGCCCATTATTCTCGACGGAATTCAAGTATAACGTGTTACACACTTGAATCACCAATGAGTATTCAGTTTTAGGGCAAATTTTTCTAGAACGAAAATTGTCGCAAAATAATGTGAGTGTTAAATTATCAGTTGTACGTAAACTTCTGTGACTGCTTGAATGATTTATCAACAGCGTTTCAATATCGGTCATGAGAAACTGACCCTTAGTGGTGGTAAAATATAGGTAGTATAATAATTCAATAATTTCCTTTACACAGATGCACGGCCCAATTTCACCCAACAATTGCGATTTGGGGAGCGCATTGTACTCTGCTCCCGGTTCTGATATGAGCCAGTCACCGATTTCCAGCCCTATGTGGAGTAGTCCACATAGCGTGTTGATTCCAGAACCACCCATCGCAGATCTGCAGCTTGACTCTACGGAGCTGGAGCAGATAACCATACCGAACAACGTACAAGAAAATCCGATACCGGAAGAAATGAAATCGTTTTTAAATGGTATGTTTGTTCTATTATTCATTCGAAATGTAATGGAGTGAAACGGAACTTGTAAAATGATCAGAGGCGCAATTCTTATAATTTTTAAGAACGTTCACAGTCTAATCTGTCTCAATCTCTCAAAAATACCTCAAATTTCCCTACATTTTGACAAGTTTTTGACATTTGTTTGTCGCCGAGATGAGACTGCGACTAGATTTTGAACGTTTTAAATTATGAGAATTGGCCTTCAGATATTTGATCTACTTTGTTAGTCTAGTGATTCGATTCTCAGGTCAGGTAAAGTGTTATTGGGTTTTTTTAACCGACTTCAAAAAGGAGGAGGTTCTCAATATATATATTTTTTTAACGTATGTTCTGGCATAACTCCGTCATATAAAGACGGATTTGCAAAATTATTTTTTGTTCAAATGAGGATTATTCCGAAATGGTTTTCATATTTAAGGGTCCCTATCAATTTCGCGGTCTAAAAACAGAAAATTCAAGTTTTTTCAGCGCAAATTTCTCAATAACCTTAAGTTAACTAGTTTTTTTTTTTTTAAATACACAGTTATTTATCAACTATTTATCTAGTAAGTGTACAATTTTAAATTTTGATAACTACTTAATATAAATTACAAAAAATAAAAATCTAACACACGTTTTTACGTAAGCACGAAACACCATGTTTTTCAATTGCTTTCATAACTTACTGGCAGCAAATAACAATCTAAAAAAAAATTATAAATATTAGGCATATATTATATTAGTAAGTGTACAATTTTGTTTTTTAAAGTTTAATGATTTAGTACCTGTAAAAAAATGTTGATCACGCTGAAAAAACCCAATAAAATCATGTGCAAAACCCTTGTCTAAGTCGTAAGAATTTATTGAAAATAATAATAAGTGTTAAATATTTTAAAATGTAAGGTATTTATCTACCAAAATCAATGTTTATATTTTTATTTTGACTACTTATGTAATTGTAGTAAAATATCTAAATAATGCCTTATAAACTTAAATTCGATCGTTCGTTTACTAAAATTTAAATTCTTAGACTTACTAGTACTTAAATAGGTGATAAATAACTGTGTATTTAAAAAAAGAATGTAGATAACCTAAGGTTGTTGAGAAAATTGCGCAAAAAATAAACTGATTTTCTGTTTTCACCCCGCGAAGTTGATAGGGACTCTTAATACATTTTATGAACTTTGCTGCAGTAGTTTTTGAGTTAGCTTCAATAATATGATTTTTTTCGACTTTATTCACATAGCAAGTAGTGTTATATGAATTTGTGTGGGGTAGGTACGCACGGCTACACATCAAGCTATACATAACCACTATAAGCTGATTTCTGATTGTACGAAACACCTATACAATGCGAGGTCAGCTAAAACTGGAAATGTATAGCTTGATGTGTAGCCGTGTGTACAACCAAAAAGTGAAAAAAAAAGTTTTTATATCTGGAATTTATCATTGTGGTGGCAATGGGCTCGCTCCCTATTACATGGGACTAAAACAACTATCGAAATGTACCATCGAGGAAACTTACATCTATACACCGTAAAAGCTAGTCTTGCTTGAAGCGCTCGTCCGCTATAGTATGTAAGTACCAAACGCTTGCGAACAGGATGTGGTCATCGTGTGCACGGGATTTCGTTTTCAAATTGGGCAGATGTAAGTTTCCTCGTACACTTCCACAGTACACCTCTGCCCAATCCCTCGAGGAAACAAAGCGTGATGGTTACGTTATTTGATATAATTAGAGTCGATGGTATTTTGTAGATTATTTGGGCCTAGTATGTGGCCATGTTAATAGCGGCATCAGTGGCGTTTCATAAGAAACAAAAGTGCCGGTGTGTGGACACTTGAGGCATTCCAGCAAGCGAGTCATGTTCTGGACAGTGGCACCAGACTTACATTGGTTATCGTACGGGTCTAAAAAGGAAAGAGTGAAAAGGAAATACAATATATATTCACCACACAATCCTCACCTTTGAAAACTTCATGAAAATCAATTTTGAGAACGCCAAAAAATAGTCAAGAAATACTCACCAAGGTCAAAAAAATAGTCGCATTATGATTCCGAAGTTATAGCTTAACTTCGACCTGGTTTACTATGTAGAAGTTAACATGGAAGTTTAACATACTAGAAGTATATTAAACTTCCATAGTAAACTAGGTTGAAATTATCATGGTTGGCGACGACTATGTCTTGACTATTTTTGACACCATATTCAAATTAAAAAACGTAAGCGTTCCGCGGAAATCAGGTGAGGATTGTGGCGAGAAAGGGTCACCACGTAATGCTCACCAAGGCACCGTTATATCTGTGCAATCACTTTCTGACTATTTTCGAGATTTAGCATAGCGCTACGACTATTTCTTGACTACTTTTTGGAATTGAAACCAAGTTGATACTCCCAGCTGTTTGGTTGCACTAAAGCTGAGGATTGTGTGTAGATGTTCACCACACAATCCTCAATGACCTTGGTTACTATTCTTGAATATATTTTGGCGTTTTCAAAATTTATTTTCTTGAAGTTTTCAAGGTGAGGATTGTGTGGTGAAGGACACATAATTATGTAAATATATCAAAGAGGCGACGCGGTTAATTATTACTACCTGAAAACTGCAACTTTATTTGTTAAAGGAGTAACGTTTCTTATATTGTAACAATAATATTTGTTTTTCTTTTTCAGAATACTTGAAAAGTTATGGCGAAAGTCTTCCCGATGAAGTAAGTTTGGACTAATTTTTTTTAAAATGCGTATTATTGCCAGTGGACAGTTGTATGTTATATCGGATGTTTTAATGTTTCCTTTTTCTTTGTACAGAAAAATAGCATGGATTTCATTCGTTCATTGCTGGTTGCGGACTCGGGACGGGCAAAGGTTTGTGCGAATTTTATACTATTCAAGTTTTTTTATGCTGGGTTTAAGTAAAAAGACCCTTCATGAAGCCATCATCTACGTGTTCTGTACTCATCAAACTAAGTAACTTTGTGCAAAAATAATTGCTAGGACTTTTATTTTTCTTGTGAAAATTCGCTGTTTACGGTAGTGCCCAACGTAACACACGCAAAACATTGTGCTTATGGGTGCACGCAACGATATCAGGACCGTGGGAGTATTTAAAGATAAACATATCAATGGTAGTGTCTAGTACGCACGGCTACACATCAAGTTATACATAACCAGTATAAGCTGACTTCTGATTGTACGAAAAACCTATACCGTGCGAGGTCAGCTAAAACTAGAAATGTATAGCTTGATGTATAGCCGTTTGTACAAAAAAAAAAAACATAATTACGGGAAGAACAAGTAACTCGGCATCGTTACAGGAATTTTACACCCGTTATTATGTACTGGTAAATGCCTTTTTTATTATTGGAGCTATTCCAATTTTTACCAAATGAGTGAAGTTATTTTAACACGAAGTTTAAATGATAAATGCTTTTATTTCTGTAAGGAGGTTTGTACAAACTTACACGTCAATCATATTTTTAAAAACTAGGTTGGCGTTTCCTATCTGACTACTCTGAGAAGAAAAGCCGAAACAAACTCAGAGGTCACAATCTCCTTTAAAATCCAAACATAATCTTGGTCAGATCATGTGAAGACCATGTGGATTGGTGTTTGAAATGGTCTTTTGAGGAAAGAACCACACAGACTGAGTGTCAGTCAGTACTCGAATTTGTCAGTTTAGACACGGACTATAATTACGAATAATACAATTTATGAAAATCAGTCATTGAATTTAACCGCATAAATTATCCTGTTATCTATTTAAGGAAACAAAGTAATGTGCTTCAAATTTCAATTATGTTTTGTTTGATTATTTACGTCAATTTATGTTACAGAAACCGGAAAATACCCGTTTCCAAGGGGATCGCGTGACCAATCTGAAGAAAGAAACCGACATTCAAAAGCCAAAGGCCGAGTATCCCGCATTCTACAAAACTGAAGACGGCATCGAAGTGAAGAAGGTAAAGCGTTTTTACTTTCCTGCCACGAAGTAGTAACGAAGTATTGTAATGGTTCGAATAATCGAAATTGAGAGTTTAAGTAAAACTAGTTTCATTACCTTGTCCAGAGGATAAGTATTGCCATACAGCGTGGTAATGCCGCCAGTCTCTTAGGTACAGACGCCAGCACATCAAGCTACCCGAAACTGTCAAATTTTTCCAATCAACTTTGAACCTTATACTTTAGCGATAATGTTGAAAATCTATTAGAGAAATTTGACAGATTGTAGTAGCTTGATGTGCTGGGGTCTGTACATTATCAGTCGACAGCGATGCGTATGAATTTTTCGACGCTATAGTTTAGTTCGTGAATTATATAGATGGATTTGCAAAAATATTTTTGTTCGAAAGCTGTTTATTCCGAAATGGTCCCATATAAATTTTATTAACTTTGCTTAGGTAGTCTTTGAGGTAGCTTCAATAATAGGATTTTTTCCACTTAGTTTATATTGATGATGTTTTAATAGCTTCTTGTCACTGATATTTACATAGCAAGCAGTGTTATATGAATTTGTGTGGGATAGGTACTTACAACTAAAAAGTAAAAAAAAACTTTTTTACAAAAAAAAAAAACAACCGCCTTCCAAAATAAAACACTACAATGTGAAAAATAAGTTAATTTCGGAAATCGGTGTCAAAAAACGAAAATGCGGAACCAACGACACTGACTTCCGAAATTAAAGTTATTTTTCACTTTGTAGTGTTTTTTTTTTGAAGTCTGTTGTTTTTTTTTTAATTATATAATTTTGTTACTTTTATTAATTAATTAGGTAGTTGTTATTTACGTACTTAGATATTTTTGAAATTCTGAATAACCTATTCATTCATGTCAAGATGAGACTAAAATAATGACATCCAAGCACCAGATGACATCGATGTCTTGTTTATACCTTTATTTGGCGTTTTTGTCGTGATTGGGTTTTAGTTTTTAACTTTCTTTTCTTTTTCTTATATTTTTTCTTTAATTTTCCTTTCAAACATGGTATTATGGGGTGACCTACGTTTTACTTCTCTGCACTCTTTTTTAATATTAGCCTTAGAGAGTAAAGGATTGTATTAAGAATAGAGAAGATCTCAATGCAAGTGTATTCTTTTGGTTCTAGTAGTTATGGTTTATAAAGAATATTTTGTCGTTTTTTCCTGTTAGAGAATATAATAAAATACAGTTGTTGAGATTGTTTTACAAAACTTCCCACTATAAACATTTTGAGGTCTGGTACGACGTCGCATCGTAGTACGTTGTTACAGAAATGTTTAGATGGCTATTTCTTACCGAGTTCAAAAAGGAGGAGGTTCTCAATTCGACTGTTTTTTTTTTATCTTTGTTACGCGATATCTCCGACAAAATCGATTAAAAAAAAATTCCTTTTTCAAATTTCCTTTTTTTTGGATAGGGTATGCCTCAGGGTTAGCAAGTAGTGTTATACGAATTTGTGTGGGGTAAGTAGCAATTTAAAAGTGAAATATAAAAACTTTACAAAAATAAAACGACTTCCAAAAAAGACACTACAAAGTGAAAAATAACTTTAATTTCGGAAGTCGGTGTCGTTTTCACATTTTTGTTGTTTGCCACCGACTTCCGAAACTATATTTTTCACTTTGTAGTGTCTTTTTTGGAAGTCGTTTTTCACTTTGTAATGTCTTTATTGGAAGTCGACTGTTTTTTTTGTTGTAAAAAAGTTTTTATTGATAACTCTATAATATTATCTACTATTTTCTTTAAGCGTTTATACCTTAAACAAGTTGTAAAGACTAATTATCAATAAAAAATTGTTATTTAAACATATTTGTAATAACGCCGCGCGCTGGTCGGTCGCGACGTGGTACGCACGGCTACACATCAAGCTATACATAATCAGTATAAGCTGACTTCTGACTGTACGAAAAATCTATACAATGCGAGGTCAGTTAAAACTGGAAATGTATAGCTTGATGTGTAGCCGTGTGTACGATGCGACGCTGTATCGAGTGTTATGTCTTTGTCCTTGTAGTATTTTTTTACTAAAAGGCGATCTGGTGGCATGGCAGGTGCTTGGGTGTCATTACCTATGTCTCATCTGTGACATGACAATAGTTTTTTCTAAATATCTCAATTTCGATTATTCTGACGATCTCACTGCTTCGCTGCTCCTTCGTCGCTCGTAAGTAAAAACCTTCACCTTTGTAAAAACCATTCCTTCTTCAATCATGTACCTTCATTTCCTGTTCCAATTCATTTGGTAGGTAACCATTACAACCGCTACCTTTTCATTTTTTTTTCATTTTTATTTATGGGGTTTTTTTTAATTGCAAAATGGGCTACCTCTTGACCTCGAACTCGCCTGATGGAAGACGATGTGTTTGTCTTATTGAATCATCATTATCATAATCATCAGTCTATAACAATCCACATTGTTGAAAGACTATTAGGAGGGGCTTGTGGCTAAGTAATAACAGCCGCACGGGTCGATAGATCAGGTCAAGCTACGCTTGCCGCGGTTGGTCCGTGGATGGGTGACCATCTTCACATACCAAGACCCTCCCGGCCCTCGGGAATCACGTTAACCCTTCAGTCCTGGCTGGTAAAGGGTCGTCAGTAGCCCGAAAGTCTGGCAATCAGGCTTACCAAGGGGTACCGTATTACCCAGTAACTCGGTTGTGGAGGACAGATAGGCAGTCGCTGCATGTAAAATACTGGTATTTAGTTGCATCCGGTTAGACTAGAAGCTGACCCCCAACATAGTTAGGAAAAGGCTAGATGGCAGATGATGATTGATAAAAGGCTATTTCATTCAATATCATAATCATCGTTCTCATATCTACCTTAACCAACCCTCCCATTCCCTCCTATTGTCCTTTAAGAGGAAACGTGGTCACGTGGTCAATGGCGTTTATTCCAAACTAACTTATTTCTCTGTTTACTCCCTGGTTAATGATAAAAATATATTTTACGATATAATATTTATCTACCACTTCCATGCGCCTGTTTTGTTTTTAGCCGTAATTTTTTCTTCTAATGTTAAATACTAGCGGCCTGTCCCGGCTTCGCAAGAGTGGACATTTATTTTTTAAACATTTTATTTTTTTCTTGCAATTAAAATACCATGTAGCATTCAAATGGTGAAAGAATTTTTAAAATCGGTCCTGCACTTTTTGAGCCAATTCGTTACAAAAATACATACAAATCTTTCCTCTTTATAATATTAGTATAGATTTGTACTATTATCATTAACCAGGGAGAAATCGGAGAAATACACTAGTATAAAATAAACGCCAAAGACCACGTCACCACGTTTCCTCTTAAGTGTGCATCACACGAGTGACTCCCGTCATGCGTTAAAGACAGATGCAACGGCGAACTGCTATCGATAACGTGCCGCTCGTGTGTATGAGCACTAACAGGGATCAAAACCATTGAAGTCGTAACAGTGATCGCAAATCATAATGACTTTATACTTAATTTATTTTTCGCAGCTGGTAAAAGATTTGTGCGAAATGATAAGAAACAAAAAAGGCTTCAAAAAGCAAGAAGTCAGAAACCGCTTGGAAAGATTGTTTGAAATAAGACTGTCTAATGGAGATACGTAAGTTTTATTATTTCAATTACTTTCCTCTTGATAAAAACAGGCATAAGACTGATCATGTGAAGATTTATAAGAATAAGTACGTCGTTCATTGCAATTTCTACGTAATGTCAATGAAATAAAAGCGACAAGTCTCGTGATTTGCAACGACTCTTCCCTTCTCTTCTTTTGATAATCCATTAAGTAAAATTATGATGATGACGTAGTCTACGTGCGCACTGATAAGTGACTTGCTTGGCGCCAAGAGCCTAGCGGGACACCCAGCTAGTAGGAAAGTGAAACGAACGCTCTAGAATTTTCTTAACCGGCCGCACTGCGCGCTTGGCGCTTTCGCTAGTCGCCTAGCGTGTATCGAGCGAGGAATGTTATGTCACTAGGCTCTATTCCTTAGCAAGCCACCTGTCAGTGTATACTTAGCCTTAATATTTTTTATCTGCTTCTTAAATTGCGTACGCACCGAGATCAACTTCCTACAAATATGCATCAATCAGCTCAGCCTTTCGCCGTCCACTGCTGGACATTATACCTTTCCTAGTTTTCAAATACACATAACAATTAATATTTCAGATTCCTACACATGACTCTATGCAGTAATCAGCCGAGCCTAGAGTACATCGTGAAGATAATTCACAGTGTAAAGGCAACACATCTGCTTGACTGTGCTAATGACAGGCAACAGACTACCCTCCATCTCGCGGTCCTCAATGACATGCCGAAAATGGTGTCGCTGTTTGTTGCTAAAGGTAAGGAAGAACGGGTGTGAAATAACAACAGGAAATATATTTTTTTTATAATTAGTTTTTTTTTTTATAAGTTAATAAAAGACTTGTAATTTCAATGTTAATCAAATGTTCACTAGTTAGCACTAGTTTAATTTCATATTTAATTAAAGGTAAACTGTCTGACTATGTTATGGTGTCCAGTTTTTGCTCTGTAAACCTTATTCAACCTAGTTAATAAATTAATTGTATTTTATCAGCATAACATAAGTATGTACATGCTACACTGAGTCACTTTGTAATAGTCCCATAAGCATGATTGTTTTTAAACTAGTATTTTGTGCAATGTTTTAGGTTCAAACCCAATGCTGAAGGACGATAAAGACCTCAACGTGATCCACTACGCCGTTAAGTACCGGTCGTGTCTAGAGATCCTTCTAGACTCCATCAAGAAGAACGATGTGCCATGCGATTTAAACGACTACAATGGTGGTAAGTAATTCTTTAGTTTCTTTTTTACTTGGCTAGTGTCCCACTCATGGGCAAAGCCCTCCATCCACTCCTTCCATATTTCGCGGGCTTATTAAAGAAAAAAACGGAAACAAAGCGTACTCTAAATAACAGAAAACCCGAAAAGGGATAATTGAACTCTTAATCATAAACCACTTTTTACTATGGAACCAAACCTCTGATTGCGTATAAAAAATCTGCTGTTCCATAGGTATATTTTTGACTGATCTTCCTTACCAATGACGTATGTTATACAACGTGGACACGACAATAAATGAAAACACTGGCAATACTAATGCATAGGAGTATTTTGAAAGTATCAAATAGATTCTAACATCGAACATGATTTGTCAATTTCTATATTCGACATCGAAATTATTTGTATCGAAAGTTATTTTTCAAATAAACTAAATAATAGTGATAGGCCGACTATGGATTTTGCCGAGTAGCTATAGTGACTAAACTACTGGCTATATTTGATTGAATTTTCTTATGCAGAGTGAAAACGTCATTGGGTATACGCAGTTTAATTTATTGTCATATTGTCGTCTCCACCTTGTATACAAACTACTCTTGCCTACTCACTTTGTTAGACATTTTCGACGTCACCATTTGCATCGTTAATTATTGTAATTAGATGTAAGCGTAACCGCAAGTTATACAGGGTTATTTGAAAAACACCAGCAACCTCTTAAGAGGTCATTGTACTTATCATTATGAACAACTTTTACTATGGGACCAAACCTGAAATCGCGAAAAAAAAATCAGCTGTTCCCTACATTTTGACGAGATAGACGAAGATAAATGTAGGGAACAGCTGATTTTTATTTCGCGATTTCAGGTTTGGTCCCATAGTAAAAGTTGTTCATAATGATGAGTACAATGACCTCTCAGATAACTTTTATCTGAAGAATAATTATGACAGTTTGAAATATTTTATTTATTCCTTGGATAAAAGTTATCTGACTATTGAAAAATCAGCTCTTAGACTATAACATTAAAGAGTCTAAGGTAATAATAAAATAGAGATTACTGATGGGCACTGTGAACAAAAAGGTCATGGGGCATCTAAATGAAAAGTTTAGAAAAACAAAAACTTTAGTTTAGTAACTTGTTTTACTACTAGTTTAATAAGCAGCTTTTGTGCAGTGACTTTTTTCTTTGAATGTTATGCATGCCTATAATTTGTGTATACAAAGTGTTAAAAAATTAACCCGTAAAACTTTAAGAGGTGCTTTACCCCATCGAACTGAAAAACATTCACTATGGAACCAACTCTGAAATCACGAAAATAAAATCAGCTGTTTCCTACATTTTGGTCAAGTAGGTATTCAAGTTTTGTATTAAACGGCTTTATTTTTTTTTCGTGATTTCAGAGTTGGTCCCATAGTGAAAGGTGTTCAGCTCGATGGTCTAAAGCACCTCTTAAAGTTTGTCGGGTTAATTTTTTAACACCTTATATATTAAAGGCAGGTCAGATAGGCAGTCGCTCCATGTAAAATACTGGTATTCATCTGCATCCGGTTAGACTGGAAGCCGACCCCAACATAGTTGGGAAAAGGCTGGGCAGATGATGATGATGATGACTCAAATACTGTTCTCAGTTAATATCATATGTACATATAAGCTGTTGGTGTATAAATAAATAAATAAATGATGATTATGACATGTGTAATTTTTGTAACAGAGAAGCAATCGGCACTCCACATGGCGGTAGTATCGGGTTGGGAGCAGGGCGTTCGCTTGCTGCTACAAAATGGCGCCAGTTTCAGTGTGCGTGATGCGGAGGGACGCACACCAGTGCACCTCGCCGCCTACGATGACCGATTGGCCGTCATGAAGATACTGCTCGAGTTTATACCATCCGTGAGTAGAAGAGGTTTTTTTTTTTTTGAAATGTAGTTCTTTTTTTTTTGTTGATAGCAATAGACGCCCCCTAAATTGGCGAAATGTGGGTGTACTATAGGTACGTGCACCTCTTCTCAACCCTTCGAAAGTGATTTGATGTAAACTTTATATATGTAAATATGTAATACTTTTTGAATGTTGACCTCTACAGAAAATGTATTTTTTTCTCAGAAACCATCCGGAATCTAAATTTGTGCCCGGTTGATTGCAATAATGCTAGTCCACTATTACTTATGACTTAAATATAACTGGCGAAATGTGGGTGTACTATGTAGTTAAAAGTCCAGTATACAAGGTGTAACATAATTAACGCAAGACCTTATACACCCCAATTAGAGTATTGAGTTAAAAACATAATACAATGACCAAAACTTATTTTTTTTAAAGCTTGCTATTTTTAATAAGAAAATCGTGTTGACACTAGCATTACTTTATGCATTTAAAATTGAGTCTTATTGCCTTGAAATAAGATGAAATTTCATTTGGCTCAATCGGCGTTTAGTACAAAAAAATAAATAATTTTTGAAAAAAATACCTCTAATAAAAGTTAGTGAAATTGATTCAGTACCTAGTCAATTATGATCAAACTACTTTCAGGAGTTGCGTATATTCTGTTATAACTTGTATATATAATTAACTCACTTTTCAACACTTGAGTGGTTTTGCTGAGTAGAATCAGCGTAACAAACTTCCCAGCTATGTAATGCACTGTGACGTACGTCAACTCAAATGACGTACGTCAACTCAAATGACGTTATACGTGATCTTTGAAGGTTTTGGCTCTTAAAAATCTGTGTTGTCTTTGATCTTGCATTTCACACGATTTTAATTTTATGATTTCCGTGCGTAGTCTCAATAATTTTTCTTCTTTTCAGGACGAAATTGACGTCATGGACGGTGCTGGCAACACAGCCCTGCAAATCGTCTGCGGCGGTACGAGCATCAGAGAAAATTCTGTCGAAATCGCACGGCTTTTACTGGAGAAAAATGTATGCTTCATGCTGTAAATAAACACAGAACCAAAAAGTAGTCCCTAAAAAAGTTTCAATGAAATTCCGGAGATATCAAACTAAAACGGTGTATTTAAATTAAATCAATTATAGTCACTTTTTAATTTTCAAAGAGTTAGTCAATCAGAAAGATGAAATTAGTTGCCCATCGCAAAGCGTAGTAGAGTTCTATGGCGAATAACGGACAAGAAACTCCTTGGACTTTCTTTTAAATAAAAATATTGATTTTATCTAGATGTAATCAATGAAATGTTTCATTCTTTGTAGGCTTACCCTCTAAAACATGAGGATTGCAACGAGTCAGCGTGGAGGCTTGTAAGGAAGAAGCCTGAGCTCAAAGAATTGATGAAAGCCTACGTCACCATGGAGTGCATGGACGAAGACGATATCAAGTCTGAACCCGAAGACGAATACGAATCTGCTGACGAAGGCGTAAGTATTTATTCTTTATTATAAGCACAAGCTGTAGATAAAGGTGAAAGCGCCTGGGTAGCCCACGAAATTCTAATTTTCTTACATTCTTTGCAATTTTCAAGTCAGTATTAGATTGTATGTGGGTCAAAATATAATTTGCGACAAATATTTATATTCATTTCTAACTATTATATATATTTTATATACTAATGTATGTACAGACGCCAGCAGGTCAACCTACCCCAATCTGTCAAAATTCTTTGATAGATTTTCAACTTTACTACAAAGGAATAAAGTTCATATTCAATTGGGAAAATCTGACAGATTGGGGTAGCTTGACGTGCTGGCCACCGTACATATACAGAGTTGATACGACAGAGGGGCATTAAATTACACTACGTATACTATACGTGTTTAGTATTAATTCGATATGGTATAAAAATAAAAAGCACCATAAATGAGAATTTTTTTGTTTCAAACAAACTAAATAGCTTACAAATCAGAGTAAAACGCAACCACCCTTTGTAAATAAAGGAGAAACCCAAACTTCATAAAAACTTGGGCCTGGTGACTGACCTTGGATAACTATACAAAGTGGCAACGTCCAACGTCGCGCGCGGGCAGTAACTCGAAACACACTGTGGATTTTCCAAACTGCAGTACCGGAGATTTTGCCGATTCCAGATGCGCCGGTCCGAGTAAAAGTACTCTCATCGGTCCATATTAAATTAGTTAAGAAATGACGGTCTTCGGATGTTTTATTTAGTAGCCATTGGCAGTAACTGTTGCTGATCGGCAAGTCTCTCGATAAAAAGGTTTGCACCTTCCGATATTTAGAAGGTTTGCGTTTTTTACGTTTTAGAACCTTGTGGATAGTTCTATGGCAACATCTAAACTGCCGGGCGGCTCTGTGGAGACTCGTCGGGCTGCGGGAAATATTGTCTAAAATTCTTTCGTCCCAAGCAGCGGGCATTTACCGCGGTGGCACTCCCTCCTGTTACAGCACTATACGTTTGACCCGTAATCTTTGTACTGCCAACTGTATGGTGCGGGCATTCCTAGGGCAATTGCGGCTATCACCATACCTTTCTCTGTAAGTTCGTAGAGCTAACGTTGCGTTTCCACGGCATTCGCCGTAGATTAAAATCATGTCAGTGTATTCTGACGCCGTGTCAGTTACACGAGGTATTTTTGAACACTTTAATTATACACACACACAACCAAAGTTTAACTATCACAATAAAAACAGTCAATTACAAAAAAAAAAACACTAACACTAAATAATAATAATCCCAAGTTACGTGTCCTGTCACAATAAAAAAAAGGAATACTGTCTTAAACTTATTTAGTGTTCTATCACAATAACAAAACAAATTCACAATTATTGTCAGCGCACAAGTTCGACTAAACAATAAGGGCGCAGGAGCTTCCGCGTACGTACCTACGTTCCGGAAGGGTAGCGTCGGCGCACTGAAAAAACAAGTTTTTTGGAAGCCCCACTTACTGATCGCAAGCACAAAATACAGAGAGTACAGAAGTCAAACTACATACAAAGTGCGCTCGAGCAACGCACACATAGACACCGCTCACGGACACGATATCTCGGACTGGTTGGGACTAGTGCGAGCGCAAGTGCCATCCGCTTCAGACATGCGTCTATGAAGTGCAAAAATGGAGCAATAAAAAAAATTATAACTGTTCAGTGGACGGTTGTTTAAATTCAACATTAAACGGTGAATTGTCGTTTTTTAATCTACCAGTTGTTTCAGAGAGGTAAGTAGGTATTTGCTTGTATTTCGATGGTTTGTATTGACGTAACACAGTAGTTAGGTAGGTAGGTAAGCGCCCCGGCCCCCGGTCCCGCGCCGTAAAATAAAAGCGAACATGACTTTGTAGCACTTTGTGACAAATTTGTAATGTAACAATAACATTAAAATTAAAATATTTTAGTTATTATTGGTTTTTTCGTTTCTCATCAATAAATCAAACAACTAGATGCGAGTGCCACTACCACGATAGTTTTTTGTGCATAAGCCAAAGTTTACAACCATAGCGGGACCGCCGAGCGTGGACTTCTGTACTTTCGGTATTTTGTGTCGCAAGGATCTAAGATACAATAGCAACACACTGACCTATTTCTATTTCTTTTACGCACGTGATGTTTTGCCAATAGGATTGTCACTCTCTTATGTACTACGTATTGGTTTATGACTTGCCTAAGAGCGGCAACAACGTATCGTAGATTTATCGTTTTAAGGTGCATGACCTATGCCTATAGACATAATCAGCTGTTAGGAAAAATACATCGTGTTCAAACGGTGCAAAAACTTAAAAAATCATTTGCGACTAAACTACTGTTTCAATTTAATTGATTTTTGGTAGATAGCTTGATAATGATACCTAGTATAGGCAGTTTAAAGGAAAGCCCATCTGTCGTATCAACTTTGTATATGACATTTGTCATGATTTCATTAAATTGATCATTAAATAGGGTAATTGAAATGAAATTGTTTATTCTGTAAATAGGATATCGGAATCACTTTTACACGTCATAAAAAAAAGTAAGATGTAGTCGATATTTTCTATCTGACTACCCCTGAGAAGCAATGCCGAAACAAACTCAAGTGTCAGTCTCTTTTAAAGTCCAGACATAATCTTGGTCAGATCATGTGAGGACCATTTAGATTCGTGTCTGAAATGTTATTTTGAGGACCACACAAATTTAAGTGGACCAGTCCAGTCAGTGCAACTATTTCTCAGTAATAGTGTAGCTCAACTCAGAACTTAGGAGCTGAACGACTCGACGTACAATACCGAAAAAGGACATTTGAGTAGGCCGCATAAATTACATAGGTACTCAAAATGCCAGACCATCATTAAAATTAAATGAGAAAAAAAAAATGACTCACATAGTGCTAGCATTCACAAAAATTAATTAGTCTGTATACGAACACAGAATACAGAATATAAATGAGATTAAGCACAAACAATACGTAGGTGATATTTATTTAATTATATTTATTATAGTGACCAAAGAAGGTAAGGCTCAAGCTTCTCCTTGCCGACGACACTTTCGTGGTAAAAACATCAAAATCATGTTCCTTGCATAATTTGTTAAAACGGCTCGCCCTCACGATATACGAGTTTTGTCTGTAATTAGTAGATGCATATGGTGCACTTATTGGGGGATTATACCTTGTGAATTTTTGTGGGACATTTAATGAAAATTTTGATAATAAATGAGAGCAATCGATTTCACTATTCAATATCCTCAACAATAGAACACTGTCAGCGATCTCACGCCGATTTTTTAAAGGCAGAATATGGAACTTCTTACATAGGTCAGGATAATTGACGGAGTCGTAAGGTATCTTTTGATGGTAGCAAAGATGTTTGATAAAGCGCCTCTGGATCATCTCAATACGATCAATGTACTTGAAATAGCAAGGGCTCCACACCTGCGATGCGTACTCAAGATGGCTGCGGACATACGTACAGTACAAAATTTTAAGTGTCTTCGCTTCAGTAAAACATTTAGACATTCTCATAACAAACCCTAAGGCTTTAGAAGCTTTATTAACGACTGCTTCAACCTGTGCGTCAAACAATAATTTAGAATCGTGGACCACACCGAGATCACAGATAGAGTTTGATCTAGTTAGTATTTGGCCTCCCAGTGTGTAATTAGCAGCAATGATTGAGCTCTTCCGGGTATAAGTTATTATTGAACATTTGGCAGGATTGAGTACGTGTTTATTGTCCCTACAGTAAATTTCTAGTTGGAATAGGTCATTTTGTAACGCTAAGACGTCTGCGTGTGATGTTATAGTAGTGTAGATTTTCATATCATCTGCAAATAATATAATACTATACTACATACATCTGCCTATCCTTTTCCCAACTATGTTGGGGTGGCTTCCAGTCTAACCGGATGCATCTGAATATCAGTATTTAATATAATACTATACTAATAAAGTAAAATAGTTTATTGTGTACAAACAAAACGCACGCAATGCAATAAAGTCCAAAATAGCAGGATGTGTGTCACTAAAAATACCAGACCTTTGATTTTAATCTTTATGATGCAACACGGTTTAAATTCGTTTGTTATATGATTGTGGGATACCAGCTTATGGACTGCTTTGTTTGACAGGACTATACGGAGACTGGTCTTCATGAGCTAAATCTGTATGCGCGTGAGGTGTCTGTGTTGGTGGACGTGGCGGGTGCGTGGCGAGTGTTGGCGCAGCGGCTGAGGCTCGACGCTCTGCTCGACTGGTACGCCGCGCAGCCTAGCCCCACGCTCACACTGCTCAACCATCTTAAGGTAACTGCAGATCTACGGCGCTATTCTCTAAGAATCTCACCATGAAAATTTAGATGAAGTGAAGTATCAATAGTGTCAATCCTTAGCATCAGGTGGAATGACAGCTGACTTCACGTAAGTTGAGATTTTTACAGAACAGCTGATCTATTCTATAAAAATCGCACCGTGAAAACTAAGCTACTACACCCTAAGGGCCGGACCCCTGGACCATGGCTTAGGGCATCGCTGAAGCATGTGACAGGCTGGATCGGCTCGAAAACGACCCGCATTGTCCATTTATTTCAATGTGTCTAGTTGAGATATGATTCCAATGTCCTTGGTAGCAAATATGTGGCAAAAAAATCCTAAACTTATACAGACAGATATGTTGCATGGGAATATATTCAGTGGAAAGATCTTTAAAAAAAAGTACTGTAGCAAAAAGTTTGGTAAATTCAAATTATTTAAACTTTTTTCAATCAGAAAATGAATAACATGGCCTGAAATACTAACAAAAAAATATATTTACAGGATTCCCGAGATGACATTACTTCAAAGTCCCTCGCGATGATCCTGTACGACATGGGCCAAACCGAAGCGGCTAACGTTATTAGAAGGTACATCGACTGACAGACAGTTAACCCAGACAATGATTGTGTAGTAAGCTAGTGTGTTACTACAATAGGAGTAAGAATTAAGAGAAAAATCAACGTGGTTTAACTGATAGTTCGACTAAAGATAATATTTTTATACATGAAATAATTGTTTAGAATGTAAAAACATACGTTACATATGGAAATCTCCGCTTGGAAGTTACACCACAGTTAAAGCTTGTCAAAAATATAAGTATACTACTTAATGAAAATAGGAACAGCCCGATTCAAACTTTATGGTGGTTCGGAACATGAGGTGAGTCGCTGCGCAGTAACAAATTCACGTGTCTGCGGCGGTGAAGGGTGGTGTCTTAGAGCCGCCATAAAGTTTGAATCGGGCTGTACAACAACCATTTTATATAGAGACAGTTATCATTTTAATCCGTTAAAATTGTTGAAATAAGATTCTTTATAACTTACCACTATCTAGAATCTGGTATACACTAAAGGCTGTTGTAAATGCTGGATATTATCTACGTTAATTCTAATAAACAAATAGTAAATAGTGCTATAATCCTCGTAAAACTAAGTACATTTATATAAAATACATAGTTATCTGGGAAATAAAGAAAAACAACATATTTTTCAAAAAGCAAAATGGGTAAATATAATACAGCAAAAATAAATTCATCTTGGTCATTTACATTTTTTATTCGTTCGAAAACAAAGTTGATACACAAGTACCTACATGTAGAAAATTAAATTTTAGCTATCATTCTATTATTAAGTTACATTGCTCAAGATTATGGCCATAATTATTGGATTAAGCAGCTGTAAGCATGCTTGCATAGACCCGATTCCTATACAAAAATGTAGTTTTGGAACCCCACAAATCAAACAGTTCGGGGGCTTTTTTTATGGATGGGAAATCATCAAATGACCCCTCCCGCTCTGGGTGGAGCAGAAGGGAGTGTCAGACTCTTACTGACTAAAACCCACCCGTGTTCCTTCCTTAGCCCTTTATGTTCCGGGGCAGCGGTAACCCTTTCGGACAATCCCACTGCTCGGCGGTTCGGGGGCTGTATTAGCCATTATTATTCTAATGTGAGAGAGACAAATAACACCATCCCTATTTTGCAATGGAAAAACGAGGGCGTTATATTATTCCATTTCCTTATATTACCAAAGTGTCTTGACGGAACGTAACGGAAATTTTTATAAGCGTGCATGTTATTGAAAATAAGCTATTTTACATAAGAATGTACAGTAATTTTACTTTAAAGCGGCGGAGGAGTTAGTTAAAATATTTTTAATTGTAATAAATAATTGTTAATTATAATGTATGTGGGATTTATAAACATTTTATGTATTCTTAATTGGTTTCTTGTCTTCACGATCGTTTTGTTACGAGTTTTTCAGGACTTATAAAAAGTGGAGAATGTAGTGTTGCTACTACTTCATTATTTCATAAAATAGAAACGACCGTGAGGGTTCAATCATTAAATGAGTATTGATCTCCAACCCACGAAGCAGGAATTCTCTGCTCGTTTATTTTAGGTTAAACATTTCTACTTTAACTTTTAATTTGACTTGACATAAGAAGCAAATATATTTTATGAAATGTGCTATAGGTACTAGTTTTAAGTTATCCTGATAGTCTGATCGTTATTTTATAGCTAACCCTTAGAGCAGCAGTACTAATTTACTAAAGTACATTTGACACATTAGGTATAAAGTAAAAATCAGATAGCATTACACTTTGACTCGAGAAAGAATTTGTCCGAATATTGGTATTGCTAGGACCGAACCTAACAAAATCAAATTCAAGAGCGTTTCCTTGTCTATGTCGATACAAGGAAATGCTCTAGAATTTGATTTAGTTAAGTTTTAATAGAAAAACGCAGGCGTTTGAAGTGTTTTCGTATAAAACGTGTGAGCCGAGCGTGTCAATTAATTTTTTCACCGCGTAATCATAAATCGCACCTCCAGTTTCGGCATTCTATATCAGTATGTTCAATTAGCACTATGAAGAAATTATCAATAAAAACAAAACTTGTTCGTATTTGGATGTTTTTTTAAGGATAGTATTTTTTTTATTTTATTTTGTAATTAGAATAAAAATGTGTAGTGTATATTGGAATCCAAATCGACTTTATTGGAGTTATTATTTGGTCTGTGATTATTCAAGCCTACGTGAATTCCAATATACATTTTAAATATTAGTTATTACGATGTTGTGGTTGGTAGATGCTATAATAATAACTCATTTCCTCCTTGAATGTGGTTTAATTAAAAGCTCATTCTATCCAATAGCCATGTTTTACCCATAGGCTTATATTTGTGTAATCAACATGTGGACTAAGCATACTTTCTAGCATCGCATTTATATTTTCACAATTTACTTCTCTATTTAATCATGCTGACAAGTGTGTAGTTGCGGTCTTAAAACGCGGGAGTGAGATGTCACGAGATGTTTCTAGAAATCCCGTTCTAAATATTCAACGTTCTAGTCGCGCGTTTTAAGACCGCTGTTTAGTATCGTTCCCCGTGTGCACAGCATACAGCTAAATAGAGTTTATACTGGTAGCAGCCGTTATAAACTCTATGAACTGTCTGCGCCCAGCCGTGCCTTCAGTGAACCTAAAATTAATTTAGACGCTATTGTTTCGGTTTTAATCACGACATTAATTTGTTCTTTATTATTATTATATTTAATTTGTTAAAAATTGAACTTGAAATAATTGATTTAATTATTAAACTATTTTAATAAATCAATTTATTTTTGTTTATCCAAAGACCCTGAAAACTAAAATATAGTTGGAATGGAAAAGTATACAATATAACTAAAATCCAATAGCTATTCAAAAAAACTTTTTAACAAAAAAATAGCGACTTCCAAAAAAAGCACTACAAAGTGAAAAATAACTTTAATTTCGGAAGTCGGTGTCTTTGTATGTTTTTGCCACCGACTTCCGAAATGAAATTTATTTTTCACTTTGTAGTACTTTTTTTTTGGAAGTCTGTTTTTTTTTTGGTAAAGTTTTTATTTCTCGCTTTTTAGTGGATGTGTTTATAATGTATCTAAGTTACTATAGCCTTTTTTTTGTGGATGGGAAATCATCAAATGACCCCTCCCGCTCAGGGTGGAGCAGAAGGGAGTGTCAGACTCTTACTGACTAAAACCCACCCGTGTTCCTTCCTTAGCCCTTTATGTTCCGAGGCAGCGGCAACCCTTTCGGACAATCCCGCTGCCCCGGCAGGCTACGGCTCTTACGTGCCCCTTCCTTGTGATGCTGACATCACTTTGAGGCGCGTGTGGAACACGTACGCGCCGTCCGGCACGGGCCTTTACTCTCCGCCCGCAGGCCCGCGCCTACGATGACCGGGAGTCGTCCCGCGGCTCCCGACGCCCGGAGCGTCTCCCGCGGCGGCTGGGACGTGAGGCTCTCTCCCTCAGCCGTCCCGCCACCTCTTTCGCTAGCATGACTGCTTCGTAAAAGGAGGCGACTGCCTCCCCCACTTCCCTCCCACTCCCTGAGAGGGAGAGGGAGTGGGTAGGAAGCCATGGCTTGTACCAGGGCCGTGCGTGAGAGGTCGCCGCCGCCGCCCGATGGTGTGCAGGAAACTCCCGAAACACCCGTGTCCGGTGAGGACCTGCGTCAGGCGGTAGGTGAGGGCGCCGTGGCGCCTCTCTAGCCACTCCTCTAAGAGGGGTCTTATCGCCACGATAGTGTCCCTGCGTGCCCTGCGCTGGGTTGCGACAGTCGCTCTTTCAGTGTCGCCATGAGATCGGGCCGGAAGTCGGTCCGCTCCGCCGCGATTTGCCGCGGCAGCGTAGTTTCCCCCCGGCGTAGTGCCTCCGCGCGCCACTCGTACAGGCGCGCGAGGACTATCGCCTCCAGATCCCATGGCGGCAGTCCGGCAAGGAGACTTGCCGCCTCGCCCGAGATCGTGCGGTACCCCCGGATCAGCCTTACGGCTATCACCTTCTGGAGTGACATATCGGATGACGAGGAGAATGATAAAGTACAAGACTTACAGCGGGAAATCGGGGAACTAAAGTCACAACTTTTGGCAGCCCACGATGAGATAAGCAATTTATCAATAGAAAATAGCGAGTTAAAACAGACCATTAATACTTTGAATAACAAATATCAACTAATAAAGAACGCAACAAGGAAATTAACAAGCGAAACTGGAACCCCTAAAAAGAATGTGAGATTGTCTACTCCCTACAAAGAACAAAATTCTACAATTCACTTGGACCTAACTCGAAATACCGTACAAGGAAGCTACAAACAAGGATCTACGTCTATTGGAGTAAAAACTGCATTGAAGTTTGATAAAGAAACTTGGAAGTAATCAGAAAAATGATAACAACTCGTCTCAACTGCAAGTTAAGAAAAACAAATTGTGTTTAATAAGTAGTAATAAGACTAACAATGTATTATCCACAGCACACAACGCTTTTCCGAACTATCAGATATGCCATTATATCACAACTAACTGTGGAATAAGTACGCTTGTTAGTAATCTAGAATCAAAGCTAACTAATTATACTATGCAAGACTATTGTGTAATTCTAATAGGTAGTGAAGACTTTAATAAAACTAACAACTATTCAAACATAATTTGTAACATTAGGGAAAACCTTTTAAAGTTATCTCACACAAATATAATTCTATGTCTGCCTACATATCAGTGCAATGATTACTCTAGTATGTTCAACTGGAGAATTGAAATGTTCAATAGCTTACTATATCATGACATACAAATTTATGACTATGCTGTTATATTTGACTCTAATTTAGACTTATTATATGATTTTACCATGTTTTCAAATAACAGTGGTCGATTAAACAATTGTGGAATGAGAAATATTTTTGACAATTTAAAATATAATATTAAGGACTGTGACAATATATCAAATAATATAATTCCCGAAACTGAAACGAATCCTGAAATTCAAAATTCCTCGAGGAAGTCAGATTTTTTTCGTGTATAAAAGTATAAACATCCTTCATCAAAACATAAATGGACTTGCTAGTAAAATGGATTTATTATCGCTATCTCTGTCGTCACTCCAAGACGCACGAAATCCAGTAGATGTCGTCTGTCTCACAGAGCATAATATGCTGAATACTGATATGGATTTAATCAATGTTCCTAATTTTATTAAAGGGTCCTTCTTCTCAAGGAATAATCGCCGAGGGGGCTCATGTATCTTAGTACGCAATAATCAAGCGTTTAAACCTATTACTACACTAAAACAATATTGCGTCGAAGGCGTTCTGGAGTGCTCTGGCATCGAACTTTTAAATCATAATATCCTAATATTTTGTGTATACCGACCACCAAGGTCAAAAACAGATGACATAAACACATTTTTTGACACTATAAACCGACTACTTGGGAAGTATTGCTACAGTAAAAAGAAAATAATACTTTGTGGCGACTTAACATAAATGTATTAAACAAAAACAAAATGACTACAACGTTTATGGAAACACTAGCTTGTCACAACCTACAGTTAGGATTATTTGAACCAACAAGAACTATTAGTGGAGCATGCATTGATAATTTCATGTATAACATTCGTGGATGTAAATGTAAAACTATGGAGTTTGCCCTATCTGATCACACGGCACAATTATTAACCTGTCCCGTAAAACTTAGCTGCTCTTTAAAATATTGGTATGTAAAAAGACGAGATTACAATAAAGATAATATTAAGAAATTTAATGATTGCTTAAATTCGACTTCATTTAATGACGTATTTGAAAGTAATGACCCACAGGAAGCTTTTGACATTTTTTATGATTTATTTACTTTATTTTATAATTTATGTTTTCCATATATTCGAATTCAAAGATATTCTCAAATGCGACCCCGGTGGATGACAACAGGAATAAAAAAATGCTGCATGCGTAAACATCAATTATTATGGAAGTATCGTAAGAATCGAAATATCATAAACAAAAATAATTTTAAAAATTTTGCGAGTAGATTACAACGTGTTATAAAACAGACAAAAAAGTCTCAAAATAATTACTTTATCCATACAGCTCAAAATAAATGTAGGGCCACTTGGAACGTTATTAGTAAAACAATGTGTAATGTGCCAAAAAGCGAAATCAATCAAATTAATATCGATGGTAAACATTGTACTGATGATCCACAGACCATTGCAGACTGTTTTAATGATTTTTTTTATAGACCAAAAAAAAGGGAATACAAGTTGTACTAAAACAGAGACCTTTCCTAATCACTCGGAAACATTATTTATGTCTCCAACTACACCCCAAGAAATACACAAAATAATTTTAAACTTAAAAAATACCAACAGCACTGGATATGACAGTATATCGACTAAAATTTTAAAACAAGTGCCAATTAAAATATTCTACATTTTAAGTCATCTCATTAACCTGTCGATCCTAAATGGATACTTTCCTGATAAACTTAAATTAACAATAATTAAACCTCTTTTCAAGAAAGATGATCCCTATAATATGAATTGTTACAGGCCCATAGCACTAGTACCGGTGCTCTCTAAGGTCTATGAAAGGGTTATTTATGACAGGATGAATGACTATTTTGAGAATTTCAATTTGTTTGCTAAAGAGCAAATAGGCTTTAGGAAAAATAAAACCATTAATATGGCCGTCTTTGATTTTCTGACCACAGTTATGGCTAGCCTAGACAATAAAATTCCAGCGTGCGCATTGTATATGGATCTAAGTAAAGCCTTTGATTACGTAGATCACAGAATTCTGTTAAATAAATTATACAGGTATGGAATTCGGGGCACTACATTAGAGCTGATAGCTTCTTATCTTACCAACAGAAAACAGTCCACATTAGTTACTCGAGTATGCACTAAAACTAAAACAGAAATTAACTACACTTCAGAATACAGAGAAATCAAACAAGGCGTCCCACAAGGAAGTGTTTTGGGCCCTCTGCTATTCATAATTTATATAAATGACCTTCCCAAAGTAACTAATCATCCCACTATACTCTTTGCTGATGATAGTACTGTCGTTTTTATAAATAAAGATAAGTTATCCTTAGAACAAGATATAAACAGCACTCTAAGTGATATTATAAAATGGTTAACTAATAACAATTTAAAAATGAACTTTGACAAAACTAAAATTATGATATTTCGCAATCGTAAAGCCCAATTTACTGACATTAATATAGATTATACAGGGAACAAAATAAATGAGATAGCAACTACAAAATTCTTAGGCATGACAATTGATTATAATTTGAACTGGAAGACTCATGTTGATACTCTAAATCAAAAATTAAATAAGCAATCATACGCCCTACATATGCTGGCAAAAACGGTAGACACTTCTGCTGTACTTGCAGCATACCATGGCTACGTGGGATCCTTGATAAAGTATGGTATTATATTCTGGGGTCATTCCACTAATAAGGACACTGCATTCAAGGCGCAAAAGCGATGTATTAGGGGTATGTTTAATATCAGCCAGACTGATAGCTGCAGACCATATTTTATCAAATATAATATTTTAACATTGCCGTGTGTCTACATTTATGAGGTTGCTAGCTTTGCAAGAACTAACAAACATCTTTTTGATAAGTACAGAAGTAAGCGGCATAGTGATAAAATTTGTTGCAAATCTAACAAGACAGCCTTATATGCCAAAAGCATTTTCAGTATGGCACCGCGTATATACAATCACTTACCAAAGTCTATGCTAGAAACTCCATCCATCAATGAATTTAAAAATAAATTAAAAAAATTCTTGCTATTTAAATGTTACTATAGTATTCAGGATTATTTAACAGAAGATGTAAGGATATATTTTTCTCAGAAATATTGTAGTTGATGTCACATGTGATTAATGCTTAATTATCTATTATTATTCTTTAACATTTATTTAGAAATATATCTTGACATTCTCATTTAATACGTGACATTTTAATCTTTAATTATTATTCTTGTGACATTAATATTTGCTACTATTCCATTATTATTTGCCACGGTGAAATTACCAAAATGTGTTATTTATTAATTATTAAATTATTGTTCTTAGTAATTGTTTAACAATGTTGTGATACAGTAAAAGCTTGAGATTTGCATGCCTCAAGGCGTAATATGGTAGAACTATGCTATAATTGTTTTTATTTTAACAACTTTATGTAATTACCCATATTAGCAAATAAATGAATTTGAATTTGAATTTGAGTGCGATCAAATAGTGGGCGGCTCGCCGCCGCAGTGAACGCGCCCACACCGGGGCTCCATACAGGGCCATGGACCGCACGAACCCCGCGTAAAGCCTCCGGCAGGAGGTGTTTGGCCCCCTCAGGTTGGGCAAGAGCCGCTTGAAGGCGGCCCCGGCCCGTTCCAGTTTGGGAGCCAAACGTCGGAAATGCTCGACGAAGTTACTATAGCCTAATGTCAACTTGCTAATCGCCTTTTACAAAATATTGCTTTTCCCCGATGCAGGGACGTTAATTGAAAGAAAGAAAAATGCGTTTATTGGCATTACAGCAAAATAAATACACCTTAAAACTATAAAAACAGAAAACAAAGATAATAATGCCAAAAGGGCCTCAGCTCAGCATAATGTCAGATGACAACACAAGATGTGCCACCTGACGCTGATTTTCAGCTGCAACCCACGAGTGCCATACGCTGGAATAAAAAAACACATAGGGAAGTGTGTGTCCGTTAAAATAAATGAAGAGAATAAATAAAACGTGATAATATGAAAAGCTCATACAAAATTAAATAAAATTTTGTGACATACATGTATGTGAGTGTGTGTTTTATATTGTGATTAATGAAAAACTAAAATAAATAACCAATATGTGCGTACTACCTACATAAAAATAAAATAATATAAAGTACAGACGCCAGCAGGTCAACCTACCCCGATCTGTCAAAATTCTTTGATAGATTTTCAACTTTAGTACAAAGGAATAAAGTTCATATTCAATTGGGAAAATCTGACAGATTGGGGTAGCTTGATGTGCTGGCCACCGTACCTATTAGACAACATCGTGTGACTGCATTGTTCTTCTTCTACGAAACGGATTTTCATGCGATTTTCATTTCCATTTAGATTTAGAGTAAGGACAATAATAATTGACTAATAAAAATTAAACTGATTAAAATTAAAATAAAAACGAAATCGATAAAATTGGTAAGGTTACGTAAGGTAGACAAAATAGTGATAAAATTGATTGTTTTGTATGGCAGATAATTATGTCGGCTCGAACATTTTCAAATTCTTTTTGATGGCTTAAAAGAAATTCTTTTAATTTCAATTTAAAAGTCGAGCAACTTTTACTACATATATTTTATGGGAAGAAATTAATTGTTGAAGAGTTCTCCTGGTACTCCACCATCAGCTCCATTTCACTATTCGCATTGTGACGAGCATAAATTGCTAAGCAACCATATTTAAGTAATTGAATCGCAACCCGTGAAATACTTATTATTGAGTAGTTCCGGTGGCCATCTGTGGTCTTCATCGTCAGTTCCACTTCACCAAAATGTGCTTTTCGTGAGCAAATGCACAAGTTACTATAAATAATACACAAATTGCTATAGGTGTGGCCATATTATTTGAAGAGTTCCTTCGATTTCTCCAAGATCCCATCATTAGAATTGGATTTTACCAAAAATGGCACCAATCTGACAGTATATCCTTTTAAATAAAAAAATGATTTTCCTAATCGATCTATAAATGACGGCGTAATGAGGTAACAAAAAAAAAATACAACCGAATTGAGAACCTTCTCCTTTTTTGAAGTCGGTTAAAAATACATCGTAGGGCACAGGAATAGGGATACGTTGAAGGAACCCTGATAAAATAATCTCCGATTTGATTACGAAGTGTGGTTGTTTACAAAGCTACCTAATCTTTAAACTAGCTAGAACGATGCTCAAACAAGGTTGCCCGCCGGTTGACTTCCCGCCTCCCTTATACTTAGTTGGAAAATTACGTACAGTGGGCTGCATCAATTGGGTACCCCAGTTGTATTAAAATTAACTTTGCATCCTTAAGAACCCAAAACAGTTTACTTTAAGTGAATAGCATCAATAGAAACTCGGATGGACCCTTTTTTGTGAGCGTAGTCATAAATTACGTCGCGCAGCGGGGGCGCCCGGTACTTTACAGATGTTGCGTCATAAAAGTCTGGTGCCTGAGCGGTTAAGAATAACACAAAAATATTCATATTGCCGGACGAGATTCGAACCATCGAATCATTGGTTATCCAATGATTACCGCGAGCTCTTACAAACTGTGCCAGTTAGGAAGTTAGTAATATAATTAATTAACAATCTACTTAGCGGTATAATTGAGTCTCTGTCTAATCGATTTAGATGAGCTCGCAGAGAATGCATACTGCATAGTTTGTTAATTGAGGGTAGTTATGCATACATTTTACTAATCTCTAATGAAGTTACCGTCTGATGAGTCTAGTTTTGATTCACCTTTTGCATACGATACGAGTTTGTCTTAAAAAAAAATTAAAATGATAGATAATTTAATAATAATAATAATAATAAATATTTATTCCTTAAAAGGGTATTTGTAGTAAGTACATATTACAGTAAATTAAATAATTAATTATTAATTAATTTCTTGAGAATAGAGATTGTAGTTTTTATTATTCTACTAGTTTGAAAGGCAAATTGTCAATTATAAGTAGTTATTCTATGTTGATTATTTTGCTGTAAAGCGATACAAACTTTTTTAAAGTTACAGTTAGTTATCTATACTATTAGTTAGGTATATAGTTAAGTTATCAATTTATAATAAATTTTACTAAAATAAATTATATTTCTTTTATTTTAATATAAACCTACTGGTTATAACAATATATAAAGAAATAGTAGCAATAATTCTGACTTAGAGAAAAATAAAATTTGACAACAACAAGAACCTAATTTATCATACTGCCAGAATTGAACTTAAATCAACGGATTCATATGTAACATCCTCAACCATCAGACCAACTAAACTGTTATAGTCGTTATTGAAATATCGCATGTATTTTTTGTGCATTGTTGTTTACGTAACTGTTTGACAAAATATTACAATAAAATACAAAACTGATAAATGCGGCCATCATGGGTTCGAACGTAGGTGCTTTCAAGGAGGGTACCCACATCGTGATTCTCACTGTACATATCTATGCCTAAGCTAGATGATATTTAGGCGTTTATGGGAGATTGGCCGGCTACTTTTAAGGGAGATAGAAAGCAGTAGGGAAAACCTTTGGAAAATGTTTGCTTTGCCCCCGCTTGGGTCAAAGGCTGGGTACGCCCATGTACTCAATATTAATTTGGATTGGAGTAGAGATTAGTACAAAATCTAAGTTTTTAATGTAGGCCGTCGAGTGGAGTGGAATACCGCAGGTAGGTAGGTGTGTTGTGTGTTGTGCTTGTGCAATTATTTAAGAGCTCGAGCGTCGGTTGGTGACGCGAGGTACGTGGAGAGGCCAATGATGGATAGTAAGCCTGATTTATACGGTACAATTTATTGCTTGAGGCATACCATGTTGAAGCAACAATAAAAGTTACATCGATGACAATTCAATAACTACGCGGTCAAAATGTACGGAACAGCTAATTTGTTTTCTCATAATCCAGAATCATGTACTCAATCCATGTTGACAGGTTGCGCGTCGATGTCCCTGTCACTCTGTGTATTGAACAGTAGTGGAACCAGTACACTACCCTGAGGCAGGCCGTTCTTTTGGGGTCTCTACCTACTTTTATTTTTAAGGAGATTCACTTGGAATCGTAGCAACAGCTCAGTATTCTCGAAGAGTTCAGGTAAACCTAGAATCATCTGTCAGGTTGGTAAAATGGTAACTTTCCAACGCATCTTATTGACGTAGGCTAAGGCTTCCAGCAAGTTCACAAATACTGCACCCGTAACTTTCCTTGCTTCAAACCCATACTGCAGCCGTCACTTTTCATGCTTCAAACCCATACTCAATTTGATGCATCTGGTTGAGGATCTGGCTGCAACAGGACTTCCCTGGTCTAAATCCAGCTTGCTCTGGTATAAGTTTGAGATCCACATGGTTGGTGAGACGATCTCTTATTAATTATTAGTCTTTCGAATAGTTTTTAGATGTGGCAAAGGAGGGCTATAGGACGAAAATGTTTGGGATCGTTAGGGGATTTTCCAGGTTTGAGTATATTCTAACTGTTATATTTGATTTCCTCAAAAAAAAAAAAATTTGTATGCCAAAAAAAAAATTGTATTAAAATTTGCATCATGTAAATGGGGCATTACAGAAAAAATCATCGTTGATTCATTTCAATAGAAGAGTTCAAAGAGAATGTAAACACTAGCGTTAGTTCTTCAGCGTTTACATTCTCTTCGAGTGAGTTCTTAAACTGAATTTATGCATGAATGCAGCACAGCAGCAGCTGTAGTAGTAAGCACAGAGCATGTCGCAAGTGTTATGGCATTAGGCGTTATGGCATTATGGCATGTTTATAATAATCATGAAGAGAGAAGAATTAAATTGGGGTTCTAATATCATTGATAAAAACCCGTCTTCAACTAATTTCTAGTATAACAAATTATGAACTGGAAAAATGAATGATGGCAAACCATAAAAATATATAACCGTAAATCCCGGTCGTCTTCTCTTAGTAATGTAGACGCGGTCTAAGAATCCCGTGTAAAATCCCACCTCTTTAATATTGAGTTGCTTAGGGCGGCAACGACCCAACGACCAACGGCAGTGGTGGCTTTTTTTTTTTGTTTGACAGATGTCAAGTGTCAATGACAGGTGTTTCTTCATATATTTCTACCGGTTGTTTTTGACTTGTGAAATAAAATTGGTAAAATGCGGATTCTTAGTGGATGAAAGGATTCTGGTTCGAGATACAATCATACAAGTAACAATTTTGTGTGGTTTTATTCTATTCCGTTTGTTCTTTCTCAACTTTATTTAGCAATATGGCCAGTGGTGGCTTTCGTCTTCGTTTTGGTGAAATCGAAACCAACGCCGCCGTCGGTAAGTTAGCTTTGATGAATTATTTATCCTTTAGGTTTTACTAATCAGTATCTTGATCATTGAAATACTCATGTTTCATAGCAGAAGTCATATCTAGTGTGGTTCTCCGGTTCATAAACTACATTATGGATATCAAAACAAACACAAATAAGTTATAATTGCCTTCAAATATGCTTTTTTTAAATTTGTATACTCTGATATATATTTGCTGCATCCGGTTAGACTGGAAGCCGGCCCCAACATAGTTGGGAAAAGGCTAGGCAGACTGACTGACTCTGATATGTATTGCAGATAGTACTAGTGAAATATTAGACTCAACATCAAGAAGGACTACTAGAATAAGAACTAAACCAAAGAAGTATGGAGATTTCCTAGATCACACTCCAACAAAGCGCAGATCTTACAAAGACGTAAGTAGCTCTGAAGAAGATGAAGTTAATGACGAAGCTGCATTACATAAACCTACAGGTATATTTTACTCTTGAAGTTTTTTAATAATTATTTCAGAAGTGGTGTTATTCACATGACTGGAATAATCCATTTAATAACCTACACAAGACATGCTGAAAGTTTAATTGTTTCAAAATGCAGGCAGCATATTAAAATAGTTTGATGGTTCTTTTTATAATAAGTAACTATTACATATTCGAATTTGCAATCAATATAATTATTATGCAGTTATTTCACATTTAAAATTAAAAACAAAACATATTTTTTTAGCTTTGTTCGGTGAAGATGATGTGGAGGGCCAGGACATGTTTAAGTTCAAATCCCGTCACACTAAGCTAGACCTACAAAATAAAGTTAAGGCAGCCATAAGTAATTCTCCAAAACCCACCGATTCACCAGTGAAAACACCAAGGAAACTAGCTGCTTTCAATAGCCCACTAACCAAAGTATCTCAGGCTACACCTAAACAAGTTAAGGATATTATTAAGAAAAGTAAGTGTCTATCTATAAACATACATATAATAATAAAATAGTAACAATGTCTAAACTGTACTTAAATTAATTATTTTAGAAAAAAGTGATTGCTACGAGGTTGGGAATAAATTTGATGCTGAAATTATATTTTTGGAATTTTTGTCCCTTTGACTGTATATCTGGATTTATGTTCCGGATTGGCACAAAAACTGCTAAACAGCTTTGGATGACATTTGGCACACACATAGTTTATAACCTGGATTAACACTAAGGATGGGCCTTAGTGTTCATTACAGTACGGCCCTCAAGACTCAAGCATTACTTAAAACTAGTTTAGAGCCATTTGATTGGTTGAAACTAGTTTTAAGTAATGCTTGAGTTTTGAGTGAGGTTCTGTAATACGGAACTTAGAATACTTTAAATCCCAGTAGCCTGTTCCCATGGGATATTTTCCAAAACCCATGGCCAAAAGCTAATTCTGCATAATTTGCATTATTATTCAATCATCAAACAGGAAAATTACCATAAATCCGGATTTATATTTCAAGACAACTCAAAAAATAATCCTTGCTAAAATCGTTTCTTCAATTTACCACAACAATAAAGACTTATTGAGGATAACTTAAGAAGGATTTAAAAAAAAAGCCACCACTTTTTCCTCCAATATGACATTTATTAACACAAGTATATGCATATTTCAGGAATTATTCATGAAGTTGAATCTGATAGTGGTGATAGTGATTTTTCTGGCAGTAGCAGTGACTTTGTACCTGAAGGGAGTGACCATGAAGAGGTAAATGTATAATTTTGATGTTATTTTGTTTTATCAAAACTATCCTACAGGGACTAAGACTTGGGAGTCACACTGCTCACTGTATTTCGCTTGTTTTACTGCTTCAGGTTATAATTATAAAAAATGTCAAATGAAGCTAAAAACTATGTAAAGATTGTAGCATGCGACATTCGAAATTTTATGTCTATCCCTTAGGGAAAAAGGATCATCAGAATCGCAGTCATAAGATATCCACTGCTGGACGTAGACTGCCCCCTGTGGACTGTCATGTGCTATACAGAAATAAAAAATGTGTTATTACATTTTCAGACTGATTCACATTCATCACCAGCAGCTTCTTCTGAAGAAGAGGAAGGAGAACAACAACCAAAGAAATCAGTTGGTAAAGCTGGTAAGAACAAAGAATCTAAGACAAAAGTAAAGGATTCAGAATATTTTGTCACCCCTGACAATTATTTTATGATGCATTCTAGTAAAAAGGTAAAATTAACACAAATGTCTTATTTAAATAAACAATAATATACCAGCCCAATGCAGGGCAAAAGCCTCTTATAACACAGAGAAGATATGAGCTTTGATCACCATGCTTGCTCAAGACGGGTTGGCGATTTTAGACTTATACAATGTGTAACGTTAAATGCGCAAAACCTCATACACTCCAATTAGAGCATTGAGTTAAAAGCATAATACAATGACCAAAACTATTTTTTTTAAAGCTAACTAATTTACTTATCTCGGGACCATGGGGTCCCAGTCCTTTGGAAGGCATACGAGGGGCCGATGCCAACTCGCAGAGGCCCGTTAGGAAATTTTAATGAAATGCCTATTTTGAATCCACAACTTCGTACATTAAAAGCGAGGATTAACCACTGGTCCGCGCACAATTGTCTACTTGAAGGACTACGTAAGGAAACCAAACCCTAAAACATAGAACCACTGGGCCATCAGAACATTGTGTATGTGTTGTCTCTAAAGAGTTATTTACGAATTATATTTATTTAATTACAGATCGCAACTTCAGACCATACACTAGCAAGACTTAAAAACTTAAATGTAAATGATAATGATCTTGACGACATCCAGATATCAGTAGAACACAAAAAGAGTATCAATGAACTCAATCAAACATACACCCAACTGTTCAACAAATGGCTCTACATTTTGAGTGAAAACTTCAACATTATGCTTTATGGAGTTGGTTCAAAACGCTCAGTACTCCAACAGTTCCAAAAGCAGAAATTGAAAGACTTTCCATGTATTGTTGTGAATGGTTTCTTTCCAAGTTTAACAATCAAGAATATTCTCGAAACAATTGTCATTGATCTGCTGGAGAATAGTAATGTGCCTTCAAATGTGGGAGATGTTGTTAATTTAATTAATACTCAGTTAACGGAGAATGAAATGGACTTGTTCCTTATAGTACATAATATAGATGGCACTATGTTGAGGAATGCTAAAGCTCAGTCTACGTTGGCCAGTATTTCTCAAATCAAGAATGTCCACACTATTGCAACTATTGACCATATTAATGCACCATTATGTAAGTATAAAATTTAAAATCATATTAATGCATATGACACAAGCATCACTATCTCAGAAGCCAAATCAACTCACGATCAGCTAGTTTTACGAGTGTAAAATTACTATAATAATAATAATAGTAGTAATAATAATAGTATTAATTTTTGTGTGAAATCTACAAAGTGTTAATAAAATAACCCAAAACCTCGGACACCCCAACCGATTTTTATATTAATAAATTGATATGACATACAGAGTTGATACGACCGAGGGGCATTAAATTACACTACGTATACTATACGTGTTTAGTATTAATTCGATAAGGTATAAAAATAAAAAGCGCCAAAAATGAGAATTTTTTTTTTTCAAACAAACTAAATAGCTTACAAATCAGAGTAAAACGCAACCACCCTTTGTAAGTAAAGGAAAAACCCAAATTTCATAGAAACTTGGACCTGACGACTGACCTTACAAAGTGGCAACGTCGCACGCGCGCCGGGGCGCGGCATGTGTTATTTCGTGTCGAAGCGGGCGGCCGGCGGTGGCGCGGGCGGCGGCTTAGGCCTCCGCTCGCGCTGGCTGTTATGTTAGATAGTTTTGAAGTACGCCGACAACAAAAACACAAAATTTTTAAATTCTCTATGTGTCCTCCATTCACATTAATGCACAAATTATACCGACGGAGAATATTGTTATTTAGTTTTGTAATTAAATCACTGTCCGTCGCTAAGCACTTTAATTTATGAAATGCTAAAATAATCCTGTTTTTTAGTTCAACAATTGTATTTACCTCGGAGGCATACACTTCACCCTTAATGTACCCCCACAAAAAGAAATCCATGGGAGTGAGGTCCGGAGATCGTGGTGGCCACCGAACAGGTCCGAATCGACCGATCCATTGCTGCTCAAACATTTCTGTGAGCCGCTCCCTGGAAGCCATCACAGAATGTGGAGGCGCACCGTCCAGCTGGTACCACAACTTGCGATGAACGGCTAAAGGTAGTTGGTCAGTGTACTCGGCCACAGGACCACTTAATAAATCTAAAAATTTCACCGCTGTAAGGGTGCCGTCAATAAAAACAGGGCCGATAATATTATTATTATGGATACCAGCCCACACATTGAGAGAAAATCTGTACTGGTGTTCAGATTCTCGAAACACGTGTGGATTTCCCAAACTCCAGTACCGGAGGTTTTGCCGATTCCAGATGCCGTTCCGAGTAAAAGTACACTCATCGGTCCATATTACATTTGTTAAGAAATGGCGGTCTTCGGATGTTTTATTTAATAGCCATTGGCAGTAACTGTTCCTGATCGGTAAGTCTCTCGATAACAAAGCTTGCACCTTCCGATATTTATAAGGTTTGCGTTTGATACGTTGTAGAACCTTGTGGATGGTTCTATGGCAACATCTAAACTGCCGGGCGGCTCTGTGGAGACTCGTTGTCGGGTTGCGGGAAAAATGATCTAATATTCGTTTGTCCCATGCAGCGGGTATTTGCCGCGGTGGCACTCCCTCCTGTTGCGGCACTACACGTTTATTGTCCCGTAATCTTTGTACTGCCAACTGTATGGTGCGGGCGTTCCTAGGGCAATTGCGGCTGTCACCATACCTTTCTCTGTATGTTCGCAGAGCTAATGCTGCGTTTCCACGGCATTCACCGTAAATTAAAATCATGTCAGTGTATTCTGACGCCGTGTAAGTTAGACGAGGCATTGTTGAACACTTTAATTAGGTATACACACACACAACCAAAGTTTAATTACGTGTCCTATCACAATAAAAAACAGTAAATCACAAAAAAAAACACTAACACTAAATAATTATAATAGCAAGTTACGTGTCTTGTCACAATAAAAAAAAAGAAAGAAGTGTCCTATTCACAATAACAAAACAAAATCACAATTGTCAGCGCACGAGTTCGACAAAACAATAGCGGCACAGGACTTCCGTGTTACGTAACGTACATACGTCCCGGAAGGATAGCGTTGGCGCACTGAAAAACCAAGTTTTTTAGTTTTTAGAGGCCCCCCTCGCAAGGACCAAAGATGCAATAGCAACACACTGACCTATTTCTATTTCTTTTACGCGCGTGATGTTTTGCTAATGGGATTGTCACTTTCTGTTGTAGGACGTATTTGCTTATGACTTGCGTAAGAGCGGCAACAACGTATCGTAGATTTATCGTTTTAAGGTGCATGACCTATGCCTATAGACATAATCAGCTGTTAGGAAAAATACATCATGTTCAAACGGGCCAAAAACTTAAAAAATCATTTGCGACTAAACTATTGTTTCAATTTAAATGATATTTGGTACAGAGCTTGAAAATGGTACCTAGTATAAGCAGTTTAAAGGAAAGCCTTTCTGTCGTATCAACTTTGTATAATTATTTATTTTCAATAATTATAGTAAAAGATATTTGTGAATATTGTTGTCGCACTACTTCTTTCAGATTCGTAGCTCTATCGCCGCCGGCGCGCCTCCCGGCCTTGGCGCCAGCTCTAGCACCCCCTCTCCTCACCCTCGCCCGCGCTGTTTGTTTTCATTGCGTTGGACAGTAGCGTACAGCGTCGTTAAAAAATATTAGACATGGCAAGACAAATAATTATTTTTTGGAAAAAAATAACCCATATTAAAAATTATTGTATTCGATTTTGCTGCCGATTCTAAACAAACTAGTTTCAGGTTTTGGGTTATTTCATTAACACATTGTATAAATTAGCCGTCACCTCAGAATTTGGTTTCTTCTTAGCTGTATTATATCTATGTAAATAAAATAAAGTCAAATTAGTTAAATGGTGTACTAACTACAGAACGGCTGGGCTGATTTTTATATTTTGTTTGTTGGATTTGTCTCCGCCCTGAATAGCAGAATAACTATTAAAACGGGTAAAATTCAAGAAAACAAAAAAAAAAAAATGAAACTAATAAATTTTCTTATACATTTTGTATGGAACGGCTTTTTTGATTCTGAGGCGGTACGAAGATCGCCGGGTCAGCTAGTTTCACATAAAAGAAATCAATTTAAATTCTAGTTTCAAGTTTTTATGTCATCGTGTTGGCGACCTATCGATACTCACCCATTTCGGGGTCACAGGTGTAGGCGTGTAGCTGTTGCTAACCGTCAAACTCAAAGCATTTATTTCAAATATACCAATTATAGGCACTTTTGAATTGTCAAGGGTCGGTAAGTCAGAAAGATGAAGCTAGTTGCCCATTCCAAAGCGTAGGTACCTGTGGAGAAGAACGGGCAAGAAACCACGGACACTTTTAAATCATAAAATTGTTACAAAAATCTTGGTTACAACATTCATGTTGAAATTATACATGTGAGAACGATGCAGAAAGACGTGCACGTTAAAGAACAATTCAGAAATGAAAATAAATTAATATAAGCCGTGGCGGCTACTAAGAGATGACCAGTCCCTACTGACGGCGCCTGTTCACGAACATGACGTATGGATCAGCACCATTCAGCTCAACCATTTTGAAGGGATCCTAATGATCCAACACACACGCCACCATCAGTGAGACATTAGAGTGAGCATGACACTCTCAGCCGCCAGGGCACATTCAAGTCAATGAAAGACGTACCCAGTAAATGGTAGCTTTATTTATTTATCTATTTATTTCAGGCATCAGGGCTCATATAAACACATACAATACAATAATAATATAACTTAAAAATACTATAAATACCATACAGTATATATAGTTTAGGTACAGAGCACATCAAGCTACCCCAATCTGTCAGACTTCTTTGATAGATTTTCAACTTTACTACAAAGAAATAAGGTTTATATTCAATTGGGAAAATTTGACAGATTGGGGTAGCTTGATGTGCTGGCCTGTGTACATAGTGCTCACTGTATCCATATAAGCATTGTATCACAATAAAACCATAATTATTTCAGTATGGGATCACACAAAGCTAAGTAAATTTAAATTCACATGGTGGGATGTGACAACATTTGTACCTTACTCAGAAGAGACTTCGTACGAGAACTCGTTGATGACGCATCGCAGTGGTGCATTACAACTATCTTCACTCAAGAGTGTCTATCAATCTCTAACTACAAATGCTAAAGGAATCTTCAAAATTATCATCGAGTACCAATTGGAAAATCAAAAACAACATTATCAAGGTAAATACAGGGTTTCATATCCCTCGTTATTGATAGAGCCTATATAAATATTTGTCATTGATATATCTAAATGTGAATACTTCAAAATAGCCGATAATGTTTCGCTATTGCTCAGTTGTTGTTGCGTGGAATCCGTGGGGCATTGCCAGCGCTCATGTTTGGTCGAATCGTATACAACGTTTCACGTTAAATGCGCAAAACCTGAAAATAGTTTGTTCATAATTGACTACTGAATCGATTTTAGTAACTTTTAATATAGGTTTTTTTTTCTTCAAAAATGATGTATTTTGCCATACTATCCGCCGATTGAGCCAAAGAAAATTAAGTCTTATTTTAACTCTCATTGGGGTGTTTGCGCATTTAAGGTTACACGTTGTATATGTTCTTTAGGCCCAGTTTTGCTTAAACGATAATTTCGCATGAAGCAGCGCCTCTGGAATTGTTGGCAAAAACTGATAACTATTGGGACATTTTCTGTCGCGGCTCTTAGTACCAGGGACATCACAATGTTTCCCAGTCAGTATGTTTGTGAATTTGGACGATTGTTAATCACGATGATTATGGACGATTGTTGATTTGTATGTAATTTGGTTGCCATGCAGGTAGACCAAGACCTGGATTAGGATCCTTTTTATCACGGTACACGTTCCTGTGGGATAATTACCGACATTCAGACGGGCGAAGCCGCTGGCAAAAGCTAGTTATTTATATGAACTCAAGCTATTCTCTTTGATTTTCAGGGTTGCCATTTAAAGACTTGTATTCAAAGTGCCGGGAGCAGTTTTTAGTGAGCTCAGATCTTGCACTAAGAGCTCAACTAACTGAGTTTTTGGATCACAAACTCGTGAAAATGAAACGAACTTACGACGGAAGTGAAAATCTGGTAATACCTATTGATAATGTATTAATGCAACAGTTTCTAGACCAACAAACTAGTTGACACTGATCAATTGTATATCAATGTCTGCTGGTCTTTATTAAAAAAAATTACGGATTTATCTACGCTTTTTCTTTACTAATATAGTTTCTGTTAGTGGGATTAAAAAACAAACATGTTGTATTTAGCTTTTATTTTACAATCCCAGAAATAAAGTCTTAATAGGATTATATATAATATATATCAACAGGCCAAAGTTGTAAATTACTTAAACTTAATGACTTACACAATATAATAAAATTATTAACTAAAATTCTCTTCAACATATCTGGCACGTTCACCATGATGCATCAACCAAACATTTCATTGATATTCATAAGTGCATTAATTGCTATTTTAAAATTTAAAAAGATTGTAGAAAAATACTCTCTGAACTCATCAGACGTCAAAGATTTGATCTAATTAATCAGATTACGATATTTTACTACGCCCATTGAAAATTAAATTTGTTTTACTGAACATGGTCAGTTATCATTAGTGAGATTACGAATAATTTGATATTGCATTTTATTTATTCCCATTGAAGGAGAATACAAATTTCTGTAATACAATCTGCACAGTAAGTGTTTATAAAATAATGTCATATTAACCTTTGACCACCTGTTATCCAGAAAAAAAATGTGTACTATATCGAGAAATTATTTTTTTAATTGTTTTGTCGATAATTGTTAAAGGATATGGCCCATTCAAGTTTATGTATGTAAGGAAGCTGTTTCCTGGATGAAAATAGCATGTCAAAATAAATTATCATCTCAAGCACACTTTCTTTCAAAGATAAAATGGCATTGGTGCATTGTAAAGGTTAATACAGTTCAACAGCTATTGTAGTAAATAAATCTGAGGTAATTAAAAATAAATAAAGTTATCGAGGGCATAAGTTTAGCTTTTGTTCTTGTAAAAATATTTAAATCTCCCTCTTCCCTCTTATTATTAACTCGAAATCATGGATGTTGATGGATATTCCACATTATGATAATTTGTAATTATAGTAAATAATTCTCTACATGAAAATTGACATCAATGTCATAGTATTTAAAATTTTTAGTATGTCTTTATCAGTCTAACTTGGTCATCAAAAAACAGGCGGCGCCCATATCAGATTGAGGTTGTAATAGATCCCAAGGGCAGTTTTGGAACAGTTTTGTCTAACAATTTACTCACGTTCTTCTCACTTACAGCTAATTAATACAATTCATCATAACTGTAGATCAAATGAGAGCTATTTTAACCTATAATCATGCACTTCCATTTCAATGATTAGACTAAAATTAAGCATATCAATAGAATAAAAAATGATTATTACATAAACAATTTAATTGAAACATTAACCGTCGGACAACAAACTACAGATTTCACACAATGTCTGTTGAGACATCAACATTAATCAATGATAGAAAAACTTCACCAAATTGTACGAAGTTCGGTAGACGCGGACGCGTTAAATACTAGAGTGAAAGCGATTGAGTCTAGCCTCATTGGGTGTCGGGTATCGATCTCACGAATGACAACTAGTCTATGGGGATGACTGCGGGTTTCGTGATTGTGAACAGGTTTATTGTCCGATGCATCGGAGCGCTGTACACTTACAAACTAGTAAGATAATTCCGCTTAAGGCAACACTCAATTTTCTTCATCATCCTCGTGTTTCCGCTTTTTACCCCGAGTGCTTTCTTCGGGCTCTCCGTCTGCATTCTCCTCGCCATCTGAATGGTAGAAAGAAATAATAAAGATTGTTTAGATGTTAATAATAATGATGTTTAACCCTTTAACCGCCCGACTTAATATCAGTTGTCGTGCCCCCAGCGCCCGGCACAGTGATTCAATTTTTTTGTTTTTCAAATAACCTGATAGAATGCAGCGTAATTAATAAGAAAACAGAGTAAACGAGCTGTGGTATTTGGTCGTAAATATACGAGCCTGGCGAAATGGGCACGAAAATATTTGTCGGATTAATCCGACGTAGGCGGTTAAAAGGTTAAAATTGGTCTAAAGTAAGCACTGGCCATGTGTACACAGCAGCATAAATATTTAGTAAGTAAGCACTATATTGTATTCTACAATATGTTTGGATAAATACCTTGTACTTTAGAATTTTGATTTCCCTCACGATCGTTTTCCACCTCTTCGTCATCCACGTCTTCGTCTTCTTCCTCTGCATCTGTGCCGTCATATAAAGAACTGGCAGAGCTTTCCTCTTCTGTCGAAATAGAATTCGTATCTATAGTCATTTTATTAAAATTAATATCTAAAGCCATAATGTTGGTAGGTAGGTTATACTCAATACTGTTATATTATAATCCAAGTGAAATCCAAGATTCAAGTCTTTACTATAACCTTATAGACGTGCAGTGCACAGTTCAAATAAATCGTATTTAATGGAGAATTACTGACTTAAAACATTTAAAAAGTGGAGCCATGTCTTATGAAAGGTGTAGAGGCTGGCAGGGACATCGACCCGCCATTTGTTACCATGGATTCAGTACATAGTTGTGAACCCCTATCTGTGCATTGAAATTTTTCATTGGTTATTAAAAACAATTTTGCTGTTTATTTATTTAATACTTCAAGCACATACAGGTACAGAGGCGTACTTAATGCCATACATACATTTTGCCCATGTAGGACATAGATAGGTACTGCACTTTTCTATGAAACATGTATTTTTTTTTTTTGATAACCAACGTGTCTACAATAGTGCCCATTGCTGCACAGCAGAAACTTCCTTAAGCTTTTAGAGGTGAAGTCATTCCCTAAGTCAGGCCCACCTCAACCACTCTATACTACAGTGCAATCTTTAAAGTGCAGAAAATCGGTGGGATTGCAGGACAGTGTAAGTTTGCTGTATTGCAATTCTGGCGCCAGATAGTTTATTTTCAATAGTGTCACTACTTACCAAGGTTATCATAGACTGCACTGAGTGAAACATCCCCATCATCTTCCTCCTCTTCTTCTTCCTCTGAACCTGAAACAAATGAGACCACATGAAAATATCAACATCAGAACAATTACTTTAAAAATTTTTCAGCCAGCACAAGAAAAATCCAAACCAATTCTTTGATAAGAAGCTGCTGAGTCTTAAATATGCAGACAAATGTTACACAAGCATCACTGACATAAAATAATGATGCTTACTCTTTAAAAGGAAACCCATGTGGTATAGTAGACCATAAACAGTGTATAATATCATTGGTAGAGAGGTTCTCTCCTCTTCTGGCCTTTCTGATACACTATCATCATCACTTATCACCAACGGACCCAAATCTATGTCCAGATCTGTAACGCAGTATTTATTTTACCCTTTCAATAGGTTATTTTTCTGCCCTTGTCTGGTTGTAGCAGCAAGATAATTATGACATTCAATGATTACAATGTATGTATTAATGATGGGCCTTATTGCCTTACAAATGATCAATGGCTTATTTGGATGTGGGTGTTTACAGGCTGATATCAAATCAGCCTGATTAATAATAATTGTGGTAAGAGAGGGAATTTTACAGAGTTTACTAAAACATCAAATAATACCTGCAGAAGGTATGAAAATCAGCAATATTTAAACATTAGTACCTGTAACCTGGGGTTGTGTCTAAATTGGCGAGAAAATAGTTCAACAGGTGTCCCATGCCTTAATCTGGGCCAAATAAATTTATTTTGTCTTTTCAGCACATTTTCATATACTTAATTTTTTCTGAAATTTATCTGTAGGGGCTTTTGCTCTGCAGTGGGACAATTACTGGCTGATAGTATTTTATGTTGATATCTTTGCAAGTGTTATTAACAAGAATATTTCTAGTGATGTGCAACCTACACAACTAGAAGCCTAATAAAAACAAGGTACACTAACCATCTTCACTATCATTGTTTCCATTCATTTCATCTTCTTCCTCTGCATCACTGTCCTCAGCTTCTCTATCTTGTTTGTCAAATCTGAAAGCACCAATTATGTTATAAGTAGGCATACTCATAGGTAGAAAGCAAATAAAGTGTCTGGACTGTGGTTTAACTAAAAAATATAAAGAATGTGTGAAGGAGACATCCACAAGAGAGATTCAGCATGCCTGTCCAGCTCTCAAGGAGCAAGAAGAGAATAGTAAGGAAATAATTATGGCATTAAGTGTGTAACAGTCCCCACCTGTGTTGTTCAAGACAAATTTTAGCTTTTGTGGTACCAAAGTGACATTTTTCTGGGCCTGTCTTGAATTAAACTTTAGAATTAAAAAAAATGAACATGTACAAATCTTACCCATCTAAATATTTTAAGGAAGGGTGTAGTGCAAACACCTTACTCCTGTATTCCTCAATGCTAGTGACTTCATTGTTGAACAAATCAAGATTCTTTAAGTGCTCAAAGTCCTCCAAAGGCTTCAGAGTATCTAAATCTTTAATTTTGTTTCCTGATAAGTTAAGATGTGTTAGCTTTTTGCAGCCATTGAGGAAGTTCAATCCATTGGATATTCTGTTGTCAGACAGCTCTAGTTTCCTGAGCTTGGGCAGTTTTGGAAAACCTTTGAGTGTAGTTAGACCAACATTATTGAGGCTGAGGTTTTCAAGATTAATATATTCATCTGTTAAACCAACAATATTGGTACTCCTGCAATTATCCAGGTTTAATTCTTTAACCTGTAATTAAAACAATAAAAATAATTAGATCTCCAGTGACAAGCTTTAATTTAGCTCCATCTACATTCTCATGTTTTTATTAAGGATATCTACAAAGGTAGAGCAAGTCAATCAACTAAGACACAATAAATAAAATTTATGTGTAGTCTCACATAATTGATTGACTTGATTGTACCTAATGTGTAACCATTTATTTTCCCAAATAAAGTAAAATAAAATTAAGTTGAACTGGTATGTATTTTTGAGTTTGTCCTCAAATAATCTGAAGACCTACAATAAGTAAAGAAAGACTGTTTGGTGATCATAAACTAGCCATAAGTAAATCACGCATCCAGTCTAGCTTGGAAACTTCCTATCTACGTAGTAGGTACACGTCCATTTAATACGTGTAGAAGCATCTACATAAATGAATTACAAGGTTATCAAGTCCATGTTATACTTTCGGCGTGTGCAGTAGCAGAGCCGGCATGAAAACCTCGTCGTATTTAAAAATCATTGTTTATTTTTTTACTTCAATCAAACCTTACAGTAGGACAAACAATGAGGAATAGATTTAATGGGTAATGTTACTGGCTTGCTAAATATTTATTGAAAGCAAAGTCAAGTCAACCAAAACGTCAAAATGGTGTTAGTTGTCAAAGATACAGGCGTAGTTTGTAAAATCCATGAAATTAGTGATTATTTCGGGGAAATATTAATTGAAACATAAAAGGGATGTGTTCGTATTATAGTTTGTATAACGATATGTATTTGCGGTGTTGTAATTGCGAATAGAATTGAGATCGTTTTTACTTTGCAATGGCGGATGACACGAATCATCGCGACGCAATAAAAATGGCCGCTATATTGGTAAGGCGTGCGTCAATAATGATTGCAGTTGAAAGTGTAAATAGACCAAATTCGTAACAAAAACATGTTCAGTGACATATTCAATCTTGTTTTCTAATAACTGACCAATAATTTCAAGCTTTTACTGGGACTTTAGTCTACTTAGGTGAAAGGGCGCGAAATTATATCATGAAGTAGCTAGTCAAGTTTACACTTTGAGCAGAATGTAACAGACTTATTTAGAGCTAAGAAGTTTTTCCAATTGATGTAAACAACAATTTAACCTGTTTAATATTCTATTTCAAACAGTATTCGTTAAAAAATGTAAAATACCATTGACATTGACAACACATTCAATCAATGAGCCCTCTTTTCATTGCACAAGTTTTTGAGAGAAATATTACCTAACAAATAGAGGAAATTATAGTATTTTAACCGATTAGATAGAAATTTAACTTTCAGTCGCGTAATTAGCCTTCAATAAGGGTACCATAACACGTCCGACATCCATAAGTTTCGACACTTAACCTCAATATACGAATATTTACAATAGGAATGTTTCATCTGCTTGTATAATCTGAATAAGCAAGTTAATCATTCACGGGGAAATCTATTGAGGCATAGAAATTAATTGCCTGGTCAAATACTTCAATAGGATGTATAATAATTATGTGCACATGAATGAAACGTAACAATCGGCAATGGCTAATTTCTATACATAATAATGCCACATCTTTAATTAGGAAGTAGATTTACATGCTACTGTTTATCTAAATGACACGAACCGAAGATTACGCTGATTTACTGACAATAATCTCAATTTTTAAGTATTACATTCATGTACCTGATGAAATACGTATCGACAAAACATTCCAATATATCGAAAAATAGATTTCGTTTACCTGTGAAGGATTTCTTCCTCTCAATTCCAAGGCGACCCTCTTTTCCATCTCTAAGACTGTATTGAATTCCAGTTTATAACACTTCGCGTATTTAATATTTCTCAAGGAACTAAATCACTAAGCTTGGGTTTCAAAACAGAAGGAAACTATAGATACACGAGTGACGTCGTACTAGAGGCGCCGTCTGGTGGCGAAATAAAGCAGCCGGATACAGTACAGTTGAGCAATTGATTAAGGTTTTTTATTGGCTCTTATCAGCAAATACACCAGAAAATAACTTTAACTTCTATTTAAAATAATAAAAATATATTTTAAATTACCCAAAACTCTAGAAAGCACTAGTTTGAATTTTTATACCCGATACTGAGTAAGGTCGATCGTTCTGGCTTACGTTGGTAGTGTGTAGTTGCGAGATTGACGGTCAAGAGGCGGCATTTACAAAATGTGTTGTGGTATAAGTAGCCGGTAAAGCATGTTCGTGTATTTTGATAATACGTTTTATTGGGTATTGTAACAATTTTAATGTAGCAGTATTTGTCCGCAATTATTTGTAGTTTTAATCCATTGCATTAGAAAAGTAACCATCAAAATTCAGTTCTTACTGGACAAACTAAAAACAGTAGGATACAAAATATGTTCACGACATGTCCGTTATGGTCTGGGTAGAGAAATTTTTATTTTTGAGAATATGTTTTTTTTAAAGAGGTTACGAATTTACTTAGAAGTTTCTATCAGAAGGGTTAAACAATGCTGTTCTATCCGGTCTTCGGCTAAAACTGACTTCTGCGACGTGTCGCGATTAAGTTGTCGTTGCAATGATTTTTGAACGGGAATAATTTTGTTATAATGATAAAAAACATAGGTACCTACTGTGGTCGAGGTGGTCGCCGAGTTTACGCACTGATAACACGTTACTGATTTAGTTATATAAAAAAAAATTGGTTGACCACTGTGGTTATACTTACACACACCATCATATCATCATAATTAGCCTATAATCATTTTCCAAAGGTCTGGGACCCCAGGATCCCGAGATAGTTCAACTATAGACCCTTATGGTAATAGTGCGACTTCGTCTGTCTGTCTGACCATTTGTCACAGCTTGTCGTTAGTATATACCCACCTAATTTGAGTGATTTCAAGTATCATCTGCTGTTAGATAAAATAAAAGTGGATAATGATTGGTGTCTTGCTGGACTTGGTTAGTTGATGTTGTTTTTTTAGAATTTCTTCTAATGGGTACAACAAGCTGCGAGATTATTTTATGGATAACAGCCCTGAAACGTTTAGTATGTGTCAAAAGTCTGCAATTTTAAAGACGACGATTAACACGACGACGACAGCACCTAAAACACAAATGTAAGGCAAGCAATCCACAAGCCTATACCTAGCCTCGAGCAATTTGTAATTTAATAAATATCAATACAAGCCACGAAACTTGATAATATTCTATCAAAGGTTGTATGTGTTTAGTGGAATTTTAAAGAAGACTAGGTGTTATTATTTGCACATTTTGTAAATTAATTTATTTAGATTTCTATGTGTTTTTGTCTCTTTAACCGACTTCAAAAAGGAGGAGGTTATCAATTCGGTTGTATTTTTTTTTTTTTTTTTTTATATTTGTTACCTCAGTACGCCGTCATTTATGTACATTTGCCCCGCACGGCCCCGCTGAATTTGCGATTTAGGTGTGCACCAATGCAATGTACTCGCCTCTAGGAGTATATGTACCGGTTTCTTTTTCAATGTACCTCTGTACTTTTGAAGAAATATGCATAAAAAGGGGGCCGTGCCAGCCAAACGTTTTCAGCACGGCCCCCGTGTAACTTGAAAAATATAAAGCGTATTAAAAAGGTTCCTACACTCAAGGAATGTACTCTATTAACACGTTATATGTACCGTAACAGATATTGTGAATTCGTAATAACAAATAATATATAGATGTGGAAAGGGGGCCGTGCTGGAAAAAAAATATATAAGAAAATATTTAAAAAAGACAAAACAACCTTAGCCAAAAACTATTAAAATATAATTGATGTTTGGCAAGTAACATATGTACCGCATTGCTTTCTCTTACAACTTGCAAAATTTAAAAAATAAACCAATTTTAGTTTATTCAGCACGGCCCTCTATAGTTGCCTATATCTTTTTAAATATGACATGTTTGTTTACAAAATTCGATTTCCTAAATTATGTATAGGAGTACATTCGTTCCCAATAAATTGCGATTCTGCTGTATTAGTACTTTAAAAGATAAATTGGAACAAAAATATCATATAATACAAGTGATAGGGTTACCATGGTTCCATGGCAGCAGGATTGTCCGAAAGGGTTACCGCTACCCCGTAACACAAAGGGCTAAGGAAGGAACACGGGTGGGGTTTAGTCAGTAAGAGTCTGACACTCCCTTCTGCTCCACCCAGAGCGGGAGGGGTCATTGGATGATTTCCCATCCACAAAAAAAAAAAACCATGGTTCCATATATTAGGTACATATATTCTAAGGCCGCCCATTATATGTTTTGTAGTAATAAGTGTTTTTTTTTGTTATGTATTTTCTGGTGTACAATAAAGTATATATAAATAAATAAATAATAATAAATAATTAAATTATGTGACTACATTGAAATAAACATTCTTTTTTTACAATTTGTTTTTTTTTCTTGAAAATTAATATTAGCGATGACATCTTTTAAGGGAATTAAATCAGTTAAAACTTGTCCTGTGCGGTCGCTATTAGTTCACTGACGCTACCGTGATTTTCGAAGTGGCGCTGGTGTCGCGGTTACTTCATGTTGCGCAGTTGCGCTCGAGTGTTTATTGATCAGTCACATCTTTACGCGCACAATATACCTACAGCAGTAAATGTAGACATTGCTCCATTAATTTCAGTATTCACGTGTTTTCTACGTGTCGTTGAGCAGTGAATTCTATTTCAAGCACGGAAATGGAATGTTAATAAATAGGCAGTTAAAAGTAATCATATGATTTATTTGTACTTAAGAAACGGATTTGATATGTTCTAAAATCAATTTACTTAAGTACTAGGTTTATTTAATGAAATTTAAAAATATCAAAATGTATGAAGCACCCGCTCACGGCACAGTGAAGTGTAAGCGAGAGTGTGCTAAGTCTTACACCCGTATACAATAGAAGTAATTGCTTGTTGCGTAATCATTTCTTGATTAAGTCTAAGGTTAGAATTCTTAAATCACAAAACCTAACTTTATAGGCGTATACCTACCATAGGTATATTAGACGTTTATAAAATTAGACGTTACTTATGAGTATGACGTTACTTATAGGTATTTGCTTCAGTGTAGCCCGCGAAATACAAATTTTCATACGATTTTTTGCAATTGCAGGTCAGCGTCAGGTTGTATGTTAATCTAAATATGATTCGCGAGTGATCTTTGATGTTTTATAATTATGTGAAAATAATAACAACATTCTAATTATTACAGTTGCTTGAAACACTACTGTGATTACGTAGGTTGAATTAGTTGCCTGTGATTATTCCAAATAATATTAATGTGATTAATGTAAGTAATATTATTGTAATATAGGTACTTCAATCGATGTGAATTGTTGGAAACGTATCTGTGATTTTTCAAAGCCTTTTAAGCTCTGTAGTGTTGTGACACATAGTTATAGTTTTCTGTGATTATTCTATAGGTAAACGTAACTAATCTGTGAAATGTAATGAATCTTTAATTTTATTGTAATGTACGGTTCAATCCGTGTGATTTATTGGAAATATATCTGTGATTTATTTATATATACTTTATTGTACAGAGGCCAGCACATCAAGCTACCCCAATCTGTCAGATTTTCCCAATTGAATATGAACCTTATTCCTTTGTGCTAAAGTTGAAAATCTATCAAAGAAATTTGACAGATTGGGGTAGGTTGACCTGCTGGCGTCTGTACACCAGAAAATACATAACAAGAAAAACACTTATTACTACAAAACATAAAATGGGCGGCCTTAGAATATATGTACCTAATATATGGAACTATGGTCACCCTATCAGTTGTATTATATGATATTTTTGTTCCAATTTATCTTTTAAAGTACTAATACAGCAGAATCGCAATTTATTGGAAACGAATGTACTCCTATACATAATTTAGGAAATCGAATTTTGTAAACAAACATGTCATATTTAAAAAGATATAGGCAACTATAGAGGGCCGTGCTGAATAAACTAAAATTGGTTTATTTTTTAAATTTTGCAAGTTGTATGAGAAACCAATGCGGTACATATGTTACTTGCCAAACATCAATTATATTTTAATAGTTTTTGGCTAAGGTTGTTTTGTCTTTTTTAGATATTTTCTTATATATTTTTTTTCCAGCACGGCCCCCTTTCCACATCTATATATTATTTGTTATTACGAATTCACAATATCTGTTACGGTACATATAACGTGTTAATAGAGTACATTCCTTGAGTGTAGGAACCTTTTTAATACGCTTTATATTTTTCAAGTTACACGGGGGCCGTGCTGAAAACGTTTGGCTGGCACGGCCCCCTTTTTATGCATATTTCTTCAAAAGTACAGAGGTACATTGAAAAAGAAACCGGTACATATACTCCTAGAGGCGAGTACATTGCATTGGTGCACACCTAAATCGCAAATTCAGCGGGGCCGTGCGGGGCAAACGTACATCGTCATTTATGAACCGATTTGGAATTTTTTTTTTATTTGAAAGGATATGCTTCCAGATTGGTCCTATTTTTGTCAAAATCCAGTTCTGATGATAGGATTCATGAGGAATTGAGAGAACTCCTCAAATATTATAGGCATACATATAGCAATTTTGGTATTTTCATCAACATGTCAAGCATTTGCATTCAAAAAGTATAATTTGGTGAAGTGGAACTGATGAAGGAGACCACAGATAGCCACAGGAACTCTTCAATGATAATAAGTATTTCACGGGTGGCGATAAGATATCTCGATTAAGATAGTTAAGCGACTATGACGAAGCAAATTTAAATAAATGGTTCTGACGAAAATGGTACCATCAAACCGATCTGATGATGAAGCTGAAAGGTAGGTACCGGAACTTCGTAATAAAACCATGTATTCTAGCCGTGTTTGGGCTTATTGGAATTGTCATGAGATGCACTCTGACTATAAAAAGTAAAAAATAAAAACTTTTTAACAAAAAAAAACAACCGACTTCAAAAAAAAAACACTACAAAGTGTAAAATAACTTTAATTTTAATTTTGGAAGTCGGTGGCAAAAACGTAAATACAAAACCAAAGACACCGACTTCCGAAATTAAAATTAAAGTTATTTTACACTTTGTAGTTTTTTTTTTTTTGAAGTCGGATGTTTTTTTTTTGTTAAAAAGTTTTTCTCATTTAAGTTTAATGATGTAACTCAAATCTACAAACGACCATATTTTTTCCATCTGTAGTTTTTACCAGATTGAATTCTGATAAGATAATTCAATAACGTATCTATCCGTTGACTGTACAGGTTGAAATTTTAATCACCGTTTTCCTCCTAAGGGGTCATTGTACTCATGAAACATGAAATAGCGGAAAAAAAACAGTTGTTCCCTGCATTTTGACGAGTTATGCGAACATAAATGTAGGGAACAGCTGATTTTTTTCCTCTCTGATCTTGAGCTAGTGTGGTCCAATCTTGTCTGTTGGTGTCAAGCTCGTCCATCTTCTCCTGGGTCTACCTCCATGTCGCCGGACGTTTGCTTGCTTACATAATCAGCCTATAACGTTCCCACTGCTGGGATACAGGCATCCTCTCTGTGAGAGGGAGCTCGCTTGGTAAAATTAAAATGTATTTTTTCACTTCTTACCTACTAATACACACATTCCGTCAATAGTGTAATCAGTCGATCGATTCTGTAAAAATCTCACCGTGATAACTTAGGTGAAGTGAGCGTGCAGTGAGCTATCAATAGGTAGGGGTAATCCCTAGCATCAGGTGGAATGACAGCTCACTTCACCTTAGTTTTCACGGTGATATTTTTACAGAATAGCACTGCAGGTGCGGTCCGAGGGGGAGGGCCATGGGTGTCGTGACCCGTCCCAAAATCATTCAAGCTGTCGAGAGCCTGAATGATTTACTTGTTTTACTAACTTAAAACTGAACATGAGCCACGGGAATCGCACGCAGGACCTCAGCAGTAACGCTTGCGACCACTAGACCAACGAGGAGATGTAAGTACCTCCCTAAAAACATTTCTGGGAATTCATGGTGACCCCCCCCCCCCCCCAATTCTTGGGCTGCGACCGCGCCTGAGTGTAATATTGTTAATTTTTCCATAGTGTCCTACTTTTATAGTAAATCTGTGGTCATCATTATCAGAAAACGACACACTACAGTTTTTTCTTTCAAGACAGATTTTTCGTTATTTGTAAGTATTCCAATGTAACTATGAAATACATACTAAATACTATTTCCATTGGCATATTAGTCGATTCGCACGAATTTACTCACTGTATCTGGTGAATCGTCATATTATTTTTTTCTCATTATTTTTACACACAAAATGTGCCAATTCGTGCGAGTCGCCTGTAGAAAAAATAATATTATGTTTAAGTGACGATTCGCCCGTTTCGGGCGAGTTATTTCATGCGAATCGACTATTATGACATTCACATCATTTAAGATTTGGAAAAAAACAATATAGCGGATTTTTGCCGCTGTTAACAGAAGCCGTATGGTCCCAAACTCGATTCCCAGGACGGGCAAAGTTTTTTTTTAGTTTTATTGGTTTTTTCCATCAGTAATTTCTCAGTAACAGCCCGGAGTCTGGATTTTTGGACCCGATTGTTGACAGTAAGCCCGCCCCCTCTATAACGTTAGTGTAAAGGGGTCTTATAGAAAAAATACCTACCAAATTCGTAGGTATGTTGATTGTAACTAGAACATATTTTCTAAGAAAAAGATATGAAATGACGATTACGTAGGTAAGTATAGTAGCTTATAGACTGTCTCGTTTGGTTTGTTGATCGCAAAAGCTGAATCTGAGTCTCGAGCCCTACCTGGGGGCCTACCACCAACTCTTATAGCAGTATTATTTTAATCTTACTTGAGTGTAGAAAAGAGATGGAGCTGCATGTCCTGTATTGCTCCATCTCTTTCCCACACTGAAGTAAGATTAAAATAATACTGCTATAAGAGGTGTGGTGGTAGGCCTCCTTGGTTCGATTCCCAGTTCGGGCAGTGTTTCGGTATATGATTATATGATAAACCATTTATTTCCTGCACACAAAGGAAGCATAATTAAAATTTAAGAAATTAGGTACATGAATATAATGAAAATACAAGGTGCCAATATACAAAAAAGTACTTGGCAACTAAAAAAACCTTAGCGAACCAAATTACACAATTGTAACACTTCGACGCTAATTTTAGATCCAAAGTTATAATGTAGGTACCTGCGTTTAACTACCAATCACAAAAAGGCTTATTTTCACATGTGGGATCTAAATTAAGTGAAGGGGGTTGTCTTTAAGAGGATGGAACAGCGTCATTGAAAACAGATACGCAGATGGCGTATCGAAATGATTTCCACCCCAGAGTAGGCGTTCGCCAGGGATGTATTATATTGCCGCTTCTGTTTAACATTTATACATAACTCAAAATTATTCTCGAAATAATGATAATAATATTTGCGAAATGCACGACTGAAGTAAAGACACACTATTTACAACGTACTGTCAGTCGCATGCAGTGTGTGGGTCAACTACACGCAGAGGGCATACAGCGCGCTGCGCGTACAATACAATAATGCTTTCAGGGTGTTGATAGGGTTGCCGAGCTACTGCAGTGCTTCTGCCATAATCGCGGAGGCGAGAATAGATGGATTTCACGCCATCATACGCAAGCGTTGCGTTTCCATTATGCGCAGGGACGCGCCAGTCCCAACAGCATCCTGAAAACTGTAGCTGATAGGTGAGACCGCCCCTTACTGGGACATTGGATACGCCTACATCTTTACATGCTCTGTGGCGTATTAATTAATAGTTTGTGTTGTTTTCTGGTAGATGTAAGTACTAACACTATTTTCTAATGGCCAGTTTCTTCATGTACAACTAAAGTAATCAGTCAAAGTATTGACTCTTCATAATCGTAACCAGCCTATGTTGTTCCCACTGGTGGGACACATGCCTCCTCTCTTCGAGAGGGAGTGGGCTATAATCTACCACGCGGGCCCAGTGCGGTTGGTAGATATGTGCGTGTGGTGTGAGGGCCACTTTGTTAAAACTCTTTGAAAATTTGCTTAGGATTTAGTGAACATTCCCAAAGAATTGTGAAAGTTGGAATCAGATTTTGTGAAAGTCAAATAAGCGAATTATGGACTGTAAAGTTGGTTTTTTGGTTCTAGGACATGCCGTTTTGAGAGCAGTGTTGATTAAATAATATTTACACAAAGTAAAGTGCCTGTCTGGGTTCGAACCCACGACCAAGTAAAGTAAGTAACTTACTTACTATTACTTACCAACTCGTAAGTCGGGGACAATACCACTGGGCCACCATTGCTTAATTAAATCAATTCAGCCTAACGCAGTCCACTGCTGGATATAGGCCTCTCCCAGACTGCGCCACAACACACTGTCCTCCGTCTTCCGCATACAGTCTACCCCAGCCACCTTTAGGTCGAACGTCTATCTAGCTGGGGGGCGTCCCACACTACGCTTGTCGATACGCGGTCTCCACTCCAGGACTCGCCTGCTCCACCGACCATCGGTCCTTCGACAGACATGGCCGGCTCACTGCCACTTCAGTTTGCTTACTCTGCAAGCTATATCGGTAAATCCTGTTCTTTTCCGGATAATTTCATTCCTAATTTTATACTTCCAAGAGACTCCGCGCATAGCTCGCTCCATAGCGCGCTGAGCTTAATTAAATGATTTGCACTATTACTATTGTAGGTAGGGAGACCGTACAGGTAGAGATGAGGAAATATTATTTCATAGTCAAGCTACTAAGTTACTTAAATACTATTTATTATGAACTTTTTTTTCGCTTCCCGTCCAGTTGTCTTATTTTGACGGAAGTTTTTTTAACAAAATTATTTACATGTAAGAATAGATAATTTTTTTTAGATTAAGTAAGTATGTCACGAAGAAAACTGTCTAACGTTTTGGCTAAAATTCGAAATTTTCTATGCGTATTTTTACTTATACTGTTTTTGATCGTTTACCGTATGAAGAGGATCCAGGAAAATGAAGTGGTTACAAAGATTCCTCAAAGTGCACTGAAATATGTGGAATTCAAACAACATGATGATTTTAAACAACTGCAAATAAACACAATAAAACGTTACATAACAAGATATAACTCTGAAGAACGAGTCTTGAACTTGGACGTTTTTGGACCCTTACAACCAAGCGCCCCTGTTTTTGTAATATTCGTTGATAAGTACAAAGTAAACCATATATATCTCCTGGTATCTTTGTCCAACGTAGCAGGAGTAGAAAATACCCTAATAATTTTTTCACACTCTAGATTTGATGAGAACGTCAATAATTTATCCAAATTAAAGATTTTGCTCGTGTTTTACAAATCTTCTATCCATATTCCATTCAGATATACCCTAATGAGTTCCCAGGATACCAAGACGGTGACTGTCCACGTAATATGGATATGAACACGGCTCGGTCTCTTAATTGTACGGGGGCATATACGCCAGACATACATGGACTATATAGAGATCCTTTACAGGCCCAATGAAACATTACTGGTGGTGGACAATGAATAAAGTTTTTTAAAATTTGTCCTTCATTAAGGATCACACAGGAATTTTCGCATTTTTAGACGATGATGTATTTTTAATGGAAGATTTCATTTATATGACCACGCAGATGAAGAAGGTAAGCCAGTTCGTAACTGCCTGCGAATTTACATCTTTACTGACGCCTTTGTTTGAATTTTCATATTTTGATATTTTGTTCGTACTCGGTTGAATTAACAACTTGGGATCCCAGAGATTATTCTTCTGTGTTATCGTTCGATTCATCAGTCTGGAGTTCTATTGCAGCACATTATTTCCTTTTTTGCAGCATCGATGATGATTCGTGGGCTCGATCCCTATACTATTTGTCTCTAAACAGAAAAGATGGGGCTAGATTCAAAGTCATGTCTAGTAAATTGCCAAGAGCCTTCAAAACTAGCTCTTCAGCTCTGTACGAGCCATATGTTGATTACGACATGATGCATACAATTAATCGAATTTTGCACATTCAAGAACGAATGAACGTTAATTTATATCCCTCTCATCTCAAAATGTATGTTAATATTTAATTAGATGACGATGAGTTTGTAATTTTCGATTACCTACGTGGATAACAGTGGTGGATGGAGCGATCTACGGGATAAATATGTGTTTTAATTTAACTACCAGTAAGATAAAGAGAGTAATAATGGATATGGCTCACGAATTCCATCAATACGATGCGTGACGTTCTATGCGATTACCATTGACTTAAATAACTAGAGAAGCAAACCTCAATAAAATGTGTCAAAAAAGTGTAACCACTTTTTAAACGCGACGACGTAGCTTTGAAACCTCTAAACATTTAAAAGTAAACATATATCTGTCTCGCTTACACATGTCGTAAGAATAATACCGTCGCTTAGATTAGACAAAGACCGCAATATAAACATGCAATGACGGGATGGGGTTGCCTACCCATGCGAAATTTTACCCAACATTTTAAACCATAAAAAGCGTTATACGTTAAGTTAAATTATTTTTAAAATATTTGAATTATGTGTTTCTTATTGGATGTGTAATAGAAGTTTATAAACAGTGAAAATAACTAAGACATTTTCTTTTTGAATATTTTTTCTTTATTATTAATGAAATTTAATTATTTAGTAGGTAAGTAGCCAGTCAGTCTCTTTTCTCAGCAATCGGATTATTTGTACCCATTTTTCACGGCGTGCTGCATCTTTAGGCACCCTGCTACGTTATTATTAAAAAAAATATTTAAAATCACTTATTCCATAAATTAAAAACTCCCACAAATTTGGGAAGCTAAAACTAAGTTTTTAGTGGTAAAACTGAACCTAATTTACAAAATTCTACATTTTATTGCGTTTTTACGTTGATATAAACACAGAGACCATTAATTTACGCGTGGAAAGTAATTCCGGTTAATTTATTATGTTTTTGTGATCTTGAATTGCGCTCTTTCGCTTTATTTTTTGTCACATGTCACTCGGTTGACTTTGGTTGTCTTCGGCTTCGGTTGGCTTTCGTCACAGAGAGCACTGAACTGACGTTAGCTACGCTGATGACCAATGGCGGGGCAAGACTTAAATTTGTTGTGGGCTAGATACATTTTGCGAGGCCCCCTGATGGATGACGCAAGAGGACGGATTTTGTTGAGATATTTTTTTTTTGATACTCAAATTTTTTTTATTCATAAAAATGCAAACCTCTCCATTGTAATTATTTTACAGTATTAAGTATACCTGACCTAACAGTAAGCAATTAATGAAACAGAAATTTTCTGCTTTTAGCCTTATTGAACTCCATAATAACTGTGTCGTAATCCAGATCCAGTTATCTAGATTATCTATCTATACAGGGTGTCCCTGGAAGTATGTATCAAATCAAATAGGGGCGTGGGCAAAGTCATTTCCAAACTTTTTCATCCTCCTTTGAAGGATTTTTCGAAATTCAACCCCTATGGGAGTTAAATAGGGGATGAAAGTTTGTATGGAAAATCCTATTCCTTGAGTTAATAAACTTGAAACTTGGCACGAATACTTATCTAAGTAAATTATGAAAATTGGCATTTTTTGTTTTTTAAAAATACCCCTGGAAGGGGGGTTGGAGGGTGTCAAAATTTGTCTGGAAGAATTTTAACGCGCAGTCCAATTAACTCGAAACTCAGTATAATTTATACTTAAAAATAAAGAATAACGTGTATCAGGGTTTTTCAAAAATCTACCCCTAACGGGGTGAAAAGGGGTAGTTAATTTTACAAGTGAGGATTTTACTGCGTGGCTTGATTCATGCTATACCTACATGTCCACATTGAGTAAATATGAAATGGACTCAAGAATCGTGTTAAAATAACTTAGTAATGTTACCAAGTATACTTGGTACTTTTCACCAGAAAAACTTTTTAACTATGTTTGCATAGTAAAAAGTACTACCTATGTAATTTTCACACTGTACCTACATTTAAAAAAAAACGAATGTCGTAGGTTAGTATTGCCAGATACTTGCTAGCCGGTGTTTTTATTATTATTGCTAGATGAGTAATTATATGCGTTCGCGGGCCTTAAAGGCGCGAGGCCCCATGGACCGCGAGGCCGTAGGCGGTGGCCCACGTCGCCCACGCCTTACGCCGCCTCTGCTGATGACTGTGGACATCAGTCTAGTGGCAACGCCTTGGTGCGGTAATTACTAATCTAGTGTAACATTTAAATCAATGGTGATTACCATATTTTTAATACAGAAAGGCAGTTTATAAAATAAAATAATATTTTATTTGTTAAATATATGTTTTACATGTTTAAGGGCCGATTTTTCAATCATCTGATAACTTTATTTGAGGAATAATTTTGAAAATTTGACAGTTATTTCATACAAAAACTGTCAAATATTCAAAACTATTTTGGGTAAAAAATATCTGGCGTTGGAATAATTAGCCCTTGTTTTGTAAGGGTATTGTATATCTAATAAAATATACTCAATTTATGTTGTTTATCAAATATCAACTTATTGCTTCAGTCTCCAGCCTATCTTATTACCGTCATCATCGTTCTCCTCACTCCTGCCCTTATCCCAAATTATTTGTGTCAGTCGGCGCAACATGTCTTTTTCCACACACTCCAGCCTATTTTATCTAATCTATAAAAATCTCACCGAGGAAACTTGAGCGTGTGCTGTCAATCCCTGGATTCCTTAGCATCAGGTGGAATGGCAGCTCACTTTATTTTAGTTTTCACGGTAAAATTTGTGAAGTAAAGGTAAATTGTGAATCTAAGTGAGCTCACAGACGAGACATCTTCCAGTCGGCGACTGTTGGCGACAATCGTCACTCGGTTACACCATATTTTTTTGTGTAAAGGCAGCAATAGCTACCTGCTCTTGCAAATCAATATTTATTTAAAAATCTTAAATTAATTCACTGTCTGGAAGCATGTTTTGCACCTGAGTACTTTTTGTGACGATTGTGAGCACTAAGGAAGGATTTTTGAAAAATCATCCCCTAAATGGGAATGACAGTTTGACAATGGGAAATCCCATCGGGCGCACAGCTTGTATATCTGTACCTCTATATGAAAAGGCTAAGCATCCCCATCGACACATCATCGCCTAGCCCAAACCACTAAAGGTAAAACTGCGAGTAGGTTACTTTTGTAACGTAGGAATCCAATAAGAAAGGATTTTTAGAAATTCAATCCCTAAAGGGGCGAAAAAGTGTATTTGATTTGTATGGGAAAATCTTTTTCCTTGGGTTTATACACTTGAAACTGTGCACGAATATGTCCAGGTTTGACATTATTAGTTTTTCAAAACTAAATGGGATGGGATCGTGTTAAAGTTTGTAGGGAATAATCTTAACTCATAACTAGTCCAATTAATTTGAAGCTTGGTATTAATAATATTTGTCAAAAATATAAGAAATGCGTAGGTGAGAAGGGGTGATCAAGTTATTAGTGGTGGATTTACTGCTTTCTTCGATTTACTCGTAAATTGGTACTTATAAACGATCTGAAGATTAATTATTGGAAATGTACCAAACGACTTATCAAAAATCCACCTCTGTTCTGTTGGGTTAAAATAAAGGTTTTTTATGAATAAATCTTACTATAGAAAATTTTCACAAATACTTATCATCATCTGCCTAGCCTTTTCCCAACTATGTTGGGGTCGGCTTCCAGTCTAACCGGATGCAGCTGAATACCAGTGTTTTACATGGACCGACTGCCTATCTGACCTCTACAACCCAGTTACTGGGTAGGTAATACGATACCCCTTGGTAAGACTGGTTGTCAGACTTTCGGGCTTCTGGCTACCCGTAACGACTGTCAAAGATCCACGAATGACAGCCGGGACCAACGGCTTAACGTGCTTTCCGAGGCACGGAGGGATCTCGGTATGTAAAGATGGTCACCCATCCACAGACCAACCGCGGCAAGCGTAGCTTAACCTGATCGATCGACCTGTGCAAATATAAAGAAAGGATTTTATGAATAAATCTTCTTACTGTGGTTTAGTAAATTTTCACAAATACTTGTCTGGGGCATTATTAATAAACATAATAATTAATTTTCTAAAAACTACATTTTACCTGAAAGAACGAAAGCCACGCTGACGAAATCTCGGGCGAAGAGCTAGTTTGTAATGAACTGGCGCTAGGTGTTTTAGAAACAGCTGACAACAGGCGACGATGGTCGACGACATGAAGATTCGTTCGTCTGTTATCCTGATTACGGGAAATAAGGAAGCATTCAAAGAATATAAATCATCAATGGTGGCCCAGTTGTAACGGCCGCCACTTCCAGTCGTAGGTTTGAATTCTGACAGGCGACCCACTCCCTCTCGCCGAGAGGAGGCCATTCCTACATGTCACATCGCAAAACAAAGTCCGACGCATCTGTCTGTCATATGTGCCAAATTTTCTTTGTAACAGAGTGGATTTGGTTCTGGTTTCCAAGATTGAATAGATGGATGGACACTAATACAGGGTGGAATCGAAGTCATGGGCATTATTTTAACCTAAGGCACTACTCACGATACTGATTGCATTAGGGCTATTAATACGCAAATCAAAAATATTATTAATGCAAGTAAGGAAAACCTTAAAAATGTAGTAAGTCAAATTGCACAAGGCTTATTATTGCAAATAAACACTTAAAGTAATTAAAACAAAATACTTCGTTAACGCCAATAATTGTTGAAATATCAAAATCTTAAAGCGCAGTACAGCGCAAAGCGAAATGTAAACAAACATCACCTGCGCGCGCGCGGGTTTTTCCTTACAAGTAATAATAACAATGGGCTACAAGACATTCCGTCCGGCGGGATTCCCTGAACTCTCTCCGTCCCACTCCCTCACTCGCAAAAATACGAATATCACCCCCGCGCGGGGTATGCTTCCCGCCGCAACACGAAGTCACGAACCCGGAACCAGTGTCATAACGACTGCGCAGGTGCATTGACGCGTAATTGATTTATTGATCCCGTGACGTAATCGCCGTACTCGCCGCTCGCGTCATACGGTGCTTGGATTGCAGTGTATTAAGTGTTAGTGTAGTAGTTGTGTGTTGTGTGTGTGTTTGTGTACACGATGCCTCGACCGCGTAATGTGCAGGCTAGGTACACCAACCAACAATACCCACAAATGGTTGTAATTTACGATCGCACAAGAAATTTAGTATGAACACGTGAAATGTTCCATCGGCGCTACCCGAACGACCCTATTCCTTCACGGGGTCTCATTCCACCAGAACCACTCAGAACCTGTTGGATTTTTCGTCTTTTCACGTGCCAGCACATGCACAAGCTCGTGGAAGAGCACCCGTTTACCCTCTGTCACTTTACCGACAAATAAGGTTTTTTCAAAACAATCCACAAGCTAGGTACGTAAATGTTTTTTTTTAATGTATGTTAGTTGACGTAGTTTTGACCGTCCTAAGCCGGCAAAGTACGAAGGGAAAATTGGAATTTATTATGAATCAATTCATTGGCAACTTACGAATGTCACGTGAGTCGGGCGGGGTCAAAGAATTCACGCCCAATGACGCGCGTACGGCGTAGTGTACCTACGCATTTGCTATCGAGAAGCGCAACTAATTTGATACTTTGTATGACTTACTACATTTTAAGGTTTTCCATACTTGCATTAATAATATTTTTGATTTGCGTAATAGTAGCCCTAATGCAATTAGTATCATAAGTAGTACCTTAGGTTAAAATAATGCCCATGATTTCAATTGCACCCTGTATATTTGTACTTTATATAAGCCGAGCTATCACAGTTTTAGTTAAGGATTTTCGTGCGCTGACTAAATGGATTCTGCAGTCTGAGCAAGCAATCTCACTGTATGAGCTGTGTTTATGTGGCTTGTACCGATACGAGAGAGGAACGTATACCTACTTACACAGAATCTGAATTGGCGATTTATTTGGCAAAAATGTAAAAAATATGAGTTTATGGAAAAATAACTTTAAATCCTACACAATAAAGTTCAGTTTACGCTACAACTTCTAACATTTTTATAAGTTTTTCAATAGTGCTAGTCGCTCTGAAATCAACTTAATTCTAATTAAAATAAAGTTGATATTTGTTTAACTTGAAATAACATCAATTTGAAACATACATTTGAATAGACTTTACATAAACTCACGCCTTCTTCTCATGGGGGTAGACAGAAACTACGCAGGTGGCCCCCTGCTTCGAACAGGCACCCCAGGCCTGGGTACCTGCTAGGCACATGTACGTTATTCTAACGAAGTGTAATTAAAATTGTCTGCCCACGTAAAGCCAGCTAGTATAAACTAAATAAAATTGAATTTGCCTTTAAGATAATTAAACGGCGTATGTTCATTAATTTAAAAAAAACTTACACTTTTCTCCTCATTTTTCTATTTTTCGCTTTCGATAACTAATAATTGCCAGCTAAGCGTCATTATCATTTGAGCGGCATATAATATCTAAAGAAAACTGAAAAGATATTCAAAAATGAAAACATTTTTGGCTGACACAAAAATATTCGATAGTCTAGGTTTTCAGTATTTGCAGCAGCCAAAATACTGAAAACCTGGATTATCGAATATTTTTGTGTCAATTTGGATTTTGAATATAATTTAAAGATACACATTTTTCCTGGACCTTTATTGTTCACCATACGATCATAAAACACATTTTTACACAGTTTCATATGATTCTAATGACATCTTATGTAATAATAATGAATAATTGACAGCCTCGTTGGTTTAGTGGTCGCAAGAGTCCTGGGTTCGATTCCCAGGTTGGGAAAAGTGTTATAAGGTTTTTCCATCAGGAATTTCTCAGTGGCAGCCCGAAGTCTGAATTTGTGCTCGGTTGATGGCAATAAACTCGCCCCTTACTATATGGGACGAAAACATGACTGGCGAAATGTGAATGTACAGACTCCTGCATAGAGTTGTAACAAAACTGTCTTTTTTATGAGCTGAAAAAATATAATATAAAACGTTGAAAAAAAAACATGAAAACAAATAGTTTTTTCTGGATTAGGTTTTTTTTCAAAATTGCGAAACCAAAAATATACCTATTTAGATGGTTATCGTAAAAAATGAGCTGAAATCAGATTTATTTTGGTTAATAAAGAAATACCTACCATTTATTTTTTGTTAAATCTCTTCTAATATATAAAATTCTCGTGTCACAGTGTTAGTTACCATACTCCTCCGAAACGGCTGGATCGATTTGTATGAAATTTTGTGTGCATATCGGGTATGTCTGAGAATAGGACGTTAACTATTTTTTTATTGCTAAACAACGTTTGCGGGGTCAGCTAGTAATATAAATGTCTCAAAATAATTGGCAATGTCATTTATTCTGTTGTCGAGAACACAAGCGTAGCTACTGGAACGTTTAAGTATTTTTTAAGTTCATAATAATATGTACCTCTATGTATAATTTCTAATTTAATTGATTTAAACATAATTTGACGAATTAAAAATTAAACAATCATATTTAGTTTTAACTTTTTCTGAAAAAAAAAACAGATATAGAAAAAAACGACGGTGTCCAGTTCTTTTTCATGTTTCTTTTCAAAATTGTGAAAGTTTCGTTTACATTTCTACGCCAGCACATCAATAAGGTATATCATAAGGTTCAAAGTTTGGGCAAATTTTACAGTTACGGGTAGCTTGATGTGCTGGCATCTGTACTACAGGTGCAGCTCTGCCTAACCCTTCGGGGATTACAGGCGTGATGTTCTGTTATTTTATTGATTCCCAATACAGTATAAATAACCCTGCTTTACTCTATAATGGTTATTTCGGCACATATGACCGCTAGCTATCGATATGAGAAAACAATGACGACTGGTTCAGAGCGTTCGTAATGGTCTAGACAAAGTATTTTAAGAGCTTTACTGCTGGTTCAAAAGTTCAATTCTACGTAATGGCCTCGAAGCTTGTAAGCGCACTCTTAATCGTTAGCTCAGTCTAGGTTTACGGTATATCCTATAGTCTGAATGTTACAGGGATAATAAACGAAAGCTACTCGTATAAGTACTTATTGTTTAGTATGGTGTACTTTGCGATTGTAATGACCCAATGGTTATAAACGTAGAGTTAGAGTCATAAATCATGAAGTCAATAAGGATGCACAATAAGCGCTAGTTGTTTGCCGATAATTAGCTAATGCGCACACGCAGGGAGTAAATTGTTTTCTCGTATCGATAATACACTCACCACAGTTACGCGCTGCTCTAGAAGGGTTGTAATTGCAAGCGAGAGGTCAGATAAAAATATTTTTTGACTTTAACCCTTTGACCGCCACGGTCGTGTATAGACGACAAATGAAAACGTGCCCAACAAGCCAATGCCGACAAGAAAACACCATGTTTTAAGTATAAACACAGAAAACTGAATTTAGTTTATTTATTTTGTACTTAAAACATGTTGATTTCTTGTCGGCATTAGCCGACGGTGGCGTGTTGGGCACGTTTTCATTTGTCGTATATACACGACCGTGTTGCGTTTGTAATGGCCCGAGTTGTAGTAGTATAGTAAGTTGCGTAGCGTTCGTAGCGGATCGTTTAAGTGCTACGAACTTCTGACGTAGTTCGTAGCAGCGTAGCAAACGCGTAGACTACGCGGTTAGTAGCCGCAGTAAATTAAAATCACCTATTTACATAATCAGCCTATAATGTTCCCACTTCTGGGACACAGGCCTCCTCTCTGTGAGAGGGAGTGGGCAGTAATCCACCACGCGAGCCCAGTGCGGGTTGGTAGATGTCACATGTCGTCGAATTTTTGGTTCTAGGACATGCGTTTCCTCACGATGTTTTCCTTCACCGTTTAAGACCTTCACCTATTTCATTTAAAGGAATATGAATAAGAAACCTTGCCTGATAATAACAATATGCGGTTCAAATGACTGTTGGCTATTTTGTAAGGGGTTAAGAGGGCTATTGAGAAATTCCAGATGGAAAAACCTAATAATAATATGGTTGTCAGTATCTATTTAGCAATAGGCTTTTAATCCTACTAAGATAATAATTACATTCTTCCCTTTAAATCTCTGTTCACTTAGTTCACTTTTCCACCTAGCGCGTAATGAGTAGAAGCTATAATATATAACTTTTGTTATTAACCTATTTGGATAAAAAAATGGAAAGCTCATAGCCATCTTTGATATTTGTGCACTCTACAGGGTGCATTTGAAATCATGGGCATTATTTTAACCTAAGGTACTACTTATGATACTAATTGCATTAGGGCTACTATTACGCAAATCAAAAATATTATTAATGCAAGTATGGAAAACCTTAAAATGTAGTAAGTCATACAAAGTATCAAATTAGTTGCGCTTCTCGATAGCAAATGCGTAGGTACACTACGCCGTACGCGCGTCCTTGGGCGTGAATTCTTTGACCCCGCCCGACTCACGTGACATTCGTAAGTTGCCAATGAATTGATTCATAATAAATTCCAATTTTCCCTTCGTACTTTGCCGGCTTAGGACGGTCAAAACTACGTCAACTAACATACATTAAAAAAAAACATTTACGTACCTAGCTTGTGGATTGTTTTGAAAAAACCTTATTTGTCGGTAAAGTGACAGAGGGTAAACGGGTGCTTTTCCACGAGCTTGTGCATGTGCTGGCACGTGAAAAGACGAAAAATCCAACAGGTTCTGAGTGGTTCTGGTGGAATGAGACCCCGTGAAGGAATAGGGTCGTTCGGGTAGCGCCGATGGAACATTTCACGAGTTCATACTAAATTTCTTGTGCAATCGTAAATTACAACCATTTGTGGGTATTGTTGGTTGGTGTACCTAGCCTGCACATTACGCGGTCGAGGCATCGTGTACACAAACACACACACAACACACAACTACTACACTAACACTTAATACACTGCAATCCAAGTACCGTATGACGCGAGCGGCGAGTACGGCGATTACGTCACGGGATCAATAAATCAATTACGCGTCAATGCACCTGCGCAGTCGTTATGACACTGGTTCCGGGTTCGTGACTTCGTGTTGCGGCGGGAAGCATACCCCGCGCGGGGGTGATATTCGTATTTTTGCGAGTGAGGGAGTGGGACGGAGAGAGTTCAGGGAATCCCGCCGGACGGAATGTCTTGTAGCCCATTGTTATTATTACTTGTAAGGAAAAACCCGCGCGCGCGCAGGTGATGTTTATTTACATTTCGCTTTGCGCTGTACTGCGCTTTAAGATTTTGATATTTCAACAATTATTGGCGTTAACGAAGTATTTTGTTTTAATTACTTTAAGTGTTTATTTGCAATAATAAGCCTTGTGCAATTTGATTTACTACATTTTTAAGGTTTTCCTTACTTGCATTAATAATATTTTTGATTTGCGTATTAATAGCCCTAATGCAATCAGTATCGTGAGTAGTGCCTTAGGTTAAAATAATGCCCATGACTTCGATTCCACCCTGTATACTGCATTCATACTTATTTAATGAAGCTGAATGGAGCTGTTTTAAATCACAACGGTCAATAGTACGCTCACAAAAACATACCAGTGACCGTTGTGATTTAAAACAGCTTCGGCGCTATTAATCTTAACTGTATTTGCTTAACTTCGTGCTATCTGTACTATTTCTACCACTCCTTCTTCTTAGTGGAACTCTTGTGTGTGACTGTAACCTGTGTCTGTGCAATAAACTTTCTTTTCTCTTCTTGTGTACTTCGGACTTTTCTTCATCCCTTCGTACATCTTCATACATTCATCTTTTCACACGGCTGCTATCCCTACACTCCTAACCTCAGATAAAACCATTAAAATAGATACGTGCGTCTTATAGCTGAATATAAAAGCGCCACAATACAAAATGTGACGTAATATCTCCAGCGATCATCGTAACAATAAGTTCTTGTTACTTTCCTCCGTCAGTCAGGCGCAGACGACTTTATTCGAAGCTAATGTTACAATTAAGTTGGAGACAAAGGAGAGCATGTCAGTGTAAGGCGCGTGGCGGCTTGGCGGGCTAGCAGCATCATCTGCAGGGGAGGTGAGGGTGGAGGGGGGGCTGGCGGGGGCCGGGGGCAGAGCCCCGGGTGCGCACGCATCCTCGGCCCGGCCGCGAGCAACAGTCTGCTCGCGTGAGCCGCGGCTCGCGACTCGGCCAGACCACGCCGCGGTATCATGCCCCATGGTAAGCACTCACCATCACCACGACCCCGTCACACTATCCTCTACTCTTGAAGTCTTGAAACCCCCCGCTCCTCACTATACTGTCAGAACTCAACTCCAACTCACACTTTTCAGTCATCATTCCATGATTGCCACTCATGTTTTTATTATTTATTTACGCTGTTCCCGTACGGAATGGACAAATTTCAAATTAATGAACTAAAAAAAATTACCATGTGCTGTACCTAATAGTCTCTTTAATGTGAAACTTGTTGGTATTAAGAAAATTTTAATGTCGCTTTAATTCGACGGAATGAATAAGCCGAGGGCACCTGCGTCCATTAGCAACAATAGAATTGAAAGCATAAAAGGCTTATTGTTGTAATTTAGATATTTTTATCGGCTGTATTAACGGTGTGTTAAATTATTTGTGTTATAAATGAAAGAAGAGAGCGTCATGGAAGTTAAGAAATGTGATTTGAGAAGTAAGTTTGCAGAGAACGTTCGGTGAGTACTTGTAGTAACAAAATATTAGTTGAATGAAGTTGCGAAATGATATCTCTACGAACAACTATTTCACTTGATAGCTTTTTATTTAAAATAATAAATAGAATGAAACACAACTTTGTGTTATAGAAATAGTAAATAAATATTACTAAACTGTTTAAAATGCAACTCTTTTGTATGTAGATATGTCATAAAGTATTCGCTGTACTGTATAACTGCTGTCTAGTTCTAAATTCTGTTTGCTGGCACATAAATGTTTCTGACTGCAAAATTTGCATTGAAAATCGCATATCAACCTCCTGGGTTTTGAAAACCTATACATATAAAGTGGTTTTTCTATGGCCAATCTCGAATGTGGAAGTAATTATTTGGTAGTTTATTTAATCGAGTTAATCGATGGAAAATTACCTGTTTATACAGTTTAGCCGTATCAATCAGAAAGGGCCTATTCATTGCTTTCATTGGCATACTTGTGGGTAGAAATAGCAAGTATACGCTAATATAATTAAAAACCTCGTTCTCTTTAGGTTACTGCATGGCCAGTCGTCTCGCAAAACTTTGTGTAATGTCGATACAAAATTTAAAGTTTTCGAGAGTTCTTTCTCTGTGATGGCCACGCACGCTGTGATACTTTTTGTATTGCTGTTTCCATAGATATCAGTTACCACTTACAATTCGGTTGCAAAACTGTTACACAAACCCCGTTTTCAAATAGAAGTTGACCATGCAATCATGGATGTTGAGCGAATAAAGTACCTACAGAGTGTCAAAAACAACACCCGTATTGTTCGGCGTGGGTTCAAAAGTTTACAATTGGATTCAAACCGCATATTACATTACCCGATCAAATGAGCTTACCGAGCTGAAGGCGGTAACATGTGGTTTTCGTAAAAGTAGACAGCTTTGTAAAGGATTGTGTTATGAGTATGACCTGTATCTTTATTACTTAGGTCTGCTTATAACAATGGCCTATTCTACAAAATTGTTCTGTCTACGATGTGATATTGGAGCAGATACTTTTTAGCGTTCATGATTATTATGATATAATCATTTAATGCTGGGTAAAGCCTTCCATTGGACTAAGCTGTCTAATAGAAACAGGTAATAGAAATATACTTCTAACACAACTGTATGTGTATTCATAAATATCAATCATGGCTATGAGCTTTCCACTTTTGTAATCCAAATAAGTTTATGACAAAAGTGTAAAATAAGTTTAAGGATTCCTGTTACCATGGATTTAGTATATCATTCTAAATTAACACAAAACCAAGACGTCGGTAATTTTTTTAAAAATAACTATTCGAAAAATGTCTGGTACACCGACGAACAAACTGAAACCACAAATTCACCACATATGCATGACTCTAGCGTAGAAATTTTTCGACGATCGTTCTCGATTTTGAAGGGAGCTAATTAAATGATCTAACATACACGCCACCGACAGCGAGACATTTGTGTGAGCATGAAATACTATCAACTGCCAGGGTACATTATCAATGAAAGATATATTACCCGATAAATGGTAGCTCTATAGTACATAGAACTCACATCTGTGCTATGCAATTATACAATACAAAGGAAATTGAATTTATACAATGCAAAGATAGTCTTATAATCTTCAGCAGCTCCTACAGTATTTTCAAGTGTTAATCAATTAGTTGTGGTTGTGGAGCAGGACTAGCTTTGAGCCAGGCATTTTCTACAATAGAATCATGTGCTGAATTCATGGTTTCAGTTTGTGCATCGATGTTCCTGCCACCATGTATTATTCATATCATAACTGTCGTTGTCAAATCAGTCAACAGAGCCTATTCTTAAGCTTCCGTACCTCAAAAGGAATAACGAAATCCTTATAAGGTCACTTCGTTGTTCGTCTGTCAGTCCGTCAGTCAAGACCCTTTTTCTCAGGAACGCGTGGAGTTATCAAGTTGTAATTAATATCAAATATGTAAGGCTGAAATCAGTGAAAAGAATAAAACATCTAAGTTAACTCAATCAAAAGATACGGAAGTTTATGTTCCGAAATCAAAACTTATAGGGTACTTCCCGTTGACCTAGAATCATGAAATTTGGCAAGAAGCAATTTCATGTAGCACAAGTAAAGGAAAAATCCGAAAACAGTAAATTGCTAGTAAAATTACAAAAAGCAATATTTAGCCCTCGGTGCGTGAGTCCGACTCGCATTTGACCGGTTTTTTCATGTTAGTCTAGATTTATTAGTATTAGGATTTTGTTATCACGTCGTCCAAATATTAGTAGTCCCAAAGACCCAATTACACGACACCTCTGTAGCATATGAGCAGGTAACACACTAAATCGTGTTACTGCAAATTGCATGCCGTATAATCTTGGGTCCGCTATCAGTCTACTCATAAGCCATAAAAGCTTCGCGTGAACAGAGCTTAACATTAGATACAAGGCCTAGGTATGTGGAAGGAGAACAAATAATGAATAATTTTATTTTATAAGGACGTCATATTTGGTGTGTATCAGAATGGCTGGTTGCCTGTGGCTTTGGTCTATGAGAGTTGATTAGAAAATTGCTACATAATTGCTTATATTTGCTACATTTAATAAATAATTGCTACATACTATATGATTCTAAGATTAGCAATAGATTTAAAACAAACTAAACACAATTATTTAATAATTTATAATAATAGGTCGTTTTTTCACGGCCTGACACCCAAACTACGTAACTTTGAAATAATATTTTTATGCCTTTAGTAGAAAGCCTTTATTTTACTACCGTAATGAAATCTGCATTTCTATGTACGGTAGAATATTACCTCACCGGTATAAAAATGCACTGCCCTCACTTCGGTGACAAACAGACCATGAATTTCGAATGTGGCTCGTTTTTTGACCTGCTCGCCTAAAAGTCATCAGTAGAAATCACGTTTCGAGTGATTTCAACGAGAATTGGATAGTTCCGATTGAAAACTATTAGGTTAAAAGACAACGAGACATTTTTATAAGTTGTAAAGTCATGAAAAAAAGAAAACTCAAAGGAACAATCGTTTAGCATAATCGGCCTATAATGTTCGCAATGTTGGGACACAGGCCTCCTCTCTTCGAGAGGGAGTGGGCTATATATCGACACCTCCATGCAATAACATCGTAACTCACTTTTTGTGATTTTACAGGAGAGCGATTTTAAAGTTTGAAAAATTATAGCGAACTCAAAACACCCCGTACAATTTTTGAAGCTGGCTCTATTTAATATAGTTTAGGCGGACTATAAATAGGTATGGTTAAGTTGTAAAAGAAAAATTGTTTTCATGGGTTTTCATGACTTACGTGAAAAACAAAACAGTGTAATGACATATAAGTTACGAGGACAAACATTGTATGTCTGAGTTTCAATTTAGTTTTTTTGTAGTTTAATTTTATTTTTGTGGTCAGATAATTGTAACTCCAAGGTGTTAAGTTACATATTTAAAAACGAAAGGGAATAGAATTACAATGATAGTACAGAAAAAATGCATTTTTTTTTACATAACAATGCCGTTGTAACTCAATTTTTGGAAAAAAGTGAGTTACGATGTTATTGCATGGAGGTGTCGATATGGGGAATCTACTACTCGGGCCAGTGCGGGTTGGTAGATGTCATACGTATTTTTTGTTTTAAGACATGTCTGTTTCCTCACGATGTTTTCCTTGATCGTTTTGAGAGCAGTTAGTGATGAAATTATTTATACAAAGTAAAGCACCTGCCTGAGTTCGAACCCATGACCTACAATTCGTTCGGCTTCGTTACTAAAAAAAATCGTTTACTTAAGCTTTATTCAGTAGAAAAGGTTAAAAAAACACCCTCAAAATATGTATTTGTATAGCTATGTACATCGACAAGAATTCATTTGATTGTCTACAATTTGTGTTATACGAGTATAATACTGTGTCAATATCTAGTTACAATTACAGAACTCATAAATGTAATATTTTTTGGCGTTACACATTGGTACAATATTATGGAATGGAGACTAAGAACTAAGCTAATTAGAAACACATTACCAAGAATTATCTTAAAACTGGCGATCCAAAATAACTTAGTTTCAAACTCTGTTTTGTGGAGAAAACTTTCAAATTCCTCTATACCCTTTGGAAGATGAACTCCTTTGTTGTTAATCGATTTGTTAGTTGTCCACAATTGATTATAAAATATTCATTATAAATTTACGGTGTTAAATTGTTTTATAAATTAAAAATACAAATCGACCGTTTTTTAAGACTTGACAAAAAAACATCAATATTTCTTTATTATTTATTACTAGCGGCCCGCTCCAGCTTCAAACGGGTGCCATTTTTTTCGAATATCTGAAATTTTCTTTCATGCGAAAGAAATGCTATGAAATAGCAAATTCAATAGCAAATACAACAAAAAAGAATTATTCAATTCGGTGCAGTCGTTCGGAAGTTATGCGCGTACAGACATTTCGGCGACTTTGTTATATACTATGTAAGGATATGTAAGTTAAATGTTAATGCGATAGCTTTTTATAGCTCGAATCATTTTGGAAACATTGATTTACCCTTTTGAAGAATGGAAAACAGACTGACAACGCAAGTTGCTCACCTGTGTTCACCAAAATAAATAAAATTTTCACCTATCTTACAATATCTTCTCTGTATATGCGAAAGATAAATAAAATTATCACATATTAAGGCATCATATTTGATACGGTGATAAATGTTCAGCGATTTTGCTAACGTCATACAGTGCAATGCCGCTTCTTCGATTTCTTGGCGGGTTCAATGTATCTTGTGCTCTGCGTACCTCGTTTATCGTGTATATATACATTTGATATTGCCGTGCATAAAATTTGCGTATGTAGTAAAGAGATATTGGTTTATACCCAACTTTCTGTTACTTTAAGGAGCTAATCTATCACAGATCACCAGGCCAAGTCCAATAGGTTATCTGTAGATGGCAGAAATCACTTAATGATTTGACAGCCACATCGTCTCTTTGCTACGAACTCGTAGCTAGATCTACGCCGTAGTCATATGCGTGGATACGACGCTACGGCGTAGCTAGTTCAACCCTGTTTTAAGGGGTCATCAAAAATGTATTTTTTATAATAAATGGAGAGTCTAAATAAGAAATTTGGATTCATCTAGAATTTAAAACGGTCATTAATATTCATTAGTCGGCGGTATAGAAATAAAATTAAATGTCAAAACTTCGCAACAGAAAGAGAATTTAATTAATAAAACAAGTTCGTCGGGCAGTTATAACAAGCGCCAAAGGGTTAATAATAGAAATAGTTACCCAAAAAGGTTCTTTCTTGTTTAATTGAAGTGAATCAGCCCTTAAAAAATATTGCTAAACTTACTTCTTAAATCGAGGGTTTGTAATTTGTTTCCAAAATAGTTTTGTGGGATTGAAGTTTAAAATGACTACTCATCAACGTAAAGGTTTACTCCGTACCAATATTTTTAGACACTATGATATGTATACTTATTTTTATAAGTCGCGACTATCAATAAATTGCTATCCTCAGACAGACATCTTATTGATTTCGAATATTACTTATATTAAAGTCGCCAAGGGACCAATTACCGGCGCCAAGGACATGCGTTCGTAACTATGAGTTGTCCCCTAAATATTTGTCCGTATGCCTATTAAGGCACACACATTCGTAACTATATAAATACTCGTAAATAACCCCTAAATAGTAATAATTTACATTTTTAAATCCCTTCGTCACGTTGCGGACAATACGGTGCTGAGGCTGGTGTACCTTGCCCTCTGCCAATCGCTTATCCAATATTGCATTGTTAACTGGGGCGGATCAGCAAAAACTCATATGTTGAAATTAGAACGTGCCCAAAGAGCACTCCTGAAGGTTGGTTGGCGGTTACCTTACCGTTTTCCTACTACCGATCTCTACAAAACATGCAAGGTCCTATCTGTTCGTAAACTGTTCATTCTTAACCTTATTTTAACCACACATTCTACAACACCATACGCCCCATGTAAAGTCGCCTCCCAACGACGAAAACATACTGTCTGCCCCTTCACCCACACAAATTGTCGTTCGGTCCAACGTAGTTTCCTGTTCCTCAGTGGACACGTCTATAATAAGGTTAATAAAATTTTAAATATTTACCCTATGTGCAGATCAAAATGTAAAAGAGCTGTTACGAGTTGGTTACTGGAATTGGATTATGCAGAGACTGAAATAATACTAAGTGTCTTGAAATAATTTCATTTCCGGAAATATTCATCTACGCAAATTAATCCTAGTTCGCGTTTGGCCTTGTGGAACCTTGTTAAACACTCACTTCGCATATAATCATTTCTTCCTATATTTAACTATTCCCCTCTCAATACTTAGAGCTTACACAATACTGTGTACGTAAATGCAATTTTATATTTTAAATTTTAAGGGTGTGAGCCTGGAGTTCTGTCATACAGGTCCCGAGCCCAGTATAGACTCCAGCTCTCACAAAGGTTTGAATCTGATGTAACTTAAGAGCTATGTACCAAATTGTACCTTTTTGAGAGAAATAAAAAATATTATTATTATTTATTTTTATGACTTTACATATCTCGGGACCATGGGGTCCCGGTCCTTTGGAAGGCGTACGAGGGGCCGAAGCCAACTCGCAGAGGCCCCTTAGGAAATTTTAATGAAATGCGGCACCAACCGACGATTATCCTTGTATGCACTATGAAAGTGCACCCAAGGATAACCCTCGGTTGGTGTAGGACTATTGCAAGATATGAAAAGTAAAAAATTGGACTATGGGTTTGGGTGGCTAAGGTGGACTGGTTACCAAGAACTATGGAAGAACTATGACCCCTGCCTGATCAATGTTTTATATGTACACGGATAAAATGGCAGGGGGTGACTTGCACACTCAATAATGGGCCCCCGGAAACGGTCGCTAGCACATAGTGACGTAGCGACAAGGGGGCAACATGTCCTGAGGTGCTTATGAGGAGTGGAGAGGTATTCCACGGCTATCAGGACAATCCCGGAAGTACGGTCAAGATCCCTACCAGCATCTTACTGGAATACATCCTTCCTCCGAGCGCGTTTGCTCTTGCGAATCTCCACTCAAGCCGGCCAATAAAGGCAAGAATGAGGTGGGAGCTCTGTTCCTCGTCACTGTTCACTCCAGCCAGCCAGTAAAGGCAAGCCAGAGGTGAGGAACAAGACTTCTCCCGGGAGATAGGGTCCGTGTGGTCGCTACTGCCCAACAGCTCGCCACATGCTGCCCTGCGGGTTTCTGTATCTCTCTTGGTCTGGCTCCTCACCTTAGACCTGTTCCGGCAAAGTAAACTCTTCCGGCACAGGCCTAGAGCTCGGAGCGCGCAAGCCCCACCACGACGTCAACGTAGAGATACGACGATGGGGTTATTATTATTATTATTATAGAAAACTCCAATTAAACTTTTAAGCTGACACGAAGTTCTAGGGACAGTGGCGACTTTTGTGGTATTAGTAAAACCTTCTTAGACAGAGCTGATATCCGAGTGAAAATAGTTTTTCTCAGTCGTAGACAAGACGTTAGAACTTAGAAGTGATACGGCAGAACTATAGTCCTTTCATAGTTATTTTACCTTTCAACTCAACAGCAACCTTATTATAACGACAATAAAGATCATTATGATTTTGACAGACTTTTCAGTAGCAGCAATCCAATAGCAACCTTATTGCAACGGCAATAAAGATCACTGAGATTTTGACAGTGATGTAAATTTAGAGGTAAAATAACTGTGAAAGGACTGTATTTTGTCTTTATCAAAACAGATGTCGAGACTTCGTGTTCATTATTGTTGAGCTATTATAGAAGGCGGTTTGCCCCCAACCCAATGCCTGGTTTACACAGTGCGAGTTACCGTACGTGCGAGTTGGACGTCAATTACTGTAGTACAACCACTCAAATTGTGAGACTACATCAATTATGCCATACATGTAAAAATGCAACTCTACTGTCTGCGTGGCACCTCACATTGTGTGAATCAGACATAAGGCGGTTCATCCTGAGAATTGTTTGACCGATTGTACGCGGGGGGAGGAGTAAGGGGGGTGGTGGATAAGCCTAGGTATCGGATTCCTAGGTATTCACAAGGGATCGCTGTGAATGACGCCGTTATGTTTTATCTAAAGCTTGGTCTGAACTCAGCTTCGTATAAAAGTAACATTGAAATTGAACACACAACGAAATTGAGTGTTTTGTGTTTATTTTATTACATGTGTAGCCTTATTGTTTTGTTAATCCCTAATATTGATGACGTAATAACTACTTATTTTCATTAATTAAGAAAGTATTATTATTCTATCTGGAATTTCTCAATAGCAGCTCGGAGTTGGGATTTGTGCCTGGTTGATTGAAATATGCTTACATGGGACTTAAACTTATCTATCAAAATGTGGGTGTACTATACAGAAAGTTCTCCGGTTGGCAGTTACACATCTGCCCAACCGGGGAACTTTCGGGGAAACAAATCGTGATATTATGTTTAGTTAATTAAGTTCTTTGTGTCTTTTTTATTCTTGCCTGTAATATTTTTCAATGAAAGTGTTTAGTAAAATGTATTTTCCTTTGCAGTTGCTTTTTGGGAGGTTGCTCTAAATTGTCCCTTGTGATCATAATGTTCCTAATAAACAACCACAATGGACGTTCGTAAGCATACATTTGTATGAAAATATTATCGCAGTATAATTACCAATCCGCGTTGTAGAGCGTGGTCATAGCAGTGTTTTATTGGCTATTATTCCATGGTAGTAAATAAGGATTTATCCCCTTAATACCGATCTATGAGGCGAGCCGTTTTTCGACGCTAGCATTTATCAGAACGATAGATTTATTATTAACTAGCTGCGCCCCGCGGTTTCACCCACGTAAGTTTCGATCCCGTGGGAATATCGGCATGAAAAGTCCATCATCCTCATCATCCTATGTGTTAATCCTGGTTATAAAGTATCTGTGTGCCAAATTTCATCCAAATCCGTTTAGTAGTTTTTGCGTCAAAGAGTAACAAACATCCATCCTCTCAAACTTTCGCATTTATAATATTATAATTTATAATATAATATTAGGATTCTATGAATAATAAAACACACCTGTCTAAATAATAAAACACTAATAAAGACTACGTTTCAAACGTAATGTTCAATTCAATTAACATAATGTTCGATTAACAGTTTTTACAGTTAAAGGTGAGTCTCATATTTCCTTAATAGATGGTTAGGTATTCTTACAAGCGATCTATTTTGAGCAACACATTATTATGGGCTGATATGCTATGAACGAAAGGTTCCGATATTACGTTCGTCCCTTCTGACCGAAACCACCACGTCGTTAGTATACCAATAACCACATAACCCGTTGCCAACGCCTCCAATTATCACCCACATTTATAGAATGTTTTTCTGCCCGAAATAAATGCTTACAAGGATTATTTATAAGCCTATTATCAACAGACTAATTGCCGCTATAAGCGCTAATTATCCCAAAGGTCCCACAGCGGAAACCTTGGCTTATAATTAAGACAGATTCATTTACTCGCTTCCTTCAGTGATGAAACTTGATTATAAACGTGTTTAGTTTGTTCAACTCTCGACAGCATTATAAAGAACTTTACTTTTAGTATCTAATAACGAGTTTAAATGGGAGCCATTTGGGATTTTTACTTTTCACTTTTAAACATTTATAAAGGAATATTGAGGATTTTAATATTTTTAAGTTTAGCAAGCATAATAAGTAGTAATTTGAAAATTCAATATCTACTCCTTTCTTTAAAAAAAAAAACGAGTGACAACTCTTTAAAAATGTTTTACGTTTGACAGGTAGTTACCATTTCCAAAAAAAGTGAAAAACCATTAATAAACGCAGTGCAGTTCTAAGTATTTTTATTGAAAATTATTTATTATCTTGTTTGTTTGAGTTTTAACATCACATTCCGATAAAACTCCGATTCATTTTTCATATTTCGGCAATGAATAACTTTTGCTGCATTCGGTATCTTTACCAAGATTTTCTGAGGTAAGATAAAGTTTAAAATAAAATTACTTTCTACGAAGAACACTCGTATCTTTGAGCCAAGTATCGCGATCGTAGCGTCCCAAGCGATTTGAAAGTTGTTTCGTCCACAGGTGAATAAAATTCTTACTGTAGTAAAACACCGGTTTACAAGGAAGATTTTACTTTCAAAACCGAATCTCTACAAATATTTAAAGAGTTTAAAACGGTTTGCTTGGGATGGTAAAAAGGAGAAGTAAAATCGTATTTTTTCTTTGCAGTCAGTTAAAAAGAATCAAACACATGAATTTTAAAAGCAAATACACACATCAAAAGTGTCTAGGGATCAACATATATTTTTGCAATAACTTTTCTCCTGATTGATATTAATTAAAATTTTCTTTAAGGATTCATCAAATAAAGTGTTTTCGTTTGTCACAGTAACGATAAACCAAGTCACCTTTGCATTAATAAAGAAATTTGCCATTTTCCTAATAAAGGGATTTTTGACATTTGAACCACTAACACAAAAGTTCGAAAAAAAGACTGAAATAACAGTTTTCTCTAAAATTTTATTGGGTAACTTAAACAATTAATAATCCGTGTTTCTACCGCGAACACTAACAACACAAGAACATCGGTTTGGCATACTCAAAATGAGTTCATCCAAATCACGCTGTGGAATGGCCGCCCATGTTCGTTGCAACAACAAAAAAAGGTCTTCTTGCGACTGGATACCCTCCATATTCGGCAGAGCTCTTCTCTGTAGCATATCCCATGCATGCTCAATCGGGTTCAAGTCTGGCGACTGAGCAGGCCAGGGCAGGACATTGATGTTAGCTGCGGCGAGAGTCTGTCTTGCAACTCTTGCGGTGTGCGGTCGTGCATTATCATGCATTAACTGAAATAAGGGACCGATTTGCACTTGTAGAGGAACGATGACGTCTGATACAATCGTCTCAGCATAAATTTGAGCGTTGAGGTTGCCTCTGATCCAAATCAACTCAGTTCTTCCGCCGATCCAAATACCCGCCCATACCATGATGGTTCCATCACTATAAGGATGGACTTCCTGGCAGGATTTTAATCGCTGTTGGCGTCCAGGGGTTCTCCAGTGTCGTATACGTCTTGTATCCGGTCTCATACCAAAACGAGACTCATCAGAAAAGCACACGAAACGCCATTGTTCTTCTGCCCAATTTCTGTGTTCAAGAGCCCATTGATATCGAATCCTACGATTGTGCATTGCTATAGGTGGTACCCGTAGCGGTCTTCGGGAATGAAGGTTCACTTCATGCAAGCGGTTTCTGACTGTTTGGTCGCTAATTAAGTTCCCTGAAGAGTGATGAAGCCTCACGGCTAACATCATGGCGGTTATTGTTGGAGCTCTTCGAGTTAAGATTTGAATGTATCGGTTTTGTCTCCGTGTGGTGCAGCGATACCGTCCTCCATGGCGCTCAGCCACGGTACCAGTGCTTCGGTAACGTGTCCAAAGTCGACTGATAACACTCTGACTTGTATTCAGAGCTAAAGCCACAGTACGTTGCCGGGAACCAGCTTCTATCATTCCCACGGCTCTGAGCATTTCTTCCCTGCTTAAATGACGTCGCCGCTCCATAATAACGTTGGTTTTAATCAGTAGTAGGGAAACAGTAGCACTAATAATGTCTTCAATGCGTTGTATGTTTTTATAGGGAAAATATTGACAGCTGATTTTCATCTTTTACTCGAATTTGATTCACAGTTCCTGATTCAAATTATGAAATGCACCAAAAAGGATCCATATAAATTTATAAAATCATAAATTTATTACAAAGCCACATCTCAATCTCAAGAAATCCGCATAAAAATGCTTGATCCCTAGACACTTTTGATGTGTGTAGATGAGTGCGTTCCTTGTGAAAATTAATTACTTAGGACGAGAGCGTTCACAATTATAGCTTGAACATGTCTCACATATGAAACATGTAAAACATGTTCCAGCAAAAATGGCCTCGGCAACCCCACTTTACACTAAACAAACAATTTGTATATACTGGTGTTGACTAGTACCTACACCTTCACAGTATTTCATTAGTTTTATAGCCTTGTCCGTGACAGGCAAACAAACGCCTTTTGCCCACAAACTTAGCAAATACCTGTAATTTGGCAAAGTCGCAAAATTATATTTGTCCAAACCATGACTAGAAAATGTTTTTATTAGTTCAACAGTGTAATTCCAGACATATTTACTATAGCAAAATATCTTTTTAGGGTTCCGTACCTCAAAAGGAAACCGTTTTTTCCTTTTGAGGTACCCTTATAGGATCACTTTGTTGTCCTTCTGTCTGTCTGTTTGACCCTTTATCTCGGAAACTCGTGGAGGTATCAAGTTGAAATAAAACCATATACTCAAGTTTACAGTCCCTTGAAGCTGTCAAAAAATCAAACTTCTAAGATAACGTAAAAAAAGATACGGCCGTTTATGCCGCAAAAAACGTGTATTGACACTCTCAAAAGAATCAAAATTTATATTTTGAATTTTGACACTCTCAAGGGAATCAAAATTTATAGGGTAGGTACTTACTTTTCACTGACCTAGAACTATGAAAGTTGGCAAGTAATATCGTCTTATACCGCAAGTAAAGGAAAAAATCCGAAAACCGTAAATTTGTAGATACTCGTACATTACAAAAAAAAAACCCGTGATGAACTATTTACATACCTACAAATGTGTACGGAACCCTCGGTGCGCGAGTCCGACTCGCACTTGAGCGGTTTTTTTAGAACATTTAACGAGGTTTGGGGTGAAAGAAATCCCTTTCAAGTGTCCAGAGAAATGTGACCGCGTCGCGTCGTTTCAATTCGCTCGTTCTTCACTCGAGTTGTCCTCCGCGTTGGGCAACAAATGTTTTGTATTGTTTATCTAATTCACGATTGAAGGAGAGAACTGAGGTATGTTTAATCAGATTGTTTGCTTTTTTAACGCAATTCAAAGGCTTGGTAAAATAATTTTGTTATCACTGAGAATGTTTACGGAATAGTGTTATTGAGCCGTCCTAATTAGGAATACCGTATGAGTATTTGACCTAACTTTTTACTTTTGAGCATAACAAACGACCAATGTTCCACATTAGCACTGGATCACAAGTATTGGAAGTCATGAGGAGAGATCTTTGCCCAGCGATGGGATGATACAGGCTAACAGTAACTGTTACTAAAAGTCATTGTGTTTTAAATACTCTCTCTCTTTGTCTAGCCTTATCTCATTTCATTTGGGTTCGGCTCTCCTCGTCATTCTTCGCTAGATGTTTCGGTTCTTAGTCATCGAGTCATTCACTTGGGATTGCTTCAGGTCGTTGTTGACTACAGACATCCAAGTGGAAAGGAACTTCGCTTCTTTAGTCCTGATTACACGTAGAGAACTTGCTTAGTCACATTGTGTTTTAATAGTGCCAAACTTTTTATTTACTTCACAATAACTTGAAATCGTACTCCTTGTAAGGTAACATAAAGTACCAATAAATGAAAGCTGAGTCCGAATAATTGAAAAATATTCAATAGAAACCTAGTTATAGTCAATAAAATGTTCACGAAAAGTCGTTCATTCGGTTCGCATACAGTAATTTTGGTGGACTTTATGACCCATCAATAAACATTAGAGACAGTAGGAATTTTGATGTTGCGGGAAATATTACATTACCTATACTACACACATCAAAAGTGTCTAGGGATCAAGCATTTTTATGCGGATTTCTTGAGATTGAGATGTGGCTTTGTAATAAATTTATGATTTTATAAATTTATATGGATCCTTTTTGGTGCATTTCATAATTTGAATCAGGAACTGTGAATCAAATTCGAGTAAAAGATGAAAATCAGCTGTCAATATTTTCCCTATAAAAACATACAACGCATTGAAGACATTATTAGTGCTACTGTTTCCCTACTACTGATTAAAACAAACGTTATTATGGAGCGGCGACGTCATTTAAGCAGGGAAGAAATGCTCAGAGCCGTGGGAATGATAGAAGCTGGTTCCCGGCAACGTACTGTGGCTTTAGCTCTGAATACAAGTCAGAGTGTTATCAGTCGACTTTGGACACGTTACCGAAGCACTGGTACCGTGGCTGAGCGCCATGGAGGACGGTATCGCTGCACCACACGGAGACAAGACCGATACATTCAAATCTTAACTCGAAGAGCTCCAACAATAACCGCCATGATGTTAGCCGTGAGGCTTCATCACTCTTCAGGGAACTTAATTAGCGACCAAACAGTCAGAAACCGCTTGCATGAAGTGAACCTTCATTCCCGAAGACCGCTACGGGTACCACCTATAGCAATGCACAATCGTAGGATTCGATATCAATGGGCTCTTGAACACAGAAATTGGGCAGAAGAACAATGGCGTTTCGTGTGCTTTTCTGATGAGTCTCGTTTTGGTATGAGACCGGATACAAGACGTATACGACACTGGAGAACCCCTGGACGCCAACAGCGATTAAAATCCTGCCAGGAAGTCCATCCTTATAGTGGTGGAACCATCATGGTATGGGCGGGTATTTGGATCGGCGGAAGAACTGAGTTGATTTGGATCAGAGGCAACCTCAACGCTCAAATTTATGCTGAGACGATTGTATCAGACGTCATCGTTCCTCTACAAGTGCAAATCGGTCCCTTATTTCAGTTAATGCATGATAATGCACGACCGCACACCGCAAGAGTTGTAAGACAGACTCTCGCCGCAGCTAACATCAATGTACTGCCCTGGCCTGCTCAGTCGCCAGACTTGAACCCGATTGAGCATGCATGGGATATGCTACAGAGAAGAGCTCTGCCGAATATGGAGGGTATCCAGTCGCAAGAAGACCTTTTTTTGTTGTTGCAACGAACATGGGCGGCCATTCCACAGCGTGATTTGGATGAACTCATTTTGAGTATGCCAAACCGATGTTCTTGTGTTGTTAGTGTTCGCGGTAGAAACACGGATTATTAATTGTTTAAGTTACCCAATAAAATTTTAGAGAAAACTGTTATTTCAGTCTTTTTTTCGAACTTTTGTGTTAGTGGTTCAAATGTCAAAAATCCCTTTATTAGGAAAATGGCAAATTTCTTTATTAATGCAAAGGTGACTTGGTTTATCGTTACTGTGACAAACGAAAACACTTTATTTGATGAATCCTTAAAGAAAATTTTAATTAATATCAATCAATGAAAACAATCACATTTATAATTTAAACAATTTAATGCATATTTTGACATGCCGTCATAGTGACCGTTTAATGTATTTTGACACAAACAATTTTGTTACGGATTTTGTTTTAGTTCAGGAACATATGTTTCTTCCCAAGAAAAGTCAACACGTATTGGCTACTTTGTTAGCTTACAGTATACACGCAGTTATTGATAATTTAACTGAGACTAGTTTAAGTGACGAAACAGTATTATCTAGTACTTCTAATAATACTGTGATTCATTCTTTAAACTTTTAGAGTCGACAAAAGAGAAGCATAATAAGAATATTTTATTGTATCACCAAAATATAAATCGCTTCTCTGGCAAAATCCTAGACGTGGAAATGTTAATAGATAAATATCATATGGATATCTTATGTTTTTGTGAAACCTGGTTAAAACCAGATAGAATGTTGTTTAATGTAAATAATTTTTCAGTTGCCAGTGCGTTCAACAGGTCCTCAATAGGGGGTGGTACTTTGATATTATGTAATAGTAGTTTTAGATATAAAGAAAGAAAGGATATCACTGCTTGCTCTGTTGATCGCTTATGTGAGGTAGCATGTGCGGAGGTAGAGGGCCATACTTTCTTATGTGTTTATAGACCACCAGCCTCAAACTTGTCATCTTTTTTTATCATAATGGAGGAAATACTAAGTAAACTTTTTAAAGATAGTAAATTTGTTTTTGTTTGTGGCGACCTAAATATTGATCTATTAGTTAATTCACCAGAAAAATGTAAACTTATCTCATTGTTTAAATCATTTAATCTAAAATGTATATTTAATGAAGCAACTAGAATAACAGCAACTTCAGCATCATGCATCGACAATGTATTTACTAATTGTAATATAAAAAACTCTTCCTTAATTAGTGGCGTTAGGTCTGACCACACTGGTCAACTTGTATCATTTGACTTAGGTAAAAAATTACACATAGATAAATCCACTCAATATAGACCTCTAACTAAAAATAGATTGAAAATCTTTAATAATAATGTTCATAACAATCTTTCAACAGCTAGTTTTGATTCACAAGACCCCGACATAAACTATAGTACATTATTTTCTACAATATGCCAAGAATTCAATAAAGCATGTCCTGTAAAAAAAGTTACTATCAATACTAAACCAAAATTTAGTGAATGGGCCACTGCTGGCATTAGAAAAAGCAGAGATATTTTATATAATTTGTATCACGAGAAATCATTAACTTCTGATCAAGCCCTTCATAAATATGTAAGAAACTATTCTAAAATATTCAAAAGAGTCTGCGCTGAGGCTAAATCTAAATTGATAAGTAACAAAATAAGTATGTCTAATAATAAAATAAAAGCTGTGTGGCAGATAATTAACAAAGAAACTGGAAACACAAAACAGCAACATCAGAATGAGTTGTCCCTAAAAATCGATGATGAAATCATTTCAGATAAGTTAAAAGTGGCTGAGACACTTGTAAATTTCTTTACCAACATCCCAATAGAGGTTACAAAATCACTCCCCTCATCACCTGTATTAGCTGAATCTCTTCTTAAAGAAAACTTTAATAAGGATATACCAATTTTTGAATTCAAGCCCATTTCTATTGCCACTATTAAAAAAGCATTTAAAAGTCTTAACATAAAAAATACTGAAGACTTATGGAGGATTTCTGTTAGGGTTCTTGGAGATATTATTGACACAATTGCCCCTGCCCTAACAGGCATATTTAATCAATGTCTAGACAGCGGTACGTTTCCTGACTTAATGAAACATAGTAAAGTAGTACCAATTTTCAAATCGGGTAGTAAGTTTGATCCCTCCAATTATAGACCTATATCTGTGTTACCAGCATTGAGCAAAATCTACGAAAAAATCATGCTAGACCAGATGTTGTCACATTTTAACTCAAATGGGATTTTACATAGTCACCAGTTTGGTTTCACGAAAGGTAGGTCGACGATGGACGCGGGAGTAAAACTCATCAGTCACATTTTGGAATCCTGGGAGAAGTCCCAGGATGCAATTGGCATTTTCTGTGACCTCTCAAAAGCGTTCGACTGCGTTGACCATAATACACTGATCTGTAAATTATACCATTACGGAATTCGTGGACAAGCTGCTGATCTTGTTCTTTCATATCTGTCAAAGAGGCAGCAAAAAGTAAACGTTAACGGGGCGACGTCATCGGGGTCTCTAGTTAAGATGGGCGTGCCTCAAGGCTCAATTCTTGGGCCTTTTCTATTCCTAGTATATATTAATGACCTTCCTTACATGATGGCTAACTTATCGGATATCATTTTATTCGCTGATGACACTTCCCTTATTTTTAAAATAGATAGAAAAGATACGGATGTTTTAAATGTCAACGATAGTCTGGCTGTTCTTTCGAAATGGTTTGCAGCTAATAATCTTTTACTTAATGCGAACAAAACGAAATGTCTTAAGTTCTCATTACCAAATGTACCTCAAGTGGGTCTGAATTTAGAGCTTGATGGCAAAAAACTAGATGTTATTACGGAAACTGTATTTCTGGGAATTACTTTAGATTCAAAATTACAAAGGGGCGCACACATTAGAGCTCTTTCAGGTAGATTAAGTTCAGCTGCATATGCAGTAAGGAAAATAAGGCAGTTGACAGATATAGCCACAGCTAGGTTAGTATACTTTGCTTATTTCCACAGTATTATGTCTTATGGTGTTCTGCTGTGGGGATCGGCAGCTGACGTAGATTCAATTTTCATTTTACAAAAGAGGGCAATCCGCGCAATTTATAAAATGAGTCCTCGCGAGTCTCTTAGAAACAAATTCAAAGAAATTGATATACTAACTCTGCCTTCTCTTTATATTTTAGAAAGTATTTTGTATGTTCGCAAAAACTTAGGACTTTTTAAAATAAGAAGCGATTTCCATAATATAAATACCCGTAGTAAAAATGAAATTGTGATACCTAAATTTAGATTAACAAAAACTAGCAAGTCTTTTCATATAAATAGCATCCGTTTTTATAACAAGTTGCCAAAGCCGGTTACAGAACTTAGCGATGGAAAGTTCAAAACCCTCATCAAACGTGTCCTTATCAAAAAAGCATATTATAAGATTAAATCAAAAAAGCATATTATAAGATTAAAGACTACGTTGAAGACAAGGTAGTTTGGCAATAATTGCTTCTGCACATGTGGCTTCCCTGGCATCTCATTAACGGCATAACTACATAAACGTCTATTAACTGCTCTCAAATTACGATTTTTATTTAATTTTTACATACTTCTTTGACATTTAATCTTTTTACTATTTGACATTATATAGAGACAATTCTAATCCTCCAACTCTTTTTAGTGGTTGTAATGAAAATTATGATCACTTGGTTTTAATAGGTTTTTATATTTTATTTATCTTTTTTTGAGTTTTTGATTTTGTAAATGTGAGGACTTTGTAGGCCCTGTAGATTTTAGATCTGTAGATCGTTTTTTATTTTATCAAGTACCTGGCACTTGTTGACAGGCCTACGCTGTTCTCCCATACCTACTGTAATTAGAAAACATTGTAAAAGCCAATTATTTTTAAAAGAGTAACCGTGGAGTTTCTTGCCGGTTCTTCTCCATAGGAAACGACCAATTGGAACCGTGCACCTAGCTTCTGACGTTTCATAAGTGCCCTTGTAGGCTTATGTGAAATAAAAATATTTTGTTTTTTTTTTTTTTTTTGATTTTTTGATCAGGAGAAAAGTTATTGCAAAAATATATGTTGATCCCTAGACACTTTTGATGTGTGTATTATAAGTACTACTATATTTAAATTGACACGCCTGTGATACAGGTTTATCCTAAGGCATCATACTATGTAATACCTGTATTATTTATTTGTTTTATACCTGCTGAATTTTACCAGTTATTAATTTTGAATAAATATTTATGATTGTAAATATTTATTTATTTATTATTAAAACTTTATATTTTAGGTAATCTTATTTCCTGTATTCTACAATAACTATTAATTGGATTTTTTCAAGGAATTATTATAATTTTGGTTCGCTAGTTAACTAAGTAGTCTATATATATAAAAATGAATTGCTGTTCGTTAGTCTCGCTAAAACTCGAGAACGGCTGAACGGATTTATCTTATCTTGGTCTTGAAATGTTCGTGGAGGTCTAGGGAAGGTTTAAAAGGTGAGAAAAAATCGAATAATTCCCGGGAAAACCCTAAAAACAGCCCTTTTCTATTTCCCATACAAACGTTTTCTAAATAAAATGTAGAGTCAATTTGAACTTTATTGCAAAATAATAATAACACTTCATGCTTTATTCAAAAAATGTTTTTTTATTAAATACGGATTCGTTTTGTTTGTTTTAAAATTAATTTATACAAAAGTTTAGGTCTTTTATTTATCGATAGAGGCAGTACGAAGTCTGCCGGGTCAGCTTGTCTAATTATAAATTCATGCCATCTCATAAAATATCAGTACCAATGTCCTTAAATAGAACTGAGATGTAGAATAAGTACTAGAGTTCAGTGGTATTGCAAACAAATAAGATCGAGTGGTGATATTCTTTTGTTTCTCTGAACTACGCTCAAAGCAAAGCTCCCTGAATGGACTCCATCGGATTCCACTGACCTGTACCGTACTGTTGTACGACTACGAGAAGTAATAACGTTTGCTCTACGTTATATGGATAAGGGGCTACTTTATAAGATAGGTCGCGTCTCCGTAACGAGAATTGTATCTATTGGTCGAAGTCTCATTCTATGTTTTGTTTATATTTATGTCTATAATTCTACTGTACGGGCGGATGTCACTGAACTCCTCCTAAACGGCTGGACCGATTTTGTTGAAAGATTTTGCGTGTGTTTGGATGGTTTACATTCACAATTGGACTCGATCGCAGCGCCAACTAGGCGCTGCGATCGAGTACTAGGAAAAAGTTATTTATATTGTAAACGCCTATTATCAAGTTGTAGATTAAATAATATGTTAAAGGTGGCAAGTTTTTATTTGACTATCACGAATTTCTTCTGAAGAAGCATATAGAAAACTGTAGGTACAGTAGTTAGTATACATGGCACCTGAATAGGTTCACTCAAGTTCATGACACGGTTATGTGAGGAATTAAAGATATTAGCATAATCAGCTTAAGATGTTCCCACTGCTGAGACACAGGCGTCCTCTCTGTGAGAAGGAGTGGGCCGTAATCCACCACGAGGACCCAGTGCAGGTTGTTGGTAGATGTCACATGTCTTCGAAGTTATGGTTCTAGGACATGCCGGTTTCATCACGATGTTTCCCTTTACCGTTTTGAGAGCAGTGGTGATGAAAATAATTTACACAAAGTACCTAATGTGCATTTCTGAGTTTTAACCTACGACTTACAACTCGAAAGTCATGGCCTTTTCCACTGGGTCACCATTGCTCTTGAAGCTATTGTTGTTTGAAAATTGCATTTTATAGCATTATAGATGTTGTAAGTATTAAATCCTAACAAATCATAAATCCGCGTTGAATTTATCTTTTCGTCATTGAATAACTTGGACAGCTGTCACGCCGCCAGACAGAATGCCACGCTCCCTTCATAATATCGGCTTCATCATTCTTTCAAACCGTTTCAGCTAACTTACTTTCGCCTAATTTTCTGTTTGTCTGATTTTCGACATCAAATGCTCAATGGTCTGGAAACGGAACATTAAAACGAAAGGAAAGTTAATTTTGTTAAATATTTATTGGGTGTTAAAGTCCCGTTAACACGATTTTCGATTTTGAGAGTATGTGCCTATTGTAAAAAAATCATTTTCTCGATTTCTCAATGGATTCTCTGATGATTCGTAGGTATACTTTGCGCATTAAAGATGTATGCTTTCAGTTTCATAACCCATCTTCGTTGAGTAATATTAAAAGCAGATTTGATGTATACTCAAGGCTTGAGTAATAAAATCAAGAATTTAATTGAATTGGCAAGAGAATCAAAGTGTTATTTTTATTAATGGCTGTTTTATCCCTATTGCCTTGCAATAGGGATAAAACAGCCATTTGTTCATTTCAGTAGACCAATTCTGCTAATTTAAGACGTTCAAAATCTAGTCGCAGTCTCATCTCGGCGACAAACAAATGTCAAAAACTTGTCAAAATGTAGGGAAATTTGAAGTATTTTTGACAGATTGAGACTGAGATCAGACTGTGAACGTTCTTAAAAATTACGAGAATTGCCCCTCTGATGTCGCTAATATTACGTGTCTACGAATTTGACAGTTAGCTGTCACTATCCATATTTTTTTTTTCCAAAAAAGCGATTTCTTTTACGCATGATTAATCAATAGCCTCTTTGCGCAGCTGTTGACTTAAAAATACGGGGACCCCATGCATTTGCAAAAGTTGTTAAAAGATAAAAACTCAAGCTCACTGAAAAAAAATGGAAACTCAATATTTCTTCGAGATTGTGTGCTATCCTTTTTAAACCTAAAGACTTCTATAGGAGAAATTCGTATATTGGGTGATGCTTCCAAGAAACCTAAGTCTGTTTTCATTACCTACATGCACTTGTGGTGTGATATTATGGGTTTGTAGACGGGCAGCAGTGCTGCCACCTTTGACGAGCTTTCAGTTTTTAACCCTTTTGAAACAGCATTAAGGTTGAAACTATCTAACTGTCACAAAGACAAATAAATATCATTAAATGTCACTTGCGATGACAAAGCATGGAATTAGTACCTATACACTTTATAGTAAAACTTAAGCTCCTTGTTACAAAGCAATCCAAGATTGACTATACCTATATAATGATTTCGTGTGGTCTTGCAACAAGCGATGATCTTGTCATGTGATCCTACAGGTTTATTTATCTTCTCGCGATCTTCGCAAACGTCGCGACAAGATTAGATGTAGCTATAGGTACTCAGGTTCGTTATGTTTGCGAAGAGGCGTGCAAGGAGGCTGGAATGGAGCCTGCGTTATCTCCGATCGTCATCACGTGTTCGGATAAAAATCTATTAACTTTGTTTATCTAAATTAATCTTCGCACCAGAATATAAATTAGTGCTTAGGCGTACAAGATTATTTTTGGTCTCAAAATCTGGAAAAAAATAATATCAGATATTTAAAAGGTTAGCCTACACTTTATAGTTGAAACAGCCTAAATCTTCACAGAGTGACATACCTTTACAAGAGTATAAAACCCTTGTTTGTTAAGGGCCCGATACAATAAGTCCAAGAACAATATAAAAATCACTTTACTCTTTTGTTTCAATTTCATGCTATAACAGAATACAATAAAAAAGATTGTATGAAACTTTCTCCGTCCGACGTCGATAGGAAACGTCTGATTTTTTTGGCTTTGATGGATCGTTTATGGATTAAGTTTCACTTCAATATTGTTTCAATGGATACGGGGTTTGGTTTATTCTGGAAAGATTAAGTGGCTATTTTGACGTCTGATCGGAACCAATGAAGAGCAAGGCGGCTATTTTGTTGAACAAAGTAATATTTCTCAATATCTATTTATAGAAAGTAGTGTTCTGGGAAATCTTCAACTGAAGAAATGAGAATCTTCTGTATTCTAATTCTACATATTGGTTGTCACATTTCTCTGGAGACTGGGTTAGAATTAAAAGCTGGGAACGTGAGCAAACGTTATTTTCCCATGGAGCAATTTCCTGCAAGACTCTGATAAAGATTTTGTTCATTTATAGACTCGTGTTCCCTGCACTTTAACTTTTCAAAGATTTTGTTCAATTTAAGCTTTTGTTAAGTAGAATGTAGGTACAAATTCCACGCAGCTTACGAATATTTATTTATTAGGAATATCAACTACATGTTTACAATACATTTTCCGTTTGAATTTACATAGGATCTTCGTTCTGTGAAGGACTAATGCATATTATTACTATACAGTAATTTGTATTGGATTGAAAAATACATAGCATAGTCACATAATCAGTCTATAATGTTTCCACTGTTGGGATACAGGCTTTCTCTCTGTAAGAGAGTAAGAGTGGGCCGTAATCTACCACGCGGGCCCAGTGCGGTTTGGTAGATGGCACATGTCTTCGAATTTTTGGTTCTAAGACATGCCGGTTTCCTCACGATGTTTTCCTTCACCGTTTTGAGAGCATTGGTGATGAAATGATTTTCTTTAAGCCTGTCAGGGTTCGTACCTACGACCTACAACTCGTAAGTCGCAACCGTTACCATTGTGCCAACATTACACTAAAAAAATACATAGATTACTTAATTAACATTTTAATACATATAGTATGTATTATGAGCGTACTAAATTATTTAATTAAAAATATTATTTTGTGAAAACCCGTGAACAAAATTGCGTACATTCCCGTGTCAACACTGCATAATAAGGTTGATAGCAGGTTCAATCCCTCGGCATAGCAGGTTAATGTATGTAGATTTGTGCCAATGGATCATTCGCTCGCAATTTTCATTCGCATTCAGAAATAAAGGAATGTTTTTATCGTGTTGTTTTTGTTTACAGAATTAGGGGGTGTTGAATATTGAATCCCGGATTTTTATTAGGACATTTCTTGTCATGGAAACATAAGTTGCAGGGGTGATACAGATAATACGAGTTGATTATATATATGTCCTTACATAAATATAAACTTACGCCTACTTCCCATGGGGATAGGCAGAAACTACAGATTGCCAACTGCGCAGATTCATCAAAAAAAAAAAAATTAAAATATATATTGTGATGGATTTGGTGAGCCACAAACTAAGCATCGCGATCCTTACATACTCCGCAACGTGCGTAATTTCTCTAACTCGTAATTTTTAAGAATGTTCACAGTCTGATCTCACTCTCAATCTGTCAAAAATATTTCAAATTTCCCTACATTTTGACAAGTTTTTGACATTTGTTTGTCGCCGAGATGAGACTGCGACTAGATTTTGAACGTTTTAAATTAGCAGAATTGGCCTACAGATGTATGAACGTAAACGAAGCGAAAGGAGTATCTATGTCTCGATTTGTTGTAATTTATAAGTGATTTATTTCAACAGTATTAATCTGGCTTATCTCAACGTGCTTAGTACTCAGCCTTACGTCTTTCATCCTTGTGTTTCCTTTCCGTTGAGTTTACAGTCATTTAATTGCTATTTGGGGCGTTAAGCAAATTCTCATGAATGTTCATTATCAAACCTAGAAACCAACATTGTTTGTTATAAAGTAACGATGTCGGCACATTGTTGCATCAATAAGTTTGCTATGTTAAATATAATAAGTTGACTTGATTAATATCGTAAAAGTGTTGAAAACAATATAATCCAAGTTTTATGACAGTAGATATGAATGCTTGTATGACGAGCGCCACTACGGCGCTCGTCATGCCTATGAGCCTATGAGCATACCTAAGTATAATGACCAATCCTAAATTAATTTTGCCAGATTTTCATTTGGAAAATGGCACCACCCAGAGATGATTCCAGCATAATATTTAATCATATAAACAGCAAACAATCAAAATTCATCAACATAATTAGTATATAGATTTCCGGAATGCTATTTACTGTGGAACACTGGATTATAATGTTCATAAAAATGTCTGTGTTATATATTCATTTATGTATTGTAATTTTCATGTTGGATAAATCCAGGGATTTTCACACCTAGGTATCAAATTTATACCATTCAAAACAGCGTTAATATGTTCGTTGGTTAATACAAATATTGAATAAAAGATATTGTGTTTTTGTTATTATTCGTGATCATTTGACACATACCAGGAGCGTATTAGTTATATTTTGTTTTAAAATTCAGGTAATTTCAAAGTTAAACAGGTCAACAGATCCTCATTATTATTTCACATTCACGACGTTCTCCCAATTTAACGCAGTGCAATATAAATAAAGCACTCAGTTACATTAGCATTCTTAGTGCGAAATAAATTATTTGAAACATCTCGTGTTACATATTTTTTTATAAATTCCGGAGTAGCGGACCTCCCCGGAGTGAACCTTCCTTGCCTTATTTTGTATTCAAAATGATTTACTGTTTTATCCTGCATGTGATTTTTTACAGCTGACATACGAGCATGAATTTGTACTGAGTTTAAGATTAACATTGTGAGCTGTCGCAGCCATTTCAAGCTTTTGCATTTTGTTCAGATTGAATAAATTAAGCAGTTTTCTTAAACTGAACTCAGAGTCTGGGGTTCACCCTGTCTCTGTTCTCATCAAACGACGTCGCTCTCTGTCATTGGTTGAGTATTTAAACTGATAAATGGTTATCGGGTCATCTGCTCGGCTATTTGGTTACCTAAAAGGTTGTGGCTGTTAAACGGCGTGCATTCAAACCAGAAATGTTATTCCAAACCAGAAAATTAAAAAAACGTATAACTTATCAATAGGTACGTTTGTAAATATTAAAAAAAATATTGTGATTGTGGTGATTAACGACCTCTTCTGTGGCCCTAGTTTGTAAAAATGTTTAACTTTTCGTCTTAAAAAAAATTATCTTCTTGTAACTGCATATTATGTAGATACTACCTGACATAATTTATCATATTATTCTGTTCTGATGGTCTGATGACAGTTGTTCACATACATCATGTACGTCTTGCTAAAATCTGGTGTGAGAGTTCTACCAAGTCATAATCTAGCTCAAAATATTCTGGATTTGTTTGTGGTCTATTAAAAGTATCAACACTAACATATTTTAAACATTAAATTCAGGTAACCGGCAAAGATCATAAAATAAATGGGAAGCTTGATATAAGCCTAACTTGGAGGTCTAACTTTATACCAACTATGTATTTTCATATCTCGTTTACGTTCCATTAAATTCTAGCTAGATTTTATACTACGTCTTTTATGCTAAAGTAACACAACCGTTCATTCCCGTAAAAAAAACTACGTTTTATGGGAATGAACAGCTGTGTTAGTTGTGAGTGTAAATATGTGTGTGTGTGTATGTGTATTTCTATACAAGGATATCTACGATGCTTCTTGCACAGTACTGGGATTGCAGCAGTGTTGCTGCAGCTTTCTAAATAACTGACCGACTCTTTGACAATTCAAAAGTGCCTGTAGGTAAATGCTTTGAGTTTGAGTTTGAAAAGCAGGCAGCATATTTACATTCAGTAACCGTTTATTGATAATAGTATGATGAAAAAAAAAAACCAATTCATGATTACTTTATACTCATTACGAAACAGCCAGAGAACGACTGTGCGAAATACTTACATAATATTTTCTTACAAAATTCTAACTAAGTAACAGACAGATATCCCGTTCTCACATATCCATAAAATATGTAAGATGATAAAAACCTAATGTACTACGAAACAATAGCTAGTCATGGCGGTGGCGGTTAAGAGACAGTTTCCTCCGTAATACACTCCCAGCCAAGTATTATGCGCTGGTCTCTTTTACATGCCACACGAGTATAAAAAGATGCTTCTTTGTCCTACATCAGCATTTAGATTCTTAGCTACCAAAAGTAAACAGAAGAGTTTTTGAAAAGAATCGTGGAATTGTTTTTTGTTCTCGCTATTTCTGTTACAAAATAAGTTTGGTGGTTGAGGAAATTAATTATTTAGGTGAACGCTTCATTATAAAAAGACTTTGTTGGATATTTGCAACATTTTGGCTTGATATCCAATATAATTTACAGCGACCATTATAAAGTCAGTAGATAACAAATTGTCCGCAGAGTACGGCGATAACGGTTACCCGCTGTAACATCTGATCCGTAGCCCGCAATAAATCGATGAGGCATTTTGTGAAGCTGCAGCTAAGTGGAACACAGACATTTTACGTAAAATATCTACTAATATTCTTAAAAGTACTGCTCGCATGAAAGCATGCATCATTAATGGCAACTGGAGTTTCCTCGTACAAAAATACTTTCAAAAATTGTTCCCGTCTACACAAAGCCTGTGTTGTTAAACAACTTTCCTGATGCGTACGTTACACATTTTGCTCGTATTTTTCCGTAACAATATGAACTTGTCGTGGATGGATGGCGCCACAATGCAGCGGACAGTGCCATCTAACAATTTGATTGGTAAACGAAGAATCATGTGATCGGAAACGCAAGGGAGCCCTAGCCTTGGACACGATCGTCGGTGGAGGGGATGCAGCGAGGACTGGCGGAGAGACTGAGTGTTGCGACAGTCTACAGTCTACAGTGCGATAGTCGACAGTCTACAGTCAACGGTTGACGGTCGAGCTCGGGCAGTCTTGGCAAACTCTCAATACCAACGCACGTGTTTGTTTCCGACGCACGTGTGCGTCTCGGTTGTTAATCGCTAGTTTATTAAAGTTACTGTAAATTCAAATTATCTTTTCGTTCGAGTACCCACTGTAATGCCCACACCTATCTAAACTATGTCAAATCGTGAAGGAGACCCGATGTATCGCATCTCGGCCACCCAATGATGCGACATCAGAAGTGGGATACACTCGAACTGAAGAAAATAAGAAGAATTGAGCGATGACGTCACGATGCAATATTTCTTCGCCTGGATAAGGACGTAGCATGGAGCTACCAGTAACGTGTTGTGACTAAGAATCGAGCCAAGCAGCCCGCAGCCGTCAGCGAAGCTCTTCGTGTGCTGCAAGTGAGGGAATCCAGGACAAATCGCAGCCCTGGACGAGCAGTGGCAGCAAGCGGATGGTGGACAACGTGCTGGAAGTAGTGAAGGGCGAGTGGACGTCGTATAACTACCCTCAGGCACATTAGAAAATAAAGGTGAGCTGTATTGTTTTGTTAACGATTCTGGTGCTGAATGCTCGTTAGTAAAAGCGAGTTGTGCAGCCAAATTAAGTGGCAAACGAGTTAATAACGTTATTGTATTAACTGGTATTGGTCAAACACGTGTATTCAGCACAGAACAAATCATAATGTAGCATTGAATTTAGCGAACATCAATTAGAGATTTTATTACTTTTCTACCCGACATTTACTTGCAAAGTAATATTATGATGATACGTGAAATATCGAACCTAGGCTTTTCGATTAACATGTCTGCGAAAGAGTTTTTTTTAACGACTAACAACAAAAGGCTAGATTTGATGGGACAAAGGCAGCTATAACAAAATTTTGAGTTGGCGATTTCATGTTATTAGAAAACAAAGAGTGAAATCAGATTATCAGACTAAGTTAGATCGGAAGTTCAAAGGTCCGTTTAAGTAGCGAAAGTTTTGGCGGGTGATCGTTATACGTTAAAAGCTTTAAATTCTAACCGTACTTACAAGTATGCTCACGAGCGTATACGAAAGATGTCTCTATCTAAGTAGTGTTTCTGACGATTTAAACGTAGTAAGACGGTGAGGAGAGTTCTTTCACCGAGTAGTAGAGCACATACCACGGCTAGGTCGCACTGTACGCACTTGTCTGCAGTCGTAACTGCAACTCAGTGTGGAGTTGTTCAGGGAGCGATGGGCAGCTGGTGGTGCAGTGGGGACCAGGGTCTCAGAGGAACTATTGTTGTGGTGGTCATGCAGTGACCTGGGAGTCGTAGACTCTATGTGAAGTGATGTGTGTTGGTCGTATCACTGGAGGTGATGACGATAAGGGTGGCATGAGTGTCACTAGCTGTTGTGCCAGCCGGGCCGTGAGCATTGTATGTGGTCTACTCGTAAGTTGATACAGTTCCTGACCGATTATTACTAAGGCTTAGAGGAATCTTTTGTTACCGATGATTGTTATTATTAAATTATTGTCAAGTAATGCGTTTCGATAACAATGTGGTCAGACTTGGCCGAGTAGAACATGCACTGCTGTTGATTTTTTTGGTTACAGGTTGACACACAACGACGTGTGCAAGCAGAATGACAGTGTTGGATAGCGCTGCACTCTTTGGATCTCCTGTACGAATAGTCGCTGATCGGGGACGGTGCTTTTCTAGCAAGCTGTCCAGAGAGACTGACTGCGGTGGCAGCCGAGTTTAGAAGCGAATAGATGTCTGTACCATTAAGCGAGTTACAGATGTATTGTCTACTGGATCTGGTGAGTCGTTTTCAGTTTGTTTTGACTCGGATACTGAGTACTCCCCTGGTAAACAACAGCAAAAACAGTTACATTGTTAGGTATAACGCAATCTAGTTAAAAAATGCAATTACGATAACAGTCGATTTGACTAAAGTAAAATTAGTCTTTAAGTTTGCTTTTAATGATTATCTTTTAAAGGTGCTTGAATTAGCGAACCTAAAAATACTCTCATGATTGTGTGAGGAGGATACCCGATCACCAAGTTGCTCGAGAATTAGATGTTATAGTTGATGACAGTGTTAGTGAGACCAAATCTGATTAAGAATGGCTTGTACACTCAAACTCGAAACTTATGACCGCACCTCATGAGTAACATGTGGCGATGGGTCTATAAGAAATCGTTGGTGCGATTCTTGTCTGTGTTGGTGCACAGAGCCCCTCATGTGTTGTAGCTTAAGTGGCGGCAGAAAAGAGTCGTTGGTGCGATTCATGTCTGTGTTGGTGCACAGAGCCCCTCATGTGTTGTAGCATATGTGGCGGCAGATATGGAAAGAGTCGTTGGTGCGATTCTGGCCTGTGTTGGTGCACAGATTATAATGAGAGTTTCATGAGTTGAGTATGCATTGCTTATGAAGTTTATTTTGGTAAATTCTAACTGATTTGTTACAATTATTTTGATGGTTTAACTTGTTGATCGGTCAAGTCCTGTCTGTGTTGGTGCACAGAGCCCTTAATGTGTTGTAGCACATATTGCGCTAGTTTTGTTTTTCTGAGAATCAATGGTGTGATTCTGGTCTGTGTTGGTGCACAGAGCGCCTCGTGTGTAGTAAGCACATTTGGCGATGGGTCTCGATCGCACTTTGCGCAGTAGCATACGTGACAACTAATCTTGTGAGAGTCTGGTGCGATTCTGGGCTGTAGTTTTGCACAGATTTTGGTAAATGGTAACTGATTCGTTACAATTATTTTGATATTCTTTGGTTCAACTTATTGATCGAACCTTTCTAATGTTTAATATTGTATGAGGTGATCTTTGTGTGAAACCTTGATAACAAGGCTTTGAGTATTTATTATGACTAGAGAAATTAAAGTAACAATGAGATACCTACAGCTACAGTTAGCTTAGTAATTAGGTATTGGCAGGATAGCCGAGCTTTCTAAGTTATTACGATTGGCAGGATAGCCAAGCTATCTTAGTTATTAGGTCTTTGGCAGGATAGCTGAGCTAGTTTACTCTGTGAGTGAATTTGGTCCACAGGTACTACACCCGAGGACGGGTGCTAGTCAGGTATGGCCGTGTCGTGGATGGATGGCGCCACAATGCAGCGGACAGTGCCATCTAACAATTTGATTGGTAAACGAAGAATCATGTGATCGGAAACGCAAGGGAGCCCTACCCTTGGACACGATCGTCGGTGGAGGGGATGCAGCGAGGACTGGCGGAGAGACTGAGTGTTGCGACAGTCTACAGTCTACAGTGCGATAGTCGACAGTCTACAGTCAACGGTTGACGGTCGAGCTCGGGCAGTCTTGGCAAACTCTCAATACCAACGCACGTGTTTGTTTCCGACGCACGTGTGCGTCTCGGTTGTTAATCGCTAGTTTATTAAAGTTACTGTAAATTCAAATTATCTTTTCGTTCGAGTACCCACTGTAATACCCACACCTATCTAAACTATGTCAAATCGTGAAGGAGACCCGATGTATCGCATCTCGGCCACCCAATGATGCGACAAACTTATATTACGACAGGCGTATGAAGCGTTGCAGGGAAGTGTTGGCAATATTTATTGCTCGGCTTCGCGGCGTATATATCACGAGCAGTGTTCGGCCGGCCGTGTTTCCGGCGAGCATGGCCGAGTTTCGAGCCGAGCGAGATCTCCGGGGATCCGCGTGCATTGTCATACACAGCCTCTCCGCCTATCAATTTCGCTTACTCATACATATGTTTCACCTATCGATAGTGCACTGAAAATGCAACTTTATTAATTAGCAGGTGCATACAATTTTGTACGGTCAATACTTAAATGGGTCAACGTTTTGTGTTTTTTGTACGCTAGTGATTAATACAGGTCACAGCAACTAGTGATGTTATCTTGTTCCGTTTGTATGTAGCATAGGATTTAAACTGAGTTACGACTGTGATAGGTGAGTTCGAAATCTCTCTATCTTGTTGAATATTTTAGGAATTTTATACCAGTGAGTAAGCTGAAATAATTTGACTGTACAACAGAATTTCCAAATTAAGTTTGAGAGCGATTCGAAATATCTCTTAATTTCCATTGCGATGAGCGACTGAAGTATTCTATACTGACTGTAATAAGCTCAAAAATACAGATTCTATTAGAATGCTCATCTTCTTGACAAACTATTAAGTATTTCCTTTTGTCACTTTTATGTCACCAATGGGAAGAGTGTTGTGGGCCAGTTTTTTTTTTCCACGAACCCCAAAACACTAAAGTAAATAAACTACTACTCCGAAAACATTATATTTGTTTATGGGTCTTGTAGCTGCTGAAATGGGGATATTTGTACAGTAAGAAATAAGTTTTATAGTAAAAGTAAATTTTTGGTAACGATATTACTGTCCGCGTAAACTTGTTTACGTCAACACACAAATATTTTATGCTGTGGCATAATAACAGTAAATCAATACCTTGATACTAAAGACCTGTTATTTGTTTATTGCTTGAGTGGTAACCAGAAAATGAATGCTAATGAAAATATTGAAGTACTACGTAAGTACGTGTGGGCTCCGAATAATGTTTTCTACGAAATATATGAAGACTACAATCAGTTTTATTTGTCAGTCATTGTTATTCCAGCTGTGCAGATTGATAAAAAATATTTTATCTATGATATTTGCTTTTTTAATAATAACGCAAAAACCGAGTTTTATTTACATTTTTTTCGGTCTGCTACGTGTCTGTGTTAGCAATGGAAGGGTAGTGAATAGATTGTTTCGAAAGGAAAAGTATCAGACAACTCACTTTGCGATTATCAACGCCTAATTAGATAGTGTTTTAATATATCAATACTTAGTAATTTAGGATCGGTTCACTTGTTACTTTTGCGCCCGTAGGCATTCCGATGATTCTGCTACTAAGGGTAGGTAAATCATGACGATTCAGAGGTCATCATGCTATACATAGGAGATCCTAACCTTTGTATTTCTTATTAGATTATAATCTGAGTTGTCAAACATAAATAATAAAAAGCGGGACAAAAATAATCTGCCATGCTTATTTAGTGAGCAAGCCACGACTGCAGGATATATGTGTAACTTTAACTGCAGTTCGGCCTAAAATCTCCACTAATTTGTTTGATTCATTTCGGGTCACGTAGCCCCGTAGAGTATTCTCGGCTGAGGCAAAAGTCAACACTCAAGTTTGAGTCGGTTGGGACAGTTTACGATATTTAGAGACGCGTCATCTGCTTTTTTTGTGGCGTTTCATGTCGCGTGCTATTTGTAGAGGTTTGATGAGGCGTTTCGTCGATCATTTTTTTTTTCACATTTTCGCCGTTGTGTGTGTCTACATAAAAAAATCAGAAACTATGTGTGATACTGAAAGATGGTTTTATTTTGGAATTCCATTTACGAAATGTTATAGGTAACTGAGCCGTAGAAATGTTTTTATTCAATTAAAATTCTATGTACACTTTAGAGAAAAACAAAAACCGTTTATACACAACAGAACGGTGCACACGTCCGCGTTCCACTTAATGGGAAAAGAACAACATAATATTTAGTTTGTTGCTTGTTCTAATTGATAAATTATTCGGCGCTCACACTTTACCCGCTCGATATAAATCTCAGCATACATAACTCCGGTTTATTTCAATGATAAGGCTTTGTTTATAGGAGTTTTATTCTACAATAACCAAAACATGAGTTTATTATCACGTATTTTTGCTATAATGCAAGCGTGATAAAGTTCTTTTTGTAAGTAGGTACTTATCATAAAAATTGTAGTAGAGGCTTACCTACACCAGTTGGAGGTGTTATCAAGCCTTTTTGTTGATGTTCAATCTCAGGTTACCTGTTGTGATTGGGTGTCCGAAATTACAGCCAATCAAATCACTTGATATTACATTAAAAGAACCGGCCAAGAGCGAGTCGGACTCGCGCACCGAGACCGAGGTTTCCGTATCATTATATATAAATATTTTGGATGTGTTACTTTAGGTACAGTACAGTCCGTCAAAAGTAGGATAGACGAACAGGCGGACAGTTGGATTTCAAGACTGCGGTGTAGAATATTGCAGTTTTAGGTTAGCGCCATCTCCTGGCCGATAGTGGAACTAATGAAATTTTTGTGGATAATTTCTGAAAAAGTGTGCTATTTAGAGACATCGTTTTATTTTTCCTGTAATCTTTACATAAACTTCTATCACATAGATGATAGAATAATCAGAATCAGATTTTTCTCTATGCAAACTTCGGAGATAAGGGGGGCGGGGAAAATATGTTTGAGAATGTGCAAACAGCGCTCTTTCATAAATGATTACCCACATGGCCACTTCGAATGTCTAAGACCTCCTTTTAGTCCCTGTTGCAAAAAAAAATCATTCTTATTTGCAAAATAGTTGGGCAAACGTCATCGCGTCATCTAAAACTATTTCAAGTTGATAGCATTAGCAGTTCTTGAGATATCCAGATGTGATAGACCTGTTTTTTTCTGTTCTGTGTGATAGACGAATAGACAGACAGAATGAGTCACACCGTAAGGGTTCCTTTTTACCATTTTGGTACGGAACCCTAATAAATAAAGTGTCTTTTAAAAACAAGAGGTTCTTAAAATTAAAAAAAAAAAAATTAAAAAGTGTTTATTCACAGAAATAATTTTTGATCTCTGCCAAACTGCAAAGCAGTTTGTTGGCAAACGTAGCTCTTTTTTTAAACCTACTTCAAAGGCAGTATTTAATTGTTCGTTGTTATTTTAAACTCACGCAGAAACAAACAGAAACTACAAAACGCCACTTGCTACGATTTTTTCATACTTTCTTTTAGCTTCGTTTACGTTCATATGCATCATTCTGTCTGGATGCATCTTTCATATCTAGATTTGTACATACTCCCACGCTGTTAGTGAGTACAACGCACCTGATCTTTCACTATATGTCCTTCTAGGGCGTCCCGGCGATTCCAATCACATCGGCCTTGTAAATACCTTTCTTCTACTATTAATTAACTCTTTACTTCTTTTAATATTAATCAACTCATAAGCCACTTATACAATTTAATAAATCTGACATGTTTGTAACGAGTTCACGACCACGTAAGGGAGAAGTTGCTCACACAAACTGTAATAACATCTTAAAAAAGTTTTTTGTTACAAAGTTAATAAAGAATTTGTAAAGAAGTCTCTGTAAGTTAATTCAACATTCATGGGAGCCTCTATGTGCAACTTTGATGCTTGGAACTTTGACGGATAAATTGGCTTAGTTGCTTAACTTAGGCATCATTATTAATAATAGATTTTTGTTTTGTTATGAAAACTTATTTTTCTTTGCCTATTTTTCTCATATCAAAAGATTTCATAAGTAAATGTGGTATTTAATCATCTTCTTAAAAAAGGAGGAGTCAAAAATCGTTATCGACCAGTCGTGTAATTTATTTTTTCAATATAATAATCTTCATTGGCCTTTATCATCAATTGAGGACCGATTTTATTAACTTTACTTGGCTAGTTTTTGAGTTAGCTTCATTAATACGTATTTTTTTAATATTTTATGTACCTATACTTATTGATGTTGTTAAACTTTCTGTCACCTTCATTTACATAGTAAGCAGTTGTATACGAATTTTTGTGGGGTAGGTACTACAATTCAAGAAGTCAGCGGCAAAAAACGCTACTACAAAACCAAAGATACAGACTTCCGAAATTAATTTTTTTTTTTTTTTTTTGGAAGTCGATTTTTTTTTCAATGTTGCAAAGGACGATAGTAAATATATACCACAGTGCCTACCACCACCACCACCACCTATCAATTTGTATGTAATTTAAACGGTACCTAAAACGTGAAACCAAATTTCATAAGCACTAAGAATCCCAAATAATTGTTGGTAGAGCTCTTACTTCGAAGCTAGATTCTCAGAAATTCAATTATTTTGTAAAACGATCTCCGTAACAAGTATCTTATTGGGTTCGCCCTCCAATGGGAGCAAGATTGAACGGGGTGGAGGAAGATATGAGTTCAAAGCTCGATATGACTGTAAGAAAATTAAATGATGCGTGTCCGATACCGATTAACTTACGAAGCCAGATGAAAGCTTTGTACATGAACTCGTTTTGCCTTTACGATTGTACCTTTATCGATTATATTTTGCGTAGAGGAATTTTCGGCTACTTATAGTTTTTTTTAACACGTTATAAAAGAAATCAGATATATAAGTGTATTTCTGTGTGGGTCGTTACGTGGCAAAACATCAGAAGCCTTCATGTTTCCACTTGATGTTTCAATCTGTGTTTCTTAACTCAGCCAGCTATATTGAGCCATTACCGAGAAGTGTATGGAAGTTTAAATAGATAACTTAACGTCGGTGTTCTTAATGATTAATGATGTTAAACTTGGCTACGTTACTTACATAATTGGGTAATATTTATCTGTCTAAAATTTTGAGTAACAGATAGATAAATCCTATACGGTTGTAACTTCCTGCTCGTCTGTTAAATATAATTAATAGAACTCCTTAGTATCTTGCTGTTTTACGACGTTTTACGGATACCTAGATTTATGTTACCTTAGTAGAACAATGATGAAGGACGCTAATGGCACAAAGCAGGTGCAAATATTAATCCATTTGCGAAATATTGCACACTTCTGTAGCAGTAACTTTTTAAGGCTCCCGCAGACAGGCGCAACGCGACGGTACGACGCGATTTTATATTAGAATAATTTCTATTAAGTTTTCGTAGAAATTGATCTACTAGACTCACGTCGTGCCAGTGTGACCCTATATAGAAAATAACATTATGCAGCACTTTTAGAATAAAAAAATTTGCCTTTGAGAAACATGAATAAAATCTTCGGTAAAATTAGTTTTCGTACAAAGATTAAAACAATGTGACAAGTAATAAGATTTTATAACTTTTTACAGAAAAAGACATTACGCAGCACTTTTAGAACAACAAATAGTAGCCCTCACTAAAATAACATTTTGTCTAGAGATAACTTCAATTAGACTACCTACAGGGTGAAATTGAAAACATGCGACAAAGCGAAATGGGAGATTGTACTCATCATTATGAAAAACTTTTACTATGGAACCAAACCTGAAATCGCGAAAAAAAATCAGCTGTTCCCTACATTTATGTTCGTATAACTCGTCAAATGTAGGGAACAGCTGTTTTTTTTTCCAATTGCAGCTTTGGCCCCTTAGTAAAAGTTGTTCATAATGATGAGTACAATCTCCCATTTCGGTTTGTCGCATGTTTTCAATTTCACCCAGTATAAGAAAGACGAATAATATCTTCGGTAAAATTAGTTTTCGTAAAAAGATTGAAATAAATGTGACAAGTGATAAGATTTTATGGACTGGCTTGAGTTGTAAAATCACGAACAGATCGTATCAAAATCAGGCTGTTTTTACAGAAGCAAATAAAGTTTTGTACTGAAAATTGTAATAGTAACATCATTGGTAGGTATGATCACGATAAGATTAGCTGGGACATTTCCCATTTTATTGAGCATATCTTCAGTTTAGTTTAGTGTTTGTTTTTCTTGGCTGAAGCCGTACTTTTATCTGTGTTTTTATTGTTGCGAGTTATCAGGTACGTACTAAACCAGAATATTTTCATTGGCGTCTGTTATCTTTGATGTAGGTTGGTACAGCCTATAGTGCCCCCTATTCTGTTGTTCACAAACTAAACTAAATTTAAGTACAGTGCATCTTTTTCTTTCTATTTCATTAAGAAAAGGACAGAAGATAAATATTAGTTTAGTCCTGTCAAATTAGTCAGCGCCTGACGTAAATTGACGTATTTTTAGTAGTCAATTTTTTATCACGTCTAAACTTGTCTATATGGATTATCTAATTTGACAGGACTAAAATAATATTTATCTTCTGTCCTTTTCATAATGAAATAGAAAGAAAAAAATGCACTGAACTTAAATTTTATTTAGTTTGTGAACAACAGAATCGGGACCATTATCTATTTTAATAACTAGCCTAGCTGACCCGGCGAACTTCGTACTGCCTCAGAATCAAAAAAGCCGTTCCCTACAAAATGTATGAGAAACTGAATTATTATTATTTTCGTGAATTTTCCCCATGTTTTAATAGTTATTCTGCTATTCGGAGCGGAGACAAATCTAAAAAATCAAAGATCATAAAAATCGGTCCAGCCATTCTTGCGTTATAAATGGTGTAACTAACCCGACTTTGTTTTATTTATATAGAAAATAGAAGATGATACTCGTAATAACTTTTATTTAGTGAAACAGACAGATTGTAGAGGCCCATGTCCGGCCAGAATCTTTTTCGTCGAAAGTAGTGAACACTGAACTTAAAAATAGGCAAGACTGAAGAAATGTATTTCCCACTATTGTTTGTGACGTCACAGCTAATGGAAAAGTGCTGTGGAATGTAAAATGAATCCACCATGTTTCGCTTTGTGTACCAACTTTTAGAAAGCCACATCAATATTTTATGAAAACTTCTCGTGGTCAAATTTTATGAAACAGAGTACACTACGTAATATTTGATGTTTTTAATAAAATATGGTTTATTTCTGATGATAAAGCTATTTTAGCTTTATTCAATAAATCAAACTATTTTATCATCACAAATCAACCATATTTTATTTGAACATCAAAGATTTTTATACCTGCAGCCTATAGGTACGTGTAGATCTTTCAGTACCATACGGATCCTGTACAATAATGGATTTAGTATGCTGTTGGGATGCTTCGTTTTTGCAGTGCATCAGGTATGTTTACTAAGACCAACACGGACTGATGCGCCGCAAACGAGACAGCACCAACAGCCTTCTGAATACCATATTTGAAATGGCTGATTGCCGGGTTGTGATGTACTGGAAAAGCGTTCACATTTTTGGAGGATTTGGAGGTGCCCTTTATAATATTAAATAGCGCAATTGTAAATAATAATAATAAATAAATAATTAACAATTTTACTAACATAGTTAAAAGTATTATTTACTATCAATTTATGAAATGTTTTATTCTGAATTAAAATGCTTAATGATTAATAACAAATAGTCATTTTTGGTGCTTTAATTTATTACTATACAATTTTGCTAACACAGTTAATTCGTAGCCAAAAAGCACCAGGCAGAAACTGAAACGTTATGACGTGAATTTATCCCAAAAAAGTAAGTTAGTAATGACAGATTTTTTTTTCATACTCGCTAATGTCAAGTTATACATAAGTATGTATGTCATGCAAACCTAACAAGTCATTTAAGCCCTAGGCTCTAGCCAGGCATATTGTAAAAACCAATGATATTATATACAACTAGCTTTTGCCAGCGACTTCGTCCGCGTGGAATAATGACTTCCGGAAATTGAGGCACTAACTCTCATAGAGTTTAACCGATGTGCTCTTTCCTCTGCCGATTCTTGAGAACGCGTATTTCTCATTCAACGCCTTTTTCAAGACAATAGCGGGCGGACGCCGGCGTCCGCTTGGGTCTTGAATAACTAAAAATATATAACTACGTCTAATATATAAAATAATATATAATAAAACCTACTTCACTTAAAACTAAATACCTATAACTACTATAATTAATAATACCTATACCTATAATTAATAAAAGTACCTACGCTTTTACCTACTTAATATTAAAAAAAACTGAACATAAATTAACCAAAACTTACCTACTACTAACTAACTACTACTAAGCTATTACTACTTCACCTAAAAAGAAATCCTGTTTTCCTAACATTTCCCTTCACTGCTCTGCTCCTATTGATCGTAGCGTGATGAAAAGTATACTATAACCTGCCCAGGAGTATGAAAAACAATTGTACCAAGTTTCGTTGAAATCCGTCGAGTGGTTTTTGTTTCTATAACGAACATACAGACAGACAGACAGACAGACAGACAAAAATTTTACTGATTGCATTTTTGGCGTCAGTATCGATCACTAATCCCGCTGATAGTTATTTTGGAAATATATTTCATGTACAGAATTGACCTCTCTACAGATTTATTATAAGTATAGATAAAGAGGTAGATAGGGCACTAGCGCGCGCAAATTGTTGCAGTCTAATTCAGACAATTGTCGTAATTTCGTTTAGTCGACATGCTTCAAGCGCAACACACTACAGATAGCTATCTCTTTCTATGTCATACGTTCCGTATTATCTGTCGCAGTCGTAGTTGAAAACCACTATCCCAACAACACAAAACGTTGCTCAGTATGAACGTAGCATATCTTTCCTATAAAATATCATTGGTAAAAACTGAATTTCATTATGACCCGCAGGTCATTGACATACCTACTTTGAATTTGGAACCTCAACTGAGAAAATCGTATGAAGAATTTTAACAAAAAAAAGAACTTAAGAAAATGGTTTTCACTTCATAGGTTTTAGTTGCCGTTGCCGAACAAAATAATTTAATTTCACAACTTAACAGAAATATTTATTATAATTATTATATTATTATAGTAACAATAATGTACATATATTCATCAAATAAATAAAACAAAAATAACTACAACAATAAAACAATTGTTTTGAATAACTGAGCATTTGAACAAACATTTAGATAAACTGATATGCGGATAAAAATTGTAAAAAATATATTTTTGGCATAAGAATCATTTCCAGACCGCGTAGCAATTCAAAATCTTAGCGGAGTCAAAACGTGTAGTGAAACTAGAATTTTAAATCATAATGTGAAATAATATGAATAAATTAATAAATAATTACAGCTGAAGTGAAAAAATTTCAACTAACTTTATTGAAACCCTACGGCGGTGCTTTGGAACTTGGGTCACGCATTGTATTTACTTATTGCCAAGCGTCTTTCTTAGTACAATTAATTGTTTTATTAGTTGCTTAATGTTTAAATGTGAACAAAGATTATTGCCTGCACCCATTCATAAAAATACACATTTCTTAGTAGATTATAGCTTCGTGCCGACATTGCTATCGGACATTCCCTAGTAACATTTTTAATAGATTGTAAGAAGTTTGTAGTTTTGTGCCGACATTGTTATCCGCACCAAATGTGTTTATAATCTTTACCTTTTAATAAACAATAGCGTAGCGAGTACTGTACAGGGGTAAGACCCATAGCGTGGGAAATGGTAGGGAGAAACTGCCGCCACTGGGGCATACAAAAGGGCCTTACTTGTCCAAAGAAAGTCAGTTCCTAGTTGATATTCAGATCTGCTACAAGTCAGTTCCCAGTTGCTATTCAGATCTGGTACACGACAGTAGACTGAGTAGACTTCAGTATTCGCTACCTTTGACAGTGGAAACTTGAATTTTCATTTAAGTTAATACCTCCATAGTCCACCGTCCATCTTCACAATGGTTTTATTCCCCACCAATCCAGCACACAAATGAGGCTGTAAGCCACACTATTAGACTTTCATTTTGACAGTTCAACAACATTCATTGCGATATTTACGTTGTTGAACAGACACATTTTTGGAACTTAAGAATCAATTAGCATATAGAGGTAGGAGGAACAGGTTGTAAAGTTCACTGAACCTCCATAGAAAAGGGAGGATCCTCAGACCAGACGGGTGTTATGTCTGGCGGGCAACTACCCGATGGTTCATGTCGGGCCGTTGTATTTTTCTAGTTGCGCGGTAAGCTCTGCTTACGAGATGCAGGATTTTTGTGACGTACTGACGTCACAAAAATTCTAAAAAACGCCACATGCGAATAACGCGTCATACGGATGACGCGTTGTAGATACCGCTACAAGCAATTAATCAATGGATTAATTAGCAGTATCCTCCAAATGATTCAGATTGAGATTGATAGTGTGTTACATAATTAGAGTGCTGAACTAGAAACAATTTACAGAGTTATACCATTGAAAACTTGTCTTTGTAAGAAAACATCGAAAAATCTTGGAACATTGATCTTCTCTGAAGGTTGGCAGCCTTATATGGTATGGTCCAGTACAATAGAAAAGGATCAAAATAATGGGAAGAACAAGTGAATCACGGCTTCGTTAAGGATATTTTTACACTCGTTATGTAGGCTCTACAAGCATTCGTACTAAATTTATTACCCTTTACAGAAATAGGCTGCTTAGCCACTGTTCAAATAAAGACTCCATTCTCGTTAAATAGGTCGCGTATACTGACCTCAAAGTTCAGTTTCAATCGAACTATGGAGAAACTAGAGGCGATTGATTGCCTCGTTATCTACCTGGCCCAGTCTCCCAGCCTCACAAGTATTACAAATCCTTTAGATTGGAAGCTGAGCTGCTGAAAGTGCCTATAATGGAAACTTAAGCTCCTGTATTATGCTCCGATCAGTTTCCTGCCCGGTTGCCGATATTCGAAGCTGTGTGATATTAATTAGTTTTGAAAACCGAATCGCTTTAGGGCTTTATTGGGAATAGGTTGACGGGCTATTTTTAATTTTGTTTTTTTTTTACGATGACCAGCTCAAGAAAGCATTCTGACAATAATTGGGCACCGTACTCTGTAGTCGTACTCGAATACTTAAAACATGACGTCACGAAGATACAACGTCTGTCGACATCGGACTTTATTTCTAAATAAAATATCACATCATCACTTTGATCATACATAATTAAATTAGGTTAACCTGTTCCGTTATGCACACGAGAAAGGTAGAATTGCGTAGCTACGTACGATTCTAGAAATTCCACTCTAATGTTAATTACAAACTGGTATTAAAACAAATGTTATCATCCAGGCTCATGAGTATAATGGTCCGTGTGTAATAAGAGATAAAGTTGGGTAAAAGGCAGGCCTGGAATAGTGGCGCCCGACTGGGTCTCCGGTAATTAACTATATTTACTTAGTTATGACAAGATTACATATTATGAACGGACTTTAGTGCCCGCGTTTAGGAGAATGGAGCTAATAGATTAACACGTGTACGAATTCGTCGAAGTTCGTAACTTTTCGAATTGCGTGGTCCGAAACTTTTGTTGGCGGGTTTGACACTGCCTTATTAGCGTTGTCGACGGATTTGGTTTTAAGCTTTGATACTAGTTCCTTTGTTTCTATTTTGGCTGATTTTGAAGGGTTGTTCCTAATATTTTCTACACCAACAACAAAATTAAATATAACGGAAAACAAAATAACTTCATGCTGGTACGAGTACTTACATACGTAGAAGTCCCTATATCAAATTCAACTTTGTTGTTGTACAGCGAGTTCGTCACACGAGGCTTCAATTAGTTAGCTATTAAAATTATATCAATGTCAGCTCATACTTGTCCATTGGTAAGTCCAAACTTGTCCAATGGTGTAATGATAATGATTGAGCGTATAATCATCCTAGTACAAAAATAAGGAGGTTTCAGACCAGACTATGCCCTACTAGTACACTGTATACCTAGTACCTACCTACGTAGTAGAGTTAAACTTTCTCAATTTATACAAATAAGTATTGTAGTATACCTTTAAACTTACTAAGGGCTGATTTTACCAAAGTAAGTAAGTATCTTATATACGTGGAATAAATATAACGTCTGATGGAAAAACTGCCAAAAATTCAAAATTTATTCTCAGGACAAGACTTTAACCTACTAGGTTTTTTTGTTTGGTAAAATGCGCCTTTAAATTACTTAAAGCTAAGATATAGTATAACTTATATTACAAATAGTTAGAAAACACAATATCCTGTTTTGTATCTATGATTTTGCTGTGATTAACGACTCGAAACTCTGCATTGAGCATACAATAATAATAAACAGACTGCGGTACGAGGAAGCCATCAATCAAACCTTAGTATTGTGGGATCGGACATATATAGATAATGCACAATAGCTTAGGGTTTATTCAACGGAACTCGCCTTTGGTTGTATTTACGGACGTAAGGTTCAGATGGACATTTGTAATGTCTGTTATGAGAGGTTAATATTCGTGTCTTAAGAGTGCCCAAAACTAGCCATTTTCGTATATTTTCGAAATGTTTCTGTATTATTCAATAGTTATTGAATAGTTATGTTGAAACAAACTATCCAATATTGTGGTTCTTATTCGATGTACGATGATTGATTAATTAGTATGTAGTATATATGTAGGTATGCTTGCGGCCTTCACAAGGTCATCTTGTGGTTCACCTTGTGGCAGGCCTTCCCACACTAAGTCTGGCGTACGCGGTCGCCACTCCAGAACCTTTCGGCCCCATCGGCCATCAGTCCTGCGAGCAATATGCCCTGCCCACTACAACTTCAGCATGCGGGAAGCACAGAATCGGTCGAACTGTTCTATTTTTATTTGGGCAAAAATGGACATAATGCTGTAATATGTATTTATATGTGTATGTAATGTATTTGGGTACACCAAATACATTACATACCTACACATATAATGAAGAGTATTCTTCTTCTATTGATGACAAAATTTAAATAATGTACCAAGACTAACTTTTCAATTTTATTGAGAATGTATTTAAAAGTAAGTATTCTATTTTAAAAAATATAATAACACATCTCCAGTTTACATTCATATTAAAAGACACTCTTTACAAAATGCAATGAAAAGAAAAAAAATATAGGTCCTTCCGTCCGCCCGCCTACGTATGTAGGAAAACAGTTTGTAGTTGTAGTTTGTTTGTTTTTTCTTTCTTTCTGTAAGTCGAGGGTCCCGTTTCCTTGTTGACTTGTTTATCAATGTAGCTATTATGTGGCTACAGTGCTCTAGCCTTAGATATACCTAAGCTGCAGAGTAATAAGCTACAGCCTGTTCGTAATTAGTAGCCAACTTATCTGTTCGCTGCACGTGGTGTTCCGAATAGTTCGACAAACTCCGTATTCTGTTCTATACGAAAGCTCTTCGCTGAATACGCCAAAAGCATACCTGACTGGTACGTCAAAGTTTTATATAGTTTTTTTAAGGTATAATGCGAAGCTCTGCTGGTTGCTCGCTGGTTTGCAGACAGATTCTTGAGCACCAGGTTTCAGCACCAAAACCAGGTACAATTCTATGAATATAACTACAGACATCAATCTACAAAAAAAAATGGTTCATTATTGGCACTACGAATTTCATGTGTACCCTTTATTAAATAGAAAAAAAGAAAGAAAAATAGCTTTATTTGTCACAGAAACACGTGCATACAAAAAGATAATTAATTCTAATAATAAGGAAAAATAAATACTATATCTATAATCACGAGCACAAAACAGAAATAGTCGATCGCTGCACGTCATGACTGGGGAGCTATTCTCTAAGGATACAGCCTTGCGGACAGCGCTGTCGCAACTGTCAAACACACCGCGACAGCGCTGCGACAGCGCTGCCCGCAAGGCTGTATCCTTAGAGAATAGCATTGCTGGACACGAATGCTTCCACTCAGCATGATACTGTGCTTATAAGGTACCCACAGCACAGTGCTGATTTTCAGTGGTTACCCGAATCAAAACAAGAATCACAACAAGAATCACAGCAAAAAATCACATGAATGAATGATGATGAAATCGCATCATAATTTTTATCTCTTTCGACACAATTAGCTAAAATGATTGAACGTACCTATTGCGTTATTAAATTTGTAAGTAGTGTAGAACCAAACTTTACACAAATAATAATATAAGCATCTCAACTAGGCATGTAACAAGCACAAAGTAGTCCTTTGTTCTCATCAGTTTAATGGTTAATTTATCGAAGAAGTCCGGAACTTGCCGGCAGTGGCAAAACTGAACACGAAATCTTTAATAAAGTTCCACTCAGCTAATTAACTCAGTTTTACTTTATATCTTGAATGATGTTTAGAGCAAACTCAGCTATTTGAGATTGTTTTGAAGGAAACACAAAGTCATAAACTGGTTAGATTTCTTAGCATACCTATCGTGTAAAAGTTTAAATATTTTTGGCCTAAAATTCAGCTGCGCGAACTCCGCTCGCTGGCGCAGTCATAAGGTCATCAAATGCACAAGTGACAGCATGCGGCGCTGGATGGAAGGTGCGCCATTGTCTGTGGGGAGGTGCCGCATATGAGATCAGAGCCGTCCGTGAACCCCCATCTGTGGAAATAGTCTTTGCTCCGGCCGAATCTCCGATTAGATGAAAATCTATATCACCGTGTATTTAATTTTTAATTAAGAAATCGTTACAGTATTTAGAAAGGGTTCCCATCTCCGGAATGGCTCAATGGATTAAAGTGAAACCTTCAGTGTCAGACAGTTACTGTTTACTGCTACAACAAATATAGTAACTCAAAGAGACAGACAGTTTAAATAATTTAAGTAAGATTTTCACCTATTTAGTAGTTCTGATCGGCAGAGTAGGTGCTATCACGTACTTGAGCGAAAATGCGATCGTTTGAACCCAATACATAAATGCGAAACGAGGGTTCGAGATATTAACACGTACTCGAACAAGGCCTACGTACATATGTCTGTACTTAGGGATTACTTAATAGGTTGTTGAAGCATGCTTAAATTACTAATGAACCGAGTAATTGAAAACCGGCACTATGCCAATTCAATATGTACCCACATATAGCAATTAGTTAATAGGTAGTAGATAACTGAGGAGGATTCACACTAATTAATTTGCAATCAAAACACGATTGACAGCGCTAAGATATCATACATTTTTAAACAGAACGGAGTAGGTAGGTACACGAACAGTGTCTAAGAAGAGTAGCAAGCAAAGAGTTATTTAATATATGCTATAAAATTTCACTTTGAAAATCATATTTCATATTTTGTTTTTTTTTCTCCTATAAAATAAGTAGGAGTCTCTTTGCAACTTGTAATTTTTTTCAATTTATTTTCAATGAAGCAGAACAGCGCTTTTGCTATGCAAACATCGAGTAACGAGCAAAAGTCTTCTTATGGAGTCCGTCAAGCATTTTCATGTTTATGTTTTGAAAGACTCGGCTTTGTCATAAATGCGTAGGTACGAACTCAAACTCAAACTCAAAAACTCAAAGCATTTATTTCAATTAAACCATTTCCAGGCACTTTTGAATTGTCAAAATTAACTAGTCGGTCAGTTAGTCAGAAAGTTGAAGCTAGTTGCCCATTCCAAAACGTAGATCTCTTGGAGAAGAACGGGCAAGAAACTCCAAGGACACTCTTTTAAATTAAGATATTACAAAATCCTGAGTACAGTATTCTTGTTGCTTCTATATGTGAGAACAATGTTATGAAGAAACAATTCAAGACAGTTATAAGATTAAAAAGAAGCCCTGGCAGCTAAGAGATGACCAGTCTCAACTGACAGCGCCCGTTCACGAACATGACGCATGGATCAGCACCATCCAGCTCAACCATTTTGAAGGGAACCGAATGATCCAACACACGCGCCACCATCAGTGAGACATTTAAGTGAGCATGACACATTCTCAACTGCCATGCTCTTTCAAGTCAATATAAAAAAATTATAATGAACGGATCCATGGTTCTTACATTTACAAAATTAAAATAAAAAAATAAAAAAATGCTTCTAAATTATACAAAACTATCGTTACCAATTTATTTACGAGATGAATAAAATTTTACTAGAAAGAGGTATAAGATATTAAAGTAACAATTAAAACTTGATTGAATTAAAAATACACATTAAATTCGAATGTCAGAAACACTTAAAAAAAAAAAAAAAAAAAAAGAAAAAAAGGGAAGCATGTCTTCCAAATTAATATTGAAATTTTAACTAGTGAGCCCAAGTGTCTGTGGAGCAGGACCAGCATTTAGCCAAGCATTTTTATCTACGATATAATCATCCAACTTATAGTATGCTTGTCTACATAGTGTGCGTTTAATGCATGTTTTAAATTTCTTCTCATTTAGTTGAAGAATATCGAGTGGTATTTTATTATAACACTCTACACAATAACCCATAAAAGAAGTTTTTACTTTAGACAATCTGAAACGAGGTTGATCTAATTTGTTCCTATTTCTAGTGTTAAAATTATGCCTGTCACATATCTTACTAAAAAGATGTAGATTTTTTCGAACGTACATAATGTTTTCATATATATATTGACAAGGAACCGTCATGATGTTAATTTTTTTAAACAGTTCCCTTAGAGATTCACGTCTGCTGAGGTTGTAGATAGCTCTGATAGCCCTCTTTTGCAGAATGAAGATAGATTCAATATCTGCAGCCCGTCCCCACAACAAAATACCGTAAGACATGATGCTATGAAAGTAACTAAAATAGACCAGTCTCGCGGTATCCACGTCTGTTAATTGACGGATTTTCCAAACAGCGTAAGCGGCTGAACTTAGCCGCCCTGCAAGTGATGTTAAGTGAGGACCCCACTGCAGCTTTGAGTCAAGCGTGATCCCCAGGAAAACCGTATTTTCGACGAATTCAAGTATCTCCTTATTCAATACAACGTGACATTCACTACTTCTAACATTCGGTAAAGTGAATCTAATGCATTTAGTTTTTTTCTCATTTAATACCAAATTATTTACAGTAAACCAATTATGGACCACAAGCATAGCGTTATTTACGTCGTCAAGCTCCTGTGCACGTCTGCTTACTTTAAAAATCAGTGATGTGTCATCAGCAAATAACACCATTTGTGGTCGGTTTTCCAGAACGCGAGTAATCTCACATACACACACACACACTTAACTCTTGTAAAATGCACTTAGAAAAGTGAAATTGTAGAGTTGAGTGAAGGTGACTGAGACGATTAATATCTGCCAATGCGATATTTTGTAGGATAAACGTAAGTAATCCGTGGGCTCCAAGGGGCTCGCGGTTAAGTCATAACAGCCGCACGAGTCGATCGACCAGGTTAACCTACGCTTGCCGCGATGCGCTTGCTTGTGGATGCCGTCCACGGACCAATCGCGGCAAGCGGTATATAAAGATGGTTATGTAAAGATTGTGACCCCACCGTGCCTCGGAAAGCATAAGACATTGGTCCCGGCTGTCATTCGTGGATATTTGACAGTTGTTACGAATCGTTAGAAAGGGTATCGTGTTACTGGGTTGTGGAGGTCAGATATAAGCAGTCGCTCCATGAATACCAGTAGGTATTCAGCTGCAACCGGTTTATCTGGAAGCCGATCCCAACATAGTTGGTAAAAAGGCTAAGCAGACTGAAAATTATCTAATCCGTGAGTTAATTGCCGACTAGTACGAAATACAAATTGTAATGTTTTTACAAAACCCAGTAGAGTTGAACATGAATACGGTGGAAAGGCGTAAACTGCGTCCCAAAACCCAAAATATTGAGACGGGCCTTTCCTATTGCGTCAGGGTGCGAATTCCTTTCCGTCGTATTTAGATAATAGAACGGAAAGTCCTTAACGGGCCACTGAATATTAACAAGCTGTTAATTTTACGTGTAATGGAGAAAGTTCGTATTGCGGTCGAGATGAAATTTTATGTTTATTTTCAGTTTAGATGTAGAACTACGGTCTGTTAAATGGAAAATTTAATAGAATGGAATTATGCATCCGTTTCACTGGTTTAAATAAGTACCTGGAGGTGGTAAAGCATAAACAATAAGCTGCAATTTTTTCTTTAATTTGCGGGAAATTCATTGTGAAAGTTGTTGTATTCTGACATGTATTGGACTAACTTTTTAACTACTTTCGAGTGATTTCTGAAATATACTTTTTAGCCGACTTGAAAAAGGAGGAGGTTCTCAATTCCATTGTATTTTTTTTTGTATATATGTTACGCGATTTTCCGATAATTGTGAATCGATTTCAAAAAATATTTTTTAATAGGTAGTGTAGGCCTCAGTGTAAGTCCCATATAAATTTCATGAAAACATTCCTCCTCTAAAGGTGGAAAATTAGGGGATGACTTAATTTTACTGATTTTCACCTACTTTCTCTCTTTATCTCCATCAATTATGGATCGATTTCGAAGATTCGTTTTTATTAGTAGTGGGAACAACCAAAAAGTGAAAAATAAAAACTTGTTAACTCACAAAAAAAAAACAATGAACTTCCTAAAAACACTACAAAGTGAAAAATAACTTTAGGCAATTCGATATTGAAGTTATTTTTCACATGATTCAAATAACGAGATGCTTGTCACAATCATACAACCTTTTTTATAGCCAGACATTAAATATTATGTAAATAAACCGAGCTTTATCCCCCTAGGGAGTTACCATCCAATAACATTTCAATGTAACAATCAAATGACTTAAAACAAAATATGTGGGAGAGTTATTTGTGTTTATATGCATACCAGTGTTAACATTACCTCAGTTTGTTTATTACTCACTCCTGTTATTAAAATCGCTGGAGCGTTGAGCTCGTAATAGTTTCAAATTTTCATGCGACTGCTTCGGGGATATAAGTGAATAAATTATAATGTAGTACGAGACTGTGTGTTTACTGGTTTCTTTTTAATCAACAGAAAAGTATAGTACCCTTTAGGGATTCAAATAAGTTGGGAGTGGAAAATAATACTTCTCAGAAAATATACTTAGCGGCCTTATTACAAAATAATGTTTATCTTTAGACCCTGGTTTAAACCATCGAGTCGTTTTTTTAATTTGGAACTTCATTCCGACATCGCTAAAGTTCGAATTACAAAAAAAAAAAAATGTTAAAACCGAGTCTAATTTGCCAGTTTTGTATTAAGAACTTTACCTTGCTCGGACCAAAGTACAAAATATAATATGGTTTAAGCTTGGACTAAAGTTAGAACTCTTTCTGTAATTAGAGGGACAATGTTTATGATACACTTAAATAAATTAGTAACCCAGCAACTGGGTTGTGGAGGTCAGATAGGCAGTCGTTTCTTGTAATAATTCTGGTACTTAGCTGCATCCGGTTAGACTGGAAGCCGACCTCAATATACACACATCAAAAGTGTCTAGGGATCAAGCATTTTTATGCGGATTTCTTGAGATTGAGATGTGGCTTTGTAATAAATTTATGATTTTATAAAATTATATGGATCCTTTTTGGTGCATTTCATAATTTGAATCAGGAACTGTGAATCAAATTCGAGTAAAAGATGAAAATCAGCTGTCAATATTTTCCCTATAAAAACATACAACGCATTGAAGACATTATTAGTGCTACTGTTTCCCTACTACTGATTAAAACCAACGTTATTATGGAGCGGCGACGTCATTTAAGCAGGGAAGAAATGCTCAGAGCCGTGGGAATGATAGAAGCTGGTTCCCGGCAACCTACTGTGGCTTTAGCTCTGAATACAAGTCAGAGTGTTATCAGTCGACTTTGGACACGTTACCGAAGCACTGGTACCGTGGCTGAGCGCCATGGAGGACGGTATCGCTGCACCACACGGAGACAAGACCGATACATTCAAATCTTAACTCGAAGAGCTCCAACAATAACCGCCATGATGTTAGCCGTGAGGCTTCATCACTCTTCAGGGAACTTAATTAGCGACCAAACAGTCAGAAACCGCTTGCATGAAGTGAACCTTCATTCCCGAAGACCGCTACGGGTACCACCTATAGCAATGCACAATCGTAGGATTCGATATCAATGGGCTCTTGAACACAGAAATTGGGCAGAAGAACAATGGCGTTTCGTGTGCTTTTCTGATGAGTCTCGTTTTGGTATGAGACCGGATACAAGACGTATACGACACTGGAGAACCCCTGGACGCCAACAGCGATTAAAATCCTGCCAGGAAGTCCATCCTTATAGTGGTGGAACCATCATGGTATGGGCGGGTATTTGGATCGGCGGAAGAACTGAGTTGATTTGGATCAGAGGCAACCTCAACGCTCAAATTTATGCTGAGACGATTGTATCAGACGTCATCGTTCCTCTACAAGTGCAAATCGGTCCCTTATTTCAGTTAATGCATGATAATGCACGACCGCACACCGCAAGAGTTGTAAGACAGACTCTCGCCGCAGCTAACATCAATGTCCTGCCCTGGCCTGCTCAGTCGCCAGACTTGAACCCGATTGAGCATGCATGGGATATGCTACAGAGAAGAGCTCTGCCGAATATGGAGGGTATCCAGTCGCAAGAAGACCTTTTTTTGTTGTTGCAACGAACATGGGCGGCCATTCCACAGCGTGATTTGGATGAACTCATTTTGAGTATGCCAAACCGATGTTCTTGTGTTGTTAGTGTTCGCGGTAGAAACACGGATTATTAATTGTTTAAGTTACCCAATAAAATTTTAGAGAAAACTGTTATTTCAGTCTTTTTTTCGAACTTTTGTGTCAGTGGTTCAAATGTAAAAAATCCCTTTATTAGGAAAATGGCAAATTTCTTTATGAATGCAAAGGTGACTTGGTTTATCGTTACTGTGACAAACGAAAACACTTTATTTGATGAATCCTTAAAGAAAATTTTAATTAATATCAATCAGGAGAAAAGTTATTGCAAAAATATATGTTGATCCCTAGACACTTTTGATGTGTGTAGTTGGGAAAAGGCTAAGCAAATGATGACACTTAGATAAATTAGAGAACTTCCTGAACTTAATTTAAAGTAAAGTTGAAAGTTAATTAAAAATAGCTTATACAGAATAAATGGATTTTTAATGGTTATTTATTTTTTTGCATGCTTTTTTCTTTATAAGTATTTTTGCCATCAGCGATGCATACCATAGTACCAGCGAATAAGTAACTACATACTTCTGCACTCTACTGCGTAACACACTAGTCTATCAATCTCAGTCCGAGTCATTTTGAAGGATATGGCTAATCCATTGCTTTATATGTTCGAAAAAATTGTGTGCTCAACGTAAATAAAGCAATGAATGTTGTTGAATTTCAAAATGAAAACCATTGCTACTGATAGTGTGTTACGCAACTACCCCGCTGTTCCATTCTTCAGAAACGACATAGCGTTGACAATTTTCGAGATATAATTTCCTGATGTACCAGGAACGGCACCTTCATTTGTTACTTTGACAAATGAACCCCACAAAATGAAGTTATATTAAAGCCTGAAACTGTGCTGATGTCATCAAAACACGTTGAGAAGTTGGCGCACAATTTTCCTGTAGCATATAAAAGAAACAAGCGAGTCATCACGCCCTGTACTCCCACACACACTCGTGAATGAACTACAGGAATCAGACACCGGGTTAACGCTGAGAAAAAGGTTGCAGAAGGACCATTAACAATGACCACAAATAATAAAAAGCTACTTCACTAGCTTATTTTCCACCTTTTATAGTTCCCATACAAGCTTTCCCCGTTTGACCCATCCAATCAAACGTGAAGTTACGAAAAATTCTAAGTACGAAGATTAGGTTTTGTGTTGTTTCTCACATTCCAGCAATTATTCTGTTAGTCACGGAAAATGTATTGATATTTGGTAGATTATAACGCTTCAACGTGGCAAATAGGTTTCATTCATTCATTCAGACGCAAGACGTACACCGCTAGACATAGGCCTCCCCCAAGCACAGCCACTTCGATGGGTTCTGTGCTTCCCGCACCCAGCGGATTCCTGCGGAACCTTGTGAAGGCCGCAGGAATCTGTTCCGCGCCGTGGCCTCGTACACCGATGACCTCACCGGTTCACGAGGCCTTCCAACGCTTCCGGTACTCGGTCGCCACTCCAGAACCTTTCCGTCCCATCGGCCATCTGTTCTGCGAGCAATGTGTCCTGCCCAACGCCACTTAAATTTGGCAATTCTACGGGTTATGTCGGTTACCTTGGTTCTCCTGCGAATCTCTTCATTTCTGATGCGATCACGTAGGGAAACTCCAAGCATAGCCTCCTCCACTATGACAAATAGGTACCTATATATGGCGTTGCATCTTATCATACCAACTTGAAAAAGGGCATCTTCCTCAAATTTTTAGCTCGGAGTGTTAAGCTTGGTTTATGCAAATTCTGTAGGTAAGCTACTAGTTATGTAGGCTATGTAGCAAATAAATTCTCATCGCACCAGCAAAAAGAACTCGCTCTTTAATCTTTTGTAAAGGTTTTGTCGTTATTCTTTACCCACATAACCCTTCTGTTCTCATTCACGTCATGGCTATAATTTTCCCTTCGAAGTCGTGCTACAGCCGTCCGCTGGAATTGACCCAAATAAACAATAGTTCGTGTTCAAATAACTAAGTCTAGCAACAAAGGTGGCCAACTGGCCATGTATTAGCCGGGCGAACTCAACTACAGCCATTAACTTATGTATAAGTACATGGGCAATACATTGGAATGTTCTGCTTGACTTTTGCAAGGCTGTACTGTACCTACATGGGACGCATTAGAATCGGGTATTAGTAAAATTATACAATCTATTTTTGTTTTAAAGAATTGTTTGTATTTCTCGAAAGGGATGGCGGTGTACCTATAGAACACCAAAATTTTTCAAATTATGTGTACTCTCATGTATATATAGTCCTCAAGACCGTATTTCCGACATGGCGGCCCATTTCAACGGAGACTAGCCTTTGGCGTGGGAGATATTATAGTGCACAAGTGTGTGTACAGACACAAATGCACTCCCTCTTCGCTCACTCTCATAGTTTGATGGGACGGCACGTAATCTACATAATATGTATATTTAGTCCCATATAATAGGCGATGTAATGGGCGAGCCTTACCATTAATCCGACACTATTCCAGACTCCGGGATGCTACTGAGAAAATCTAGATGGAAAATTCCAATAACACTTTGCTTTTTCTTTGGTGATGGTTTTGTTATGAATCAATATAGTGATTGTTACTGTCAGCCTGTATCTTCCCACTGTTGGGAAAAAACTCGTTACATGGCTTCCAGTTCTTGCGATCCAGGGCGAATGGTCGTATGTTGAGTCCCGCCATTGTATAAGTATGTTTCTTATTGTCTAGAAACAGTTTAAGTTATAAATTGATCCGACTTATGGCACCCTAACATCAGAATTTGATCAGCATAGGTATTGTGTGCATGTAGCTAATAACACCGATCAAAACTTTTCAAAGTATCGCTTATGGTACAAAGTTAGTTCATTGAGTTTTCAAACAATCAATTAATCCTACTTCCTACTTCCTACTATCCTATCCTACTTCCTACTAATATTATAAATGCGAAAGTTTGTGAGGATGGATGGATGGTTGTTTGTTACTCTTTCACGCAAAAAATACTGAACGGATTTTGATGAAACTTTACAGTAATATAGTTTATACATCAGAATAACACATAGGATACTTTTTATCCCGATATTCCCACGGGATCAAAACTTACGCGGGTGAAACCGCGGGGCGCAGCTAGTGTTTATATACCAGAATGTGCCCATAATAGCAAGGAAGGACAGAAATATCCCATTTATTTATAGAATCCTTATTTTACGCGTGTGAAGGGTGCTTTTATCGGAGTAGTAAATATAATCATAGGGATTCTAATGGCGGATAGCACATCATAATTTACCGAATCAAACTAAGTACCATAAAACGAGGTGAATATGGATACAGGGGTGAATCGGGACTGAAATAATATAGTTTGTTGCCAAAAAGGACTCTAATGTGTTATAATTAACGATTAAGTGTCCTTGTTGGCAACAAACTATATTATTTCAAAGTTAAAATCCATTTTAAAGTTTCGTCCCGATTCACCCCTGCAATCCTATTCGCCCCGTTACAAAGTACGAGGGGATCTCTACAAAAATACGTCTTTCTTTAGAGTGCCATAAAAATGGAAGGTGAACAATTAAAACGCTCAACTTAGGTACCGACTGTTAGCAAAATTAATAATATCCAAGTTCAATAAACAAAAAATAATAGTAATATAAACAAGAATTTAAGTCATAAAATTTTCAAGCACCATCCGCAGTACCATTTGAAATTTAGGTATTCGTTACAAAATTACAAACTTGCACAAAGTCCCCTCTTGTCAGATAACTTTATCCCAATTTAATAATTTTGCTAAAATCTCAAGTTTACTTCTGAAACAATTACTTTTTTGGTTACCAACGGAATACGTAATGTCATAGAGACAACGAATTAATTTCTTTCCACCTAATTGAAAAGACAACGAAATAGTTTTGATTTTGTTCGTTTCATCACTTGATTGTCATTAAAAATGAGTCCTTAATTACTTCTACCTATTCTCTTTTTGAAAGCAGTAGTGGCGCAGTGGCAACGGCCACGACTTACGAGTTGTAGGTCGCGGGTTCGAACCCAGACAGGCGCATCACTTTGTGTAAATAACTTCATCACCACTGCTCTCAAAACGGTGAAGGAAAATATCGTGAGGAAACCGGCTTGTCCTACCACCAAACATTCGGAGACATGTGCCACTTACCAACCCACACTGGCCCACTCCGACTCACTCACAGAGAGGAGGCCTGAGTCCCAGCAGTGGGAACATTATAGGCTGACTATATACAGACGCCAGCACATCAAGTTACTCGAAAATGTCAAATTTTCCCAATCAACTTTGACCCTTATACTTTAGCGTTAAAGTTGAAAATCTATTAAAGAAATTTCACAGATTGTGTTAGCTTGATGTGCTGGCGTTTGTACGTATTCCCTTTTTCATAAGCAGCGATGGGATCTCTGATCTCCATTTTCGTAAGGGCGCGTTCCCACTATGTCGTGACGACGGATTGTCGTGTCGTCGTGGCTTATATATTTAAATGGACGGACGACAGTTAATCGTGCCGTCCTATATAATTATGAACACCTCGATTTAAATATACAAGCCACGACGCTTTAAACGACACGATAATTTGTCGTCACGACATGGTGGGAACGCGCCCTAAATATATAACGACTACAGCGTGCACAACAATTGGCAATCAGATTATTTATTCGTCATGTAAACCCGATGCAAATAACTTCGTATGCTAACATTTGCTTATAATTATAGGACCTTTGTGGGCGGAATGAAACCGTAAAGAGCCACACGGTAATTTATTTAGTGAAATCAACCTTCCTACGTCATGGACGATCGATATTTTGTACTGTTTTATGTTTTGTTTGAAGGCTGTCTGTGCTATCTATATAGGCGCTTCTTCATTTGTTGAAGTACCTTCACTTCAAGACTTGAAGCCATATTTGTAGAACAAATTTTCTCTTTTGCCGAGCGGAGGAGATGTTCAGCGTTGGCAATTATTTAATTCCCAACTTTTTCTTTTATCAAGAAGTGAAAGAGAAATGTAATTGCCATTATTAAAAGTTGATAAAGTTACTATCTGTTGGGTTTCTGAAGGTTGGTAATGGTAGTAGAGAATTGTTTTCCGGATAAAAAACAGATCCTGTTTTTCACAATAAATAAGAGCTCTCCAATACGATGCAAAATTTCATCGACGTAGAATCACACACGAGTACTGTTTGTTGTTCAGATTTAAATTCAGATACAAATAAAATTTTCGTGTAAAGGTGTTTACAACCAACTCTGAAATCACGAAAAAAATCAGCTGTTTAATACATTTTGGTCAAGTAGGTATTGAACTTTTGTATTAAACAGCTGATTTTATTTTCGTGATTTCTGAGTTGGTCCCATAGTGAAAATCGTTCAGTTCGATGGTCTGAAGAACCTCTTAAAGATTGTTGGGTTAATTTTTTAACACCTTATACAGGGTTACTTTTCAATGACCAGCCAAATTTAAGGATGTGGTACAGACCATCAAACTAAACAACTTTCTCCATTGGACCAACATCGTAATCGCGAATAAAAATTCAGCCGTCCCATACGTTTAGGTAGAGTAGGTATTGAAGTTTTCTATGGGACAGTTGATAAATTTTTCGCGATTACGATATTGGTCCCATGGAGAAAGTTGTTTAGTTGATGGTCTGTACCACATCCTTAAATTTGGCTGGTCATTGAAAAGTAACCCTGTATATTAACAATCAGATCCTTATGTACATTTTTCCCGTCTGTCTGCTCGTCCGTCATAGGGCTGTATCATTTTTACCATAATAGGTAGCCAGTTGATCATAGAAAATGTATATGTATTTCCTGTATCAAATAATAAAAACAACGTTTACTATTGTGGTTTTTCCCATATATGATGGGAATCTCGTGAAAGCCAAGAAAGATGAAGAAATCAAGTGTCCTCGCTTGACACACAAGGTTGTTAACATTTGGGATGTGGACACTACGGTAATTGTACCTACCGACTTGTTACGGCTAATTCACTAATGGCCAAGAGCCTCGACAGCACCTGAAGGGCTCTTGTTAGGCATTTGCACTAAGAGCTTGAGGCAGAATGCCGTGCTATAGGATGGGAGGTTCCTTCATATGGAACTACATAATATATCTCTGTTAGAACCTTGTCCTCTGTGCTGGTCTGCTACTATTTAATAGTATAAAAATACGATATAAGCACATAAAGTCTGTTCAAACTTATGTTTCAAATTAATATTATTTCAAATTAAACAAAATATCAACTTTATATTAATGGTAATTAAGTTGATTTCAGAGTGACTAGCACTATTGAAAAAATGTTTGTAGAGTAAACTGAACTTTATGGTGTAGGATTTAAAGTTATTTTTCCATAAACTCATATCTGTTTTCATTTTTGGCAAAAAAATCGCGAATGCAGATTATATCTTTCTAATATATAAAATTCTCGTGTCACAGTGTTAGTTACCACACTCCTCCGAAACGGCTGGACCGATTTGTATGAAATTTTGTGTGCATATCGGGTAGGTCTGACAATCTGCTATCTATTTTTTTTTTTTTGCAAAACGACGTTTGCGGGGTCAGCTAGTTTTATATATTAGAAGATTATCAAAATAGAAGAAATAAATCTGAAGTTGTCAAGTACACTAGACGAAGCGTATTGTATAATATTGTTATAAATCTCGTTCTTGAAGTGAGACGGTACTTCGAGCCAGTAACACTTGAACACAGAACTCGTCTCTTACAAATTATTCTTTGAGGACTTGTCTTTCGAGTTGCGAAGAATTTCTGTATTAAGACTGGAACTATTTTGGAAACATAGATAGTGCAGGATCATAACTGGTATAGGTACCTACTTAGTTCGCGGTTTCGCTTGCTGGCTCACGGGTGATGATAACTATTATCGCTGACAAATAGCTACAGTTTCAAAGCTTCAATTTACATGTAAGTGAGGCTGCAGACTATAGAGGTTTAATATGTTACAAAATAGTGCACTGAAGGACGCCTCATCCCCTTGACATCAATTTTAGTCTCCTTTCACAACTCCCACGGAAACAAAAGAACGTCCTTTATTGCCACGACTCCACCACACAGTATTTTGTTACGTATTAGCTAACAGTCTTAAAATAATAATAATAATATCTACAAAGCAGGGAAAATAATCAAAGGGCATCAAAAAATTCGTTCGCATCGCTGTCAACAGGAAAAGTGCATAAAAGGCTGGAAACATTGCCACGTTGTGTGGCAATGCTGATTTATTGGCCAAAAAATGGACACGTGAAGAGTCGACCGTCGTTCTTCGACCCACCGCTTAGCGATGTCTTGAAAAACTAAATGGGCACTCGGACCCCGTGGCCCTAGTGTTTCAACCCCAAAGGGCTCGAACACATAAGTCCCAAATTGTAATATAAAATAATCCTTATTAGCTACATATTATGAATATTAATAATAAAAATCCCTTTTCACCTACCACAATATTGGCGCTGGCCAATTTTCATGCAAATGAAAGTCACGTGAGGTCTGTACCGTGGGATGGCCTAGTGTTTGCATATTGAATATAACCGCAGTATCACTGTGCTCCTGTTTGGGTCACAATGCGGTAAAATTCGTTGCACAGAGTGCGAAAGTCTGTGAAACAGAAAACTAGTTTGTGCCTACTTTGTTCACGATAAGAAGTTAAATACCGCGGACTAATGTAAAAAGTAAAAACGTTTCGCAGATAGGATGGGTTTTATAATTATGTTAGTTGACTAGTTGAATGTTCATTATTATACAACAGGGTGTATCAGAAAAATGTGGTTAAAATAAGGGTGTGGTACAGTCAACAGCAAAAGTAGATGATGAAAATCAGAAATTCAATACTAATTAATGAACGGAGTTCGCGTCAGAACTGTGTGGCGTCGAAGTAGTAAATGTTTGGTATAATTTACAATCACATAACGACACTTCGACGCCACACAGTTCTGACGCGAACTCCGTTCATTAGAATTGAATTTATGATTTTCATCATCTACTTTTGCTGTTGACTGTACAGACCATCAAACTGAACTTTGTCCATGGGACCAACATCGTAATCGCGAAAGGTCTGTACGACATCTTTAATTGTGACCACACCTTCCTGATACATCCTATACAGAATGAAATTGAAATCTTGCGACAAATCGAAATATGAGGTGCAGTAGCTGTTAGGTACATAATCATTATAAATTATCATTTCACAAATCTAAATTCATGAAAAAAAAGTGTAATTATCGTCTTAGATAGCGCAAACGAAGTTATTGCCTTCAAGTAGACACTCGAACTATCGCAGTTCGAGATTTTTTTTCAATTTCAATTTAAAAATTATGGAAATTAATAAGAAAATTAAAGTATCAGTTTTAGCGCGCGTTCAATTTATTCATCGCTGAGTTCACAACATTAAGCAAGTTGGCAACGCGTTGAACTAGCGGTAGGTATTTACCTAATTTTGACCATTCCTACGAAAAAAAGGGCGTACGACGATGTTGTCAATCCCTTTCCTTAATGACATGCTCTAAATTTACTTTATAACACATTGAATTAGATATTTTAATTTGTCGCACCTATTCAATTTCATCCTGTACATAACTCAAAACAAATGTTCATTATTTATTGTTTTAGTATAGCAAAAAAAAAAAAACATTCACAGATTTTTATATTTCTCCATAATTTTGATGTTTATTTTTTAAATTATTTTTAGGTAGGTACTTAAAATTATATATTTTTGAATTTAATTATTCATTTTCACTTCAAGACGCAAACATCAGTGTAGACCTGGCTGTTGTACTAGGAGTTCCTGTATCACAAGTATCAAAATTATTAATAGTATAGTAGATATTATTATTAGATGTCTACTTTTCTATACTTTTTGAAAAAAACCTTCTCGAAAAGGTGCTATCACATTTTCGTAGGCACAGTGCTGTCTACATATACCTATTAGTAGAATACTAGAATCTCTAGAGGCTCATATAATTGAAAAGAGAATTTCAACTTTCAATTATAAAAGGTCAAAATAAACAGATTTTGGGTTAGAAAATGGTATTCATTGTTTCTAATGAATACAGCCATCAATTAGCTTATAATAATATTAAAACAAAGCAACGTATACGGTTTCCAACATGTATGTAAACTGGCATCCTCTGATACAAGATTTCAATCAACGCATACAAAGGCTGAATAATACCCGATGCCAATCCAGAAGCAATTGCTTTCGAGATTAGTGCTTACAATATGATAACTACGGTAAAGTTCTATTTACTCTTTTTCTGCGTCATGTTTACCGCAAATAAGCGTATTTTATTTTATTCTTTCTTACTTAAAACTGTTAATAATGTCTTTATATCTAACTGCTTTCACGTAAGATAATCTTATTTCTGGATTAAAATATGCTGAAGTAACAAACTAAGAAGATAACCTAAAGCTAGTTGTTGTATTCATGTAATCTCGGTTATAAATAGTGCAATCCACGAAGACGCGCCCCACTATTCTTCCGAATCGTTAGTGTTTATCGCTAGTTAATTCTATTAGCGTTTTAGTTCTTTCAATACTCTAATTACCCACTAAAAAAATTGTGTGAATCCGTGTGTATTTACAAAACTAAAACTCTAGCGGAATGTTGCACACTTCTGCTGTAAGCATTAGGCAAAAGAGTGGGGCGCGTCTTCGTGGATTGCACTATCTATAGGTTACAATTAAGTTAAGTTTTATTCGAGCTTAAATTAAGATTCAATTTGTATCCGCAGACTTCCTAAAGTGTTCAAATCTAAACTCGTAAACACCCTATTATTTTCAAGATGAGTGCGTCCAACAGGATACCGATCGACGATAGCCGTAGCAATAAATACTCAATGAAATAGTTTCGATTCGAGACCTCTGGTCCATATACAGAGATTATCGTACCACGTGCAGTGGCCTTTACTCGATATCCGTCCTAGCGATCGAACAGAATGAACTACATATGTTAGCTTTTTGTATGAATACGAGCCGGATAAAAGCCGTCACGTACAGTGCCGGACAAAAGGCAGCATTATATCCTGTTTCTATAAAAAATGGAGGGCGGAAATGTGGTACAAGGTTCAACAAACTCAGGTATGGTACAAACCTTTCACGAAACTGAAACTATGAAATTCTGTACGTAAACAGCCAAGGATTACAATCATACCTACTTAGTTAATTAATAATAATAAATAAGTAATAACCTCTAAGAATATTCGGGGACCTACTTCGAGTTGGTACTGCGCGATTATGTGACTTAAAAGCTTAAAATATGATTCCTACTTGTATATAGAATACCGCATATCAAATAAAAAATTCTCTTTACAAAATTGCCACGACATTTTGTTTTTTCTTTTCCAAATCCCTCACGGAGTCACGGCAGCCATTTACTTTACAAAGCATTTTATTTTAATCTTGCCGTAAGAATTTTTGCGTTTTCTTCTCTCATTAAAAGTCATGGAATGCCTCCACTTAATGGTATGAAAATTAGAATTGCGCGTTTCTTCATTATCGATTCACGGTCGATTCTGTAAAAATGTCACCGTCAAAACTTCGTATTCTACGATTGACACTATTGACAGCTCACGCACTTTTCCTAATTTTTCACGGTGAGATTTTTACGGATGACACTCCTGTACACATTATAGGTACACCAAAACATTTCAGAAAATTCTAAAGGCCTTGCAATAAAATGGAACGAACTGAATGAGTAGTTCAAATGTTATAAGATTTTCTTTTTAAATTTTTATTAGTCAACTGTCATTGTCACTAAAACAACAGGGATATTCTTAATGTGGTTATTAATAATAGAAATTAAGAAAAGGTCCTCTAGGGATATAAAATTGTTCAGACAATTCTCGTGATTTTAAGAACGTTCACTGTCTGATCTCAGTCTCAATCTGTCAAAAATACTCCTAAAATCCCTACATTTTTAATATTGATTGTCGCTAAGATGAGATTGCGATTAGATTTGGAACGTTTTTAATTAAGGAAATTGGTCTTGAGATAGCGACTAGATTTTGAACGTTTTTAATGACGGGAATTGGTCTCCTGTATTCTTTATAATTGAAGTTTGATGTTCAGATGTTTTTGTTAGCTAAGCGCAAATCACAACCGTGGCACGGCGGCGGGCCGAAGCGCCCTGCATTGCATAATGCGCCAAAGCACATTAGGAACCGCAGCGGGCCACACCTAACTCCCCTTAATTCATAATCGTTACTTAAAGTTAAGTAGTGATTAGTGACGGTTCAACCATACATATATGACCACTTAAGTGATGCTTAAACGTCAAAAACTTTTTCAGACAGTTTCAAAATACTAATATTAACTGTTTCCTCTCCAATGTAATGAGGCTTGCTCATATTTGGGCGGGCCGCTCCGGACCGCAACGCATTGCAAAACTCCTCCGAGATCACTTTCGTTGTATGAACCATCACACACAACCTTCAGGAGGGTCCAATTGTGCGCGAGCTTAATATTCCGCAATACTACACATTCTGGGAAATGGCATTTCATTAGACATAAGCAGCTAAATAAATTGACGTTCTTTATATGACTGCAGTATAATTAATTTAAATTCTATCCTGTAGGGACATTTGGAGGATGTGTTTAATTAAACTTAGCTACAACCTTTTTTATTTGACACACTACAGATGCCTTCTTCCTTAAGATAGTTGCTTAAAATATGTATTTAAGTAGGTAGGTACGCAAGGCATATTTCTTTGCGAATTTAAATTTAATAGGAATCGCAAGGAGTTATTTTAAATTTACTCATTATTTTTAAAACTACAATAAACTTTATTTCTGTAATGCATACTTATCCTAAGTTAAAGATAAAAAAATACGCTGGAACACAGGAACTAGTTTTTAAATCGAATGCAGATGAGGGGTAAGAAAAGTATCTTGCACAGCGCTAATGAGAGTCTCGCGAGAACCCGTACGAAATACGGTAAGAAAAGTATTACATAAAAATAGGTAGCACAGATGTTTATTAAATTAATTACCTACTAATATATCTATTATCTCGTCTGCTCAACGACCGTGTGCCACTTCAGGGATCCAGCAAAATATCAGCATCGCGTATGTTTGCCTGACACATGCTGAGCTGGACTCCCATTTGGTGCAATCTTGAAACGCACACCGCACTGTGTATGTTTGGTTATTAAGTTGATTTTAAGTATTCGTCATAGTGTCACTTTTATTTCGATAATATGTATGTTTTTCCTTTTGTTTTTATATCGGCACCTTGTTTTTTATATTATATTTATGTAGGTAATTGTCACCTAATATTGTTATTTTGTGTGTTGTGCTGTCTTTTGTGTGCTTCAAATAAATGGTTTATCTATCTATCTAATAATAATTAGAGAAAAACACACCTCGAAAATTATTCAAATCTTTAAAACGAAATTAAAATCTTATATTATCGTCAAGATCTGAGGCCTGCCCTAGTAAAGTTCTTATTCTACCCGAGATAATTGATTTTTGTTTCGCAAGAATCCTTTACTGCCTTGTTATTTTATTTACCTACAATGCCTTGATTTTACTTAAGCTTTAGGGTACACGAAGTGTTCCGTACCACATGGCAAAACGCGCCGAAAAAAACAAGTTTCTTGTATGGGGTCTCCATACAAGCAACGTGTCTTTTTTTTAATTTTTAAATTTATTTTTATTATTTGTTGTTATAGTGGAAATAGGAAAGTGAAAATTTCAACTGTCTATCTATTTCGGTTCATGAGATACAACCCGCTGACGGACAGACGGACCGGATGGATGGACAGCGGAGGCTCAGTAATAGGGTCACGTTGGCACCCTTTGGATACGGAACCCTAAAAATTAGTTCTATGGTTGTGCGATCGTACCAAGAAGATACCTTCAAGGTTTTCATAAAATAATTGTGTCCTTTCTTTTTCCTTCTCAACTGCCTTATAGCGTAGTCATTTCACAATTATTTACCTACTTCTGACAGCAGCAACCCAACACCAACTTTATCTTTGTTACGATAAAGATTACTGGAGTAGGTATGTAATGATCGTAGCAGGTGCCTTTCTGTAGTTTTTGCCTACCATGGGGAGAGGGCGTGAGTTTATGTACGTATGTATTAAAGATCAATAAAGTACCAGATGCAATAAAGAATGAAAGCAGCGATACGACATTTATAAATAAGCTCAAGTAAATATTAATTAAATTTATTTATTTACTTCAGGCGACGCAGGCCTATACATAAATACCTACATATTTTTATTATAAAACAGTACTTCACTAGTTAACTGAAAAAAGCATTCTACACGAACACATACATGACAAAAATCTATTGAGACACGACGCACAGTTAACCGTATACATACATTCATAAAAATTGCTTATTAAATTGTAAATTTGTGTCCTATTTTAAGAATGCCCTAGAGGGTCCATAACTGTACCTTAGTTTTAAGCCATTGTAACACCTCCACAACATTATAGAATGCAAATAAATATATGAATATGAAACACTGTGATTTTGACAGTGATGCAAAATCAAACATAAAATAACTGTGAAAGCTCTTCATGTTCACCTTACATATTGTAATTTTATATGTAACTGACTGACCCGGCAAACTTCGTACCACCTCAGAATCAGTAAGAACGAATGTATGATAATATATGAATCATATATGAATATGATATGATAATATATGAATATGAATCACTGTGATTTTGACAGTGATACAAAATCAGATGTAAGATAACTGTGAAAGCTCTTCATGTTCACCTTACATATTGTCATTTTGTATGTAACTGGCTGACCCAGCGAACTTCGTACCACCTCAGAATCATTAAGAACGAATTTATGAGAAAATTAATTATCTTCATTATTTTTTTTTCGAAATTTTTCCCCATGTTTTTATAGTTATTCTTCTATTCGGGGCAGACACAAATCCAAAAAAACAAAAATCGTAAAATTCGGTCCAGCCGTTCTTGAATTATAAATGGTGCAACTACCGACTATTTTTAATTTATTTAGCTGACCTAGTCATTATTACTTAGTATAAATCGATTATGATTGTTTGCAGGTGCGGAGAGGCGCTCGGTAGCGTCGCGTGCGAGGCGATGATCGGCCACACGGGTCGGCCGCGCGCTCACCATGCGACAGCCGTCGACCGATGTTAGTATCTCACCCATCATTATCGACCACCATACACTATTCATCCTTAGCTAGCCTTTGACCTCTCTTTGGTATGAACAAAGCTTCTACTTCTGGTCCTTGGACGCCACTCTGTCACAACGTCACTCCACCTATAAGGCGTGGTGTTGACCACGCCTTGCCAAAGGTCCAGCTCTATACTATCTGTGGATTTAGTTAAGGCTAGTTCCCAAGGCAACACAAGCAGTTGCTAGCTTCGCGTGCGCCTGGAGACCCTGCAATCAAACATACAGTTGTTCAAGCGAGCTTTAAAAACTAGAGAATGTCCGTATACAGTTCAGATGCAGTGAATAGAGGCTAGGCTAGAAACTAGGCTTAAATGACACTGTTTGCTGATGTCAGAATTTGGAACAATTACATTATTAGATATCATCATTCTTCCCTTTTTAATCCATCCAAAGGTTGTCTTTAAAATATCGCTCTTAGCGATAAGACCGCCCATTGTGTCACCCTTAGTAAAATTTATTTATTTATGTCTGTAATTTAATTGCGTACATTATAAAGAGTATTCTATTCTATTCTTCATAAAGCATTGGATTTACCGACCACTTTGAAAGGTAATTTTGATTAAGTTGCAAACTGATCATTGATACGTGTATGAAAACTTTATTATTATGGAAATGTACCGTGATATTTGGTAATCAATCATGCTCTACTCATGTAATGGATTATAACTGGTAGTAGTGGCAGCTATCAAAATATTGGAAAGCGCTCAACGCTCATACGTATTAGGGAATTAGGGACGTGCGTACTATTCCTACTCTACGTCTATATATTTGCACTAGCTGCGCCCCGCGGTTTCACCCGCGTAAGTTTCGATCCTGTGGGAATATCGGGATAAAAAGTATCCCATGTGTTATTCTGATGTAAAAGCTATATTACTGTAAAGTTTCATCAAAATTCGTTTAGTAGTTTTTTGCGTGAAAGAGTAACAAACTTCCATCCTCACAAACTTTCGCATTTATAATATTAGTAGGAAGTAGGATTAGTAGGAGTAGGATTATTAGTTTAGTAGGAAGGATAGGATATAAGGTATTTTACCTTAAGCTTCTTCGTTCAAATACTCGTATCGAAATGAAAATCTTTATTTCAAAGGAGCTATTATATATTTAGAAAGGCTGTATTACACACAATTCTTACGGTTCTTTCCCTCGAAAAAGGAAAACGGAAAAGTCGATTTCCTCTGCAATCGGGTAGGTATAAATAATACAGTGCTTTCATTAGCGTGTGTTGTATCATTTAAAACATTGAATTTATGGCATTCAAATACGTTCAAAAAACGTTTTGTTTCTTTGTTTTATTCAGCATTGGTTAAGAATTTGGTTAAAACGTTTTTGTGAAATCCAGTATTCACGGGAAACAAACACAACGACACAACACAATCGGCCTATAATGTTCCCACTGTTGAGACACAGGCCTCCTCTGAGAGGTGAGAGGGACTGGCCCGTAATCCACCTCGTGGGCCCAGTGCGGGTTGGTGGATGTCACATGTCTTCGAATTTTGGTTCTAGGACATGCCGATTTCCTCACGTTGTTTTCCTCCTCCGTTTTGAGAGCAGTGGTGATGAAATAAATTATACAAAGTAAAGCGCCTGTCTGGGTTCGAGCCTACGACCTACAACTTGTAAATCACGGCCGATACCACTAGGCCACCACTGCTTAAGGGCCTATACTACCTCAAATGGCTTAGCATGATCCTCCGTTAAGTCGAAAATACTACAGCATTAATTTTGAAATAAATATATGGTAAAGTTGAGGATTAATGTTAGGTCTTATGTTAGACGAAAACACGATTACATAAAATTTACTCGATAGAAAAAAATTCCAAAGTTACCTCCAAATTGAACAATAAACCGCAGGTATTCAAAAGATACTTCAAATTAGATCATGAAACTTTGTATACTAAACGAACTAACTATAAAGCAGGTCTTATGTTATTTACTTTTTTTTAATTACCATTATTTTCACCGTAAAAAGCAAATACCTAAACTATTGGCGCTGCCTGCTGCCTAGCACTGCACTCTGTCGCGCTCTCACTCAGTCCGCGAGCAGTATCGTGCGAGCGAGATAAAGAATGAATTTTAGCTGAGGTAGTGTAGGCTCTTAAACAAAAATTGTATGGAATTTTTCTGAAACATCTTTTTGTGTAGCAGGAAATACGTTGCTAGTAACATGGACTGTTGCATTTTTGCTGGCCACAAGAAGTTGTGAAATATTGTTCCCAGCAACATTTGACTTACTTAGCCCATTTTTTTAAAACAGCTCCACTATTCCTACTTATCCAAACTAATATTGTGACGTCGCATTTCCAGACGGTCGACAAAGCAGTATGGACGGAGGAGAGCGGCGCGGCGCGGTTAGAAGCGGTGCTCGTCGCGCTGGTAGAGCGCAAGGCACGCGCACTGCACGCCGAGCAGTCACGGCGGCGCGCGCGTCATCCGCTTTTGCTGCTACTGCGAGACCCCGTGCCCGACGGTCAGTAGCTACATGACACCATACGCCTGTATTCTGAGAAAGTCCGATTTCGACACTTAGGTTTGGTTAAGTCCCATTTAAGGAACACATTCTGTGGACACACGTCAATACATTGGGAGCCTTTGCCAGTAAACACACAGATTCAGGCTCGGGCTGCCACTAAAAAACTTTTCACAAATCTATACGTCATATAACAGTGTTGCCGACAGTTATATTATTTTTACGTAAAAAGCGCTATGGGAAATTATTATAGCTGAAAAAAGTGTGGTCCTCTAAATAATTAATTATCTGGTTTTACCTATAGATAAACGATTAATGAGCCGCTGCTAAACCTTATTAACATAAATATAGTGCCACTTACAGATAAATGTCGCAATGCATATAATAATGAATATTAATAATAATATTAAAATCATGATTGACCTTATCGAAAGTGTTTACCAAACCTCACAACGCTAAAAATATTGAATGACAGTATTTTAAATTAAGTAATATTTAAATATAAATGTATGTTATTTTTTACTTCAGGGAACTTAATATAATATCTTAATTCTAATCCACAGTTTTATCAAACTGAATACTCATTTCCTCGATAAACCCACTATGGGATGGCGATAGAAAGCTAGGCCGTTACGGGAATAATATCTTAATGGTTGTAGTTTGAAATCCCGGCGTAGAAGTTATGGTTATAGCCCTTAGATGTTATCTAAATTACCACGTAGAAACTATCAATATAGTGGGCATATCACTGCTTTTATAGCAGTTTATGAAATCGCTAAGTTGGCAGGGGTTATTAAAACACGAGTGCAGTGAGTTTATCAGACGAGTGTTTTAAAACCTGGTTACGTGCAGTACATCTCATACACCAATAAATAATATCGTAATATTTTATGGCGCCCAAATCCAATATTCCACCCGCGGGGGTACGCGACACAACAACGACCACATTTTACGCCACAGATAATATAGAAACAGATTTTGGGTGAGCCTAATTTAGATGCGCACGCGGCGACTTCAAAATATCACGTTCACACATGCACAGATTTTGACAGCCGATTAGTCGCTAGAAATTTCAAAATCTATGCGTAAACGTGCGTGAGATTTTACAATCACCAGATGTAACTAAGTCGCTGCGTGTGTACCTAATATGCCTATTAGAGCTCTTTGTTCGAGCTGTACTGTTATAGAAAACTACTGATACTGAACTGTGATTACTTTACGACACGAGAGTAAATAAAACTTACTTACCTACAGAAATGTAGGTACTTACTTACCTACTAAAATATACTTACCTACAGGAATGTAATGAAGAGGGGTTAATACCTCTGCGAAGTGTAACGTACACGTAAGAAGTACAGTAAGGACTACTGAGTGTATAGTATATACTCATTCCATGGAAAAGTATAATATACCAGGGAGCACAGATGTTTACTAAATTTACCGCGAGAAATAAAATCTAAATGTTGCAAAATGTTTGAAACTAAATTAAATCCATTAACGACAAAATCCTTATGTTTTTGGTCTACCCGCACCGCTTTAATGCTATGGCTAAATTGTTGCGATGGAGCGAAATGTACTTCGCGCACTCTCTGTTTACAGCGAGAGGACTAGCGGTGTGCGAGAGAGAGCGCGCGAAGTGTAGTTCGCCCTATCGCGACAATGTGGCCGCTGCGTAACAGATTTTGGTTTTGAAAATTTCATAAATGTCTTGTAATTTATTTAAGTTTAATTCCGTCTTTTTTATTGTTGGGCATGTTATGTTATATTATTACTTTGAAAAAAAAAATATTTGGACTGAATGTGTAGGGCTGTGTGTTGTAACCTAATAGGTATTGTAAACCTCTGCTCGCTAATATCATAATTTTACTGAAACTAGACACCCACCCACCCTATGTTTCTCATTCAGTGTTATTTTCTGTTTCCTTTGAGTCTGATTCTTTATCATTTGCGAAACACTGAACGCCCCCAGACGTAATAACAATAAAAGCTATTAAATATTGTGTCTCGTTGAGTGTATCTCAAATGGATTAACCACAAAACTACAATAACTCACTTCCTCTTCTCTACTTTCACAACTCTTAAGCGATCAATCAACTTTGTTGGGTGCGATAGTGTTATCATTTTCCGCTGCTGGAAATAGGCCTCTACCAATTAATGTCGCTACAATCGGTCATCCGCGTTCCGAATCCATCTCGTAGTACAGTTTCATCCATCAACACGTCCTATCCACAGTTGGTTATAATACAGTGTTTTTCTCATCGTGTCGGTGGTAAATAGATCCAGACAATTAAAAAAAATGTGTTTGTTTTCATTGCAGAGGAGGCTTCAATCATCGGCAGTCCGGGCGAAGAGCTACCATCGCACTGGTGCGAGCATGAGATCGCTAGACATAAGCGTAAGAAACTTAAACTGCAAACCCGACGTAGGTAAGGAAAACTTGAATATACAGGGTTATTTGTAAAACACCAGCAACCTCTTAAGAGGTCATTGTACTCATCGTTATGAACAACTTTTACTATGGGACCAAACCTGAAATCGCGAAAAAGAAATCAGCTGTTCCCTAAATTAATTATGTTCGTGTAACTCGTCAAAATGTTGAGGTTGCTGGTGTTTTACAAATAACCTTGTATAAAAATGCAAATTTCACACACCCTCTCCCTGAGCAGAAGTGGCCAAGTGGTAACAGCTGACTTACGAGTTTTAGGTGGTAGGTTTAAACCCAGGTAGGCGCTTCACCACTGCTCTATAATTTCATCATCACTGATTTCAAAATGGTGAAGGAAAACATCGTAAGGAAAGCGGCATGTCCTAGAACCAAAAATTCGAAGGCAAGTGACATTTGCCAACTTGCACTGGGCCCGCGTGGTAGATACAGCCCACTCCCTCTCCCTGAGAGGATCACTGTACCTCACCAGTGGGAACATTATACGCTGATTATGCTACACTTTCCTCTAGAAGCAGTAGATAAAACTGCTTATGACTTAGTTTATGTAGAAAAGTTCTAGTTACTTTCATGTCTATTTTTGTTAAAAGCAGTACAGTGACGTTTAGAGTGAAATTACAGGTACGTCAGGCCTATTTAATTAAATGTATTCACTCTCAAGTTAACAGCGAATGGGAAAATAAAAATACCTCTGATTGCAGTACCTAGTCATTAGTTTCTATCAAGTTTGCGAACAGTTTTGTGCCTATAAATATTAAAAAATATATGCAATAGGTCCAGGGCTACCCCTTTCAATCTGGCTTAAACGGTCTTAAAGATTCTGAATTAATATAAGTATTTAAAGGTACATTTGTAATTTGTTCACCAGAGAAATGGAGATTCCAGAACAGCTGGAATTGGAGCGGCGCCGTCGTCGACGCAGACGCCACCAACAAGTTCACGGACAGAAGCCGAAGAAACATCGCACTTTGCTCGTCTCGGCTATTGACGAACAGGCTAAAGTTATACATGTAAGTTCACGTTGGTTGGTTTCGTCTTGATCAGGTGGATATGTCATCAACGATTCAAAATGCTGATGGAATGACAACTTGTAGAAGTTAAGCTTTTTTTCTTGAATTTGAACCCAAAGCGTCGTTACGTCGAAGAGGCCCTTCCGGTTTTCCGAACAAATGAGTGATAAGTGAGTATTCGCGTGACGATCGGTTTCTGTTAGGACAGTTACAACTGCAGTAGAAAAAAAAAACCGTCTGCTAAGCGTAACAATCCTTCTTATGCCATAAATAGTATATAGAAACAGAAGGGGAACTCATTTCAACTAACAACAATAATTGTTGCTATTGTTGTCGTCTACAAATTGCTTTTCCCGCCATTCACAGTCACACAACAAAAGTTTTGTTCAAGTTCTCAAAGACGAGGTAACTTCCAGTTTCTTGTTTTCTACCTGCATAGTAGCGCCATCTAGTTGGCGAATATCAAGTGGTCTTATTACCTTTAATACTCAACTGCAAACCCCTAAAACTGTTTAAACGACCACCCGCTAGATGGCGGTTATTGAAATAAGACGAAGGAGGTTAACAGTTATCAGCACAGGTGGCGTCCAGGGGATTTGATGTTAATTTACCAGCTTATAAAAGTAAATGGAAATACTGAAACTTAACATGATTTTTATATACACACATCAAAAGTGTCTAGGGATCAACATATATTTTTGCAATAACTTTTCTCCTGATTGATATTAATTAAAATTTTCTTTAAGGATTCATCAAATAAAGTGTTTTCGTTTGTCACAGTAACGATAAACCAAGTCACCTTTGCATTAATAAAGAAATTTGCCATTTTCCTAATAAAGGGATTTTTGACATTTGAACCACTAACACAAAAGTTCGAAAAAAAGACTGAAATAACAGTTTTCTCTAAAATTTTATTGGGTAACTTAAACAATTAATAATCCGTGTTTCTACCGCGAACACTAACAACACAAGAACATCGGTTTGGCATACTCAAAATGAGTTCATCCAAATCACGCTGTGGAATGGCCGCCCATGTTCGTTGCAACAACAAAAAAAGGTCTTCTTGCGACTGGATACCCTCCATATTCGGCAGAGCTCTTCTCTGTAGCATATCCCATGCATGCTCAATCGGGTTCAAGTCTGGCGACTGAGCAGGCCAGGGCAGGACATTGATGTTAGCTGCGGCGAGAGTCTGTCTTACAACTCTTGCGGTGTGCGGTCGTGCATTATCATGCATTAACTGAAATAAGGGACCGATTTGCACTTGTAGAGGAACGATGACGTCTGATACAATCGTCTCAGCATAAATTTGAGCGTTGAGGTTGCCTCTGATCCAAATCAACTCAGTTCTTCCGCCGATCCAAATACCCGCCCATACCATGATGGTTCCACCACTATAAGGATGGACTTCCTGGCAGGATTTTAATCGCTGTTGGCGTCCAGGGGTTCTCCAGTGTCGTATACGTCTTGTATCCGGTCTCATACCAAAACGAGACTCATCAGAAAAGCACACGAAACGCCATTGTTCTTCTGCCCAATTTCTGTGTTCAAGAGCCCATTGATATCGAATCTTACGATTGTGCATTGCTATAGGTGGTACCCGTAGCGGTCTTCGGGAATGAAGGTTCACTTCATGCAAGCGGTTTCTGACTGTTTGGTCGCTAATTAAGTTCCCTGAAGAGTGATGAAGCCTCACGGCTAACATCATGGCGGTTATTGTTGGAGCTCTTCGAGTTAAGATTTGAATGTATCGGTCTTGTCTCCGTGTGGTGCAGCGATACCGTCCTCCATGGCGCTCAGCCACGGTACCAGTGCTTCGGTAACGTGTCCAAAGTCGACTGATAACACTCTGACTTGTATTCAGAGCTAAAGCCACAGTACGTTGCCGGGAACCAGCTTCTATCATTCCCACGGCTCTGAGCATTTCTTCCCTGCTTAAATGACGTCGTCGCTCCATAATAACGTTGGTTTTAATCAGTAGTAGGGAAACAGTAGCACTAATAATGTCTTCAATGCGTTGTATGTTTTTATAGGGAAAATATTGACAGCTGATTTTCATCTTTTACTCGAATTTGATTCACAGTTCCTGATTCAAATTATGAAATGCACCAAAAAGGATCCATATAAATTTATAAAATCATAAATTTATTACAAAGCCACATCTCAATCTCAAGAAATCCGCATAAAAATGCTTGATCCCTAGACACTTTTGATGTGTGTATTTCATTAATGCAAAGCAAATGTAAGCAAATGTAGCCTGTACAAATCTTATTTAAACTTCTTGCTGTCAATGAAGTGGAACCAAATAAGTACCTCGTTCCAAAAGATACGTCACACTTCACATGTAATTTTATTTTTTAGTAGCCATTAATGTCCCACTGCTGGGCAAAAGCCTCCATCTCTCTCAGTCCAGAGCTGCCATGGACCAATCTTTATCAAAGAAGTCCAGCTCATACCTGTACTATAGGTATCCAATATATTTATGATTATACTATAGCTTAGACCTTGCTAAGCCTTCAAGGATCTTCATAAATATGCGCTCATTTTTGTCACAGGTACTGGACCCTGACGAGCTACCCCGCCGCGCTCGCTACACGATCATGGTGACGGCGTGTTTGCTGCTCTTCCTCTGTCTACTTCTGGTCGGAGTCACGCTGCGAATGGCGCCCCTAATCGACGACATGGGTAAGTACCTATTATACAGTGTTAAAAAATTAACCCGACAAACTTTAAGAGGTGCTTTAGACCCTCGAACTGACCAACTTTCACTGTGGGACGAACTCTGAAATCACGAAAAAAAAAAATCAGCTGTTTAATACAAAAGTTCAATACCTACTTGACCAAAATGTAATACATTTTGGTAGCAGCTGATTTTTTTTCGTGATTTCAGAGTTGGTTCCATAGTGTTGAAGAACTAAAGGCTGATAAAGTTATCTCACATGTGCATTGTGCACTCTATTGAAAAGTTTTGTAGACATACCTTTTAGATTGCTGAGCGTGGTTACAATGGCACCTAACACTTGGAATGAAGGATCCGTCGGTTCAGCACGCTGATGACGTTCACAGTTCGTGATGATTGCTTAATGAAGCAGTTTTTTGAGGATTTCGTGTTCAGCAGAAGTTAATAAGTAGCTATTTGCTAGCTATAAGTTCTGTTTCTAATACAAACCCTTGCTGATAGATGCTCTGCTGAGAAACAAAAAACAGAAGTATACAAAGACTGCTAAATTAGTTTGAACTGAAACTTCGAAGAATTTTCGTCGTTCGTCTTCGTATCTTCGTTTTTCTGCCTAGAATTCAGTTAGTTCTGAACTAATTGAGTATAATATCTGATTTATTTTTAACACTGTTTTCTTTAATTATTAACGAGAGACAAACTATACAAGGTGCCAAAGACATTGATGAGGAACTTTTTACCATGAACTCAGTACACGATTCTAAGCCCCACTGAGCAGCTCTTCCATATATTTTGACCGCGTAGGTATGTATTGTATCGACGCCAGCACGTCAAACTTCTTTAATAGATTTTCAACTTTATCTCCAAATCATAAGGTTCAAAACTGATTGGAAAAATGTTAAAGTCTCGAGTAGTTTGATGTGCTGGCGCCTGTTCTATTCTATTAAACAGCAGATATTCTTTTTGATAACGGACAGTAAATGTCTACGCAAGGCGTCTAGAATCATGTCCTGAATTCATGGCTACAGTTTCCGCGTCGATGACATTGTCACCCTATAGATGTTCAAGGTCAATCTTGTGACCCAAACCAAGTGTCGCACTACCTCCTAAATGAGACCCTTACGACTAGGGGAAGAGATAGGGTGGGCTATAAATAGCCTAGATCATAGGTGTCCGTTTCAGTACACTTGAATAACTCTCTGTGTAGTACTTTGTAGTAACATGCTGACGGCACGTTTGGCACCATTTTGGCACATGGTTTAATTCCTTACTATAATATCACCATCTGCCTAGCCTTTTCCCGCCTATGTTGGGGTCGGTTTTCAGTCTAACTAGATGCAGCTGAATACCAGTATGTGACACGAACGACAGACTATCTGATCTCCACAACCCAGTTACTGGGTAGCACGATACACCTAGGCAAGATTGGTTATTAGACTTTCGGGCTTCTGATGGCCGTACCGACTGTCAAAGATCTACGAATGACAGCCGGGACCAACTGCTTAAACTACTTTCTGAGGTATGAGAGGTTTCGGTATGTAATGAATGGTCCCATCCACGGACCGACATCGGCAAGAGTTGGTTAATCTTGAAGATAAACGTACACTGTTATTATTTAGCCTCGAGCCCCTTACGTTACACGAAAAAAAAAACAAGTTAAGTCAATTATCAAGTTTTGCCCCTATCTATCTTTTGGTCGATTAACGGCTGATTTTTCAATCTTATGATAACTTTTATTCGAGGTATAAAATTGTCGTTTGACAGTTTAAGTATGAAATAACTGTCAAAATTTCAAAATTATTTCTCGAATAAAGTTATCATAAGGGTGAATATCCCCGCAGCAAATTTTACGTGTCCACGTTGAGAATCGAGGTGTTATATGATAGGATTTTTCTAATTTTTTTTTATAGTGAACTACGTAACTTGGTTCAATTAGGGCCACATTCTTTTTTTTTATAAGTGTATATAAAATCAGGGCAAAAAAAATTGCCGTAAAATTCAACTTAGGTGGCTTGTCCCAGCTCCATTTTTTGATATAATTTCGCTCACCAAAGTAACAATTTAATGTATAATAAAAAATAAACAATTTCATGAGTATATGCATAAGACACATTATCTAAAAACGATCAAACCATATTAGAAAATCTAATTTAAAAGCACAGGATACTCGATCAAAGTTTGTCCAAGCAAAAATCAAAATTTTGGTGGCACTTATTCAACATAATATAACATGAAGTTTCGTGCGTGTGCGATCAATCGCGTTTTATTATTTCACATCTCTGAGTCGTGCGCCGGCACTTGCGCGTAACAGGTGTGTGATTAATGGTGTGATTTCCCGCCAAAAACGTAAATATCACCTTGGGTGGCACGGGGGGACAAGAATTGTTAAATTTTTGGTGGATCGATTTTCTGTTGATTTTAAAGTGTTTTAATAGTAAGCTACACGTTTATAGGTAGTGTTTTGGGTTACACATAAATCAGTGATATTAATTTAATAGTAACTTAAAACCCCCTATTTTTAAAGATTTTTTTTATGCCTGGTTTTAATTTTGGTGGCTCAATTTTGGTGGTTTTGGTGGCGTTTTCACGCCACCAAAATTGAAAACAAGCCACCAAGTTTTAGGTATGTACTGTATGTGTATTGTTTGTACACACGGCTACACATCAAGCTATACAAAACCAGTTTACGCTGGTCTCGCATCGTACGGAAATCCTATACAATGTGAGATCAGCTTATACTGGAAATGTATAGCTTGATGTGTAGCCGTGTGTACCTGTATAGCCAGTTTTTACATTGCAAGACAGTTTGATTAGCAAACAAATAAATATATATAATATATATTTGGCATTAAGTAAGACCTATTATTATAAGAGTGGCATAGGTACTAATGACCAAGTTTCTCATTCATATATATTTATTTTGTTGCTTGTTAGAATGCCAAAACAGACCAGCGAGAGAGAGGAGAGAGAGGCTGCTTAAAAAGAGAATGGCAGAAAGAAAAAGAAAAGCAAGAATAAAGAGCAATCCCGAACAGGCTGAAATACTACGAAAAAGAGAAAGGGAGAGACCCCTCCTGTGCCTGTCTGGGGCCGCTCCTGTGGGACATCGTTTACGACTGTGTGCTGCGAGCCGATCTCCCTGATGGAGTCAGCGTGGTTTGCTACGCTGACGACACACTAGTCCTGGCGCAGGGGAGGTCGCATCAGGCGGCGGCCGACGCGATGACACGCGGGGTTGCGATAGTCGTGGAGAGGATCCGGCGGTTGGGTCTCGAGGTGGCATTGCACAAGTCCGAGGCCATGTCTTTTCATGGGCCTCGGAACGGGCCGCCTTTGGGATCCCAACTAACGGTAGGAGGGGTTCACATCGGCGTCGAGACAACGATGAGATACCTGGGTCTCGTCCTCGACAGCCGGTGGAACTTCGTCGAACACTTCCGACGTTTGGCTCCTAAGCTGGAACGGGCCGAGGCCGCCTTCAAGCGGCTCTTGCCCAACCTGAAGGGGCCAAACGCCTCCTGCCGGAGGCTGTACGCGGGGATCGTGCGGTCCATGGCCCTGTATGGGGCCCTGGTGTGGGCGCGTTCACTGCGGCGGCGAATCGCCCAGTATTTTAACGCGCCCCAGAAGGTAGTAGCCGTAAGGCTGATCCGGGGGTACCGTACGATCTCGGGCGAGGCGGCAAGCCTCCTTGCCGGACTGCCGCCATGGGATCTAGAGGCGATAGTCCTCGCGCGCCTGTACGAGTGGCGCGCGGAGGCACTATGCCGGGGGGAAACTCCGCTGCCGCGGCAAATCGCGGCGGATCGGACCGACCTCCGGCGCGACCTCATGGTGGCATGGAAAGAGCGACTGTCGCAACCCATCGCAGGGCACGCCACGTTAGTGGCGATAAGACCCCTTTTTGAGGAGTGGCTAGAGAGGCGCCACGGCGCCCTCACCTACCGCCTGACGCAGGTCCTTACTGGACACGGGTGTTTCGGGAGGTTCCTGCACACCATCGGGCGGGACAAAACGCCCGGGTGTCACCACTGCGAGGATCGCCCAGAGGACACGGTGGAGCATACGGTGGAGGTCTGCCCCACTTGGGCGGACCACCGCCGTGTTCTCGTAGAGGCGATTGGCAGCGGCGGCGACCTGTCACGCCCGGCCGTGGTTCAAGCCATGGTCCGGGGCGAGAGGGAGTGGGAGGCAGTCACCTCCTTCTGCGAAGCAGTCATGCTAGCGAAGGAGGTGGCGGGACGGCTGAGGGAGACAGCTTTACGTCCCAGCCGCCGCTGGAGACGCTTCGAGCGTCGGGAGCCGGGTGACGAATACCGGCCACCGTAAGCGCGGGCCTGCGGGTGGAGAGTAATGGGTAACTCTCCGTCCGATCATGACCAGGCCCGTGCCGGACGGCGCGTACGTGTTCCACGCGCGCCTCAAAGAAATGTCAGCATTAAGAAAGGGGCACGTAAGGGCCGAAGCCTGCCGGGGCAGCGGTATTGTCCGAAAGGGTTACCGCTACCCCGGAACACAAAGGGCTAAGGATGGAACACGGGTGGGTTTTAGTCAGTAAGAGTCTGACACTCCCTTCTGCTGCACCCAGAGCGGGAGGGGTCATTTGATGATTTCCGATCCTCAAAAAAAAACCTCCAATATTATTAATCTAAGATGAGATGAGATGTTTTATGTTGTATGTTTTACTTCTTAGTTTTGTTTGGGAAAATTTTGCAGGTAGTTGTTGACAAGTAATTTTGTTTACAATAAAAAGATTAATGTTTTTGCTTTCGTGTTTTTGTGAGTTTATCAGATAAATAATAATAATTTTTTTTTACAATAGAAAGTTTTATTAACCGATGAAAGTTATTGATAATTCCTTAGAATTTGTGAGATTAGTTACATTGAGCCTTTTTAGTGAGATTGAGGTTTGTGGCAGAAACATCCAATTTTGGTGCCACTGAATTTCAATTTTGGTGGGCACTTTCGATTTTGGTGGGCGATTTTCAATTTTGGTGGCCACACTAGACTTTGAACTAAAATATCATAAGAAGTTATAGAGATATTCTCAGACCTCTTAAAGATCCTTCTAGCTTGGACTTTCTATTTTTATACCAGGTCCTTATTTTTCACAAAAACTGAAGAGTAAATTTCGCCACCAAAATTGAAAAAAAATGCACTTTGTTGATATTGACCCATAAGATTGAAAAATTAGCCCTTAGTTGTAAATTTTAACCATACCGATAATTTATGGCCACCATTTCACTGCCCACGGTCGTTATCAGAGGGGATTTTCACGGTCAGAGATCTGGGACCTATGAAGAATTTATTTGTATTATCATATTCTATCATACGTATAGTATACGAGCGTATAGAACATGTCCCGGAATTAACGCAAACCACGAAACATTCCAATCCATCCAAATATTGTAATAATGTTATAATCATAAAACATCACTGAATTTCTACTATTATGTATAGTTAATAAATATTATTAAATATACATTGTTTGTTTATTAAGTTAGTAACACTGATTGTGGGTGAAACTTATGGTCACATTACAAATCTACGCACGCACACACTGTACACGTTTAAAAAACGCGGTCTGTAAGAGCTCTTACACACCAGGTTTTTTTCAAGTGCCGTTGACGCGCGTCGCACGTAACTGTAACGCGCTACAAACGCGATGTTATCGCACCAATTTACCTATCCATACGTTCATAAAATTGTAGTATGCAGACGACGACCTTTTCGCATGCTGTCGACGCGCTACTAGCGCGGAGTTACATTGATACAGAGGCGCGGCACAGCACATGCTGTGCCAGCGCGTGCAGTGTTTGTAGCTAAACAGACGTCTATTTAGCTACAAACACTGCACGCTGTAAGTACGGACGGAGTGTGCGCCGCAGCCCTCTCCTCCACCCCTTTCCTTGATGTCGGTCAGTCACACAGCGCACGCACATTTCCAGCGCGATACACGCACGCTTGTGGCTCGTTCTCATGTGTGCTACGCGCGTTTTGCTTTGCAAGGAGAGTTGCTCACGCGCGCCTTTAGCGCGTTTCTCTTGAGTTTGAAGCGATGCAATTGCAAGTAGTCTGCCTTTTTCAAGTTTAGCAGCGCCGACAACGCGCGTTATCGAAACTTGCGTCGACGGGGCCTGAAAAAAACGTGATGTGTAAGAGCTCTAAGGGTCTAGCGTAGTAGACACTACGTCTATTTCGGGTTGTTTTGACTGTACAGCGGAGTGACTGTAATGTACGTAGTTTTAATTATTTTTAAGATAAAAAATTACCCATATTGAAAAAGGACAGAAATCGATTGTGAACAAACTACTTTGATAAAGTGCATTAATTCAGTTACATATTGTATAACATGTAGGTAATGTGATGGTGTGAGGTGATGATGATGATGAGGTATGTACCAACAATGACGTATTTCAGCAAGTTCAGCGTTCAGTAACTCGAAAACCGGTGAAACTACAAAAGGTAGGTTCCAACGTATATGGTTAAGTAAATTGTTAATTTTTTTCTCGTCCCAATAAACTGTGGAATCACTTTATTTTGACATGTTATTTAAATAAAGCCAGCAAACAGCTTATGTATCATAGAAGTTGAAAGGGTATCCCTTTTCAACTTCTATGACAAGCTGTTTTCGTCTAAAATTGTTAATTATTACGACAGTTTGTCCTTGACAAAGCTCATGAAGATGACAGGCGCCTTGGGGCATTCAGTCGGGACGGGGGACCGCGCGTCAACGCCTTGAGCTGTCACCTTGACATAACCACGCCTTATCGTAGATACACGTGCTAGGGAACTAACCTACATCATGGAATATAATATAAATAGGAATACCATAAATCCTTCGTTAAGGATTAACAAGTAACGTATAACTTAAGTTTTTATAGGGGTCACCACTACGAAAATAATCACTCTGAAAGTTTAGTGATCAAACATCTATGCAACAAGGTAAGCAAGTTCAAAAAATATGGACGTCAGGTGATCAATTTTGAACGTTTATATCTCAGAAACGTGACACTTTACGGGGATTGGTCTTATTATGTTTTCTGTTTGCATTGATGTCAACGATCTATTTAAAAAGATATCAAGCGTGGCCGCCATTTTGAAAAAAAACAAAATGGCTGGCAGGGTAGGTATGCTCTGCTCTTCTAGGTTCATAATCATGTACTGAATCCACGGTAACAGGTTGTTCGTCGATGTTATGCTGTATTTGGGTGTGTCCCACCCAAACGAAGTGGTTTCGATGCACTGTAATAAATTTTTCTCACTACATTCGATCCACACAAACAATATGGTAAGCCATCATCCCAAATCCATCCTAGTTTCAACAAAGAATGTGAAAATATTTGTGTACCATTTTCAACTTAAGGTCTGTACACATCCACGGTAGTACGCAGAAAATGCACTTACTCGCATATTTTGGGTAGAATACCGACGATACGATGAGGGGAAAGCTCGCATGCCCTACGTTATGCATGCAAAATAGATACCGGCACACGAAAAGTGCACTTTCATAGGTGTGTGACCAGCGTTACCAACGTTATTCCAGTATTTCACTAAACGTGAGTGTGAATTTCGTATAAACATCTACGAGTAATAATAACTTTATGTGATACGTGTCATGTAGGTTTGAAGTTACGTAATTTGCTACTAAAGCGTAGAATCATGGGATTTAAGAAGGGCAATTCTCGTAACTTTAAGAACGTTCACAGTCTGAAGGCCAATTCTCGTAATTTAAAACGTTCAACATCTAGACAAACAAATGTCAAAAACTTGTCAAAATGTAGAGAAATTTGAGGAATTTATGACAGATTGAGGATGAGATCAGACTTTTTAATTTACGAGAATTGGGCCTCTGATCTCAGTGTCAATCTGCCAAAAATACCTCTAAAAACCCTACATTTTTGTCAAATTTTTTACATTGATTGTCGCTGAGATGAGTTCGCGAATAGATTTTGAACGTTTTTTTATTAAGAAAATTGGCCATCAGATTTTTAGATTGAGATCAAAACACGAGAACCCAATGAGTCTCTAAACTACGAAATTAAACGGATGACAAATAGCGAAATAAAATGTATTTTGAGAGTTAAATTAGTTCTCAACGTTAAAAGACGTCATTATGATTTTGAGGGAAAAATTGTAGCCCGTAGCGTGTAGATCGTAGCGCGTAGCTTAGTAGCTCGTAGCCCGACCTCGATGTAGCATTAAACGTGAACACTTTCTTCGTGGAAATGGCGCCAATAGGTGTGAGAACTAAAAGTCCTTAAAGACTTAGCAAAGATTACATTTACTCTCTTATTAGTGTCTAATTTCGTTGTAAAACTTTTCAATTAACTTAGCCAAAGGCTTTCGTGGACATTCATCTATCTACGTAGATTGAAATGAATGATTAAATTAAAATCTCTTTCGAAACCTTTTCTTAATCTTTCTTTGTGGAGACAAGAACAATGTGAGATACGATCTTGACAACTTGGAGATAATGAAGTAAAAGAATTTTTAAATGTGCCTTTATAATTTAAAGACTCGTGGTATTAAGGGGAGCATCCTAATTAATACTGTGTTTCGTGTTTGTATGCATATTATGTAGTGGTTCTCATTTGTCGTGTAAAACTTAATATGTAATAATGAGGGACTCGTGGCTAAATAATAACACCCGCACGAGCGATCAAAAGTTAAGCTTGGTTTGCCGCGGTCGGTACGTGGGTGGGTGAACCTTCATTACATATTGAGACCCCGTGTTTCGATAAGCAAGTTAAACCTGACTATCATTCGTAGATCTTTGACAGTCGTTACGAGTAGCCAGAAACCTAAAATTCTGACAACCAGTCCTACCAAGGGATATCGTATTACTATTTAGTAATACGATACCCCTTGGTAGGACTAGGCAGTGGAGGCCAGATAGGCAGTTGCCCCATGTAAAATTATAGTATTTAGCTACATCCCTTTAGACTGGAAGCCGACCCCAATATACAGCGTGCCGCTTTAATGGCGCCATTAATTTAACACACGTATACGGTTTCGCGTTTTTGATTTATGAACATATTTTAATTTCACGTTATTATTTATTGACAATTTTCTAAAATAGCACCTTGGTGCAACCTGTACTTAAATTATTGTACCGCAGGGGGTCATTTGCCCACCGGGATTGTCCAAAAGGGTTACCGCTACCCCGGAACATAAAGGGCTAAGGAAGGAACACGGGTGGGTTTTAGTCAGTAAGAGTTTGACACTCCCTTCCGCTCCTCCCAGAGGGGTCATTTGATGATTACCCATCCTCAAAAAAAAGGGGGGTCATTTGCCGGGATCACGGATCGTAACAACGCATCAACGAAATTTAAACGAATAACGTGCAAAAAGTAGACGAATTAAAGGAAACAGAGACGGCTTTGTCGGCGAGCGGCGCAACCGGTAGTTTTCAAATTACGAATTATTTTATGTTGTGATAATTTTTATGATTGCTGGCCAGTTACTTGTGTGTTCAATTAATGTCGCCATTAGGTTTTTTTTATATATCATTTATACCTTAATAATACAGGTTTATTATTATTATTTATTCATATTAAATAGCCAAAAAAACCACTAAGGTTTAAACTTGTACTATCATGAGTCTGTCGAACTATACAATGAAGCATTTTATATGTATATATACACGTTATTGTCGATACAATTAATAGCATCTTTAGGTCTTTTTAATATACAGTTCGGAAAAGGCTGGGCAGATTAATTGGTTTTACAGGGGGCATCCTAATTCAAACAGTATTCTGTGTTTGCTTGTACATTATGTAGCGTTAGCGGTTGTTAGATACTTTATATTGTGGGACGGTGTGAGGAACACTTTATTAAATTTTCAATTACGGTGTTAAGTTACGTGGGAGAAAGAAAAGCCTTTGTTTTTAGATGTGGTACGTGTTGGGAATATTTATGCGGATCCAACCAGGCTTGACCGAGCGTACAACAGATATTGAACAGAGAGTAAAGAGTGCCTTTGGAGCCTATGAAGCCTTTTAAGCAAACAATTTTTAAGTTGATACGTCATCTCTCTGAGATTGCATTAGTCTGGTACCTTAGCATTATTGTTTCGGCTATAATAGCGTTTTCATTTTATGGTCCTACGCGAATAAACATACCAAAAACGTTTATTTTGATTTTTCTAGCCTTATTTTTGCTAATTAAGCAGGTACTTAAGTTCTTGTTTAGTAATAGTATTGTATGTCATAGGACTTCACAAATTATTATTCGGATCCTTAAATAAGTAAAACAAGTAATGTTGTTATACTTTATAAAAACAAGACGTACGCACGGGGACATACATATTAAGCTGTACATCTTCATCTCTGACTTCTCATTGTACGAAAAACCTATACAATGCGAGGTCAGCTAAAATTGGAAATGTATAGCTTGATATTTCGAAGTGTGTACAGTCAATTTGATTACATCAGCGATCGAGCAAATAAATTGTATATTGCACAGTCGAGCGATTTCTAGTCGTCCACGGTACCGTCCGTTTTCACCGAAGGGTTCGACAGAGGTGTACCTTCCTACGTGGGTATACTACAAGTAAACTCTGGTTAAACTACTTCAAAGCTGCTATAAGTAAAAAAAAAAAACAAAATCCTTGAAAAAAGGAAGTGTTCATACCAAAAATCGATTTTGTGAAAATTTATCAATTTTAATTAAAAAAAAAGTGGTTAAAAATAAGCCGTCGGTTGACACAAGGAAACGAAATAAGGGTACTTATAAGTGTTTAATTTATTGCTAAAGTATCCATTTGATATAAAATAAAACAGTGCATAGGTAAGCCATAGTTAACAAGGTGACGAATGATATAGATGAGCGGTTAATTGTGCCTATGAGTGTACAAGATACAAACAGTTGACAAAATCGTGATTTGCTTGAAAAGTGTCGTATTTTGCCTTACCTTCCCTTCTCAATCAAGCATTTGTTTCATGCAAGCGAAGTATTTATTTACTTCGTGAAGCTACTGAATTCTAAAGCCGGCTTACTACGACCATACGTTTCCCCCCTCGATACAACTATGCTCAGTTATTGGAACCCAGTATTCAAGTTTGGTTGTGGCGTTAGTAATTACAGTCTATTCATCGCGGCACAGCGGCGCGACATATATCCCTCACATGGCACCGTCTACGCGTTTGTGAAAGCAAGATAACGTATTATCACTACATGTATTCCGTACTTGATCCTATGACTTTAATTGGATTAATAATATCTTGTATAACAAGCTTTACACGACGTATTCTACTTATGTTATAATTTGAATTCCTTAGTAACAGCCCGGAATTTGGAAGTAGGCGGTGTGATACCCCCGTGCCTCAGAAAGCACGTTAAGTCGTTGGTCCTGCGACTGGATCTCTGGTCGTGTCGGATTGCCGTCCCATCGGACTATGAGAGTGAGGAAAGAGGGAGTGCACCTTTGTCTGTGCGCACACTTGTGCACTATGAAATCGCCTGCACCGAAGGCTAGTCTCCGTTGAGATTGGCCGCTGTGGCCGAAATACGGTCTGGAGGACTTTATGTTACAATTTAAAAAATGTGTCTGTTGGTTTGTTTTTTTTCCCTTGCTCTTCAGTGTTCCTACTGCTGGAACACAGGCCTCTCTATGAGTTGGAGTGGGCCCTAATCCACCACAGCTCGGGATGGTGGATGTCACACGTTTTTCGGTTCAAGGACATGCCGGTTTCCTCACAATTTTCTTTACTGTTTTGAGAGTTTTGGTGATGCAATAATTTAAACAAAGTAAAGCACCTGACTGGTTTTGAACCTACGACCTACAACTTGTAAGTCGCAACCGTTTCCACTGGCGCACCACTGCTCCATAGGTTACTAACTGCTACTCGTTATACCAAATAAAGGCACGGTTCCTGTGGGAATCTTCATCAGGGTGTAGTTACTGTACTTATATTAAAACTTCCCAGTAAATATTTGAAATTGATGGTACGAGTCTCCCATCTCCCAACTAGGTAAGTGTGGCCTTCTACGCTAACCAGATACGACGGAATATCAATATTTCACATGCAGCGACCGGCATCTCGCCTCCGAAAGCCAATTACTGTGCAATATTGATATTTTATGACCAGACCAGACTTCATTTGAAAATGATGACTCATCCATGAAATGACTGTGCCAAGGGCAGCTTAACTTTACGGATCAGTGCACAACCACAGGCTCTTCTTTGTAGTTAGTTAATAATAGTCGACCTCGTAATTACTTTGTCAAGCTAAGGCCCGGTCCTAAGGCTTTATGCATCTTGCACGTCATAAAACGATAAACGATAAGCTCTGTTTGTCTATGTGACATTTAGTTATTTCTAACCTTAGTGAATTTTCAATTTACTGGGAATGGTTGTCAAAAGTATTATACCAATTATGCGGTTGACTGTACGACCGGAATGAATCGATTTATGAGCGATTGGCGTCTGCCCGCGGCTTCGCCTACGTGGTTGTCGGAAATTATCATAAGGGAACGTGCTACCGAGACAAAAAGTAGCCTAAGTCCAGTCCTAGGATGCCATTGGTTTAGTAAAAAAGTAACATTCAGATAGAGTTATTTTTGAATTTATAATATAATTATAAAATACTATAGATTCCGCCCGCGGCTTCGCACGCTTCTTTCCCAGGATTCAAAGTATTCCCATATCAAAAAATCGGTCCAGCAATTTCGGAGGACAAAAAAAAATGTTTTTGTTATAATTACCTACGGTAAATACTTTCGTAATGCATTTAGTATAAAGCTGTTATTTTGACTTTACAAACACACACTTCAATTTTATTTATTTGTATAGATAACGACACACCATAAGTTGGTACCACCACACTTGACTGAGTGTCAAACTAACCTTCAATAAAATAATTATACTTCATATTGACAGAATCGAAATATAATAAATCCGTAGATGTGAAATGTCAGCAGGAATGGGAATAAGTCTACGGGGGATAATCGCACAACTTTCGATACTTTTTATTCTGATACAATTCTGGTACATAAACACACGAATATAAACAAATCTGTGTGATTCTTTTCTCAAAATACCATTTCAGACATCATTCTACATGGTCACATGATCTGACCAAGATTGTGTCTGGACTTTAAAAGAGACTTTGACCTCTGAGTTTGTTTCGGCCTTTTTTCTCAGAGTAGTCAGATAGGAAACGCCGACCTCATCTAGCCTTAAAAAATATGATTGACGTGTAAAAGTGTTTGTACAAATCTACAAGACAGAAATAAAATCATTTATCATTTAATTACTTACAAATAAATGTGTGAAATGAATTATAAGGACATCGTAGCGGTATTGCTATGTGAATTAATTTGTCCTTTGAAAAAAGCCAGAGGTATTTGAGATTTATTAAAAGCAAGAAAAATATTTAACATTTGAATTCTTTTCTCTTGATAAAACTCACAAATCATGGAGGGCTGTTTTAAAATGTTCCATTACTATACTTATTTATCATCTGCATCATCTGCCTAGCTTTTTCCCAACTATATTGGGGTCGGCTTCCAGTCTAACCGGATGCAGCTGAATACCAGTATTTTAAATGGAGCGACTGCCTATTTGATCTCCACAACCCAGTTACTGGGTAATACGATACCCCTTTGGTAAGACTGGTTGTTAGACTTTTGGGCTTCTGACTACCCGTAACGACTGTCAAAGATCCACGAATGACAGCTGGGAGCAACGGCTTACCGTGCTTTCCGAGGCACGGAGGGGTCTCGGTATGTAAAGATGGTCACCCATCCACAGACCAACCGCGGCAAGCGTAGCTTAACCTGATCGATCGACCTGTGCGGCTGTTATTATTTAGCTGACTGCCCCGTTGGTCTCGTGGTTGCAAGCGCGACTGCTGAGCGTGGGGTCCTGGGTTCGATTCCCGGGTCGGACAAAGTGTTATTGAGTTTTCCCATTAGGAATTTCTTAGTAACAGTCCGGAGTTTGGAAGTTGGCGGTTTAATACGCCCGTGCCTCGGAAAGCACGTTAAGCCGTTGGTCCTGCGCCTGATCTCTCTCCGGTCGTGTCGGATTGCCGTCCCATCGGACTATGAGAGTGAGGGAAGAGGGAGTGCACCTGTGTCTGAGCGCACACTTGTGCACTATAATATCTCCTGCGTACCTGGCTAATCTCCGTTGAGATTGGCCACCGTGCCAGAAATCAGTCGGGGAGGCTATTATTATTATTATTTAGCTACGGGCCCTTCCCCATTACCATACTTATTACTAAACTAATATACAAATAAGGATAATAAGGTAAAGTCTATCGCACCAAAAACATTAATGTAACAAAGGAGAGCCAAGTTCAATACAAAAATTATGCTTGGCTGTCGGCTTCGCCGCCGAAAGAATGGAGATCTAAATGAGTGCCAAGTTCTATGCAAAATCCAAATATGTGTTTATAGGAACAAAATAACATTATGAACAAGTATTAAACTCTTTCTTTGCTTTATTGGATACCTATAACAATTGCTCATGATATTTAAAAATGTGAGATCTTAAAGTAGGTTAGATTTGACTTGGCCAGTTTTCATTACATCAGTCATTTTATAAAGTTATTCAACATATCACACCCCCGGTGCGACACTGTCACTTTTGCAAAAAATGTAAAAATTAGTAAATATCTAAAAATTATCCTAAAACACCCCTTTACTTGGTGCGATAACGTTATTTTTGTAGTACGCATAGTTTCCGTATGAGGGCGTGAGTGTCATTGCCGTTTTGGCGCGAATCACGCGTCGCTGGGAGCAACATCGTTTTTAGATATTTAACTCATTTTTGCATTTTTTGCAAAAGTGACAGTGTCGCACCGAGGGTGCGATATATATATTTTTAATTCTGATATCTAATTTTTATTTCTGAATAAGTATTACTTGTTCATAATGTTATTTTGTTCCTATAAACACATATTTGGATTTTGCATAGAACTTGGCACTCATTTAGATCTTCATTCTTTTTGCGGCGAAGCCCACAGCCAAGCATAATTTTTGTGTTGAACTTGGCTCTCCTTTTTTACATTTATGTTTTTGGTGCGATATCATTACTCGATTATCGAACTAGATTATCGAGCTTTGAGTACGAGAGTGGACCCCCAGCATTATCTCCACAGCAAAACTTCCTACCAACGGAGGGTAGTGTAAAAACACCATGCGGAATCTATAACGGACGGCCGCTCGAACGAATGTCAGCTGATAGTGAGCCGAACGTCGCCCGCCAGCCGCTGCCGGTGACACCGTTGGTGAGTCATCCGACTCCGCCTCTATTGACCGCTACTGAGATACACACAGCTCCCCCGAAAGAAAACAATCGATGTGTTATTGCCACACCGTTGGTGAGTCATCCGACTCCGCCTCTAGTGCCCGCTACTGCGCTGCACACAGCTCCCCCGAATGAAAAAAATCGATGTGCCATTGCAAAGAAAACTTTCTCTGATGTGGTACATGAAGGTGAGTGGAGATCCCAGGAAAAGGATGAGAAATGGACCCTTGTTCAAAGAAAAAGGGTTCAAAATCGCTTTGTGGGAAAAACTGGAAAAGCTATGGTTGGTGCTGACTCTAAGTTCAAGGCGGCAGACAGTAAGGTACCTCTTTATATATATAATGTGTCAAAGGACGCGTCCGTGTGTGACATAATAACCTATGTTAAGAGCAACACTAACATTGACGTACGCTTGGAGAAAGTGAACATGAAATTAATGAAAGACTATAATGCTTATAAGGTGTATGTTCCTAAGTCTAAACTGGATACATTTTTGACGGATGACTTTTGGCCAGAGGGAATAATATATCGCCCTTTTGTGGAATTTAGTCGACGTACCCCCTGCGTGGAAAATCGAGATATGGCTAATTGAATACCTACATAAAGTTAATGGTTAACAAAAATACACTTATTAGCTTTAATTGTAAAAATGTCAGAAGATCTGTTGAATGTGTGAGAAAACTTTGCCGCTCCGCGGATATTGTGGCACTACAAGAGACCTGGCTGCTTCCTCACGACTTGCCTTTCCTGGGTGATATTGACGTTGCTTTTTCATATGCGGGAAAGTCCGCTGTGGATACGTCGGGAGGAATCCTGACTGGGAGGCCATACGGAGGAGTAGCTCTGCTGTGGAGAAAATCTGCCTTCCCGTCGGTGTCTGTTATACAGTGTCGTAGTGTGCGTCTTGCGGCGATTAAGGTGAAACTTGACCATGAGCGCACAATTATAGTGTTTTCGGTATACATGCCTACAAACAAAAGTGAAAACCTGCCATTGTTTTCGGAGTGTCTTGGTGAAATATGTGCAATAATTGAAAGCAATAATGTGGAATCTGTATTTTTACTTGGTGATTTCAACTCGCACCCTGGTGGTTTATTTGCGAAAGAATTATTAGACTTCTGTGCGGAACAATCGTGGTCGTGTATATACATGGAGTTGTTGCCGAGTGACTCACATACGTTCGTGTGCCAGGTGAGCGGTACACAGTCGTGGCTAGACCACTGTTTAATAACAAGCGCCGCGCGATCATCTGTAATTAATGTGTCTGTCATATATGACACATACTGGTCAGATCATTATCCTATATCAGTTCAATGTAATTTTAATGTTATTTTGCCTAAACGTACTCATAGTAAAGTTTGTAGTCGGGTAAAGTGGGGGGAGAGGGATCAAACTCAGATAGAAGCATACTTTGATTATTGTAATTCTAATCTTAGAGAGCTAGATTTTCCATCGGAATTTGTTAATTGTGCGGATGCATTGTGTAATGATCAGGACCATAAGGTTGTTATTAAATAAAATGTACCTTGATATCGTTAGTATATTATCTAGGGGTGCGGAACTGAGCTATAGTGTACCTAAACGGAAATACAATACATATGTACCTGGCTGGAATAAACATGTGAGTAGTGCCCACAGGGACGCTCGACTGTGTTTTCAGATGTGGCTATTACAGGGTAAGCCTAAATCCGGACATAGTTATAATAAAATGTGTGAGTCTAGAAAATTATTTAAATCAAAATTAAAATACTGTCAAAACAATGAGGAACAGATCAGAATGGACATTATTGCAAAACATCAAACTGATAAGAAATTCAATAAATTTTGGAAGTCAACAAATAAATTAAACTCAGGGTCGAGCCTTCCGGTGAGTGTAGGTGATGCTCATGAACCATGTGACATTGCTAGCCTCTTCCAGCGCCATTTCAAAGTGGAGTCACCGCTTGGGCCGGCGGCGCAGGTGCTTGATGCTGAGTGTCAGCATGAAGACGTTTGTATCAGCTTTACAGCCAAGGATGTAGCTGTCATTATTAAGAGGATGGTGAGAGGTAAGTCTCCAGGTCATGATGACCTTAGCATCGAGCACTTGAAGCATGCTGGTGTGCATCTCCCGAGGGTACTGGCAATGCTGTTTAATTTGTGCATCAGTCACAATTACTTACCTGATGATCTCATGTACACGGTGGTAGTTCCGATCGTAAAAAACAAAACGGGTGATGTGTCGGATGTATCTAACTATAGGCCTATCTCGCTCGCCACTGTCATAGCCAAAGTGCTGGACAGGCTGCTTGACAGACAGCTGGAGAAGCATCTTCATATACATGACGCTCAGTTTGGCTTCAAGCCTGGTTTGTCGACTGAGAGTGCTATCCTCTGTCTGAAGCAGACTGTACAGTACTACACAGCCAGAAATACTCCTGTGTATGCCTGTTACCTAGACCTCTCGAAAGCGTTCGACCTGGTTAATTATGACATGCTGTGGCACAAGCTGCATAGTGAAACACAGGTGCCGGGTGAGATAGTGTCGATATTTAGGTATTGGTACAGTAACCAGCGGAACAGTGTGAAATGGGCGGGAGTATATTCCGACGTGTACGGGTTGGATTGCGATGTGAGGCAGGGGGGTATAACCTCGCCCCGTTTGTTCAACCTGTACATGAACCAGCTGATCGGCGAGCTCAGCAGTGCTAATGCGGGGTGCTCAATAGGCGGAGTGCCTATTAATAACATCAGCTATGCAGATGATATGGTGCTGCTGAGCCCATCGGTTGGGGGGTTGCGAAAGCTCCTGCGCATTTGTGAGAGATATGCTGGGGCTCATGGGCTCAGGTACAACCCTAAAAAGAGTGAGTACATGATTTTCAAAGCTGGTACCAAATGTTTCTCTTTTGTTCCTCCGATCACTCTTTGTGGTGCTAGTCTGAATAGGGCTAACCATTTTAAGTACCTGGGCCACTGGGTCACAGATACCTTGTCTGACAATGAGGACATCGAGCGGGAACGTAGGGCGCTGTCAGCTCGCTGTAACATGTTGGCACGTAGGTTTGCACGCTGTACTGAACAAGTAAAGGTGACCTTATTTAAAGCCTATTGTCAGTCTTTTTATACGTGCAGCCTATGGGTCAACTTTGTGCAGAGAGTATACAGTGCCATGCGCGTACAGTACAACAATGCGTTCAGGGTGCTGCTAGGGCTGCCGCGGTTTTGCAGTGCTTCTATGATGTTCGCGCAGGCGCAAACCGATGACTTTTTTGCTATTATTAGGAAGAGGAGCGCCTCGCTACTAAGTCGCTTCCGATGCAGCACTAACAGTATCCTGAGCGTATTGTCCGAGCGGTGGGGTTCGTCACCATTTATTAAGTGATTGTTGTTTTATATATAATTTCTTGTAATTGTCTATTTATTTATTTTATTCTATGTGTTATTGTTAGTCATGAATTTCTTGATGTTAATTGATATTAATTTAAAAATGTAAATGTTTAATATATGTGATTTAGATATGTTTTTTAACTTATGAATTTATATTTTCAGTTTGATTTTATGTAGTTTTCAATTCAGCTAAAATAATATTGTGACATGTATTTTATTCTTTGGTTACTAACATAATTTTTAAGTATACCTACTAACATAAATATGGATCACTGTGTCTGACGTAAATAAATAATAATAATAATAATAATAATTACTTTTTGTTAAGAAAACTAGGCAGGTATTGAGATTTTATGTTTTTAAATTATGTGGTGCCGCGCGCCGCCGACGACACACCGTTGGCCGGTTGTTTAGCGCGTATTACAGTTTTTGTATGGGGACACCACTTATTTTTTGACTTAACTTTATTTTTATATTTCTGTTATATATCAAATATAATCATACATACACACATCAAAAGTGTCTAGGGATCAAGCATTTTTATGCGGATATCTTGAGATTGAGATGTGGCTTTGTAATAAATTTATGATTTTATAAATTTATATGGATCCTTTTTGGTGCATTTCATAATTTGAATCAGGAACTGTGAATCAAATTCGAGTAAAAGATGAAAATCAGCTGTCAATATTTTCCCTATAAAAACATACAACGCATTGAAGACATTATTAGTGCTACTGTTTCCCTACTACTGATTAAAACCAACGTTATTATGGAGCGGCGACGTCATTTAAGCAGGGAAGAAATGCTCAGAGCCGTGGGAATGATAGAAGCTGGTTCCCGGCAACGTACTGTGGCTTTAGCTCTGAATACAAGTCAGAGTGTTATCAGTCGACTTTGGACACGTTACCGAAGCACTGGTACCGTGGCTGAGCGCCATGGAGGACGGTATCGCTGCACCACATGGAGACAAGACCGATACATTCAAATCTTAACTCGAAGAGCTCCAACAATAACCGCCATGATGTTAGCCGTGAGGCTTCATCACTCTTCAGGGAACTTAATTAGCGACCAAACAGTCAGAAACCGCTTGCATGAAGTGAACCTTCATTCCCGAAGACCGCTACGGGTACCACCTATAGCAATGCACAATCGTAGGATTCGATATCGATGGGCTCTTGAACACAGAAATTGGGCAGAAGAACAATGGCGTTTCGTGTGCTTTTCTGATGAGTCTCGTTTTGGTATGAGACCGGATACAAGACGTATACGACACTGGAGAACCCCTGGACGCCAACAGCGATTAAAATCCTGCCAGGAAGTCCATCCTTATAGTGGTGGAACCATCATGGTATGGGCGGGTATTTGGATCGGCGGAAGAACTGAGTTGATTTGGATCAGAGGCAACCTCAACGCTCAAATTTATGCTGAGACGATTGTATCAGACGTCATCGTTCCTCTACAAGTGCAAATCGGTCCCTTATTTCAGTTAATGCATGATAATGCACGACCGCACACCGCAAGAGTTGTAAGACAGACTCTCGCCGCAGCTAACATCAATGTCCTGCCCTGGCCTGCTCAGTCGCCAGACTTGAACCCGATTGAGCATGCATGGGATATGCTACAGAGAAGAGCTCTGCCGAATATGGAGGGTATCCAGTCGCAAGAAGACCTTTTTTTGTTGTTGCAACGAACATGGGCGGCCATTCCACAGCGTGATTTGGATGAACTCATTTTGAGTATGCCAAACCGATGTTCTTGTGTTGTTAGTGTTCGCGGTAGAAACACGGATTATTAATTGTTTAAGTTACCCAATAAAATTTTAGAGAAAACTGTTATTTCAGTCTTTTTTTCGAACTTTTGTGTTAGTGGTTCAAATGTCAAAAATCCCTTTATTAGGAAAATGGCAAATTTCTTTATTAATGCAAAGGTGACTTGGTTTATCGTTACTGTGACAAACGAAAACACTTTATTTGATGAATCCTTAAAGAAAATTTTAATTAATATCAATCAGGAGAAAAGTTATTGCAAAAATATATGTTGATCCCTAGACACTTTTGATGTGTGTATATTGGGATAGTTTCAAATATCTGCTTGTAACGGTTCCAAAGCAACTATGAAAAAAAAAATTGTATGGGGACCCCCTATTTTTTATTTTTAGTTTTTTTCCTACGCTTACACATAATTACCGAGCTGGATTCCAAATTTCATCCTTCTAGGTCATCTGAAATAGGTTAGATTTAGGTACTATAATTATGTCAGTCAGTCAGTGCTAAAATTTACGACTTTTTGACCTTCATATCTTTATAACCGTTTGAGCTAGCTTCATGAAATTTGGGCTTCTAGATGTCCCTATGGATATAATTAAACACACGTAGTTTTATGTGTTTACATTAAAGAGGTTTTGAGTTATAGAACGGTCAAAAGTGGCAACAAGTGGTTCGTGTAATATTACACTAGGCGCTGGCTCGCCAGTTCCTTTGCTTGAACTTGGCTTGACACGCTGCCGCGTGTCTAGACTCAAACTTATGTTTTAAATTAATTATTATTTCAAGTAAACAAATATCAACTTTACATAAATGGCAATTAAGTTGATTTCAGAGTGACGAGCACTACTGAAAAAAAAATTTTTTTTTGAAGTTGTAGCTTAAAGTGAACTTTATGGTGTAGGGTTTAAACTCATATTTGTTTACGTTTTTGGCAAATAAATCGCGAATGCAGATTATGTATATGTAACATGTAATATGCGAATGAAACCTGACTATTAATGACACTTGAGGTTTTAAGTTCACTTTCTCATAAGTTTTGGGTTAAACTGTGCTACGAGGAGAACTAACAGACACCAAGCTGTATTTAGTTTCTCACACGTTTCACCTGTTGTATTTCATTACTAGCTGTGCCTGCGACTTCGTTTGCGTGCATATCGGAAAACAAATTGGATTTTAAGGGTTTATTTTTTTGCGTGTAACCCTATTTTTTTTCTAAAATAAAAGCCTAAGTTACACCTTGTAATATCAGCTATCTGGCAGTGAAAGTCCCGTTAAAATCGGTCCAGCCTTTTCGGACATTAGCCGGAACAAACAGACAGATAGACAAACTTTTTATATATACTTATATTTTTTTGTTAAAAGTACCGTATATGCTTTCATATGAATTTAGTAAAAAGCTGAAGCTGTTATTTTGACATTACAAAAAGAAAATTCAATTTAATTTCTTTTGTATACTTATACCTACTTATAATAACTCTAGACGAACAAATTATTTTAATGAGAGTAGAAAGAAATTAATTCATGATGTTTACAATGGTCTTACATTATGAACTCGTATAAGTAACAGAAACGTTTATACAAAATAAAAGATACTGTGTTCTTAATATAAAAATCAACGTAGCGTATTTACACTCGCGAAGATTTCTTCGCAAAAATAAAAGAACGCGATCGTTCACTTTATTTACACAAACGAGCACAATTAAATTTAGTGTAGGTACCTAGTTTTACGAGAGTGAGAGTACAAAATGAATGCTAAACAAAATTATGATGACGTTTATGACGATCTTTAATATAGCCAAGATATTGTGAGTATAGTTGAAAACTTCGGTTGGTTGGTCGCGCTGAGTAATCATGCTCCATTCATAGTGCACTGTACTCTGGGGGATTTCACTGGCGTCCTTATAAAACTGTACGATCACCAACAAAAGTGGCTACTGAAAATTTGACGTTTACAAACATGTTGGTAATGAAATTACACAAGTTTGTTTGCGATAGTTCCAACAACAACCAACATGTTGATGTTTGCTCGGTGTATAAGGTCACCGTCTTGGTCGAACGAAATAAAAGATGCATGCGAGCGAAGCTTTTATCCTCGGGCAGACGATTTTCTTGGTTGAAATAGACACATTATATCGAAAATGCAGAACGCGAAACGTGACTAAGCCGCCCCGTGTCTTTTTGTGCGTGAATGACACGTAGACGTTGCGATAGTAACTGTAGGTACTCTTCCCTCCTTTTGGATATTGCTTCCTCTTATTATTCAACTGTATTGGAAAGGCAAACAGATCTGTATTGTAAAAAAAATACTCTGAATACCAATCTATTCCATTTGCGTCTACGGCAAAATAACATTAATCATAGTTGACAGAACATAATAACATAACGATAATTTATTATCGTAACCTATAAGTTTTTCCCTCTTTGTGGTCGAAGTTCTTGTAAAGTCCATACTTACATATTTATTTATACAGAACTTTTTTCCCGTTTTTCTTCTGGCTGTAGCAAAAGATGCATTGTTATGGAGTGGCTGCGACTGAGACGCAGCGATAAAATGAAGAAAATTCGACGTCATCATTGCTTGCCGTAAAAAATAAAAAAAAGTAGTGATGGAGTTTCTTGCCTATTCTTCTCCATACGAAACTACCTTTTGGAACGGGCGACTAAAATCAATTCTTATATTTTTCAAAATCAAAAGTGCCTATTTGAAATACTTACCTAAATAATTTGGATTTAACTTTGAAAAAAATCTTGAAAGTAATGTGGACGTGTAGGTACAAGATGAGGTTAACTTCTTATAACAATTAATTAGAAAACAATGTTCAGACATTATCCTAATAACGTCACGTCAGACATTATCATAATAACGTAATAGGATTCGAGATTTCTTCGAAATCAATTTGTAATTGATATGAAGTCATTAATATTAATCCGTGTGATGTCAAAACCTCTTTGGATACCAATTCGTTATTGCATATCTATTCTACTGTAACTGAAGAATCACATCCTAATTAATTTCTATATCAAAAAATCTCCCCAAATTTCTCTTTGAAAAAGGCGCATTCACGTCGCGTTCATTCGTCTATAAGAGCGAGTTTGCAAGTGGTTGTCATCTGTTGCGAGCCAATTTTTCGTTTACATTGCTTATACCTATAGTGATTTGAAAGAACAGAGGGCCTTGTACGAACGCGCAACATAAACGCGTGAACTTAATGTGAATTCGAATGTTTTTTGAATCAAAAATACCTAAAAATACATGTTTCGTGATACCTATATTTGAATTAAAATTTGAGCTATTTTTCAGGTTGTGGAACAACAAACTGAATGTCAAACTTAGCAAAGTTCAAATTCCCTTGCAACCAAAAACTTATTAGGACCTTTTTGTTACAAACGGTTACTCAAAAAACAACTTTTTATTTCACTAAGGGCTGATTTTTCAATCGACAGATAATTTTTGTTCGTGGAATAAAATTGACGTCTGACTGTTTGTATGGAAGAACAGTCAAAATAATTCAAAATTATTCATCGGATAAAATTATCTGGCGTTGGAAAAATCAGCCTTTAAGTAGATAATCGATTAAGGGCTAATTTTTCAATCATCTGCCATCATCAGCCCAAAGTGGCTTGGAATGTAAATTATCTGAGATTATTAAAACTGCTACACAAGTTTCGTGGTAGGCCCCTTAGTGATCGCAGACACGTTTTTATCAAAGAATTTTTGTACTCTCAAAGAGCTTTGTAATTCTCAGTTCTCGGTACGTACGTGCGAATCCGCATCTTAACTGCATGACAAGGTTTCTACAAATCTAGTTCTTATAAACTGTGTGGCACGTACAGACGCCAGCACATCAAGCTATTACAATCTGCCTTTCAACTTTATAAGGTTCAAAGTTGATTGGGAAAATTTGACAGTGCGGGTAGCTTGATGTGCTGGCGTCTGTACATCGACGCGTAACCTGTTACCAAGCATTCACTACGACCTGAAAGAGATTCTGAACTAAAAATAAAATTAGCTGTTTCATACATTTTGACAGCGTAGGCTCTTTTTAGGGTTTTTAGGTCTACAATAATATGCTGAATTCATGGTTACAGTTTTGCGTCGACGTTCCTGCCAACCTGTATATAAGAACTAGATTCGGAGAAACCTTGTGTAACCATGTAGCGACCAGTACATTAAAGGATGCTGGACTCCAACGAGTTTAACTTGCACAGAGAGTCTTATCTCGGAATAGTGCTATTCTAGAATCTAGAATAAAGACTCCAGGACCTTCGTCTAACGTCATTTAAAGCTTGGAGCACAATTCCGTGAAACACAGTTTGGAATGTCCGTGTGGTGACCCTGCGACGTATATTAGAAATAGTGTGACCTCGTATGTGTATAGTACATATGTTATACAAACGACGACGGATTTGATATGTCTTCAAACTCAAACTCAAAGCATTTATTTCAAATAAACCAATTATAGGCACTTTTGAATTGTCAAGGGTCGGTCAGTCAGAAAGATGAAGCTAGTTGCCCATTCCAAAGCGTAGGTACCTGTGGAGAAGAACGGGCAAGAAACTCCACGGACACTCTTTTAAATAATAAAATTGTTACAAAAATCTTGGTTACATCATTCATGTTGAAATTATACATATGAGAACGATGCAGAAAGACGTGCACGTTAAAGGCGTCCGTCAAGAACAATTCATAAATGAAAATTAAAATAAGCCGTGGCGGCTAAGAGATGACCAGGCCCTACTTACGGCGCCTGTTCACGAACATGACGTATGGATCAGCACCATTCAGCTCAACCCAAATGAACCCAATGATCCAACACACACGCCACCATCAGCGAGACATTTGAGTGAGCATGACATACTCTCTGCCGCCAGGGCACATTCAAGTCAATGAAAGACGTACCCAGTAAATGGTAGCTTTAAAGTTTAGGTACATAGTGCTCACACGTGTGCTAAGCAATTATACAATACTAAGAGATTTAATTTATACAATGCAAAGATAGTTTTTTCAATCTTCAGCAGCTCCAACTATATTTTCGAATGCTAATCAATTAGTTTATGCGCCCTTGTGGAGCAGGATCTTCTAAAGATTAGTGCACATTAGTAGTATTAATGACCATTGCATTGACTTCTTCATATTTTTTATTTTTTGCGGCTACAAACTAACATTTGCAGTTGGAGAATGAACCGGGACGTTTAACGATGTATAATTTTTTCAACTACAAAGCTTAGTTTGTTCTTGGGATACATTTATTCCAACTACGGAGCCCTTCATTGTACGTGGTCCGACATACACCGGGCCGGTTTTTAGGGTTCCGTACATCAAAAGGAAAATCGGAACCCTTATAAGATCACTTCGTTGTCCGTCTGTCTATTCGTCAGTCAAGACCCATACTCTCAGGAACGTGTGGAGTTATCAAGTTGAAATAATATCAAATACTCAGGGTTGCGAACGTGTGGTGGATTACGGCCCACTCCCTCTCACAGAGAGGAGGGCTGTGTCCCAGTAGTGAGAACACCAAAAGAGGGCTACCTGCAATCCCTTGAAGCAGTAAAAAAATCAAACTTCTAAGCCAACGCAATCAAAAGATACGGCCGTTTATGTTCCGCTTATGCCGCATATTTTGACACTCGCAAGGGAATTAAAACCTGTAGGGTATTTCTCGGGAGTTTAAATGTTTTTAAATGCACCCACGATACAGGAGTAATACCTAGTGTGGAGCAACGTTTTAAAAAAAAGAATAAGTACCAACTTCACGTTTTATCATAAAGTGTGTATTATCCAAATCTAACTAATTTCACCCCTGTTTCACGATTAAATCCATACTTTTTTGTGGATCTATAGGGGCTCGTCAAACGTATCGATTTCAGGCCCATCCGCTAACGAAATCAACACGGGCCTGTGAGGCACGTTGCCATGGCGACGGTCCGTTTAATTAATAAATTATGATAAAAGATAGATGATAACTCTGATGCGCTGAGGTCAGGTCCACACAGGTTTATCAGTGAGGTCCGATCCACCTGTTAATGCGGTTATAGCGGCTCAGGTTGAGATGGGTTTCCATCGCGATGTCAAAAAGAAGACATTCCATACGTATAGGTACATTTAAATTATTTGAATAATCATTGAGTCTTTGCCAGAAATCAGAAAACAAAGCACGATTTTTATGATTTCGTCTGAAGCCTTTCAGTAGGTATTATTTGAACTAAAAATATCAAAAAGAACCTACACATGTACATAGCATTACGAACTAAAATTCAGTGAAGAATTCTCGCTGAAATGTGGATTTTTTCCGAAAATTCTTAATCCTACATTAGGATGAAAAATCACGCTCACCCATACTGTTCAATTAGCCGATTTCACTTGAAAAACCTACATAACGAATGCTTGCTTATCAAATGGTACCCTTTAGCTCTCTGCTTATATTTGAATCTTTTTGTGAATTGTTTATGATTTTATGTATTTTTTTTTGTCTCCTTTATTCTTTCACACGCTGTCTACATCTCTCTATTTATTGTCCTATCGCAGGTATGCTGGAAGAGATTACTTCCTTATGAAATAAGCATCACCTTTGTACCTATTTTTCTGTTCTGTTTTTTTCTTGTCTGTTTATTTATGTGTGTACATAAATGGTAAAATAAATAAATTGAAAAATAGTATGGCATGAAAAATACGAGTTTTTAGTCCAAGGCAGATTATTTATTAGGTCAGGGATTGTCTTTTTCAGGTCAGTTATGGAAGTGTTCTAATTAACCATTAGTGATACAGCCTTGTGAAATGTTAAATATATCATTTAAACATAACATATAGTATTAATCTCGATACTGGGATTAAAAGTATTACAGTAGACGTTACTGGTCGTCAGAAGCCCGAAAGTCTGACAACCAGTCTTACCAAGGGGTATCGTATTACCCAGTTACTGGGTTGCGGAGAACAGAGAGGCAATTCTCGTAAAGAACGTTCGTCGTTTTAAGAACGTTCACAGTCTGATCTCAATCTCAATCTGTCAAAAATAATTCAAATTTCCCTACATTTTGACAAGTTTATGACATTTTTTTGTCGCCGAGATGAGACTGCGACTAGATTTTGAACGTTTTAAATTACGAGAATTGGCCTACTGATAGGCAGTCGCTTCATGTAAAATATTTGTATTCGGCTGCATCTGGTTAGACTGGAAGCGAACCTCAACATAGTTGGGAAAAAGCTAGGTCGATGATCATGATGACAGGGATTAAGGAGGTTCAAAGTTAAGAAGAAGCTAGTTTGTTACGATAAATATTTCAAACCTAATAATATATTTTTAATCTCTTACATATGTATCCGTTTCATCATAAATAAACGATTAGGTTTAAAATATATTAATACTAAACCGTAATCATAAATCTTATACGATACGCAAAACACGTCTCAATGATTTTCATAAGGAGGCTTATCATAAGCCGTCGATAAATCGCCAGCTGAAATTGGAAATTTCTAAGCCATTCTATCTTATTCACAAGGAACGTTAGGGTTGGCAAAGAGATGTGATTGAGAAAGGAAAGAGAGCAAATTGGGGTAATTAAAAGGTCTGTGAACAGACGTTGGTTGGGAAGGTAGATAAATTTATTTGGGGCACGATGTCGCCCACGTCCGCGGCTGCGAGGCGCCGCGCTGATAACGTCACTCACATTTGACGCTACTTCGGCTTACCACTCGTTTTTACTAAGAACGAGATTAAGTATGAAGCTCTATAACTAAGTATGGCTCTTTCGTTTTTAAGGTACAATAGATAAAGAAATTGAAGCGATCCTTCAGTGGAATTTCAGTTCGTATTTTTGCGGAGACACGTTCGCTGAGCTAACAATAATGTCAACGGTTTTGTTATCTCTATGTTCTTAGCCTCTCCAGAGCTACTTGTCATGTGCTTATGTTGAGTTTTTTTTAGTACCTACTTAATCAGTTTAATCTATATATATAAAAGGAGAAACTGACTGCCTGACATATCAACGCACAGCCGAAACTGCAAGGACTAGGAACGTGAAATTTTGCATACGGCTTCCTTTTATTATGTAGGGGAGCACTAAGAAGGGGTTTTTGGAAATTCGACCTTTAAGGGGGTGAAAAGGGGGAATTTTGTTTGTATGAAAAATCTTATTGCTTGAGTTAATAAACTTGAAATTTTGCACGAATACACGCAGACTAAGTCCCAGGCGAAGTGCTAGTGTTTTGATAATTATGTAGCTGATCGACATCGATATTGTGTATTTTGTTGGCAAGCGTTGGCTACGTTTTGCGTTTAATATCAAAATCGAATAACGTCTAAGCGAGCTTTTTAGAATAAGTAATTTTCAAATAGTTCTTACATTTCATTTTTATAATTTCAGAGTTCGTATTGCCAAGTATAAGTAAGCAAATAATAATCTACCTACATAGGTATATTACTCAATAAATAAACAATCTTATCCGTAAAAAGCCATTTACATATTTACTGTGGCAAGGAATAAGTATTGAGTTACGATTATCACATCTCAATTTCATACATCAGTAATTCTTGGATCGCAAAATCCGAATTATACAAACGACGTGTGAGCTACGCCGTCGCCGGACATACTGCGTTCTCCGGAATGAATAATGGCACGTTGAATTGGACACATAATTAATTAACCACAACATGTTTACCATACTCCTTGTCAAAGAGGGTGAATGGAACGGTTGCTTTGTTACCTTTGCCAAGCTTTTTTTAAAAGTTGGCATTTGCTCTTCGGTTCATTTTAAAATTCAACCTTATCTAAATAAATAAAGTATTAACGTAGAAACATCTATCTGCTATTAACAGTTTTTTATTGCTTTTCTCATCAGTGCCTTCAGACTGGATAACTTTAAAACTATGCGTAGAGGAAATACGAAATAAAAAGAGAACACAAGCCCTTTTTAACTTGACCGGAGAGGCAACTCTGGAATATAAAATGAAATATTACTTTTCTTTGTTATTCAATCATGGATAACTGGGTCAATGACTCTGTCAAAATACGAAAAGTCGTAACTGACGGCACAAAATATAAAAACAGTCTGAAAAGAAACAGGAAAAATAGTACTTTTTTTTTTTTTTTTTTTTTTTTTTTTTTTTTTTTTTTTTTTTTTTTTTTTTAATAGTACTTACGTAGATAGTAGGTTTTCTTATTCTGGAACAACACTTTACTTGGGTCATTAATTAAGTATTAAATAACTTGAAAAAAAAAATCGCACGCAGACTCTTTTGCCTTCGGTCTAAACAAATATATCTAATAAATAAATATATAGAGCACGGTAGGTACATACTTTGTAATCATAATATTACTCTAATTATTCACCGTTGGATTTATAATGACACAGTTGTGCGCTGGCCGTTTAATGAAACCTGAGCTTCAAGCAGTCTTTGAAGCTGTGATTTTAATAGAGAAAATACTTGAAATCGTTTTTCCTATATTATAATGTTAATCATAAGATCCTAGTTGTTGATATGATTTCCTTTACAAACGATTATTAACCCCTGAACTGTTCTCTTCAGAGATTGAGTTACAATCCTTTCTCAATATACTTCTACATTCTGAAACATAAATATGGCTTTTAGCTTTAACAACTGTGCACTGTTTGTCAACTAGTCATGTCACGGAATTGTTCATTAAAGTAGAGAAGATACCAAGAAAACTATATAACTTTAAGTAGCGACTGAATTAACTATAAAACATCAAGTGGTTATAAAAACAGTGTTCTATCGGCTAACGCACAGGGATAGTCGGCGCCACCGCAGAGCGCTGGCTGTCATTCTTCTCTCATTAGCGCTGGGGTTCAGTCGGGTCGCGTACGCCATTACCAACCCGACATGGCGACGCCAGACGAGATGCTGCATCCTACGGGTTAAACTCTACACGATTTACGGAGATTTACTCATTCAAAACATGTCGACCATATCACGTCAGGTCATATCATAGAAAAAGTTAATAGCCTCGTTAGCTGTATTAAAAGTTTTACCTATAGGTAAAATTTATAGTGTTGCAATCTTTTAGCGCCTAAATGATTTTGACAGGGGGGCGTTGTTGGTGAAACTGTCATTGTCAATGGCGTTAGTTCCAATTTTGGTCAGGCACTAAAAGAAACTTGTTTAAACGTCCACTCATATTTCAAAAGTACGAAAGTTAAGGCTCGCGTCCGCTAGGCACGCCGAGCCGAGTCGAATCGAATCGCAGAAAGTCGCCTCCTATATATTTACTATGAAACTGCGTCCATTAGCGACCAGCCGCGGTGCGCCGAATCGAATAGACCGCGCTCATTGCTCGACAAGCGAATTTCTTCGCCGATGCGATTCGATTCGCCTCGGCGCGCCTCAGTCGACGCGGGGAAGCGGATGCGCGCCAACATACCTATTTTATTGATATCACTGGTCCAATAATATATACTGTATTGTATAATCATGAAGATTTTCTTTTACTGCCCTCTTCTCCATCAAAAGTATTTGAAATAAAAATTTCTTCATCCGAGCTGTCCATGACGCAAAAACGACCTGCTTTGATGAAGAGTTGCGATGAATGAACAATTCGATGCGATTCGTCTGATGAGATGGACGCACAAGGAATAAATGCGGCTCGACTTGATTCGCTTCGAATCGATGCGTTTCTGCTGTAGTTGACGCCAGGCTTTACACAAATTATTTCGTTCATCATTAAAGTTATAATGTTCTCGGGAGAATTCGAGCTTTGTAGAACTTGGGAAAAGCAAATGAATGTCAGCAAAAAGAAACCGAGCAAAATGATGCGTGGACTGAGTTTTGTTTTAATGAACATCATGGTTTATAATTGTTTTAATTATCGCTTGGGTGGCGTTTAAGCAGCTAAGATTGCCGTGCCGTTGATTTATGCATAGTTTACACGAGTTTAGTAATTTTCATTAGTAGCTAACCGTTTCGGCAGATTGCTGAGTAAATAGGATAACTTTCACATATCTACTAAGCGTTTAAACATATTTGATCTAATCGGTATTAGATCTAATATGTTTACACGCATGTAAGTAACAAGTACTAAGCATTAGCTACTAAGCTTGTTTAAACTATGTCACGTATGTATAGCCTTAAGTGGTGTCTACAATCGCGTTAGAGCTCGCTACGCCTTCATGAATAAAACACTAACGTGTCGCGAAAACCTGCTCGCAGCCTCACTGCATCCTTTCGAGTAATCAATCCGGAGTTTCAGGCTAGCTAGTAATTTATACATGAAAACTATAGTAGGCTAAGGCCAACTTCCTTTATTATAGGGGACGCTTTTGCGCACAAGTGATTCGGTTCATGCAAGTTCAACACCGCATAGGCGCCGATGCCTCAATATTGTTTTTTTATTCTTCTATCATCGCGTACTTTACATGGAACTATCTTACTCGATAAGTATTTTTCAATTCGGAAACTAAATTAAAGAGAGACTATTTTTAGAGATCGCAAACTCAATCGAAAATTGTGATAGGTGCTGTTGCTAAGTTGATTATCGTGTTCGTCAGACTTTGATTCCGGCATTTCCTAATTTCTGAGTTCCAGCCAGCTATAAACCAACAATTTATCCTGTTTTGACGTTCCATGGATTAACACGCCACTTCACGTTAATATTGAAATAAATAATGCGTTACGGAGAAATATAGAGGCGAAGATTTCGGCCAATTCTGCTAACTTAACATTCGACGAGCCTCCCGGAAATACTTCGGACCATATAGTGATTTCCCTTGTAAGTGATTATTACTGAGCTCCTTTTACAATGTGAACAATAGAAAAGTTCTGCATTAGCTATGTTTGTTTTGATCCCCTTTTATACCATAAAACAATGGTACTTACTCATAAAAATTAACGACATTGTTTTTTCAGACCTAGATTTCTTATAAAAACAGATCTATAAACACTTTGGATTACAAACATTCTACCTTCAAAATATTGACGCAATTAAACTTTTAATAGATTTCTCATTTGATTCGGTCGTTTTCATATATGTAAATATATTCAGAAGCGTGCTTATCCGCAGTTATTCCCGTGGAAGGTTCTGTTCGTTGTCAGCACATTTTAATGGAGCTCGCGGCACTTGCGGCACGCCGGGGCATGGCGGGTCACACTCACAACACAATCGTTGTAGGTCCCTAGCCCCCCGCCTTCGCACAGTCGTGCAGTGTGGACAACGCCTTTCTACTTTACGCTTTGACTCGTAGTTTGTAAGAAATCTTTCTTATGTACCGTCCTGCTTTGAATTGTAAAATAATCTTGAATGGAGACGCTGAAAGATATATTATTATAAATTCAGATCATGTTTACGAGTGGCGATATAATGGCTCACGGGATTTGCGGTCAGGAACCCCTATTTCCTTTGCATTATGCTGTTTACGAAAATAACTGGCGCTTTTGGGTTGTTATTGGTTAGTTAGTCGTATTTAGGTATAACTACTTAGTTCTCGTTGCATCTACTTTGGTAACAATTGCTTTTTTTCTAAATCGTTGTTACGGAGATCTTACAAACTAACAACGTTTAGGTACCTCTTTTTGTGTTTATAAAACTCATGAGACTTGTAATAGAAAAAGTTTAAATCAAAGTTAATTTATTTTTCTTTACCCTTTAACGTATTCAAAGATAGTCTTTTTTGACAAAGTTTAAAATATCCTACAAGTGTATCTATCCTCTTGTTTTATGTACCAAGATGTAGGTACACAGGTATTATTTATAAAAGTCTATTTTAGACCCCCTGCATTTCACTAAATTACCATCTAAAATATTTCCCGAGTTCTACTAACGCCATAATAGTATTTCCTAAAGGCGTTTGTCCATTTAAATGCAGCATTTAAGAGAATGACATTCGCAGATGGTTTTATAACAAACAGTTTTGAGCTCCACAGTTTTTCACGTAGCGGGTGTTTCTGGCACTCCATTTAATTGGAGAGATACCTCTATTACGTAGGTATACGTATTTTTCTTTAACACAAAGCAACCTTTGTAGGTTTGGTATCTGTTCTACAGTTCGTGGGGGACGACTCTGATCATCTAATTACGGTCATGTAAAGAAAGAAAAAAAAAAGAAAAAGTATTTATTGGTACTTGCACAGAAAGATCACAAACTAAACCGACACGATCATCAATATCATCATCATCATCATCATCTAATATATAAAATTCTCGTGTCACAGTGTTAGTTACCATACTCCTACGAAATGGCTGGACCGATTTGTATGAAATTTTGTGTGCATATCGTGTAGTTCTGAGAATCGGCTACTATCTATTTTCATTTGTTTGTAGCTTCACAACCTATTAGTATCGGTAATAAATAGAACTGATTTAATTATTTGAATATTTTTAACATCGGTCATTTAATAAGCCAGCATAAATAAATAGTTGAATACAGGGTTACTTTTCAATGACCAGCCATCTATCGACCATCCATATATCGTAATCGCGAAAAATTTATCAACTATCCCATAGAAAACTTCAATACCTAATCGACCTAAACGTATGGGACGGCTGAATTTTTATTCGCGATTACGATGTTGGTACCATGGAGAAAGTTGTTTAGTTGGATGGTCTGTACCACATCCTTAAATTTGGCTGGTCATTGAAAAGTAACCCTGTATACTCAATTTGAGTTTATTTCATTCATTGATTTGATCCTTTTTCTTTTCTCATTTGGATGGTTTTCATTTTATTTTTGCTTCTCTGATGATTCAGTTTAAAGAATTCGTCTGTTGAATGGATAAAAAGAAATCACCCGGAATTCCTCCAATTCCTAAACATTTGGTAAAAAAAAAAACTTTTTTACAAAAAAAAAAAACAACCGACTTCCAAAAAAACACTACAAAGTGAAAAATAACTTCAATTTCGGAAGTCGGTGTCGTTGACTCCTCATTTTTTTTATTGACACCAACTTCCGAAATTAGTTATTTTTCACTTTGTAATGTTTTTTTGGAAGTCGGTTGTTTTTTTTTTGTAAATAAGTTTTTTATTTTTCACTTTTTAGGGGGCCAGTTTCTAACTTATCTAAGTTACAATAGCCTAATGTCAACTGCTCATCCTCACCTTTTACAAAATATTTCTTTTCCCGATGCAGGGACGTTAATTGTTGAGGAGTTCTCCTTGTAAGAACCAGGAAAACTGGAGCTGATTGAGAAGTTACCATCAACTGCACTTCACAATACGCGTTGTGCCTAAGCACATTAAAGTACCTAATCGAATCGCAACCCGAGAAATATTTATTATTGAGTAGTTGCGATGGCCATCTGTGGTCTTCATCGTCAGTTCCATTTCACAGAATGCTGCTGAGAGCAAAATGCACGAGTTACTATAAAAAATACCCAAATCGCTATAGGTGTGCCTACAAAATTTTAAGGGTTTCCCTCGATTTCCATGGGATTCCCTCATAAGATTCCGATTTGGTGACAATGAGACCACCTCGGGAGCATACCTTTTCAAACAAAAAAAGAAGAATTTTGAAAATCGGTTCACAATTGGCGGAGTAATCGCGTAACAAACACACAAAAAATTAAAAACATACCGTCGAATTTAGAACCTCCTTTTTTGAAGTCGGTTAAAAATAAAAATAATTGAACAGATGAAAAACTAAAATCGATTGTACTTCAAAATAAAAATCACAGCTTACGCAGTGACTAAGAATTAACTGGATTAAATCTTTTGCGTTGTAATTGAAATCGTATACCGCAACGATAAAAGCGATTTGTGCTATGCGGCCTTAAGTGAACAATGTTCTAATGAAATACCTCTCAATTGTTGCCATACCTTCAGTACGGGCGATCCCGTTTTATTGCATTGTGTATTAGTTTGTTTGAAAACGCAACGGTATGCTAAATGCTGTAATATTTTATTTTGATTTGCATTACAACTTTTCGAAATACCTAATTCTTTTCGCTATCTTTTTGTTTCACATAATATCGTCTACCTAGGCTTTTCCCAACTACTTATGTTGGAGTTGACTTCCAATAAATTCACATAATAAATATACTATATGTGAATATATTGAATGGAGGGACCCGTGGCTAAATGATATCAGCCGAACAGGCCAATTGATCAGGTTATGCCACGCTTACCGTGGTTAGTCTGTGGATGGGTGACCATCTTTACATACCGAGACCCCTCCGTGCCTCGCAAAACACGTTAAGCCGTAAGTCGCGGCTGTCATTCTTGGATCTTTAACAATCGTTACGGGTAGTCAGAAGCCCGAAAGTCTGACAACCAGTCTTACCAAGGGGTATCGTATTACCCAGTAACTGGGTTGTGGAGGTCAGATAGGCAGTCGCTCCATGTAAAATACTGGTATTCAGCTGCATCTGGTTAGACTCGAAACAGACCTCAACATAGTTGGGAAAAGGCTAGGCTGATGGTGATGTTACTAAATGATTTAAACAAACCGCATTCAGTAAAGTTCAAACCAAACGTCATACGTAGTAAAACTGAGATGTTGCACATTTAGCTGCCAGTACATGGAAACAAATACATCATAAACATAATGAGTAATCTTTACGGATGACATCATTTCAACGCACTTACGTCAACAGAAGGCTCTTTGTACACACAGGTTTTTCTTGCCGAGAAAAACTGTGGTATATTCGCCGTGGAGGCACGGTTGTCAATTTATGGAAGCTTATTGACAGACACGTTTTTTGTACGGCGCGATTTATACGCCGTGTGTAGGCACGGTCTGTCAGAGTTGTATGGATCAATATGGAAGGTTGTGGACAGACACGTTTTTTCTACGGCGCGGCTTATACGCCTATGTGTAGGCAAGGTTCGTCAGTGCAATGGTATCTTGTTGACAGACGTTTTTTCTACGTTGCGGCTTATACGCCGTACAGTAAAGAAACCGTGCCACGTACATATGTCCTACGTCTTTTCTGTATAAAATGAAATTAAACATAGCGTAGCGTTTAAACTGTCAAAATAAAGGCTGAAGTCCATCATTCAGCCGATATCGGAGGAAAAGAATAACAGTGTGTCTTCCCAATATAGTTTACAACTTGTCAGTCGCGAGACGGGTAATCAAATAAAGCTCGTAATCGATCGATCGAAGGCCTGTGACTGATGTGTATGTTTGTATATCACAGCATTTTTGGATAAATTGTCTGTGAGGGTTACTCTAGAATTAAGACGATACTGTTGGTATTCAATGAAAGAAAGAATACATTTATTTAGGACAAACTAAAACGCACGCAACATATTTTGCAATTAAAAATAGTGTTATGACACCTACCTTAACACTGATTTTAGCAAAGGTCAGAGGGTCAATTCTCTTAATTTTCAGAACGTTCAAGTTTGCCAAAAATACCTTTAATTTCGTTACATTTTTGACCAGTATTTGACATTGATTTTCGATGAGATGAGAGTGCGAATAGATTTTGAACGTTTTCAATTACGGGAATTCGCCTTCTGGTATCGTGAAAAGTTTTTGGTTTTCCTTTCACGAAGCCTCCCTTACAACAGCTGTCATCAAAATAGATTTGTATTACCTGGGAGAACTCATTAAATAGGCTATGCTAGCTTTTTTCAAGTAAGTATTATTGCATGCGCAACAGATATAGCAGCAGCGCTAGCAGTTAATTATTAGTTATTTGCAGTTTAATAAATCTGCCGGGTGTTTTCCCAATTAAGTTGGGGTCGGCTTCCAGTCTAACTGGATGCCGCTTAATATCTGACCTAAACAACACAATTACTGGATAAGATGATACCTCTTGGTACAATACAGCCGATTTATCTTGGCAAGTCTGAACTTCGCGCAGAAGGCTGCGCAGTAAGATTTTTTTGGAACCAAATGGTGACATGAGGCGAGTGTGAGTAAGAGAACATGCGCGAAAGTTCTTAGTGCCTATCAGTGGCGTAGGGTGAATTTATGACAGATGTAAGCCGGAGTAAAAAAAAATGTCAATAAACTGTTTCATGATATTTCAATGATGAATTGACTATAGAATGGTTATGTTCTGAATTTTCGAAAAGAAGCCGGCTGGAATCGAGTTGGTACCTTCGCCACTGGTGCCTATGTTCAGACTTGCCAAGATATTTCGGCCATAGTGCACACGCAGTTATTTATAAAATTAAAAGTTCATCCCATGGCTATTTAAAGAAAGACACCAATAAAGTTCTCTTGTGGACTTCCCCCATTTAATATGCATACCACGCCTCTTTGTAATCGGACAAAGATTTTTTCAGTCATGAGCGACTCCTAAGAATCCCTTTGGAGTCTTTGATGAACATACTTTTCTTGTTTAAATAAGACTTCGAATGTAAATATAGCTTGTTTAGCCGGTTTTGTGGTTTGTTGTGGAACCGTTGAATGCTGATAAAACTCTTGCAACCTAAGGTTTGAAGCGAGCGGAATGGCTGAACCAAATTCAGTTGATTAAAAATTAATGTAGTGAAAGGAAAGTACAGAGGAAATGTAAGTTGTGGTCGGCCATTTTTGATTATTATAACCTAGAGACTTCAGTGAGTTTTGATTATGTGTAGGGATCAAATTCGCAAATAATTATGGGAATATAATTAAACCGTATTGGGTTGTTTATTTGATTTATTTTGATCTTGCGTAACGCTTTCTATTTTTTCAAAAAAAATCTCAACGGCATTTTTCTTTTCCTTATATAGGTACCGCAATTTTATTAACAGCGTCCGGTATTTGGCGAACACTTAATTTTAACATTTGAAGGGGTAAATTGTGGTGTTAATCTCCATACAGAATATTTATATTGTTTCAAGTTTGAACCCGATCGACGTAAATATACGTAATTGTTTATCGGACGAATAAAATATTTTACCGATTCTCGACGCTGAATTCTCGAACAGTGTGTTGATTAAAAAAGGTCGAACGTTGAAATGTGAGTGTAAAGTTATAAAGTATAGCTACCTATCTGTACTAAAGTCTCTTATTTACTGCATCTTATGTTATTCCTGAAGGGGTGAGCAGTTCTATGTTAGAGCAGACTTAAATCGTGCAATCAAGAAGGTTTTGTAACTTAAAATAATTTTAGTCGGAACGGTATAGTAAAAAAATCCATGTCGTGTCGATATCTACCCACTTCTCACTAATATAAAATCTGAAAGTTGGTGAAGTTGTTTGCAACTTATTCATGCAAAGGTAAATCGCTGAACGAATTTGGATGAAATATGGCTATGTGGCACACGGATAGTCTGTCCTGGATTGACTAAGAATAGGATACTATTCATCTAGGTACATAAAGAAATTTCCCTAGTGGTTCAAATTGAAGTAGATGTTGTAGGTACCTACTATTGAGATAAAATACAATCAAAGAGAGAACTAAGTAACGTACAACCAGCCTGTATTTCTAACTACAGTAACAAGAAGTAGGAAGCTAAGACAGGTTCCGACCATACATGGCACCTTCATGTCTATAAATCTTAATTTGTCGCCAACAGGCCCCGTGAGTCAGTAAGGTCAAATGAAACTAAATGAGCTCTTTTAGCACCTCCAAAGTGACCGGTTTATGTTAAAAGAAAGTGACATTTATCCTTACCGAACTTACGGGGCAAAGTTGCGTGCTGACCTAACAGTTTGGGTTCTGCTATATTGTAATCGATGCGAAAAAGATACCCATACTTTTTTTTTCAAATGAGACTGTTCTGAGACTACATAGGGACTTTAGAATTTTTTTTTGTTGGGAATCAGCACTTTTCAAACGTCAAAATTACAAAAGACAGTCCCCCAAAACGCCCGCCCTTCACCACTTAGTGCTTTCGCTGGGGAGAAGAAGTGGCGCAATAAAAAAACTTTCCAGCAGCACAGCTGTTTGTTCAGTTATAAAATACTTGTACATTTTAAATCTTGGAACAAAAATATGAATGTGTAAAACAAAACTCCGTGAAACACTTAGTTATTATACCTCTAACTATCTATAAAATAGACTTTTCCCAATTAGGTAACTCATTTATTTTAATCATAAAAACACTCCTGTTAGTTTGCCAAACAGAGTGCTGGTTTTATGAGATTAATCTCGTATTCGGCTCCAAACAACCGCTGTCTTCGCATCTCGACTCGCAGGCAGCACCAAACAAAATGGAATTTCCATTATTTTCTTTTGATCTCGTACCCTTTATGACACTGGTATTTAATGTACATAGTTTTAGGATGTACAAAGTTTTCTTTGAGTTTCTGCTTTACGCTCTTCATACTCAAGTTTCCACAAAATTGTTAAATTAGATGGATCGCCGTACGTACCGTTTTTATTTAGCTATTTAATCAAAAAAAGGCAATTTTATGTTATTATTTCATATATTTTCCTTTAAAAGACAGTTGAAAACAATAATTGATCGACGGAGGCAGCTCCTAGTCGCGTTAGTACCCACATATAAGTTTTTCTTACCCTTTTTATGTTCTAAGGAACCCTTAAAAGCTTTTAGAGGTCTCTTTGACCGGATAGAGTTGATGTTGACGTAATTTATTTTATTAGTTTTAGTAGGAGTTCTTCGTAAAGAAAGTTTAGTGTTGCGTGGATTTAAGTTGCTTTTTGTGTTTAATACTTAATTGGATAGCCGATATAAGAATACGTAACTATTACGTAAATATTTTGTTTTATATGACAGTATGAGATAAGGGACTGTTTGCTCAGTAAGAAACAACGTTTTTTATGAAAGAACGCAAAACATGGTCTCTAACAAAGAGTGAAAAGTCTGCACTTGGAGTCTGCCAACGGGCTATGGAATGAAGTGTAATAGGTGTCAAACTCACAGACCGCATTAGGAAACTCGAATAGTTGACGCTGGCCGCGCAGCTGCTGGACTGAAGTGAAACTGGGCTCGCCACATCTGTCGCATGTCGGAGAAGCAATACCTACGAAAAAAACACCACTGAGTTGGTCCCAAATAGACTACGCGGCAGGCCCAGAAATATATGGCGGGATGAGCTGAGCTTCTTAAAGAATTGCCCACAACCGCGGTAGAACGAGAAAAGTGGAAAGAGGGAAGGGCCTCCCGTCCCTCTTTCCACTTTTCAAACACTTTTCACTTTAAAATTTTTATAGTTTATTTTTATGTAAGTATATAAAAATAGGTATATAAAAATAAACTATTAAAAACTTCTGTATTTTTAATAGAGCATTTGCATAATTTTTCATTATTCCATTCAAAGACTAAAGCAACAAAAAATCTATTTCTTACTAAACCTTTATTAAATTGATTTAATCTTCAGCAATGTAAACCTAATTTCAGTAATATCCTAAGTACAAGGGCAAGCTACAAGAAATGGCGTCCGCCATTTCTTGTTGTTTGTGTTAAGGATCTAATCATGAAGAATAAACAAAGGCCTATACTTGTATTATCAGCTCATACATGCAATCTCATTCATTCTTATTCAATCGTCAAGCACGAATCGAGAAGTTAATCTGTGCTTATTGGCTTACTCTATGTGCACAGATTAAATATCGTTCTTCCACTTCCTACGAATCAATCAGTGTTAAAGCGGCATAATTTTATCGATTGTGTAAATACTTGACTTGTAAACTAATAGCTAGCTAAAGCTTTTCCTTGAATACGAATTAAGTAAATAAATAAGCCGGTATTTTGGCCTTTGAATATTTATTTGTCAATTAGGATAACCCAATGTTGTACCTAAGAAAACAGCCATATTTTTTATTGCATCTCATGATGTTTAAATAACAAAAATTAAGATAGGTACATAGTCTATAATAAACTAAATAATAAAGGAAATATCTACTCCTTAAATCACAGTAACTGCAAGAAAATCCTTAAGGAGGCTCTTCAGACTATGTCCTATGAAGATACAGAGAAGTTATTACATGTGCCAAAGTAAATATTGTTCGTATTAGATAACTTTAATTATACACCTAAACTTTACACTTAAACTAATACACCTTTCTACATATGTACCAATAATATAATATGATAACTGAGTGATTATTAAATCAATTAATGTTACCTCCATTCGCCTGAAATACAGGATTACCTAGTTCAGGCACGAATCATGAGTGAACTTGACATAGATTTAAGAAAAACTGTATTTAATGTTAGTCCTTTTAGTTTTTGAATAAATTTTATTTATTTATTTATTTATTTATAGTTATGAGGTAATGGTTAATCACAATCTATGAAGGTACTGGCAATAAGAGTACTGATAATGATAGTATATTTTGTGGCGATGATAACAACCGCATGAGTCGATCGATCAGCGGGGCAATTGCGTAACATATTATCAATGGGAATCGGTTTCATGTTGACAGTTCTACAACATTCATTGCGTTATTTACGTGTTGAACAAACAAATTTTTCGAACTTATGAAGCAATGGATTAGCAATTTGCTTCAAAATGATTGAGATTCCGATTAATAGTGGGTTACGCAATTAGGGTGCAGGATAAGCTACGCTTGCCATGGTCGGTCCGTAGATGGGTGACCATCTTTACATACCGAGATCCCTCCGTGCCTTAGAAAGCATATTAAGCCGTTGGTCGCGGCTGTCGTTCTAGGATCTTTAACAGTACTTACGGGTCGTCAGAAGCCCGAAAGTCTGACAACCAGTCATACCAAAGGGTATCGTGTTACCTAGTAACTGGGTTGTGGAGGTCAGATAGGCAGTCGCTCCATGTAAAATACTGGTATTCAGCTGTATCCAGTTAGACTGGAAGCCGACCCCAACGTAGTTGGGAAAAGGCTAGGCAGATTGACAGTTTGGTGATTTCTGAGTTAGGAACAGAGAAGATACACACATCAAAAGTGTCTAGGGATCAAGCATTTTTATGCGGATTTCTTGAGATTGAGATGTGGCTTTGTAATAGATTTATGATTTTATAAATTTATATGGATCCTTTTTGGTGCATTTCATAATTTGAATCAGGAACTGTGAATCAAATTCGAGTAAAAGATGAAAATCAGCTGTCAATATTTTCCCTATAAAAACATACAACGCATTGAAGACATTATTAGTGCTACTGTTTCCCTACTACTGATTAAAACCAACGTTATTATGGAGCGGCGACGTCATTTAAGCAGGGAAGAAATGCTCAGAGCCGTGGGAATGATAGAAGCTGGTTCCCGGCAACGTACTGTGGCTTTAGCTCTGAATACAAGTCAGAGTGTTATCAGTCGACTTTGGACACGTTACCGAAGCACTGGTACCGTGGCTGAGCGCCATGGAGGACGGTATCGCTGCACCACACGGAGACAAGACCGATACATTCAAATCTTAACTCGAAGAGCTCCAACAATAACCGCCATGATGTTAGCCGTGAGGCTTCATCACTCTTCAGGGAACTTAATTAGCGACCAAACAGTCAGAAACCGCTTGCATGAAGTGAACCTTCATTCCCGAAGACCGCTACGGGTACCACCTATAGCAATGCACAATCGTAGGATTCGATATCAATGGGCTCTTGAACACAGAAATTGGGCAGAAGAACAATGGCGTTTCGTGTGCTTTTCTGATGAGTCTCGTTTTGGTATGAGACCGGATACAAGACGTATACGACACTGGAGAACCCCTGGACGCCAACAGCGATTAAAATCCTGCCAGGAAGTCCATCCTTATAGTGGTGGAACCATCATGGTATGGGCGGGTATTTGGATCGGCGGAAGAACTGAGTTGATTTGGATCAGAGGCAACCTCAACGCTCAAATTTATGCTGAGACGATTGTATCAGACGTCATCGTTCCTCTACAAGTGCAAATCGGTCCCTTATTTCAGTTAATGCATGATAATGCACGACCGCACACCGCAAGAGTTGTAAGACAGACTCTCGCCGCAGCTAACATCAATGTCCTGCCCTGGCCTGCTCAGTCGCCAGACTTGAACCCGATTGAGCATGCATGGGATATGCTACAGAGAAGAGCTCTGCCGAATATGGAGGGTATCCAGTCGCAAGAAGACCTTTTTTTGTTGTTGCAACGAACATGGGCGGCCATTCTACAGCGTGATTTGGATGAACTCATTTTGAGTATGCCAAACCGATGTTCTTGTGTTGTTAGTGTTCGCGGTAGAAACACGGATTATTAATTGTTTAAGTTACCCAATAAAATTTTAGAGAAAACTGTTATTTCAGTCTTTTTTTCGAACTTTTGTGTTAGTGGTTCAAATGTCAAAAATCCCTTTATTAGGAAAATGGCAAATTTCTTTATTAATGCAAAGGTGACTTGGTTTATCGTTACTGTGACAAACGAAAACACTTTATTTGATGAATCCTTAAAGAAAATTTTAATTAATATCAATCAGGAGAAAAGTTATTGCAAAAATATATGTTGATCCCTAGACACTTTTGATGTGTGTAGTTTGAAGTCCATTACGGGAATCCGTTTAGTTTTTCGCTGTCTATCGGAATTGTAAGTTAATTCTAATGCATTATAGTTTATTACTGGGGTTAAACAGACACTTTAACTTTAGAACCCCTTTTCCCTCGGGCACTTTAAAATGCACTCTATATGATACTGAAGTACTTAATCGAATGATAAAAGTTTCCCATCTATTTTGTAAACTACTTTGTGTATTTATACTATCGTAATTTTATTTTATGCTTTTCATTTTGTTAGACAGAAATGATTACCTGCTAGGATGAAAAGGTTTTTCAGTACATTTTGACCATTACTTTCACTACTCTCTCTTTTTTAGGGTTCCGTAGTCAACAAGGAACCCTTATAGTTTCGCCATGTCCGTCTGTCTGTAGGTATGTCTGTCCGCGGTTTAGCTCAAAAACTATTGATACTAGAAAGTTGTAATTTGACATGAGCATACACTTTAATGATGCCGAAAAAGTAGTAAAATAAAATTAAAAAAAAAACAAATATTTAGGGTACCTCCCCTACATGTAAAGTGGGGATGATAATTTTTTTTTTCGTCCTTCCCATAGTGTGGGATATCGTTGGATAGGTCTTTCAAAAATATTACTTGTTTTTGTAGACCATTTTTTGATTAAGTAAACCGTTCGTGACTTATCAAGCTTTAAAGTACCAATTTTTGTTAGAGTCAAGTGTCCCCCTCTACCAACTAAACGGTTGTAGTTAGAAATTCAAATGTTACAGCAGTAGTACCTGTATATAACCAAGTTAAAGGAAAACTATCACACTTAAGTGGGCTTTACAAGTTTACGAGTAATAGTCGACCAATTGTATTTGACTCGAAAATTGTCGGATCAGTTGAGGATTTGTATAGGAAGTCAAATTAGGTAGGTATTCATGTTTGGCTTGTAGTTAGATCATGGTACGAAACTATCAGTAAGCCAATACGACCCGCACTTGGCCTTTATAAAAACTACGGAACCCTACACTGCATGTGGCCCGACACGCACTTGACCGGTTTTTTCTTTCATTCGTTTTACTATTTGATTTCTTTCTGACTGTTTTCTTAAAAAAGATAGTCTTTCAAACTAAAATACCTTACTGACGCAGTCTGCGCACAGCCTTAAATGATAGCAGTCTCGAATATATTAAACCCACAGTTAATCTTAGATCACTTCATCAGTGTCTTTTCTTGGCATTTCATCCGATTCGACTAAGTTTGTTTGAATATCATAGTGTCGACTATTTCTCGCTTAAACTTTAACTAACAACACAAACACCAAATTGTTTCGAGACACGGCTTCTGAATTCTTTATAATTTCCTGATATGCGGCGAAGTTTCACACCGTGTTGAGTTCTCCTTCTCCAAGTATAGAAAAAGTTTGAAATGAGATTATGAGTGTGAAATTTTGAGTTAATAAATATACAGGCTCAATATACTCAAAGCGATAGTAATGAAGGCCATTCAATCTAATTTTTGGAAATTTTCAATGTTATTTTTTTTTTAAATAAAAATTGGCTTTTCTCTAATGCCATGAATTTTTGTCTAAGCATTATGGGGTGCTTATTGTTGTAAATGGGTCTAACTTTCCCGTCCTGGAAGGAATACGTCAAATTACTAGTCATCCTGTATTATGGCCCTATAGTCTCGTAGTTTTAATGTTTCAATATTGCAAGTAAAGGCGATTATAATGTGAAATTCATATCTCGTTTTCACATTTGTGATCCCTGAATATGCATATTGCAAAGCTTTATAGATCGAACTTTACTAGAAGAGTATAATTATAAAAGCAATGGTACGTCGTTAGCATATATATACTTTCTCTTTACTATGCAGATTCACTTCGTTTGGATGTGACCCAATCATTCCTTATTTTTTTTTTAGAATAATTAACTTAATTATTTTAATTGGATAGGTCCTTTGCTACCCGACTAAATAAAGATAGATGCCCACAAAGAGATTATTATAAAACAGCAGTATTCAACTACCGACTTATTTAATTATCAGACACAAACCGAAGCATAAAAGTTATAATAAATACCTACGTAGGAACGATGATTTTCAAGTAGTTGTATTAGTAAATATCATGAATTTTTGCGTAAATCAATATTCAGGGCAATAGTGACTTCCAAGCTAGTTGGCAGTCAAAAGAAGACACACTTGTAAGAAACAAAAAATCTTCTTCGTCTCAAATACATTCCTATCGTTCTAGAACATTTTTTTTTAAGTTGTATTAATATTGTATTGTATGTGTTTATATGGGCCTTGATGCCTGAAATAAATAAATAAATAAATAATACTTACCTTTTATAATTTTCCAGCTCAAATTCTCATTTATAAACACTACTAAAAAGAAAAAAAAAACTTTTTAAACAGGATTTATCTTATTACAATTTCTAATTACTAGAATAGTGTCTTCCATTTTTAATGTTTCCATAATTAGTTGGTCAGAGGGCTTTTTACTCTCGCCCGGCAAGCAGGTGTATACTTTCAAAGGTTGCAATTTACATAATTGAGCCCCGACGTTAACTTGCCCAAAGGTTTACTTTGTATTAGATAATATTCTGCCTTAGGGTATTAATCAAAGTATCGGCGCATTATAATAGACAATTTGAAAGGTTTTTCGTATTCGTACCGACTTCCAAAAAAGACACTACACAGTGAAAAATAACTTTAATTTCGGAAGTCGGTGTCGTTGGGTTCGCATTTTCTTTGTTTGCTACCGACTCCCGAAATTAAAGTTCGTTTTCACTTTTAAGTGTCTTTTTTGGAAGTGGGTTGTTTTTTTTGTAAAAAAGTTTTTATTTTTCACTTTTAAGTTGTACTTACCCCACACAAATTCGTATAACACTACTTGCTATGTAAATATCAGTGACGGAAAGTTATTATAACATCATCAATATAAACTAAGTGGAAAAAATATGTATTATTGAAGTTAACTCAAAGAAGAAAAAAAAAGACTACCTAACCAAAGTTAATAAAATTTGTATGGGAATTTATTTATGGGTATTTGTATGGTTTTTATTTTTTTATTTTAACGGGGCATACCCAATCTATTAAAAAAAATTCGTTGTCTGTAAAGTCGGTGTACGGACGATAGTTTTACGTGATAACGTCATAAAGAAACATTGATGAATAAATCGACACCTCCATGCAATAACATCGTAACTCACTTTTTGTGATTTTACAGGAGAGCGATTTTAAAGTTTGAAAAATTATAGCAAACTCAAAACACCCCGTACAATTTTTGAGCTGGCTCTATTTAATATAGTTTAGGCGGACTATAAATAGGTATGGTTAAGTTGTAAAAGAAAAATTGTTTTCATGGGTTTTCATGACTTACGTGAAAAACAAAACAGTGAAATGACATATAAGTTACAAGGACAAACATTGTATGTCTGAGTTACAATTTAGCTGTTTTGTAGTTTAATTTATTTTTGTGGTCAGATAATTGTAACTCCAAGGTGTTAAGTTACATATGTTTAGAAACGAAAGGGAATAGAATTACAATGATAATACAGAAAAAATGCATTTTTTTACATAACAATGCCGTTGTAACTCAATTTTTCGAAAAAAGTGAGTTACGATGTTATTGCATGGAGGTGTCGAAATGTGTCACAGGCCAACGCTTGGACCGATCGTGCCTCTCTATCGCTTGTTCCGCGCTCGCGCTTGCACGCTCAGGCTCAGGCGGAACGTGACACTTTTTCGTGCGTGCAGCCGGTGTTCATCGATTTAAAAGATGTTATCATGTCAAAATAATTTTTGAAATCGATTTACAATTGTGGGAGATATCACGTAACATACAAACAAAAAAAAAATACAGTCGAATTGAGAACCTCATTTTTGCAGTCGGTTGATTTATGTAAAGATACTGCACTTATAACCACAATGTATCTCATGACAATTCCACTAAGCCACCACGATAAGTCATAGGAAAGCAAATAACGCAATTTCATTTACCTACTTGAGTTTTAACCAGTAATTTTGGTTTAATACCAAATACTTTTGATGAAATTTCTATGGGACCAATCTGAAAGTATGTATATCCTTTTAAATAAAAAAAATAATTTTGCAAATCGGCTTATAAATAACGTGTGAGTTCTGAGATAACAAACAAAAAAAAATCAACTAAATTGATAACCTCCTACTTTTTTGAAGTCGGTTAAAAATAATTTCGGTTTGTACCAGTATCATTTTCTCATACTACTTATAAAAATAACAATTTTTCTCTATTCATATATTTATTTCGACTTGCCACGTGCTTGGCGTTTCCTGAGTCGGGTCCATATGTTTATCATTCTGGTACATCAAAACTTCCGTCGCTTGTCACGATTCCAACGTATCATGACCAGTATTTTGGGTGTGATATTTGTATCATTTCACGTCATGGGTCCGAATGCTTATCGCCTTTTCATAGATATTGGTCGGAGTAGTTTCACGTGACCAGTGTGACCACGTCTTTATGGACCAACTGTGTTAACTTTGGTCTTTGTTAAAGAATTGGCAGTGCTGCCATGCCAGTCTTTTGGGCAGGTTACCATATGGTAGTGATAGTTAAAAAGTATTCCGGTGAGTGCCCTTTTGGATAACTTTATTTTAGTAGGTAGGTACCTATTATATTCTTATACGAAGAGTGTGTCTGAATATACAACACAATGCAGTAGTTCTTTGTGTAGTAGCTAATATAATTACAGCGTGTATGGTGAAAGGCAAATTTATGGGTCAAAGTCTCGCAGTAATTCAAACGGTATGAATGGATAGAATGATCTCCTCGAGACATGCAATAACAATTACGAGCCCCGGAATTTCCTTCTACTGATTATGAAGTCGAACGAAATCATCCAAGCCGATTTTCAATCTTTATTAAAACCTCCATGTCGATGTTCAATTAATTATTCAAAACGTATTTAGAACAATGCTCGTAATAAACAGCGTTCATTAAATTTGCCAACCTACGCAACTAAATGATTCTGTCCAGATTTCCGCCACATTCTATTATTATAATGTAACGTAAGCAATGTGGGCTTTTATTTATACAAACTTTTAAACAGCAGTTTTGAACTAATCTAAGACGTTCATATATATAATGCCTCTGTGTAGGATCGTGGCTATATTTAGCTAATTAATATCCCGATTTACCTTCTGGAGTGGATGCTGAGCTTAACAGGTGCGAACGAGTTGGCCGCATACATTATTCATGTCCAAGAACCCCAATAAGTGTCATTGAGTCAACAACTTTTGTTAGAAAAACTCAAAGGCTTCGAGAATCAAACTAATTTGACCCAGTTGAACAAACTTTTTACATCAAATCATTTTTAAAGAGGAAGCATCAGGGTAGCCCGCAAAATTCACTTTTTTTAAGTTTCTTTCAATTTGTATCAGGTTGTATGTTGATCTAAATATGATTCGCCGTAACAAATATTTATTTCTAGAATTATAAACATAAAAATCATCAATACAGCTCTCTAAATTAATATTACCCCGTGAATGACTATGAAATCATGAAGTTTAACTCATGATTAAAATTCTGTAAAGTCATATTTGTTACGGTCGCGAATCATATTTTAATCAACATACAGCCTGACACTGACCTGCAAATAGCATAAAACGAAAGAAAATTTTAATTTGCGGGCTACTTTAACTAATCCCCCTTAAACATTAACGAAAAACCTCGTGAAAAATTTAAGTAAGTATGCAATCTCGGTAACAAGTAGCGGAATAATTATTTTGGAGTGGGTAAAAAAAAGTATAATGAGAAAAATGTCCCTTATAATTTAGCGGTAAATACAGTACATCTACACCTCAAAGGTTCGGAGTGAAGCATCCGTATCTTATCTAAAGGATGTCCAATAGAATGGCGTCATCATTGTGTTGGAAGCATTGTATGTCAGTTGCGTTTCAATCGCGAACTGAGACAACAGGGGACAGCGAAAACTTGCGACTTGATCATTTTCTTCATTATTTTAATGCAGAATTATGTATAGCTAACTCATATTTTGTGTTAGATCAACCCGTTGAGTTCTATGGTTGTTTTTAACACAAATGTGACTTTCTATCATATTAACTATTTTATAAAAATAAAAGATAACGTGTCTGTCACTTTCAGAATGTGCTTGATTCGTTCTAGATGAGATGAATAATAGATTTGGTCAAAAAGGTAAAATGTGGTAGCTTCAGTAGTTACGAACAGTATTCATAAAGATGCGGCTTGTGCGACGTGTATAGTATTCCGTAGCTATTGAATAGTGTCGATGTAGCGGCCTCGCGACAACTTCTCTACTATCTGTTTCGTTTCCCGCCTGCGAGACAATTTAACTTGACAACGTGGACTCTACAACAAAGGCTGCTCGCTCTATTTAGCGCTCAGCCTCCGCCAATGGGAGAATCGTTGATATTAAACGCTTTTCTCATACAAAAGTTGACATAGTTTTAGTTGAAACTAATTGAAAGAAATATTTTAATTGGTAGTTGATTGAATATTGAATTTCACAAACTAGAGTTTGAGAAACAGATCATAAGATTCCGATTCATAAGTAATTAAATATCTACAAATACTTCACAAGTTGCTAAAGCTTTAGGTAAATAAATGCATTTTCATTTTAACCTAAACTAGTCCTCTGCTCGGAATAAGATTTGCCAGTTCAACACCCGAATAAACATTTATTCGGAGTTTAACGTTAAAAAGGAAGTCCAAACACCCTTAATCGTGCAAATACTGACTGTGCGACATTCGAGTGAGACGTTACGTCGACGTTACCGTGTGATGTGGAGGAATATTTGTAAGCGTTCTTTGTATGATCGGGAACGAGTGTAAACACGGGTGCGCGGCGCGCGGCGTCAGGCGGGGAGGGCCGCGGCACTCGGGCGGCCGCCGCCGCGCGCTCCGCCCGCACCATGTCGGTGCGCGTAGACCACCGCGATCGGGACAGGTTCTCGAGGCACTCTTCCCGCGCTTCCGTGGATCTTGCTTTTCCAAGTAGCTCAACACGCGACCACTCGTTCCGCTCGGTACATTCGGCCCGCGTACCGCGAGCTGCCAGCGATGACTTGATGGTGCCCGTGCGCACGCTGCGATCGGCATCGTGTCGCGTGGCTCCTGGTGCGCCGCATCGCCTCCGCCGCCACCACTCGTCGGCAGCAGAATGCGAGCGCGCGCGCCGCTCCCGTCGGCACACGCTGGAGCTGCCCAACAGCCGCGGCCCCAGCGTCCGCAGCCGCTCCCCCGAGCCACCACCGCCACCGCCCGAGCCCGAAATCCCGCCAGAAGACGCCGGGAAGGAAGCTCGAAGGCGGCGCGTCGTGGCAGCAGTCGCGGCGTCGTTCTTCGCGCTGGCGCTGGCGTCGGTGCTGGTGGTGGTGGTGACGCTGACCCACAGCTCTGTGCTCCGCGCACACAACCAAACGGCCAAGTACTACACGTTCTCCGTGCCGCCGCACCATCCTCTCAGTGAGCCCCGTTCATGTTGCCCCACCGTCGCCCCTCCCGCTTCGCATGCGACTGTCTCCGACCCTGAGTGCCAGGGGCTGCGAACGTCGCCGAGGCGGCTCGACTGCACATCACCGCCACCATATGCGGTATATAATATTGTCAATACACACATGAACAAACTATTTGGGGTCCTTGACGACAAACTGCCGAGTGACCCCGTTCATCACCATCACTTTCCTAATGAACGTCTCATGTACAAGGCTCGAAAGCTGATGAGACGATATATGAGCACAGAAGGTAATAGTGGCAGGTATTTCTGTCATTATTAATTTCTGTACCAATATCTTGATCATATGCGTTGATGATGTTGAACGGAATTGCCTGGTTTTAGTCAAATTCGCCTCAGTCCATTCAGGCCACACATGCTACGCACGTTCGCAACCCCCTTTCTGCATGATTAGTTACTGTATAATATAGATGTCACGTGTCTGTGATGGTAAATGTTACTGTTATATTACTTTTAATTACAGCGTATCTTGTGTCACGTTCATAAATTATGACTTGCTATAATTTTATGAACTGTCGAAAGCATACGGCGTTCACTATGATATAGTGTTGAAATAATCATAGCATATTTGTACCTACGTCTTTATGACCATACCATACGTACGTGAATTCCAACGACTATAAATTATACCTTTTATTTTACTTGTGATATGTTTTGAAACATGAGCACTTGGTTTATTACTGTTCATTAAATTATTTAATGATCTGGCGTTCCAAAAACCACACTAAACTTGACCTGTAAACTGAACTGTCGCCTTCTGTGCACATGTGCTGCACGTAATCACGCGAGGACTAACCTCGCCTGGTTACTGTTCGTACCAAAAGTCCCTTAAAAACCATCATTCAACACACTTTATTTTATATTTTTATTCGTATTATCCTGAATATCTGAAACCAAGCAACACTTGAGTGGTTTAAAAAAAAATGCTTAATAGTCGTAATATCTGTATCTTGAAACTTTTTCAGTAAACGTATCTTTCTGTGCCTGAAACTTTACATACAGTTATCTTTTTTCAACCGAAGTCAAAACGAATTGATTCATTTTGAATTAAATCAATCAAGCTGTCAGAATACAAATTAAATTCAACCCCACTCACAAAGTTAGAAACAATAAAAAATAAACACAAAATAATCGAGAGCAAGCCTGAAATAAAATGTTTTCCAAATTCACATACCACACATGACTCGTCGATTGTTACATGAAACGCGATGAATGCAAACGATTTATGCAATACAAATAAAATAAAATAACAAAAAAATGTTTACAAACCATTGAATAATCTGTGAGGCGTCCTTTTAAAACAATATTAACGGTAATAATAACGCCTTCTTAAAAGCTTACTTCCTTTTCTCCTCACAAAGTTTAGATTTCCTTTCGCAAAAAGAATAAAACATCCTATTAAACAAAGTGGGAGTCATAGAATACTGTTTCCTTTAGAAACAGTTTTAATGAGGGTAAAGAAGTATTGGTTTTTTAAGAAAAAAAAGTGTCAAAATCGTCTTCTCTTTTACAAGTCACAGCCAAATAAAGTTTTATGTTCATGGTCATCTTATTTTTTGAAATTCTTGCTGCATTAAAAATAAAAATGTCTTACGGGTATAATGTTACTATTGCAAAAAAGCCTCAATTGTAATAATTCCGCGTACGTTTCACAACCATAGCACATCAACGAATGAAAAGATCATAACACTATAGTTGCAAGGTGCCCAAATGGCAAAATCCGTGATATTATGTGTAAGTGATGTGTCCCAAACTTTACTTGAAAAACTTCCACCCACGAGACCTAATAATATGTTTGGAACAACGTTAGGTATAATGTTTCGGCCGTGGTTACATTATGTATGAACTCGATCATGATTCTTTTTCGACCGCGAAAGTTTTGGGGAACACATCACTCATGTCAAAACTTATTATTAGGTAAATAGGTCATCGATAGAGACGTCTAACTTTCGACTTTTCTTCGTAAGACCATGTGCGTTTAGATTTCAGAAGATTTTCTTCTCATTTCCACAGCGAATCATAAAAAAATCTAAATACATCTTCATTATTATTGGTGGCTGCTGCAGGTACGGAAAACCTCAAACGTCGCGCAAATACTCCAATCTCTTTGGAACTTATATGCTCGAGCCTTTGGGGGTTAAAACACTAGTGTTTTAACGAAACGTGTGTCAACGTGTGTTTTCTCACACACGTGTGACATCTGCAAGCGGTTGGTCGACTATTCATGTGACCAGAGGGCTGAAAGAATAAGTATTGCCATACAACGTGGCAATGCTGCCAGCCTGTTGGGCACGTTTCCTATTGATGCGGACGAATTTTTTGATACCCTTTGATTATTTCCCTTCTTTTTTATATACTTGTTCATATTATTATTATTTGAAATCTGTTAGCTTTTAAAATTATGTAAATATAGCGCCTATAGAAAAAAAACAACTAAGTACATTATTCCAAGAATATCATTCTCAATCTTTGATCATAATTCTCTAAGAATTATCCTTATCCCTTTCAATTACATAGATCGAAGGAATGGTCCTGTCCATGCCATCACAAAATGTATCCTATGTTAAAATATATATTGAAACATGTGATGCATTAACATTGTCTAGCTCGAGGAAACTGTGGTCATTTTTAATAGATACCCGTATCTCATAGAACATTCTTTAACACGACAATACAGTTTAAAACGATATTTTTGGCACGCTGTTTGTAGTAACACGGTTTTTCAACAATAGATATTGAGCCCATAATATTCAATAGGAACGGCTATCACCGATACGTTTACCAAGCGGGGTGATTATGGCTATTTTCCCCCAGGACTGTTCATTAAAACCATCTATTAGAGGCACATGTTCAGCAGTGGCCGCTTATATAGGCCGATGTTGATTATGGTAATATCCAAAAGCAATTTACGCGCAGTATAAAAATGTTAGTGGAATGTTTGTCTGTTTGTGACGTCAGCTTTGTAAACTTTCGCCAGAATTCCCAGTATCTATGGGGCAACGTTTTTAAAACAACTAATATAATATTAGATAGGTACAACTTTCGGGGCCACGTTTTAAATGCATTTAATTTTCAGCGTTTCCCGTCAACAGTCATAATTCGAAATCGTCGCTAAGCTCATAAATCAGTTATTGACGTGTAAGAGAGCGTTGGAACATTTATTTGCTGAATGAATGGTTTGATTTATGAAAATGTGATTTTACAGACGGTTTCCTTCCGTAAAAGTTTGAGAGGAAATGGCAGTTCATGCAATGATGCAAATGTCAGGCAGTTGACTCTTCTTTATTTTTTCGATATCCGACCTATTGAGATTTGATGAGAGCTAAATTAAAGACGTTTTGTTTTCTTCGTGCTCATTAGGATACGCTTCCAGTTAACTGTTTTTCTTTTATCTCTGTACCTACCTCATTAAAAAGCTCATTATGTTTCACTTTATGTTCAATTTTGATGTACAGAAAACAACCAATCCAACTGAAATAATATACATTCCACTGTAGTCCAAGCTTCAAAGCGGCTTAAAAGTTTCCATATTTTGAATTCTAGTGCACAGCATAACATAAGAAAATGTCTGAATCAGCTAAACCAAAATAAGACCAGGTTATTGCATGACGTCCAGACTACGAGTATTGAGAATTTCCAATAATAAATATGAAGTATTCAGCGTGGTTTGTGGACTCTGCTATGCAACTCTGATAGTGCGGTGCAAGCTAAATATTCACAGCATTATTACTAAAGCCCTTGGGCGTAGCTTGGGGCACTCTAGAATCTTCTTTGCTCACCTGTTTAGCCGCTTCTCCATATACTTAGGATCAAATCAAGTCAAATAATTTATTTTGCCACTTAGTTTATATTTTTAACTATATTTTTTTAAATAATTTATTTGCATAAAAGGTGTTACAGGTATAAAAGGTATCTACATTTTATTATAACTTACTGATGTGTGCAAATTATTTACATATTAGGTACTAATAGCAACATTAAATATACAGAATAAATTTTAAATTGAGTAAATACGGAAGGAATTCTAAAAAAAAAACATGATTTTGTTGGGATTATTTATAACTATGCCTCATATAAGATAGATTTCTTATTAAATTACTGTGGTTAGTATAGCTGGAAGGCTGCCCCTGTACAAAATCCCTAAGCTACGTCAATGCTAAAGCCATTTCCATGCAACTTTCTTGCCTGTGTCATTCAAGCAACAAATGATTTGCATCGTCTAAACACTGTTTAGACGGTTGCACCGTCTCTAAACAGTGTTTAGACGATGTAAATCTTTGCTAATGCTTTTATTGTTGCTTAAACTTATCATGAGTGTTATTGGTGTAAAATGTTGGGTAATTTTTTTGCGGTTTATTTTTAGTGGAAAGCAAACGTGATTCGATGCAATAAATACCTGGTTATACTAGTAAAGATAACATAGTTTAAAGATTTTCTTTTTTCACTTGATTTTTGAATCCCAATAGACAACAAGTTTCTATATTGCAAGGAATATGACTAGTATAAAATATGAAAGATAAGTAACATAATGATTTTTCGAACGCAAACATTGTAAAACCCATGTGATATACCGCAAAACGTTAACTAATTAATTACCGTACTTTTATCATCTATGAACATATATAATTCATAATAGCAAACCAACGTTTGCCAGCCCAGGCTGTTGAACTGGGCCTTAAGGTACGTTTATTTTACATTACAAAATCTGAAATTCTTACCAAGTTGTTGGAATGTTTCTGGAGAGTTCGACATTTTTGCTCTGCTTAAAGAAAATTCTTCTTTTGTTGTATGTTTGAACAAAGCAAATTAAAATGAAGCAGAGATACATTTCTTATTACGTGTAAATTACCTAAACTAATTTAATTATGTCCTAAATTAAAATACGATATTTTCACTTTTTCTTATATTTAACTTATTAGCTATTAGGTAGATTAATCCGACCTAAATATTTTTTTCTTTTTTTTTCACAGAGTTTTGTGCCCAGTAATTGGTAGGTCATTTTCACATAATCATAAGCAGATACCGTTTTTCTGAACGTTTGCTCAGTCGTGTAAAAGAGACGATTTCTTGTGCTTTATGAAAATATAACATAGCAGTCAATTTAATTACCTCAATTACTCAAATTAGTTAGTATGATAAACTTAGTTAACTAGTAGAAAAATATCCACGTTGCATTCAGATCAAATAAAAATAATGCGAATATGATGATCTTGATCACATCGATGGATAAAGATAATGAAAGTGAACATTATTCGTTCGAAACAAAGAGTAACGAAACATACCTAGGTATATTGATATTACGAGTGCTCTCAATAGCTACTTATATACAAGAATGTTAATTGTACTGCCAAGATAAATTATTTTTTCATAATTATTGTACTTACTAATAATTTAAAGAGTAACAAGTATACGTACCTATTATTGAACTTGATGGAACTTCGAAATTTGAGTCTATACCTCATCAAGACATACGGTAACAGATCAGACAAAATTAAATTTAAAAACAAACGACAGTGACGCGCCGTTGGTATAATTTCAATGCTTACGTACAGTAGACTCTTGTCTACTAAACTCACCTACTTTAACTTATTTGACTCGATTCTCTATCTCATCTCTTTATATCGAAAAAATTAAGAATGCATTTTATTTCAAAAAAGGTCCAGCATTAGCCAAAAATCACTCCCAATCTTGTTCGCTAAAATAAAATACCAACCTGTATTAATTGCCCTGAACGAAAGTGATGCTTATAAGGCTTTATTGAGTGTGCTATAGCAGTTTTGAGTAGACTTACGTCGCGCCGATACTTAGCGCATTATATAGGTAGGTGCCTACCTATTGTATAAAAATGCACATCATCGACGAATAACAATTTGTATACAACTCAGAATCGAGAAGTCACACCCGAAAGGTAGCGGTACAAAAACCCTCAAAATATAACAAAAGAAAAGGTTTCAATGAATATCATCTTAGCATTTTCCTTACCGCGCATAAGAACTTCAGAAGAGGTGGTTTCATTTTTAAAAATCATAAAGGGAAAGGACGTACAGAAAATTTAGCTTTAAATCATCCATCTTGTGTGATGGCCGGAGGCATCGCAGAGGCATCTAACATTAATTGTAACTTATTCCAAGTTGTTTGTGAATGTTTAATTTGGGTTGTATTTAGCATAGCAACCGTGGCATTGAAATCGTACCTAAAGTTTCAGCGCAATTATCGCATAGGTAATGGTTTGCATTTTTAGGAAACCCTAAGTGAAATTGAAAACAACAATACGTCGCAAGGCATAATATGCGGTCGTTTTTTTTTTTTTATGGATGGGAAATCATCCAGTGGCCCCTCCCGCTCTGGGTGGAGCAGCAGGGAGTGTCAGACTCTTACTGACTAAAACCCACCCGTGTTCCTTCCTTAGCCCTTTATGTACCGGGGCAGCGGTAACCCTTTTGGACAATCCCGCTGCCTACAATATACGGTCTGGATTCGAATAAAAAACATAGTTGTATGTTTATGTAGGTATACCGACCGATTATTAGACAGAGGAACATTTACTTTGTAATCCATTGATAAAACTAAGTAATTATAGGACTATACTTGGCTGATTTAGTACACTTCTCTTTTCCTCCACATTCGCCAAATAGTTAAAGCTTCCAGGAAACACTTTGAGATCGTATGGTTCTTATTAAGATTTTTGAACACAAACATCTAATTTGTCCGGTTCTGAGTCGACGACGCGACGTTAATATTGTTAATTTCCCATTTTATTAAGATAAAATATGATATGAAAAAGCGTTTATAATTTAATTAATTCTGCTACTCCAGTTTAGTAGAGCTAGCTGATGGCCCGTCTAGAGGATTCATATGAAACTTTTTACTGAAAAGCACTATCAAGCAACCAGTGAGGCGAGGAAAGTAGACACTAGTGGGTGAGCCACGGCTCTCATAGATTCATAGGTGACTATGTGCCTATGTGCCTATACACATAGAGAATATGGAACTTTTTTAATTTCACGCTTGATTCGAAAACTTCCACGCGACTGCGAGCAGCGGATGCCAAGAACTCGACGTTGTGTCATTCAACATACACGTTTCTGAACCAACGAATTGCGTCATTTGAAATACATTAATTTTATTTAAGTTGCTTCGCTTTGTTTCAAATGCACAATTGAAATTGGATGGGCGGAAAAAGGGTCCAACTCTGCCCACTAAGCTGGAATAAATAGGTTTACCAATTAACTGGGTTAATAGTTGTACAGTGCTTGCGTGAACTGCCTAATAATACATACAGTTAAGTCTACACAATAATATTCCAAAAACGACTGCCTGTGTATATAATTGCTAAGTTTATTTCTCCGTTAATTTTCTGCTAAAGTGATCTTAGATCAACCTTTGATAACTGTCTCTCTTTTAAGAAATAATTGAACCCTTTTAGTAAATACCGTCAAAAATCATTCAATAAAATAATAATTTCAAACGATATCTGCTTATAAAACGTACGAATATCAAAACAGAAACAATATTCAAAGAGCTGTAAATAAAGAGGTAATTAAGCCACTTAGATTAATCTTAAGAACGTTCCTGAACTAATTGATAAATATAACCTAATTAGAACTAGGCTATGTTTGCAGCGCAAGCACTGTGTATATATACAATACCTAGGTTCAGAGAACGGTACTTTTAGTTTATGTGGAGGGGTGCGAATCCGTTGTCCCATTTCATATTCGATTCGATTAGACCCGCAGCCCACTAGCATGACTTGTTGCGTTATAAACGCGCGCGCCCGCGAGCGCAAGTTGATTACGACGCGTTTTAACGTAACATTTTAATGTTGTAATTCCACACATTTTAGCTACAGAACATAATTTAATACAAGTAATTTCACATGCTAAATTGTCAGAGGGGTTACCTGAATTAAATCACTGATTAAGCGGACATATTAACATACCTATCGAATATTAAGTTCCGATATATTTAATTCTACTGGTCTTGAACATGACCTGACCTGATTCTACTGGTCTTGATTACAATCGTCCCAGCCCAGTGTCGTTAAAGATACGAAAACAAAACCGAGCAATGAGACGTGCAACCTCTTATAAAAGACGTACGTATTAAAAAAAAACGATTAATGAATTAAAAATCAAACATTAAGCTTCCCATGTTTCGTCAGAACGCTTTTCACTGTAGAACAAGTTGTATAGATCGCCGCGGGCGACGCGCGACATACTTCCCTCAACGGATCGCGCCCGTGTATCATGGCACTAATGGGAGAATATACAAAGGCAAGGCTGATAACATCGTGTAAGTAAAGTCAATTATAGGTGTGTTCGGCTTACAGTTTATTTCATACTTATGATCGAGCGCGCTGCTCATCTATCAATGTCGTGTCGTTTACGTCAACCTTGTGGAAATAAAGTCCCTGTCACACGGAGAATAATCGATGTAGCGGAGTCGATATTTTATTTCAAATTCTTTTATAAACACGTTTATTACTATGCACCTTTAGCTATCGTCTAAATAATCAGCCCATATTGTCTATACTAATATTACAAAGAGGTTAAGTTTGTAAGTTTGTATGTAGGGGGTAATCTCTGGAACTACTAGTTCGAATTGAAAAAATCTTTTTGTGTTAGATAGTCCATTTATCAAGGAAGGCTATAGGCTATAATATAACATCACGCTACGACCAAGAGTAGCGGAGTTCACGCGGACGAAGTCGCGGGCAGAAGCTAGTTCGAGATAAACTAGGATGTACTTATAGAAAGCTTTAAATGATAAATGATAAATGATTTTATTTCTGTAAGTAGGTTTGTACAAACACTTTTACACGTCAATCATATTTTTTTAAAACGAGATGAGGTCGGCGTTTCCTATCTGACTACTCTGAGAAGAAAGGCCGAAACAAACTCAGAGGTCACAGTCTCTTTTAAAGTCCAGACATAATCTTGGTGAGATCATGTGGAGACCATGTAGATTGGTGTCTGAAATGGTCTTTTGAGGAAAGAACCACACAGATTGAGTGGACCCGTCCAGTCAGTGCACGCATTTGTCAGTAATCATGCAGCTCAACTCAAACTTAGGGAGCTCAACGATTCGACGAACAATACCAAAGAAAGGACATTTGGGTAGGTCGCATAAGTTACTCAAACTGCCAGACCATGACTAAAACTATCTGAGAAAAAAACAAAGGCAAACTAAAATTAACCCACATAGTCTTCACATTCACAGTCATTAAAAATAACATAATACTTTACAAAGTAAATATTGATGTCACTGTATATGTAAAATTTATCAATGTCAATGTGTATATAAAAATCCAGAAATAGTCTTGGTCAGATCATTTTGAGGACCATGTAGATTGGTGTCTGAAATGGTCTTTTGAGGAAAGAACCACACAGATTGAGCGGACCTGTCCAGTCAGTGCTCCCATTTGTCAAAAAAATGTGCAGCTCAACTCAGAACTTGAGGAGCTCAACGATTCGACAAACAATACCAAAGAATGGACATTTAGGTAGGCCGCGTAAATTACTCAAACTGCCAGATCATGAATAAAACTAACTAAGAAGGAAAACATAAAAAAAAGATAGAAAAGACCCACATAGTCCTCACTTTCACGACAATTAAAATAATATTATACTTTACAAAGTAAATATTCACGTCTATAAAGAGAGAAAATAAAATAAATAATAAGCAAAAAAAAAAAAAAACCAAACAAGATTCACTGTGTAAATTTATTGGAGCAGCTCAATCCCAAGCATGTTTATCCTCAATATAGTCTTTAACAGAATAAAAGGCTTTCTGGCATAGTTTCCGCTTTATAGAAGATTTGAATTTATTAAGGCTTAGATCTTGAATGTGGCTAGGAAGTTTATTATAAAAACGTATACATTGGCATCTAAACGAGCCACTTATTTTCTTAAGCCTGGTTGTAGGAACAACGAATTTGTGTTTGTTCCTAGTATTTATATTATGGATATCACTGTATTTTTTAAACAGATTAATATTTTTATGTGCGTACAAAAGATTTTCATAAATATACTGAGAAGGCACAGTCATTATATTAATCTCTTTAAATTTGTCTCTGAGGGAGTGTCTGGGACTTAATTTATAAATTGAACGAACTGCCCTTTTTTGTAAGACAAATATTATCTGAATATCGGCGGCATTTCCCCACTTCTTTATTAACTTAGGTGTTAACGACATCTATTTATTTTCAAACTAGCTGCGCCCCGCGGTTTCACCCGCGGGAATGATCCCGTGGGAATAACGGGATAAAAAGTATCCTATGTGTTATTCTGATGTATATAGTTTATACATCAGAATAACACATAGGATACTTTATAAACCATTTCTATGATTGCTTTTTTATTACTAATTAGTCTGAATGTTGATTTACATGTTTATATTTCGAACTGTATTTTATTTTATTTAATAAGTATCATGGACACGCAATTACAACAAAATGTACATTAATTTTGAAAATGACCCATAAACTATATTACTGTAAAGTTTCATCAAAATCCGTTCAGTAGTTTTTGCGTGAAAGAGTAACAAACATCCATCCTCACAAACTTTCGCATTTATAATATTAGTAGGATTAGTAGGATAGGATAGTAGGATTGTCATGCGATTTGCAAGTTATCCTTTCACACACATATTCTCATATTAGTTTAGATAAACATATATTTAAAAGGTTTGGGCTCGTGGTAGCTGTTTATATTGACTACCAACACTAGCGTCGCAGCCGCAAGTCCATATCCTTCAGACTCGATAGATTTGAATGAAAACAAGGAACCATAGATATATCAAATAAACAAATAATAAACCATTTTATATTTTAACAATTCTTTTTTCATTAAATTTAAAAAACAATAATTGAACGTCTTGTTTAATACAAACCGGTTCAAGGTGTCACTATAATTCTAAATAATATTTATTCCCGACTCCACCCTTTCAGTTGAAATGAGAACACGCATTCAAATTCTCGCCTCTCACACTAATAACACGAACACCAAACTTCCACGAAGTTAATCATATCAGCGAGAAGTCAAAAGTTCCGTGAATCAATTTCGCTGAAGTTAACAATAGCAGGCGTACGGAACAAATTTTATGAGGCACTTGTTGATACGACATTAAGCCGGCTTTAGGCCAACGAATATTGTGTCTCTGCCCTAATACATGCTAATACAGGCTTTAGTTACAAGCCGTCTTTTGTAAACTCTGCTTAAATTGAACCCTGTACAGATAATGGGTACAATGAGAAAATATGATGCGGACCCGAGACCAAAATTACAAGGTATTTATTGCTCGGAAAGCACGTTAAGCCGTTTGTCGCGGCTGTCATTCGTACATCTTTGTCAGTCGTTACAGGTAGGCAGGAGCCCAAAAGTCTGGCAACCAAGGGGTATCATGTTACCCAGTAACGGGATTGTGGAGATCAAAAAGGCAATCGCTCCATGTTAGATACTGGTATTCAGCTGCATCCGATTAGACTGAAAGTTGACCCCAAAATAGTTAGAAAAGATAGATCATAAAAAAAAAAAAAACTATCAGGGTTATAAAAAAATAATAAATTGATAGCCCTGATAGTTTTTTTTTTTAATTTTTTTACTTTGAATACTATGTGAAGTGATTGAAAAAAACAAAAACAGGTCATAGTTTTTGAACCGTAAAAAAATTCACCGACATTCTCATGGCTAAAAAGTTTGGAAATGACCTTGCCCACGCCCGATTATTCGATTTAATCCATACTTCCAGAGACACCCTGTATATATTATAATCCAAGTATATAATAACAAAAAAAAAAAAACAGGGCTAGCCTATTTTTAGCCCAAAGAATCAGCATTGCCATCCAACGAATTTAACACATAGGTATTTACTGACATTTTATAATTTTGACAATTTGTAATTAGATATTAGGACAATTTATATTCAAATTTATAATATAGTGTTTAAATTTTATTTTTAGTTTTGTGTGAAAATTTAATAATGTTTTTAGCTTTGTTTAAATATCAACGAATGACTTTTCTGACCTATATATTTGTATGCCACGAAGGCCGAACATGACGGATCTTTTTGTATATGAACAACCGGCATGCCTTGTATATATACTCATGTTTCTACAAATAAATTTCTTATCTTATCTTATCTTAACGTGGTAATGCTGCCAGCCTTTTGGGCACTTATCCCATTGACAGCGATTCGGACGAATTTTTTGATACTCAATGAGCTCCTGCCTTTTCATTTTTTTTTAAATTATACACACATCAAAAGTGTCTAGGGATCAAGCATTTTTATGCGGATTCTTGAGATTGAGATGTGGCTTTGTAATAAATTTATGATTTTATAAATTTATATGGATCCTTTTTGGTGCATTTCATAATTTGAATCAGGAACTGTGAATCAAATTCGAGTAAAAGATGAAAATCAGCTGTCAATATTTTCCCTATAAAAACATACAACGCATTGAAGACATTATTAGTGCTACTGTTTCCCTACTACTGATTAAAACCAACGTTATTATGGAGCGGCGACGTCATTTAAGCAGGGAAGAAATGCTCAGAGCCGTGGGAATGATAGAAGCTGGTTCCCGGCAACGTACTGTGGCTTTAGCTCTGAATACAAGTCAGAGTGTTATCAGTCGACACGTTACCGAAGCACTGGTACCGTGGCTGAGCGCCATGGAGGACGGTATCGCTGCACCACACGGAGACAAGACCGATACATTCAAATCTTAACTCGAAGAGCTCCAACAATAACCGCCATGATGTTAGCCGTGAGGCTTCATCACTCTTCAGGGAACTTAATTAGCGACCAAACAGTCAGAAACCGCTTGCATGAAGTGAACCTTCATTCCCGAAGACCGCTACGGGTGCCACCTATAGCAATGCACAATCGTAGGATTCGATATCAATGGGCTCTTGAACACAGAAATTGGGCAGAAGAACAATGGCGTTTCGTGTGCTTTTCTGATGAGTCTCGTTTTGGTATGAGACCGGATACAAGACGTATACGACACTGGAGAACCCCTGGACGCCAACAGCGATTAAAATCCTGCCAGGAAGTCCATCCTTATAGTGGTGGAACCATCATGGTATGGGCGGGTATTTGGATCGGCGGAAGAACTGAGTTGATTTGGATCAGAGGCAACCTCAACGCTCAAATTTATGCTGAGACGATTGTATCAGACGTCATCGTTCCTCTACAAGTGCAAATCGGTCCCTTATTTCAGTTAATGCATGATAATGCACGACCGCACACCGCAAGAGTTGTAAGACAGACTCTCGCCGCAGCTAACATCAATGTCCTGCCCTGGCCTGCTCAGTCGCCAGACTTGAACCCGATTGAGCATGCATGGGATATGCTACAGAGAAGAGCTCTGCCGAATATGGAGGGTATCCAGTCGCAAGAAGACCTTTTTTTGTTGTTGCAACGAACATGGGCGGCCATTCCACAGCGTGATTTGGATGAACTCATTTTGAGTATGCCAAACCGATGTTCTTGTGTTGTTAGTGTTCGCGGTAGAAACACGGATTATTAATTGTTTAAGTTACCCAATAAAATTTTAGAGAAAACTGTTATTTCAGTCTTTTTTTCGAACTTTTGTGTTAGTGGTTCAAATGTCAAAAATCCCTTTATTAGGAAAATGGCAAATTTCTTTATTAATGCAAAGGTGACTTGGTTTATCGTTACTGTGACAAACGAAAACACTTTATTTGATGAATCCTTAGAGAAAATTTTAATTAATATCAATCAGGAGAAAAGTTATTGCAAAAATATATGTTGATCCCTAGACACTTTTGATGTGTGTATAATACTTGTATTCGAATAAACTTGAGTGTATTAATAAATGTTCAAAGAAAAGACTAATTCAAAAATATTTCATAATAATAAATTAGTATCATGATAAAAGAATTGTAAAACATAGCTAAAAACTTTTTTTCTTTGCACGATTCTCAACATTTTTAGCGTAAACTATCATGTTTTATGTAGTAATAATTAAGGAAATTCAATCAACTAAAGAAATCCCTAAAATTTATTCTAAATTACTTTTATTTTGCTTCTCATTCAATTCAACTAACATCAAACGCTTCACTGTTTTGAACCTTATTTGTTGCCGCGACGCGCTATTGTCAATTACCTAATAAAAAATTGTTTCTTACCGCGCCTTGACTTAAGACTAGATACGTATATTTTTATGTATTCGTGGAACGAGTCATGTTATGACTTTGTGTCACTCGTTTTCAGAATGCGTTATGTTGTTTCTACATTTAGGTCCCGGACTCACTGTCTGTCACTTCTTGTCTGACAGTTTATATGTTTGTGTCTGTTTTACTTTCCTTCGAAAACATGATGCCGAAGAAATTATTAAGGGCATGGATTTTTTTAAAGAACTATTCTATGAATATTTTGAAACAGTCAATGTTAAAGGGATTCTGATTTCTAGAATTAACGCTGTTGCCTGCTAACTGCTGCTGCTGCTAGGTTTTAAAATAATAATAAAAATAATACGCTCTCGTTAGGCGGTTGGATCAAGGGCCTGATTCAGAAGGCAGTACTCCTTGATACGGCTCGCATTGTGAGGAGGTTCCTCTCTCTGGAACCCTAACCACCGGTAGCTTGTACCTTGCTCCCGATACCGGTGGCTTACTATTTTTTATATTTTTAAATGTTTTTATATTTTTTTTATATACATATAAATTATATTTAAAAATATAATTTATATGTATATATAATGAAATAAAGGCAATAATAATATTTTTATGGACATAATATTTACAGAAACTTGTTTGAAGCCTCTGACTCCTAAACTAGGTGTACCTGTATGTCAGGAGTCAGCGCCCTCTCCCATTTTACTTGGCTTAGGTACTAATGTCAACATAGGAGTAGACAAACGTATGCACGTGCTACAAAATACAGTTTTAAAAGAAGCAAAATAGATATACATATAAAAATACAGGACTTGCAAATAGCATATCATTAATTGTTTTCTTGGGGTAGGTACTTGACACCTAAGACTTGCAGTGTCCTATGATTTATTATATATCCTTTATGTGTTCCATACCATATACCTAAGTTATACCTACTAGTACATTATTCAAGCTAACAGTACCAACTTTAAAACAAAGAGATTTCGTTTTTATATGAAGAAAACTATGTTTTAGATTTGCTATTTGAAAGCTTCAACGTAAAGTGATATGAAAGAAAAGAAAGAAAGAAGAAAGAAAGAAAAAATGTTTATTCTGCACAAACAAAACGCACATTACAGATAAAAAGAAATAAATTTAAAAAGAAAAGACATAATCATTGAAACACATACAATGTTGTCAAAAGGCTCGTACCATAAAAATGTTGTCAATTTTGTCCATTGCTTGATTTTTGTGTCAGGCACCAAAGAAAACCAACACCTTAGTTGACAGTTGACACTTGACATTGACAGTACGTATAAATTAAAATGAAATTCCGTGATGCGCCCGCGCGACACTGGCATAGTGACAACAAAATAACAAAAACAAAAACAAAATACCAATAATAAATTACAGAGTGGAAAAATAACTACTTTTGTAACAAACAAACCAATATAAGAACAATTAAGCCGTGCGTCGCATCTGTGCAAGAACAGGTCGTTGCTCAGCAAAATGCTGTGACTTCAGACAAACATAAAGTCAACAGCGCTGATTTTCAGCAACTACCTCTATAGTCCTGATATATTTCTTTATTTTTGTGCTTTTTGCAGAGCTTACATTTCATCCTCCCACGACCACAACATGACCTTCTTTTGTATCTTCTCAAATTGTTTAGTCTATTTTCCACATTAAATAAATGCGAGAATCGAAATTCAGGATCTTTTTTAATTCTCGAATTCCTCCAAAGTAGAAAAGGTTTTGTGAATATGACTATGAGATACAAACTGACCTATTCCGTAAGTATTTTCTTGTCAAATTTGGCAAAAGAAATAAAGATGGACATCGACGCGCTAACTGAAACCATGAATGCAGCACATTATAGCGTAGAAATTTTTAGTCGGTTATCAAAAACAAATCTGTTGTTTTAAAGAAAAGTGCAATACCTACACGGTACAATGATTTTTGTTTAATTTAATAACCTACAAAACATTCAACGCAGGGGGTTTCAGAATCATATACTGAATACATGGTAACAAGTTGCGCGTCGATGTATGCCACCCTGTATACCTAAGAAAAAATAATTATGGACATTTGTCCTTGTTATTTTTCTCAAACAAGATATTAGATGCCATCCAAAAACAAGAGATTGATTCGAGGGAAGCGAGCAATATTGGAAAATAAATAAAAGCTTATTATCTGCGATGATGATGCTATAAAGTTCTATTGTATCAAGATAATTCACATCTCGAGAGCAGATAAAGCTAAAAATAAATGCACGGGAAAATACAAAACACGTGTACACATAAATAAAGATGACAGAGAAAGAACATAAATAAATAAAGCTTACAAAAACTAAAAAATTTAAGCGCTAAGAGTTTACAGATAAACTTGGCTATTCAACGAAAAATCGAATAGCACTGATTACTCCCTAAGGGCACTTAGGATTTCGCTAAAGCAAATCTGATGAAGAATTTAGTCTGGGCCAAGTGACCCTTGTGTTAGGCTAAATTCAAACTAATTATCACGCTGGTGTAGCGTCCAGAACACATACATTGATGGCCGCGTGTACACACAACACAGGCGACTTCAAAGGGTTCTCGCTCGTACGGAAACGTAGGTGTGGTCACTTATAATGAATTTACTGGAGGGGAGCGCGTCATGCCAAACACTCGATGCACTTGCAATGTTTTACTTATAATTAACGTCACAGTACTAGGAAATAGTTCGTCGTAATTATAGATACAGCTCGTAGTACGATCGGCAACAAGTGGCTTTCCAATACAACTCTCATTCAATTCGACTCTGATTAATACCTATCCAGCGATTATTGCAGTCTTTGATACTTTAAAGAGTGTTCTATTTTGGTAGGTACATGCTGAAAACTGTAGGAAGTTCTCTCAATACAACAGCAGCTAGTTTGTTATTATAATTATTCACTATATATTTTTACAACGAGTAATTCACTCGCAGCTTATCAGAGTGAAACGTGCTAATTCTATCTTCGACAGTGTAATGAACATGTGTTAGATTAATTTTTATATAAAACATTACCCTTGCTGCCCACGCCTTCTAGTCTTTATTCAATAGATTCGTGTTTCTGTATACTAATAATAAAGCTAAAGAGTTTGTTCGTTTGAACGCGTTAATCTCTGGAACTACCAGTCTGTTTTGAAAAATTGTTTTTGCATTTGATAGCTTACTTCTTCAGGAAGGTTATAGGCATTTAATATCACGCTATGACCCTTAGAAGCTGAGCAAAAATATAAAGTCAGAAAGAACGCTAAGCGAAAACGAAGTGATAGCGCGGGCAGGCGATACGATGCGACGAGGTACGTCGGGGGAACATGATATTTTACGCGTACGAAGTCGCGGGCAGAAAGCTAGTACCATAGTATAAACAAAGACAACCTTCTCCCATTGATTCAAGCCGGAATAATCAATGCACAAAAGTTAAAAGCGTATTGATACTACAATGTTTACACCTTGAAAATAAAAATATAAAACTTTTTTTACAAAAAAAAAAACAACCGACTTCAAAAAAAAACTGCAAAGTGAAAAATAACTTTAATTTCGGAAGTCGGTGTCGCTGGTTCCGCATTTTCGTTTTTTGACACCGCCTTCCGAAATTAAAGTTATTTTTCACTTTGTAGTATTTTTTTGGAAATCGGTTGTTTTTTTTTTTGTAAAACAGAGTTGATTTTTCATTTTTAGTTGTACCTTCCCCACACAAATTCATATAACACTACTTGCTACAGAGAAATGATGATGATGTATAACGCTAGTGTTTACATACTCTTTGTGAGGGTGTACCATGGTATACTGAACACATCTGCGTCCCCTTTAGAGGGTACAGTCGCAATGTTATGTTGTGTGATTGCGTAAACAAAGCAAACACGCGATAGCAGCAATGGCGGTTGATTTTCTGGCATTTATTTAAGAGTTCCGTTGTCTGTCTCCGAAACTCATCAACAGATATTTACAAAATTTAAATGGGACCATTTCGTAATACACATCTATCAAACAAAAAAATAATTTTGCAAATTCGTCCATAAATGACGGAGTAATGCCCGAACCCGTGAACTCGTGAAATACTTATTATTGAGTAGTTCCGATGGCCATCTGTGGTCTTCATCATCATTCCACTTCACCGTGCTTCCCGAGAGCAAATGCACGAGTTACTATAAAAATATCCAAATCGCTATAGGTGTGCCTATAAAATTTGAGGGTTTCCTTCGATTTCCATGGGATTCCCTCATCAGATTCCAACTTGGTGACAATGGGACCACCTCGGGACAATACCCTTTCAAACGAAATAATTTTTAAAATCGATCCACAATTGACGGAGAAATCGGTGAACATACATAAAAAAAAAAACATACCTAAATTCCAACATATAACCTCCTCCTTTTTGGGAGTCGGTTATTAAAATAAAAAGAGAAGAGAAGATTTATTCTTGATTGAAACTTGCGACGTAAATAACAAAGTATAGTTACCAGAACAGATATTTTAATAGGTACCATTCGTATTTTTAATTATCTTGAGTACCTTACTACCTTCAAGCTTTGTAATAAACACTAAAGTTAAGACGTCACGACGAATTTGCATATATTTCGTACACAAGTTCCTACAATTCAGAATTAAACTTATCTTTCGTGAGAATGTGGAACACCTAGTGCCTAGTTTAGTCTCCTTGTTGGTAAGTGTACATCAAACAACTACCTTAGTTGAAGAGTTGAGTACTTAGCAAGTTTGGTCCGTTAAGTAAAGTCACATGTTCGGATCAGGGGCATCTTGGTACAGGTATTTCGAGAATATAGTGAACCGTGGGTTTACACGACATACTTAATTAATCTGTCTTCCTGCGGTTAGTCGGAGAACATTACTGAACGAGTATATCACAGGGCTTGTACTTGGCCTACAATTAAAGCTGAGACAATGCAATTCTTTGGGTTAAGGTCGCAATTTTCCGGATTTTATGTAGATACCGCTTGAATGTCGGACCTTGTCGTTGTGGATTACGTAACACATTTATATGAATATTTTCTGCCGAGACGATTCTATCTCTTTTCCTTCCAATTTCAATATACTATATTAGGTACCTATTCTCGCTACGAATTCCGCAGGTGATCTGTAGCAGAATGTTGTAATACTAATTTTACAACAAAAACAGGACCTTAACTAAATACCTCTTTGGTTTTACCTCTAACTTCGCCGACCTCTCGTTACAACTAAAGGCTGCCCATATTAAATTTCAATTAGGTACGAACTAACTAGGAGGGTAATTATGCAGCCCATTTCGTACAAATTGTTGAGAGGTCGGCAAGTTTGAAACGTTTTATATTAATCAGTAACAAAAGAAGACTATTTTTAATTACAGCAGTGTCTGGGAAAATTAATGTTACGCAATTTGTGGTTTTACAATGTCGTGTGTTAGAATTAGTGATGACGCTTAGAGCGGACGGTGGCGGGAGATATAACACTAGCTACCGAGTTAAATGAAGCTGGAATACATCTGGATTAATATATTGCTAGAGAAATCAAATCTAAAACTAGAGCTTCGGGATAGAACGATAGATTTTAAACATAAGATTATTATCAGCCAGTAATATCCAGATCATAAAGTTTAATATTCTAGACTGTAGAGTAATAACGCGAGAAATTATTTATACTTGCATTTGCGTAGACATGACATGGTAGTAAAGTAGTATGAATATCGACGTCCATGTTTATCGCTGGAGCCCGCTATAAATTTATAAAATAAAGTTTTATGAATGTCCAGAAAACGAGAGGGATACTCGATCACATCTAGGTATTCGAGACGGGACGAATCTGGGGGCACGGTAGTGTCCCCGCCAAGACGAGCCAAGCGAAGCGCAAGGGCACTACCTACCTTTTCTCGAAGCACTTCGTCGTATTTTTGAACCTTCTTAACTTGGGTTTGGATTATACCAGATAAACAAAATTTTCGGGATATGATATCAGTGGTTGACTTATTAAACCTATAAAATTTCAATTGCTCAATTCCAATCAATTCAAAAAATCTATTTCAATTTTCATTTCAATTGGCTTGGCCATTTCGCTACATTCACATGAGCGTAAGGTGACAAACTCTCATACTGTTATACAATGGTTCTTGTAGTAACGAAACGGCCAAGACATATATTTTGACTAAGGTGTAGTTTGCCAAGTCAGGCCTTGTAGAGTTAGGGCGTGTAGAGTTAGAAGCTTGGCTCTACATGAGATCTGATTACTTTTTGACAGTGCGAGCTACATGGTCTCGTCTTGGCAACATTTAACATGAAATGTTGTTGTGGGATATCATATTTTAGATATCTTAACCATCAATATCCATTGGTCAAATAATATTGAAGAATCTTATAAAGTGCTATCTTTTGAGATATGTGACTTATATTAATTTTCTGATATTCTAAAAAGAATATAACTCCAGCAAAATGGATCAATTATTATAAATTCGTTTATGAGTAAATTCAGTATACTTCTTTTTATTAACCACTAGCGGCCCGTCCCAGCTTCGCACGGGTGGACATTTATTTTTTAAACATTTTATTTTTTCTTGCAATTATAAAAGCCTATATTAATCAGTAATAATGTAGTATTCAAATGGTGAAAGAATTTTTAAAATCGGTACTTTTTGGCTTTTTTCGTTACAAACATTACATACAAATCTTTCCTCTTTATAATATTACTAGCTGCGCCCCGTGGTTTCATCCGCGTAAGTTTTGATCCCGTAAGAATATCGAGATAAAAGTATCCTATGTGTTATTCTGATGTATAAACTATATTACTGTAAAGTTTCATCGAAATCCGTTCAGTAGTTTTTGCGTGAAAGAGTAACAAACATCCATCCTCACAAACTTTCGCATTTATAATATTAGTAGGATTAGTAGGATAGGATAGTAGGATTGTCATGCGATTTGCATTTATAATATTATAGTAGGATAGGAAGTAGGATTAGTAGGATAAGTAGGATTAGTATAGATAGTATAGATAACATATTTATTAAATTGAAACTAAAAATCTGCGAAACATAGTGAGATATCATTGTTTCTCTTCGTAACGAAATTACATAAAAGCTCTCTGAAAGCTGTTACAACGTCGACCGGCTTTCAAGTCGGTAAATGTGTGGTTCTACTGCGAAATATTACTGTATTATATATAATTTTAGATATATGTATAATTATATTCAGATATTAACAACGGTACGATATTAATTAGGCACTCGTATACTACGATATTTATTGTGAAATGGTTTTCCCTTTGCTGTTTAATCTCGTTCTCGCGTTTTATTATCTTTGTAAACATGAATAAAACGAAAAGATCTTTTTGAGTAGATATAAATTGTAAGCCCAATTCTATCCCAATTCAATTGATTGTTTTATAAAATTGATTAAAGGATTGTATTTTATCAGTTTGAATACAAATATAATTTAACTTCAGCGCGATCCGAGTCATACTTGAAGTGTATTATACATTTTTTTTCTCTCAAGATATAAGTGAAATGTTGATGTAATCCTAGATTCGACTCTACGTCGCTCTTTATCATTTCAGATTTCTATTTAGATTTCATATTTATATCATAAAGAAAAACTGAAGTCCAGTACTCTGTATTAGTACTTTTATAATATTAATAAGAATAACAATATTGGAATAAAAACAGATTTTACTAATTGTCTAGCTTCTGCCCGCGAATTCGTCCGCGTGAAATTTCTTGTTCCATCAAACCACCTCGTCGCACAGCATCGTCTGTCCGCGCTATCACTTCGTTTTTGCTCAGCGTTCTTTTTTATTTTTGCTCGGCTGTTTTGTTAAAAATAAGCTTCAAGAATTGGGCTATCAAATGCAAAAATAATTTTTCAAATCCGTCTGGTAGTTCCAGAGATAGCGCGATCAAACTGTTCAGCTTTATTTAGCTGTATCTATGTATCAATTAATTTTTAGCTTTTTCTGTAGCTTTGTATCAATTAATCCATAATGATAATATTCTTGTTGCTTATGATTCCTATGCGAAGAGGCTTATTAGTCAATTTCCAAACCACAGCCTTTTACACACAGGTGTTACAATACCACAGGTTCACCAGTCAATATTATAATTAATTAATTCGCAAGTGATACTAATTAAAACGCCAAACCCAAAGGTTACTGATTTTGACACGTTATAGCCATAATATCCAATTAAATTAATTAAGTGCCTCTGTCGTTCAGTGCGCTTAATCAAATGACTGATTTATAAATCGTAGTTTGGTATTTCAGCTTCATGATTTTGAATTAAGCTTTCACAATGGAACAAACAATAGGATCTCCTTCAACCTATTTCGTATCAAAACTTAAGAGGAAAACATATTTTGAAATTTGACATAGTATAGTCAGAGATTTTCTAGGTTCCGTTCGGTTAAAATCACTAGTTTATAATAGTAGTCTATGGCTAAAATAATGGAAAATCTCCCAATGGAACAACAGTTTGCTTAATCTTTATTTACAGTTGTGACTTGTCTTTGAAACTGTAATCAAGAGGTTATAAAATCCCTTTTGGAAGTTGTGTTTTTCATATTCATTTATTGATCGTTGCATGTGCATTTTTCAGTCTCAATGTCTAACAAAGATTTTCAGTTTCATGTAAAAGTTCTCAGAACCGATAAACTGTAGTTTTACACGTACCCTGATACGATATACACTACTTATACATAATACCCTTCGTGGAAAATACATTTTGCGTGTATCCCATAGGCGCAGTGTATTTTCAAACAAATATTTTCAAGTATTTGAAATTTAGTGCTCTGTAAGCATGTTTCGCATTTTGAATACAATTTCAAAACATAATGTTTTCATAAAATTCACGTTTCATGTTTCTGATTGCACGCTTGTCCAATGTTATTGGTTTTACACCTGTCACCTTCTCCGTTGACTTTCTACCTGCAAAATTGAATGTGGGGAACATGGGAAAGCATTTTTGGGTCGAGTACCCAAAAATGCTTATTTATGAAATATCGATGCGCATATTGTAAAAAAATCATTGGTTGTGAATATCATAATAGTTCGCTGCTTTAATTTGATAACGACAGATCTCAAAAATGTACTTTTTTCCGGAGAGTAGTTAAAATAAAACAAGAAATTGAATTGTTGTTATCTTTTATTTTAATAATGAGAAAATTGTTAATAAAATTTCTTGTTTTATTTTAACTGCTCTCCTGAAAAAAGTACATTTTTGAGATCTGTCGTTATCAAATTAAAGCAGCGAGTTGTTCAAAAATATATATTTTAAAATGAAAGGTTTATATAATTACATTAATTATACAAACCTTTTAGCAAGTAAGCAACGGTGCTAAAACATTGTTTTACTGCAGGACAAACATGGAATAAACATTTGCAAAATGCATGCTGGATATTATGTTTTGAGGTAAAAAACAAACCGTAAAAAATGTTGTTAAACATCGGACCAGCTATTACAACGAAGCACCGTGGGTCATAATCGCTGATCTAGGCCGGGTATAAAACAGACTAAAATCTGTGGTCCGTCTGAGTGTAGCCTAATAGTTTAGCAAATTCAGCTAATTCCACTTTACTGGCACTTGGGTAACCACACGTGATCACATTCATAGGTAAAGCAAAATATATTTACCTATGTTGGGTCCCAATATTCCCCAAATGAACAGTTTTTGTATACCAATCGTAGTTGACTTTAATATGCGCTATAATTTAAGCTTAATCAACCAAAAACGGTCCATAAAATATGATTCAGGCTTAAGATAATTTTCTATAAGCAACCCGTCAATGTGACACGCTATTAATTTTATGTTGGTTTATGGAGCCTTCAAGGTTTAATACTATAATAGCTTTATGTGGAAATCACTTTACACTGTACACTTACAATCCATTTAGCACTTAGTGGAGTCAGATAGTAGCAGTATATAGTATAGTTTTGATAACGTACACGCTGGGAACGTAATTGCTTTATACTACGAGATGAAATAAAATGAAGGAAAATGTATTAGGAAACCCTTCTATGATATTTTTCCGTAGATGAAATCGTAATCTGTACGTCAAATCGGCGAATAGGGGGGTCTTACTTACCTACTAACTTATTGATGTGCCTAACTATTTATTCTTGTATAATATTTTCAAAATCAGTTATTATGAACGGGTGGGTAGATATTGAGGACGATTTTCGGAAGGTAATAAAAATAACTCTTCGTTAATATAATATTATATAAGCATAAACTTCACAACAAACACGTCGTGAAGCATAAAGTGAGAGAAGCGGTGGCCCAGTGGTAATGAACTTAGTAGGTCGTGGGTTCGAACCCTGATAGGCGCTTCACTTTGTGTAAATTATTTCATCACGCCTCAAAACGGTGAAGGAAAACATCGTGAGTAAACCGGCATGATCTGCAACTAAAAAAAATTCAAAGACACGTGACATCTATCAACCCGCCTGGCCCCCGTGGTGGATTACGGCCCACTCCCTCTCACAGAGAGGAGGCCTGTGTCCCAGCAGTGGGAACATTATAGGCTGATTATACACGTGTAGGCTACTACGGAATCATGTTCCGAGAATGTACGACTGAACCAAACAACTGCCTAAAAGTCAAACGTCAACGAAAAACTTCCCCATAGATACAAAGATTAATCTATAACTGGATAATGATCAGTAATACTGAAGCAGGAAGCTCTAAGGGACTAACAAATCTACTACCCCGCAACATTATTTATTACTTTCACTAAATTTTCCGTGCTTCATTATTCAACCTGAACTCTTTACAGAACTCATTGCTCAGAGGCTCGTCAGATTCCGCCTTTAGTAAAAACAAAACTGTAGCTAAAGACTAACTGAAAGCCTTTTATTTTAGCCTTTTTGAGAAAGTTATGAACAATTTAAAGGGTCGTCGAGGGACTTAATAAATGGGATTGAATTAATTTCATTCTTGGTACCTATCTTTATTTATTTACTTGGATTTTTCGAAGTTTCGTTTAGCTTGTTATTGTTTAGTTTCTCTGTCGAAATTAAAAGTTTTATTTTATTTAGTTTTGTTTTGGTATCGACAGAATGCAATATACGCCTTGTTGCGGTAATTATTTCCATCCGGTCTCGTTTTGGTAATTCATCTTGCTGGGGCAGTATGACTTCCTGACCGCAAAGTATTTTTACTTAGAACATGTTTCGTTTTGTCTCTAGGACACTTATGACCTTCTATCCTTTTTATATTAATATGCATAATAAGCCTATATTGTCTTAATTTAATTTTTGGTTGTTATGAAATTTAATACACAAAGTGTCTGCCTGGGTTCGAACTCACGCCCTACAACTCGTTAGTTGGGGCCTATACCACTGAGCCATTACTGTTCATGTAGTATAGTATCCATTCCTAACGAATAGTTTCAACTACCTGAAAACTCGGTTAGGTACTAGGTCAGTACCTAGCGCCAGTAGCACCTTACCTTGAGTGCGAGTTATCAACCGACCGTATACTTAAAAATACTCTTATACCAGTGTATGGCCGTATTTCAAGTACCAAGCATGTTGTAGAAACACTAGGAACAGTTAAACTGAGTGGTTTCTATCTAAGAATAGACCACACTACTCGCATGTCATCGCGGGAGTGCTGTGCCACTAGATAGCAAGCTTTAGTTGGCTCTAACAGATTCTGTAGACACCTGACATGTTAATAGGCTTGATTATATGGAGAGTCTATATTAACATATCGTCCAAATGACATTGACATGAACAATTAATCTATCAGATATGTCGATACGAGTGCAAATATGTTGCATTTCTACTCTCGTGTACGAGCTATTCGAACAGCTCATGTCAAGGCGAAAGGATTATTAGCTTGTCAGTGCCATGTTGTTATAGTGAAGCTTAATGTTCACGGTGCAATTGAAATAACTACTACTAATACGATGACGATGACATTTAATTCAATCTTTATTATTATTATTCTTCTTTCTTTATTTATTTTTATCTTTATTATTTTTTATTATTATTCTCCTGCCCTTATCCCAATGTTTTAGGGCAACATCGTTGCTACTTTTCGTCCATTTAGATTTCCTACACACCAGCTTTATATGGCTTGTAAGATGCTAACTGTACGTAAATTATTTGCTTTGAATGTAGTTTTATTCCAACACATTGTTATTTTAACCCAGTGCCTTCAGATATAAGGAGAAGAAAAGATTTGTTGCTAACTCTCAGACTAAACATGCTTTTGTTAATCGATTTAATTTTTTTTTAGGACCCTACTTGTATAAGCAGTTTAACAGAGTGCTAAAGATTTATAGTTTAAGTTATAATAGGTGCGATTTACTAGTACAGGAATATTTGGCAAAACTCAATTATTATTATTATTTATTGTTTAAATCAGATTATAATGATCCATAATGTTAGTAAAATTCACTTATAAACTATATTAGCAAAAAAAAAAAAAATATTCCGTTACAGTAATCCAAATGAATTCACAATCTAAATAAAACATCAAAATAAAATAATATAAAATAAAATATAATAAAATTAAAATTTTAAGCAGCACCATAATTTTTGGAGCAGCAGCAGCAGCATTTTATTATGCAGACACGGAAAAGCTACTAGAAATTTTAAAATAAAATCAATCTACCTACTCTAATATAAGTCTCTTCCTTTACCTAATTAATAATAGTCTCCACTTTATGTACTTTAATGTTATTCGTTAATTTATTTAAACGTAATATATCTTACATAATCTAGTTTTAAAGTAATATACCCCAATAGTAACTCTTTAAGTAAGTGAAAATTATTATACCTTCTTTTTAATTTCTGCTTGTAATACATTTATCGTTGTTTTTCTTTTTAAATGTTTGATGTAAATTGATGTCACATTACAATTAGAATTTAACTTTCCTCGATTGTAATTAATGTAAATCATAATTGTACTTTACTTTATACTTGAATAAAAAATATTATTATTATCTATTAGTCGTTATCTCGATAGTCACCCCTCTCTAGGGGTGTCACTTAATTCTATATATACGTACTTACTTATAGTTATCAGGTGAATTAGAATGATCCGATTTGCAATAGCAATTTTATTCCTGAACGGCGTTGTGTGTGGACAACAACCCTATACCTTCAACTGATATACCTAGTGATATGGACCAGACTACAGATGATTTAATCAATCTATGAAGTAATTATGAAATTGCGTTCTAAACAAGGTCCACGGTAACAAAGCCCGACTCCATTTTCATGTAATTGAAGGGGACACGTCCGTAACAGTCTCTTGTTTACCAACTTTTGTTCAATATTGTTGGAAAGTGACTCCACAGAATGGCGAACAATCTTTAAACAAATTATCTACATAAGTGCCAAGTTACCTTTATTTTAAAACCATTTATCAACATATTGTGTCTGTAGCTATTGAAACAGCGATGAAAAATATCGGTATATTTTCTAAAGTTTAGACTTTTGTTGATTTAAACACAATTCTCCACTTAAAATGTTTGATATTGGCAGTGGCAACACTTAAGTCTTGCGATCATAAATCACTATGTAATTTATAGCGTCTTGGCATCATTACACACAGGTCTACCCGAAATAATGCGCTGACGACGCGATTGTTTTTTTTTTCCTTTAACCCCAATGTTGACTGGCCGAATTGAGAGCGGCTCTGATTTCCGGATAGAGGTCAGTTGTAACACGGGGCTGGGGCGTGTAGCAACATATTGCAACTACTGCTAATTGTCTCAAACCAGGACACATCTCGGTATTTGACCTGAATTTTAATGAAATATGAAAACATCGTTGTTCACTGTCTAACTTTTTAGAGATTCCGAAACTTTTTAAAACTTCATCGATACATACTTACTTTATTGCTTTTAATATAATCATGCGTCAAAAAAGATAGTTAAAAATAATCTTGGGTAACTTTTAAAAAGTTGTAGGTTTTTCCTAAACGATACCTAACTATGGAATGTGTAACTGAAGTAATGTAAATTATGAAAGTAGTTTAACAATTAAGTACTAATTTAATAAATAAACAATGTTTTATACATAATAGTAAAAATTCAGTGTATGTATTTTGTTATAACTTAATATTCTAATTAGGGTTTTTTGAGATGTGCGTTGATTCCGGGACATACCTATTGTATATAATAATAATAATAGCCTCCCCGACCGATTTCGGTCGCGGTGGCCAATCTCAACGGAGATTAGCCAGGTACGCAAGAGATGTGCGCGCAGCAGGTGCACTCCCTCTTCATTCACTCTCACAGTCCGATAGGACGGCAAAACGACACGACCGGAGAGAGATCAGGCGCAGGACCAACGGCTTAACGTGCTTTCCGAGGCACGGGGGTATCACATCGCTAACTTCCAAACTCCGGCCTGTTACTGAGAAATTCCTAATGGAAAAACTCAATAACACTTTGCCCGACCCGGGAATCGAACCCAGGACCCCACGCTCTGCAGTCGCGCTTGCGACCACGAGACCAACGGGGCAGTTGCTTTTGTATATCGTCATTATTTAAACCTCGCTCAGCGAATGTAGAAGTTTCGTTATATAGGTACATGTATAGATACCGAATCACGTCCTTGACCGAAGCCCGGTCCCTGAGTTCTACAGAGTAAAATCAATCAGTCTATGAAGCGGATTAATCAATCAATAATAAATAATATAAATGAATAATATTTAATATTCAATTTTAGGCTAATAATAAAATTAAGTAGCAGTGTTCATAAGGTCAGATATTTTACATTCCATCGCCATTTAATCAGTTATCTACTTTAGTAAAATGTATTTTAAGTTGATTTATTTGTAACAAAAAGGTCCTAATGAGTTTTTGGTTGCAATGGAATTTGAACTTTGCGTTTGTTGTTCCATAATTTGAAAATTATTTAAAATTCTTAATTTAAATATGTACCTAAATGCCAATTTTCAAATGTCATTATTTAGGTTCTACATAAAAAAATCACTAACAGATAACGCACAGCCTAAACCACTGGGTCTAGAAGCATGAAATTTTGCACAAAAAGAAGGATTTTTGAGAAAAACTCCAAAAGCGGTTAAATAGGTAATGAAAATTTGTATGGAAATTTAAGATTATCCATACATTCTATGCACCGCCAGCGCATTTCAAAGCCCTTGTGACTCTCGTCTCGATATTTAATATATTCACTTTGTATCGAACGTCATAGCTATACGCTGACACTTGATGCATGCATTCACGGCGCCTTGTAGTTGAATTAATTAGGAACAAGCGGTTTTTAATGAGGCGATTTCTTACAGCTTGATTTTAATCTTGAATTTGGATAATTTCACAAATTGTATAAGTAATCTATGGCCTCTATAGTAGGCATTTCATTCATATGATAGGTATTTAATTTGGCACTTTTCCAATTACATACATACATATGTACTGTAGAGATTAGAGTCTATTTGGTGCCCAAATGCAAACTTAAAGAATAATTAATTATTAATTGATAATTAATTGATTAATAAAAATAATAGAAAAAAACAACTCTAGAAATGAGATTTGGCTGAGAAAACAAGTAACAAGGGTAAAAATGTAGAACCATCTTCTAGGAATATTTTTTTTTATTTAGCCTACCCTGTCCTACCGCTAAACAAAGGCCTCCCCAAATCTTTTCAGGTATTCTTTTCTAGAGCCAGCTCGATCCAACCCTTGCGATACTCGTTTAGGTCGTCTCGCCACATTTTCTTAATAATTATTGAAGTAATATGACAAACTGCGGTTTTATTTACTCGTCCTGGTACTGAGAGCTTGTAAAGCAACATACATAATAATATGATATAGGCAATATTAACACTTTAAGGGACACTAAACGCTCATATGGGCGTAATAACGTTCAATAAAACTTCAATTGTATCTCGTCCAGTAGGCCAATTCTGCTAATTTAAAACGTTCAAAATCTAGTCGCAGTCTCATCTCGGCGACAAACAAATGTCAAAAACTTGTCAAAATGTAGGGAAATTTGAAGTATTTTTGACAGATTGAGACTGAGATCAGACTGTGAACGTTCTTAAAAATGACGAGAATTACCCCTCAGAATATTTATTCTATAAACTTTTAATCCATCGCAAATTCTGTGAATTTTCTCAGTACCATCCCTTTGTTTGTATTGAAACCTTTCAATTCTGTTTACGGGGACGTAATGATTTATGTTGTTACTTGGCCCTTTATCTTAGAGACTGTAGCGTTATTCACTTAAACTGTTTAAAAGTTGCTAAAGTTGGTTGTAAAAGCCGCCCATGAAAAGTTCAGATAAAATTATTATCCGCTTGAAAATTAAAATTTGTCTGGGAACGCTCCTACGAACATTATTTATGGTTTGTTTATTTATATAAAGATGTAAAGATATACCCTACCTTCTTTTGAACATTATGTATACCTATAGTATGTAGCTACCTACCTACGTTGTTTGATACATAGTGAACAAACGAGAGACATGTCATAAGCTTGCTATTTTAGTCGCGCAGTTTTGATCGTCCTGTGATTGACAAGTGTTTAATACGTTTACTTTTGCCTTGATGATAACAAGGCATAAATCTATATTTTTTCAGTAGTCAATAACCCTTTGACCGCCACGGTCGTGTATAGACGACAAATGAAAACGTGCCCATCACGCCAATGCGCCGACAAGAAAACACCATGTTTTAAGTAGAAACACAGAAAACTGAATTTAGTTTATTTATTTTGTACTTAAAACATGGTGATTTCTCCCTCCACTTCTTTCCACCTCTCTCTATCCAGAGCTGCCAAGGACCAAAAAAATTCTCCTACATTACATAATACGCTTAAAAAAATATAAAACAAACAACAACAAATTTCCAACCTTTCACAATTTTCTCAATAGCGTTCTATTTGGTCGATAGAGAGTTACTGTAGTTCAACTGTTCAACCACAGTTCAAATTGTTATTAAATAGTAAAAGCATGTACAAAAGTGCCAATCTAACAAAAACAAAGCGTGACAAAGTTTGCTCGGCACGGATCCCTTTTGTAACCCACTTTACATTACATTCTACGCAAAACGAGTTCTAAACGAAGTGAAGAGAACTCTTCTGTTATTTACTTGGACATTTTAATGAACTCAATTAACTGTTTGTTTAATCAACCAGTTTATTAAAACCGGATAAAAGAGACACGAACATTGGTTCAACTTCAAATTTACCAAGATAATAATTACGGCCTTTTCAATTATGTAGTTATGTGATGAGTCATGAAGGGATGCCAACTTAATTATTATTCTGTCCGTCAACCAGAAATCAAATTAAAAAGTTTATGCTCATTTTTGAATTTCATGGCACACGTCTTGCAAAAGTTAAACCTGGACACAGAAATGCTTATGATAATGTTCTCCTCGGACAAAAGCCTTCAAAAGAAGCTTTTTAAGATAGGTACTTACCTACTACAAAAATCCGAAGGTGTTCTACAACCTGCACACACTACTGGAGTATTCCAGTAGGTTTTCTCTTTCTCACTCTTCTTTTTATTTCTTAAAATTTTAGTGTTCTAGTATAGAAATACTAGAATTTTACATACAGTTAAGCCGAAGCAACTAAGAATTTATGTATTATTAATAACCCTTTAACAGACTTCATAATTACTCCATTATTGCAAGCGGATAAAAGCCTTCTGAAGTCTAGTTTTTTATTTGTTTCAAAGTGCAATTTCCGCCAATGCTTTCGGAACTTGTAGAATGTGAAAACAAAAGAAGCTATAGGGCATCAACGCTCATTACTATGCTTGAACATTTACATGAGAAATATGTATCTAATGAAGAATTTTCTGCAACCGCATGAATGCCGAGTCAAAGGGGTTTTATTCATAAAGAAATGTATAGTCAAGACTCTAGTTGAAGAGGGTGGATGTGATGAAGAGTGTCACCTATCCACGACTTTCTCTGCGTGTATTATTTTTTTAATACATATATCCAGAATAAAAATAGCTTTAGATGTCCCTCTCCAGGTACCGTCAGCTGTCACATTTCATAACGATCCGTTCTTTGGTTAAGGCGTGAAGGTAACAGAGTTACTTTCGCATTTAAAATATTAGTATGGAAGTATGGATATAACGTCTTACGTCCTCGGTTAAGGCTACCAACCCTTATTCCCTTTTCCTCCTACATATAAATTCTTATTTAATTATTATTTATACACCTAGGTAAGCTGTACTAGTACGCAAAGTGCACGTTGTATGCAAGACCGCTAAAATGTCACCGTACAAAGTGCACCCTTAAACAAAACTTCTTTGTACCTAAGAAAAGTGGAGCTAATTTTCGCTTCATTATACGTTAAGGCATTTACCTAAACCCACAAGCAAGATTGGAAATTCATAGAGTAAACCGTTTTTGTCTTAATTACTTGTGGAGTAGTTCAGTCTTGTGCATGAAATGTTCGAGTCGATCAATATCTATGTGGGAGCTTAATTAAATGAATACCAATATTGTTAACTAAGAAGGGTATATATTGAAAGAGAATTTGACGTTATATTATTCACTAATCTAATCAACATCACTCGCTTAATCTCCAAACTGCACCCTAATTGCGTAACACGTAACGTGAAGGATACTGCTAATCTATTGCTTCATATATGTTCGAAAAAATTGTCTGTTCAACAACGTAAATAAAGCAATGAATGTTGTTGAACCATCAAAATGACAGCCATTGCTAATGTTAGGCTGCGTTTCCATTAGTGATGTGCGAGGATGCGTATCGACTAGAGAGGGATGTGTGTGAAACAAACCAATAACATCGCTTCATTTTCATAGCTTGAACTAAGTTAGCGTTGTTATTGGTTAGTTTTACAAACATTCCTCTCCACGCATCCTCGCTCATCTCTGGTGGAAACGCAGCCGTAGTGTGTTATGCTGATAAGCGTAATACTGTAAATTGGGCAAATGGACATGTGGAAACATGTGCCTGTAGTTTCATTTGACCGTTATTTAAGAAAGGTTTTTTCAATATTTCACTAACAGAGTCTAGAGTTTCATGCGAAGTAAGTCGCACAAAATGAAGTTTATAAAATACTTACAAACTTGCCCTTTGAAGACCAAGCCCTTACAAGAACAAGAAGATTTGGTTATACGAGTAACCAAACATTCGCGAACCGGCGCCGCTCGGTCCGTGATTTGTAGAACATCTTCAATGGCTCATTAGCACCAAACGAGGTCTAGTTTATGTTCGTAACTTTAACCAACCGTTTTATAACTCACTGAAGCCAAATCCAAAGATTACGAAGTTTTAATTATTCTTTGGAATTAGTTTTTGAGGTCAACAGATTGATTTCGAGGTAAGTCGAAAATATTCGACTGATGTAAAGTTACTGCTCTCATCATTTCTGCGCGGTAAGAAATAATGGCGGTTGATAATCTTAACTTTATCACTTAAAATGGAGTCTGACCCGTCGGCGTCGCGTCAGTAACTCGCTGCTAGACGTCGGCGATCAACCGTAATTTATTTCTTTCACCGAGTTGACTCGACCTTATTTATTACAACCGCTTTTACTTATTTTCCGTAGCCAAACTTTATTGTAACAAATGCCAATATTTCTATGAAATGCCATGATAGTTCTATTGGGTTATGTATACTCGAATCTAACCGACACACAACTCAGCACGACGCTGCTAAAACACTCCATTTGGCTATTGTGCCACAACTTCCGGACAGAAGCCTTTTTTAACCAACTTCAAAAAAGGAGAAGGTCCTTCGATTCGTATGTTTTTTATTTTTTTTTATGTAGGTATGTTCGGGTATAACTCCATCATTTATAGACGGATTTGCAAAATTATTTTTTTGTTAGAAAGAAGTTTATTCTGACATGGTCTCATATAAATTTTATTAACTTTGCTTGGGTAGTTTTTGAGTTAGCTTCAATAATAGGAATGTTATCCACTTAGTTTACATTGATGATGCTTTAATAGCTTCCTCATCATCTGCCTAGCCTTTTCCCAACTATGTTGGGGTCGGCTTCCAGTCTAACTGGATGCAGCTGAATAATTGTATTTTACATGGAGCGACTGCCTATCTGACCAGTTACTGGGTAATACGATACCCCTTGGTAAGACTGATTGTCAAAGATCCACGAATGACAGCCGGGACCAACGGCTTAACGTGCTTTCCGAGGCACGGAGGGGTCCTGGGTATGTAAAGATGGTCACCCATCCACAGACCAACCGCGGCAAGCGTAGCTTAACCTGATCGATCGACCTGTGCGGCTGTTATTGCTTAGCCACGGGCCCCTCTTTAATAGCTTCCTGTCACTGATATTTATATAGCAAGTAGTGTTACGTTCTGAAATAAAACTAAATGACCAACCCCACACAAGCTTAGCTATTTTTTCCTCCCTGATAAACAACTCTAGCTGCACTCTCTCCACAAAAGTCACCTTCACACACACACTGCTCATCTGAATTACTCACAAACATCTCCTACTAGTCTAACACTTCACACAAGATAAACACTCACACATCGTCTCACAACATGACTCAATAACTTCTGCAGAATTATAGGTAGGTATTTTGTAATTTTTTATTGTCTTTACTTCTTCTTTTATTTGTGTTAAGCATATTGTTTACTCTTACTTATTTTTTTATTTTTGTTGTATGCATATTGTTTAATTTCGAATCTCGCACGGCACTCTGTAAAAGCTAATTCTAGCCTGGAAGGGGCCTGGTGACCTGTAACACAGGTTTTTCCCAAAAACCTATATCAGGCACCAGTCTCTCACAAAGGTGGAACACAGCAGATACATTTTTGTTACACATCCACTTTAAGCCAGCTTTGTGAAGAGAGAATAAACGATTATTATTATTATTATTATATGAATTTGTGGGATAAGTACAACTAAAAAGTAAAAAAATAAAAACTTTTTTACAAATAAAAACAACCGACTTCCAAAACAAAAACACTACAAAGCGAAAAATAACTTTAATTTCGGAAGTCGGTGTCAAAAAACGAAAATGCGGAACCAACGACACCGACTTCCGAAATCAAAGTTATTTTTCACTTTGTAGTATTTTTTATAAAATTCTGGGGATCTAAAAGACCAGTAATTTTCAGCTTTACTCAGACATATGAGCCACCACTGCTCTAATGGCGGAGTAAGCTAGTTGCACCTATAAGTTTTGGAAATAACCCATTAACAGAATCAATATTTTGACATGTGGTTGAGATTATAAATCGACGCAAGGAAAAACATCGTAACTCATTTTTAGTAAATTTTCAGGAGAGCGCGTCAAAGATTTAAAAAAATCTCTCAGGTTTCGGTTAAGTCGTAATGACAACCAACCTTGAAAATTTGAGGCAACGAGGGAATGGCTATACTTTTTTATGATTATATTATAATATCATACAGTATAAGTTTAAGTTTGATGCGCTCTCCTGAAGATTTACTAAAAATTAGTTACGATTTTTTTCCTTGCAGGTGTCGATTAATACGTAACTATGTTTGCCTAATCACTTGATAACGGTTTGGCGTATTTAGTTGGAAGGTTAAACCAACATTTAAATCAACTTCTTAAATATTTAAAACTAGCTGCGCCCCGCGGTTTCACCCGCGTAAGTTTTGATCCCGTGGGAATATCGGGATAAAAAGTATCCTATGTGTTATTCTGATGTATAAGCTATATTACTGTAAAGTTTCATCAAAATCCGTTCAGTAGTTTTCGCGTGAAAGAGTAACAAACATCCATACATCCATACATACAAACTTTCGCATTTATAATATTAGTAGGATAGTTCTGTACTTAAAAAATTTCCTTAGGAAATTTGACATAAACCAACTGTTGAAATGCCTAACCGGTGGTTTGAATGTTGGTGAACTCAGACCTATATAAATACAGGATGGCAGGGACATCGACGCGCAAACTGTATACCACATGTATACCTACCATATCCATGGATTCTAGAGACCCCTAGCGTAAAAAAATTTCATCTGTTATAAAAAAAGCAGCTGTTTCATAGAAAAGTGCAATACCTACGAGATCAAAATGTACAGCTGATTTTGTTTTTTAATAAACGACGAAAAAATACCGTTCAGAATCATTTACCGAATTCATGGTAATAGCTTGCACGTCGGTTTCCCTTCTACATTATTCTAATAAACACTTTTCATCTTCAAAATCTGCAGTTTCTTAATAAATAAAGCAGACGTTTTGGGTAAAAAACTAAAAGACTTTATATGATAGTACAGTCAGTACATTAGTGCAATCTTTCTGTAGGTTCATCTCATTAACTCTTGCTAATTTTCTTTAGCATCTCCAAAATTTCCGTTTGGTATTAATTAAATGATTGATAATACTGCCGTGATCTATATGAACCAATAGAAATATGACCATCGTTACCGGACATAATGTGGATGCAGATAATATTCGTACGATATAATGATGTAGCACCAATACCTATGTAGTTGGTACACCTGCGGGCTCGTTACCTAAACTCAGATTGGATGAATATTAGTTCCTATTATTGTTTGGTGAATCCGGCCTGCGATATCAATAAAATTGCAGAGGGGTTACTAATTTATGGCTTTGTTATTCATGTTTTATCAGGGAAGGCCGTTGGCAGAATTGTTGGGGCTCGTGGCTAAGTAATAATAGCCGCACGGATCGATCAGTTTAAGCTACGCTTACTGCGGCTGGTCCGTCAATGGGTGACCATCTGTAACCGAGAACCCTCCGTGCCTCGCACGATAGCCGTTGGTCCCGGCTGTGTTTCGTGGATCTTTGACAGTTGTTACGAGTCGTCAGAAGCTCGAAAATCTGACAACCAGTCTTACCAAGACGTGTCCTATTACCCAATAACTGGGTTGAGGAGGTCAGATAGGCAGTCGCTCCACGTAAAATACTGATATTCAGCTGCATCCTGTTAGACTGGAAGGCGGACCGAAACATATGCGGTAAGCTAGGCAGATGGTGATGATGTTTTTGGCAGAATTAATATCTAGCATTCTCTATCTCTATAGCAAATTATCTATGATTTTCTAGTAGGTACATGCCTTTCGTTAATTAGTTATTTTAGGATCGAAGCACATCCAAGGATTATGATGTAACATGTCGGATTTCATATGGCTTATACACGTGGCTTCTGAGGGGCAATTCTCGTAATTTTTAAGAACGTTCACAGTCTGATCTCAGTCTCAATCTGTCAAAAATACTTCAAATTTCCCTACATTTTGACAAGTTTTTGACATTGGTTTGTCGCCGAGATGAGACTGCGACTAGATTTTGAACGTTTTAAATTAGCAGAATTGGCCTGCAGATTTCATGTAATAGTGTTTACTTGGCATACCATGTATGCCTAAGCTCTTCACTGGAAATAATGGTTACAAACTAAGTAAACCTAAAGAGCTTATTACAAGCTTTTATTTACTTTTTACTTACTTTACAATTTTTAAGAACGTTCACAGTCTGATCTTTAAATTAGCAGAATTGGCCTGCAGATTTCATGTAATAGTGTTTACTTGGCATACCATGTATGCCGTCCGGGCAGGGAGCAAGTGCTGCGTTCCACCCGACGGAGCCAAGAGGAAAGGGAGGCCCTCCGCCACAACCGCCGCCACCACCACCGTCGCTGCCGCCTCTGCTGCCGCCGCCGCCGCCACCACCGCCGCTGCCGCCACCGCCACTGCCGCTGCCGCCACCGCCGTCACCGCCGCTGCTGCCGCCACTGCCGCCACCGCCACTGCGGAGGGGCCCTCGCAAGGGACCCAGGAGGGGGCTGAAATGGAGGAGTGATGGCTCCATTACGCCTCCTCCAGGCGAACATCAACCACTGCGCCTGCGCCCAGGACCTGTTGCTCCAGAGCATGGCGCAGTGGTCGATTAACATCGCCGTGGTCGCTGAGCCGTACTTTGTCCCGCCCAGGGATGACTGGGTGGAGGACTTGAGCGGCTCAGTGGCCCTAATTTCGTCGGCCGCCGCCGGCACCCCGTCCCTCGAAGGAGTCACGAAGGGACAGGGGTGCGTAGCAGCACGGTTCGGAGAGATAGTAGTAGTGGGAGTGTACTTCTCTCCGAGCCGAACTCTCGCCGAGTTCCAGAACTCTTTAACAGAGTTGAGTGTCGTCGTCGCCGGAAACCATCGCTTCCCCGTGCTAGTGCTCGGGGACTTCAACGCCAAGAATTTGGCCTGGGGTTCCCGTCACACGGACGTGCGGGGCAGGATGGTGGAGGACTGGGCTCTGGAAACAGGCCTGGTCGTCCTAAATCGGGGTTCTGTTCCCACGTGTGTGCGGATGCGGGGCGAGTCCGTGGTGGACATTTCGTTCGCCAGCCCCGCTCTGGCACAGAGTGTTATTGACTGGCGCGTCATGGAGGAGGTGGAGACCTACTCCGATCACCGGTATATCCGGTTCGACGTCTCCACCCAGACCTCCAGCGCGCCGGTCCAACAGGCCCCGAGTGGTCCGCGGTGGGCGCTGAAGCAGCTGGACCGGGAGCTCCTCCTGGAAGCCTCGATCGTGCAGGCCTGGGTGTCATCACCGGACAGGCCTACCGATATCGACGATGAGGCGGAGTGGTTCCGGGAGGCCATGTCCGAGATATGCGACGTGGCAATGCCCCGAGTCCGGCCAGGACGCGCCCGACGTCAGGTGTACTGGTGGTCGCGGGAGGTGGAGTCGCTACGCAAGGCGTGCGTCGAAGCGCGACACCTGTACACCAGGCACCGCAGGCTCCGCATCCGCCCTCCGGATGCGGAAGCCACGGAGGCGGAGCTGTACGAGGGGTACAGAGCGGCGAAGACCGCCCTCCGCGAGGCTGTCCAGCGGGCCAAGGATATGGCCCGCGAGGAGATGGTGGAGACTCTGAACAGAGATCCATGGGGGCGCCCTTATAAAATGGTGCGGAATAAACTCCGCACCTGGGCCCCCCCCGCTGACGCAAAGTCTCCGCCCCCAGCTGGTGGAGGAGGTGGTGAGCGCTCTGTTCCCTTCACGGGCGGAGCATACTCCCCCGCCCATGGCTCCGCCACTTGCGGTGCCTGAAGCGGACCACGCGGACGACGACGACATCCCTGAAGTGACCGGGGTAGATCTTAGAGTGGCGGTAGATAGGCTCAAGGCCAAAAATACCGCCCCAGGACCCGACGGCTTGCCGGGTAAGGCCTGGGTCCTGGCCTCGACGGCTCTCGGGCCCCGACTTGAGGCGCTCTTAAGCGCATGCATGGAGAGGGGCCAGTTTCCACTCCGCTGGAAGACGGGGAAGCTGGTCCTCATACAGAAGCCAGGGCGCCCTGCGGACTCTCCGTCCGCATTCCGGCCCATCGTGCTGCTCGACGAGGTCGGCAAGCTCTTTGAGAGAGTGATCGCGGGCCGCCTCGTCGGGCACCTGGTGAGGACGGGGCCGGATCTTGCGGACAGCCAGTTCGGCTTCCGCAAGGGGCGCTCCACGGTGGACGCCATCATGCGCGTGAGGGCCCTCACGACGGGGGACGCGGTGTCCCGGGGTGGGGTGGTCGTGGCGGTGTCACTCGACATCGCCAACGCTTTTAACACCCTGCCCTGGAGTTGCATTGGGGAGGCACTCCGGTATCACCGGGTGCCGACCTACCTCCGTCGAGTAGTCGGGGCGTATCTGACGGACAGAGCCGTCATCTACCCCGGTCGCAACGGGGAATGGAACCGGCGAGAGATGTCGTGCGGTGTCCCACAGGGATCGGTTCTGGGGCCGCTCCTGTGGGACATCGGTTACGACTGGGTGCTGCGGGCCGATCTCCCTGATGGAGTCAGCGTGGTTTGCTACGCTGACGACACGCTAGTCCTGGCGCAGGGGAGGTCGCATCAGGCGGCGGCCGACGCGATGACACGCGGGGTTGCGATAGTCGTGGAGAGGATCCGGCAGTTGGGTCTCGAGGTGGCATTGCACAAGTCCGAGGCCATGTCTTTTCATGGGCCTCGGAATGGGCCGCCTTCGGGATCCCAACTAACGGTAGGAGGGGTTCACATCGGCGTCGAGACAACGATGAGGTACCTGGGTCTCGTCCTCGACAGCCGGTGGAACTTCGTCGAGCATTTTCGACGTTTGGCTCCCAAATTGGAACGGGCCGGGGCCGCCTTCAAGCGGCTCTTGCCCAACCTGGGGGGGCCAAACGCCTCCTGCCGGAGGCTTTACGCGGGGGTCGTGCGGTCCATGGCCCTGTACGGGGCCCCGGTATGGGCGCGTTCACTGCGGCGGCGAGCCGCCCACTATTTGAACGCGCCCCAGAAGGTGGTAGCCGTAAGGCTAATCCGGGGGTACCGCACGATCTCGGGCGAGGCGGCAAGCCTCCTTGCCGGACTGCCGCCGTGGGATCTGGAGGCGATAGTCCTCGCGCGCCTGTACGAGTGGCGCGCGGAGGCACTACGCCGGGGGGAAACTCCGCTTCCGCGGCAAATCGCGGCGGAGCGGACCGACCTCCGGCGCGATCTCATGGCGGCATGGAAAGAGCGACTGTCGCAACCCAGCGCAGGGCACGCCGCGATAGCGGCGGTAAGACCCCTCTTTGAGGAGTGGCTAGAGAGACGCCACGGCGCCCTCACCTACCGCCTGACGCAGGTCCTCACCGGACACGGGTGTTTCGGGAGGTTCCTGCACATCATCGGGCGGGAGGAAACGCCCGGGTGTCACCACTGCGAGGGTCGCCCGGAGGACACGGTGGAGCATACGGTGGCGGTATGCCCCAATTGGGCGGAGCACCGCCGTTTTCTCGCAGAGGCGATCGGCAGCGGCGGCGACCTCTCGCGCCCGGCCCTGGTTCAAGCCATGGTCCGGGGCGAGAGGGAGTGGGAGGCAGTCACCTCCTTCTGCGAAGCAGTCATGCTAGCGAAGGAGGTGGCGGGACGGCTGAGGGAGAGGGCCTCACGTCCCAGCCGCCGCGGGAGACGCCCCGGGCGTCGGGAGCCGCGAGACGACTCCCGGCCACCGTAGGCGCGGGCCTGCGGGCGGAGAGTAATGGGTAACTCTCCGTCCGATCAGGACCAGGCCCGTGCCGGACGGCGCGTACGTGTTCCACGCGTGCCTCAAAGAGATGTCAGCATAAAGGAAGGGGCCCGAAAGGGCCGAAGCCTGCCGGGGCAGCGGGATTGTCCGAAAGGGTTACCGGTGCCCCGGAACACAAAGGGCTAAGGAAGGAACACGGGTGGGTTTTAGTCAGTAAGAGTCTGACACTCCCTTCTGCTCCACCCAGAGCGGGAGGGGTCATTGGATGATTTCCCATCCACAAAAAAAAAAAAAAAAAAGCTCTTCACTGGAAATAATGTTACAAGCTTTTATTTACTTTACAATTTTTAAGAACGTTCACAGTCTGATCTCAGTCTCAATCTGTCAAAAATACTTCAAATTTCCCTACATTTTGACAAGTTTTTGACATTGGTTTGTCGCCGAGATGAGACTGCGACTAGATTTTGAACGTTTTAAATTAGCAGAATTGGCCTGCAGATTTCATGTAATAGTGTTTACTTGGCATACCATGTATGCCTAAGCTCTTCACTGGAAATAATGGTTACAAACTAAGTAAACCTAAAGAGCTTATTACAAGCTTTTATTTACTTTATATTTCTACGTAATAATTATAACTAAATTCGCATTCCAAGGAAATATCCATACAGAATAACTTACATCTATATACTAAAAATAAAGCTGAAGAGTTTGTTTGTTTGAACGTGCTAATCTCTGAAGCTACCGGTCAGATTTGTTTTTATTTTTTGCGTTTGATAGCCGAACTCTTGAGGAATGCTATAAGCGTTAACATCACGCTATAACCCTTAGGAGCCTAGCAAAAAGGATTATAGCGCGGACAGGCGATGCGATGCGAAGGGGTGGGTCGGGGGAGCATGAAAGACCACGTGGACGAAGTTGCGGGCAGAAGCTAATTTTATCTAAACTAAATAGTTTTATTTACTTCTTCACACTTTTGTATGTTGATTTTCACTTCTTCCTGTCCATTTTTGTACTTCCACGTCAAAAATCCCCCTCTGATTTAGGTGAAGTGTCTCCGACACGGTTATCCTCGCCTTTTCTACTTCAGATTATTTGTTTGTGATATTATGAAGCTTTATATGCCCAATAATTTGGGTGAATCGATAGCATTGAGTTATAACTTTTAACAAGAACGAACTCTATCACTTCGTAGGAGATTTTTTAAAATTGTGTTATTTATTTACTTCTCGTGCTTATCACGTTTTTATTTTTGAAACCACCTGTATGGTATGTGTGGGTACAACCTCTCTTGGAACAAACTTTTTTTATTTTGTGTGTACCAGACCAGCGAAAGACAATGTTGACAGAGCTATGACCTTACTTTGCAATAAGTTTATATAAATTTAGATACTAGCAACACGGGACGGTCGAAAAAAATAAAAATGCAAATTAGATAAATCCAATTTCATTTAGATACTTACTTATGTTTAAACTAAATCCACTGTATAAAACGACCTTTAGTAGTATTATGAGAGTGTAGTGACAATTTTTGAGGTCAGTTACAGTTTTAATTGAATTGTCAGACCTTTGCATAACCCGATAGTTTTTGCTGGAAAGCCTGGCATGGCGCCAGGACAATCACGTTTTCTGTGATTGTGTTCACTTTCCACTCTCAGCAGGCTCAGCTAATTTTCAACTTTGCAATAAGGTAGTGTAGGTACTACAGGGTTTAACAACGGCAGGCAGCATTTTCTTTAGGGTGCCAAAAACTCTTCTCAAATTAAAATGTTGCCAGGGGCGAATCGTAACCCTCTTTTGGTTGAGTCCTTTTGATTTACACCGTCTTGACGCGATTTCTTTTCTTTTTTTTAAACCTGTCGTAATTTTTCTCATGAAGTGCTGTCTCAGATACGTTACCATAAGAGACGAGACAATTAAATGTCTAAGATGGTGATGTCTTTTGCTATAATAACAATAATGAATAGAAGAGAATACTTTTTATTATGTATTACAGATATAAATGTAGAAATTTGAATTTGTTCGTGTTTTTAGTAACAAACCCACTGGTTTAACTACAAACAGTGTGAATAAAAATGATTCAAGTAAAAATGCTATGACAGATTCCGTAATATATTATTCTGCACAAATAATTTCGTCATTTCCGGGCCCCGAACACTAATAGCGCGGGTCGCGTGCCGAACATCAAATTGGCATGAAAAAATGTTAAATATCGTAAACATTTATTGGATAGGCCATCACCTCCTTTTTAACCAATTGGATGTCGTTTCCGTTTTCCATGGGGTTAAAAATGTTAAATTAAATTTGTGTTTCGACTTTTTATTGATATTCAAGTAAAGCTAGCTTTAAAAGCTACTCATGTTGTCTCAATCTGTGTCTAACCTATGTTCCTATTTACTGTACTACCTACAAAATAAACTGTTTTCTGTTTTTTTCTAATTTACTGTAGTAGAAGCACGAACACGCCCGGCCAAAGTGGATTTTTTTTCGGTATTTCTTCCCCTGGGCTGTTATTTACTAAATGAAAGATCTTTAATCCCGAGTGCTATTCGTTTGATGAAGATTGAATACACAGCAACGAACAGCTACCAACAATTAGTTCTGATATTGTATTCTAAAAGAATATTGTTATGTTATAGGTACTTTTGTGGACGCAAGTGCTGACTATACAATATACATTCAGGCGCTGGTGTGGGAGTATAATGAGGCATAAAACTCACTGTAAACAAATTTTAATGTTACTTCGCTCAAAATTTTCAAGTTGAACAACAAATAGAGAATAATCATTTAAAACTACACGCAAAGAACTGTTTCTCTATTCATAAAGTTTTTAGTATTTCTTCTTTGTATTCAATTCTGTAGAGTTCGATCAGAATGTTGCTGTACAACATAGTTTAGATTAATATCTTCCGAACAAAACCACATCGCAAGAAAGGAGAAACTAATAAATTTGGAACTGGAATGAAGCTAGAGTTATTTGAATAGTTGTATCTACAAGTAAGAAGTGTAGTGAATAAACTCGATCTATAATTCTCAAATAGATACAATATACCTAGGTAATACATTTTCTATCCGTATTCATAAATCTGTGTCCCGGAGCTTATTGTCCGACGCGTGCGGCGGATAGGTACAGTCGAAAGAGTTTGGAGAACCGCCAGTGCGCTCAGGTGGAAACTGAGCCTTGCTTATGCTCTTTTCCAATAATACATGGATCTATTAAACACTTGCGAGGTTTTAGTACAATCGGATTTACGTGTTGTTCGTGCCACATATTTAAGTTTATTAATCTTGTGGATGCTGTAGTGAACGTCTTCATTTGTCTTCCCACGCGCATATTCTATTGCTTGTGTCTTGTTTTCGCGTCTCTGTTTGGATCTTCAATCTTTTGAAATTAGGTAAATCTCTATTATTTTAAAGGCAAAGTTCATCACTTTGCTGTTGCACCGGCTTATATTATTTTTTATGGCATCGTTCTGCAGAATTTGGTCGTAATTTTTAATTCAAGTCATACATTCAGCGTCGTACTTGTAAATAAGTGTAAAGTTCAATGTTTAAAGAAAATTCGTACTGTTAAATAATTTATGTAATTTTCCTTTGACTGCACGACTATAAATATTCTTAGTAAAGTTTATTGATACAACGAAGTAATAGCTCCGCAGAGAAGTTGTAGAGGGGCGTGTACCAATAATGTTTCAAACATAATTCAAATTTATTACCAGCTTCAAACGGCCAACGAAAACATTGTGAGGTAGTTTGCAACAGTAAAAGCTTTACGCAAATGCTGTCTTTAATTTAATGGCAAATAGATCATGACTTGTAAGAGGGCAGAGTGCTGTCGACCGACAAATGAAACTTTTGTTTAGATTCAACTGTCACACTAAAAATAGTTTTTAAGAACAATGTTACTAACAATTGAGCCTAATCGACTTAAATTAACAAATATTTTATTTAATTTAAAACTCGGTTGATGAAAGTCACTGAACGGTTAACACGACACGTAGTTAAACCTTAGCTGTTATGATAAGTTGAGCTAAATAACATCGACTAATCATGTCACTTGACACGGGTTTTGACAAATAAAAGTGATTAAAACCCTCCCGGGTTCTCTCTAATACCGTCAATTTTACTGCCTTAAGGCGAAAGCGTCAGGGTAGCTCGAGAAACTCAAATTTACTTACGTTTTTGGCAATTTGCAGGTCAGTGTCAGGTCGTACGAGTATGTTGATTAAAATAAGCTTTGCGACTGTAACAAATATGACTTTACAGAATCATAATCTTAAGCATCGGCAATACGACTCCTTATGTTAGAATTGGCCTCAAATGTCATGATTACATGAAATAGTAATTCTGTAAAGTAATATAAACATAAAAGAGTTGTATTGATTAGTTTTTTATCTAATATATAAAATTCTCCTGTCACAGTGTTAGTTACCATACTCCTCCGAAACGGCTGGATCGATTTGTATGAAATTTTGTGTGCATATCGGGTAGGTCTGAGAATCGGCTACTATCTATTTTTTTTCTCAAAACGACGTTTGCGGGGTCAGCTAGTAATTATATAAGATTATTACGGCCGCGATCATATTTAGATCAACACACAACCTGGACAGACCTGCAAATTGCAAAAAACGTAAGACAATTTGAATTTCTCGGGCTACCCTGATGCTTTCGCCTTAACATACATAGGTACATAATCAGCCTACATACTGCTAGGACACAGGCCTCCTCTCGGTGAGAGGGAGTGGGCCATAATCCACCACGCGAACCCAATGCGGGTTGACGGATGTCACGCCTTCAAAATTTTGGTTCTATATAGGACAAGCCGGTTTCCTCAAGATGTTTTCGTTTACCGTTTTGAGAGCAGTGGTGATGAAATAATTTAAGTACACAAAGCAAAGCGCCTGTCTGGGTTCGAACCTACGACCTACAACGCGTAAGTCATAACCGTTACCACTTGGCGACAACTGCTAGCTGGGCCACAACTACTCTTCGCCTTACCGCTAAAGCTTAATCAGGGACAAAAAGGTATACTTACGACAATAATTTACATTTGTAAGATCACAAGGGGGCATTAAGTAATTAAGCCTCGATGATCCATTAGAACAAGTATCAATCTACGTCACGAAAGACATAATAATGGAAGGTTGGAGATTCGCCAGTGTGTTCAGACGGAAATATTCCAAATTGTTTACATGCCTATTAATATAAATGGAGGTACTTCTTGTATCTTGGGCGGGCTGGTTAGCTTCACAGTATGAATTGTAATGTGGGTCAACCCTAGCAGGTAAAGTATGTGCTGTAATGAGTATGGAATATTGCATGGAGGCGTAAATTTATTTTTATTATTTATTTATAGTGATACAACGTTGGCGTTACAGCGATACAACGTTATAATTATGGCGTTTATTCCAAACCAACGTGTTTTAATTTCTCTTGACTGTACTTACCCGTCAAAAAGAGTAACATAGATAATGTGGAAGACTTGTCTTAAGTCTAAAACAGAAGAAGATCTAGCGGGGTATCCAAGGGAGGGGGTGGAGGGGGGTACATTAACGCCTATAATATCACTGGTTTTCGAAACAAAAACCTAATACAAATTATTTTTGGAAGCTCACTCTAAATCCGCTTGACTGTTCTAATGCAACTAGAGTTATTTTTCTACCAGCCTGCACAACATAAGGTCGACTTTTGCAGACAAACTTTGCATTATGCGTTGTTAGAAAATTATTTTGTAAAGAAATCATGTTGAATATGGAAAAGGGGTTTTAAAATGATCTTATCTCAAAAGCATTTTGACGTTAATTATTGACTGCCTGGGCCTTACATTCAACAATCACTACTGCCTGCTTTGCGGACAGTTTAAAGGTACAAGTCTGGCAAATATCTGGCAGGTGACGTGTCACTAGCTACGGAAGATATTTCATAGAAATATATAGAAACTTCTTCTTAGTGTGTTGATAGCAATCTAAATGGACTCGGCCCAGAATTCGGCTAAATATAGAAACTAAGAAACCAGTAGTGTCGCGGCGATATGTCGCCTGCTGCTATCGTCTGCAGTCGGCTACGGACTGGTACCTTAAGTGTTAATCAAAGAAATTCACTACCTTCATCACATATTAGCCGACGAATCCAATATCGGGTAGGTATTAAAATACGTTAAACAAGGAATTGTTTAACGTATTTTAATACCTACCCGTTTTTCTACTGTAAATTGGTAAAATAGATGACAATAAATTTAGCTAAGTACTGTTTATAGGTTCTCATCCAATCAGCCATCCATTGACAGTTACAATGAGGGAAATTGCCGTAATTACTGTAGCCTGTAAGTATAGGTATTGCACTAAATAATGCCATTCACTGACTTACTTCACTTTTCGTGTCTGTCCGAAGTGTTTAAACATTTTCCGAAGCATTTTTCCGAGCGGTGCGCTCTATTTCCCGTGGGTACTGTAAGTCTCTGCTAAGGGATTAAATCAGGCTTCTAAGTGATATTATGACAACAACATTTCTCTTTGAAATCAGCTCACCTCCATATAGTAGGAATATTCGACCATAATATGAATGAAAAAACTAACGAATAAGCTCTCCACGCTGAACCATTATCCCGGAAAAAATCATCGGATTGGACGGGGGTGCGCAAATGGATTAAAAAACTGATGTAATAAAGAACTGTATAACTGTACAGTTCTCCATAAACAAAGATAACAAATGATTGTTTGAGAACAATTCAGTTCTTTTATAGCAAAAATAATAACCTCAAATGTTGGACAAAATTTATTTCTTTGTTTGTCTGCACTTTATCTGTTAATGCCGTGAGTTCTTTGTCAGAGTTCGGTTTTCGGTTTTCGGTAGTTTGTTTTTACCTCTTTTTACTTCTTCTCACTAGCACTAGTTACAATGTTATGTTATGACTTGTATAAGGGCTAATTTTTCCATCGCCAGATAACTTTTATTCGAGGACTAAAATTGACGTTTGACAGTTTTTTTTTATGAAATAACTGTCAAAATTTCAAAATTAATCTTCGAATAAAGTTATCAGATGGTTGAAAAATCAGCCCTAAGTTAGATAAAAATCCACAAATTCTGACACGTTTATTAATAAAATGTTACTTACATTAATTAAATTAGTTATCACAAGTACGTACCTATCTAATTTCATACACATAAACCAACAAAATAAAGTGAAACTGCATCAAATTTTAAATACTTACTCAGAGGAATTGTAGGGAGGAGCATCCCTCTGTCGACTTATTTTTTAAAAGAACTAGTTCGCTTCGTAACTTTTTCGATTATTAATTTTCAGCTTGCTGTGAAGGCAAGTCCAGTTTTGTTTTTCTTTGCCTTTTTCCGGGTATTATTCGCGTTCTATCGAGGTATTGAAGAGCTCTTTTATTACATATAAATCGTTCATAATACTAAATATGGATTCTGATATAACAAATAAGTGAACAAACTCAAATTGATTCCGAGAAAAACAATCTAAACAGAAAAAGCGTTCGCTTCGAAGAAGTATTACACAAACTGGATAAACTTTCTTAAATGTAAGATTTGTCATTTGCATGAGAAAGACTTTTGTATTTCATAACAAGACGAGGAACAGCCTACATACTTTTATTCACAACTATGAAACAATACAAAAAAAAGGTTATTATAGTAATTGGAAAAAAACTTGAGCTAGGTAATTGAAAGATTTAGTACGCCAAACTTTTTTTAACAACCTCCTTTAATGAATCTCGAATTTCCTCCGAATCCTTTATTAATGTTAAATGGAATATTTTTTCGAGTGAAAATAAAAACGTAATAAAGTTTATTAAATACGAATGTCTAATACTTTTAAGCGTTCTCGAAGCGGGAGTTTTAACAGTGTTATCCCTTGTCAAAATTAACTGCCACCGCCGCGTTAGGGTGATACTTGTTCCTTATTTGTTTAGGACGACCATTTTACTAAGATAGTTCCCAACTTTGAGTACAGCTTCGGAATGGAATCATTGAGTGTTAAACTGCTAATTCGTGATAATAACGTGACACTGTTTGGGGAATTGAATAATTTCAGGAGAACTTTACATAGCAGGGTAACCGAGTCTGCTTTAGAGATTTTGTGATGATTTTAGGGTTCGGTTGGCACCCTTTGGATACGGTTAATACTAAGCCTCCGCTGTCCATCCGTTCGTCTGTCTTTCAGCGGGCCGTATCTCATGAACCGGTAAAGTTAGACAGTTGACGTTTTCACAGTGTGTTCTTCTATTACCGCTATAACCACAAATAAAAATAAAGTTAAAAATTAAAGTCCCCATACAAGAAGGTTTTGTTTTTTTTTAATAGTTCTTTTATTGTTTATAGAAATAGCTCAAGGCGTGTTTAAGGGTTTTGATATTTAATCAGTTGAAGGTACTTAACTGAACGAGACACACTAGAAGTTTATTTTTATTGCTGAATGGGCCCGTTCTTGACCTCGACCACGCATGATAGAAAGCGATGGATGAGTTCTATGATGAAACGAACGTCTATTGTAATTACGTCCAGAGGCGTGTAGTGGTGCCCACAAACTGTGTTCGTCTTTAAACAAATGTAGGTGACCCTACGTTTGATATTTCTAGCCATGCAAATGTTAAAATAATGCTGAATGTCTACTTGTTACTAATAATAAAATAACGTATCTGAAGGTATTAACTGTTGAAATACAATACAGGGTGGGAGGGACACTGACGTGCAGCCGGTTACCACAGATTCAACACATGATTCTGAGATTAATCGTCGGTTACAAAAAAAAAAAAAAAAAACTGCTGTTCCATACGTTTTAACCGCGTAGATATTGCACTTTTCTGTGTGTGTTTTTTTTTTGTAACCAACGAGAAATTTCTACGCTTAGGCTTGTGTTCACCAACATTTAAATCAACTGTTTAAATATTTAATCAGTTCTATATTTAAAATTTCCTTAGGAAATTTGACATATACCAACAGTTTAAATACCTAACCGGTGGTTTGAATGTTGATGAACTTAGGCCTTAGGGGGTTAGAATCGTGCACTGAATTCATGGTTAAAGTTTGCGCGTCGATGTCCGTCGTCGTCGATGCCATCCTGTATGTAGTTCCAGGCATATACCAATGAACCCTATTTCGCCAGTATGTTTCCGCAGGCAGGCTGACTACTGTACATAATGTGGACTTTTACGTACGTTTTATGTACAGACGCCAGCACATCAAGCTATTATTACAATCTGTCAAATTTCTTTAATAGATTTTAAACTACATCGCTAAAGCTTAGGGTTTATTTATTTATTGCAGATCTCCAACAAAGCATACACATTACCATATATATTTACAATTATAAAAAAAGGTTCTTTTAATGATGAACCTCTTCCTTTTCCACAGTTGACCGACACATTATACTATTGAGGTGGTTATGCTGAAAATCTGAACCTCTAATCAAACTACTAACATCCCCTTGGCAGAGTCACGTGCCAGGGTCACCATGGTTCCTAAAGGGTGGTTTCAAAGGAAACTACCACATCTGTTAGGTACTATTTAATGACTGCATACAATAATCACATATGAGGTAGCTATAGTGCAAACTCAGCAAACATGATCAGTTATAAAGGAGTGTACTTACTTACTAAAGGAGCATACATATTATATACTTACACTTCAATTCGTTCAAAGTTGATTGGGAAAATTTTACAATTTCGGATGGCTTGATGTGCTGGCGTCTGTACATACATAATCTGCCCCATGTAAGCTGGTACAGTCAACAGCAAAAGTAGATGATGTAAATCAGAAATTCAATACTAATTAACGAACGGAGTTCGCGTCAGAACTGTGTGGCGTCGAAGTAGTAAATGTTTGGTGTAATTTACAATCACATAACGACACTTCGACGCCACACAGTTCTGACGCGAACTCCGTTAGTATTGAATTTCTGATTTTCATCATCTACTTTTGCTGTTGACTGTACATACCTTACAAAATGACAGAGAACTGTTTATAAAACAAATTATAGAGCCTTTTTTTTGTGGATGGGAAATCATCAAATGACCCCTCCCGCTCTGGGTGGAGCAGAAGGGAGTTTCAGACTCTTACTGACTAAAACCCACCCGTGTTCCTTCCTTAGCCCTTTGTGTTCCGGGGCAGCGGTAACCCTTTCGGACAATCCCGCTGCAAAATTATAGAGCCTAGAGTCTCTAGCTAGAGAGCAGTGGCGGCCCAGTGGTAACGGCCCAAACTTACGAGTTGTAGGTTGTGGGTTCCAACCCAGGTACACGCTTCACTTTTTGTAAACAATTTCATCACCACTGTTCTCAAAACGGTGAAGGGAAACACCGTGAGGAAACCGACATGTCCTAGAACCTAAAATTCGAAGACATCTGGGGGGCAATTCTCGTAATTTTTAAGAACGTTCACAGTCTGATCTCAGTCTCAATCTGTCAAAAATACTTAAAATTTTCCTACATTTTGACAAGTTTTTGACATTTGTTTGTCGCCGAGATGAGACTGCGACTAGATTTTGAACTTTTTAAATTAGCAGAATTGGCCTACTGACATCTACCAACCCGTACTGGGCTCGCGTGGTGGATCATAGCCCACTCCCTCTCGAAGAGAGGAGGCCTGTGTCCCATCAGTGGAAACATTAGGTATGCGCTGATTATGCTATAGGTATTTCTGTAACTACTTTTATGTTGTGTCTGACTAAACTATGTGTATTCCTTTAACATTATTAACTTTCTACGCCAGCCACTGTTACTAACAAACCTAATATTGCGTTCTAATCAGTAACAAGAGACGCTATTGTTGTAAACATACGAGTATGACCCCTAGAGCATTGAACCTCAAACAACCAGTAAATTAAAATCACAATTCAATTGTATGTGTACTTTCCTAATTAGATCGAGTTAATCCCGTGTGACTTTACTGTTAGGTCAACCACAGCACTGACCCTTGGTAATATGCCCCCGAACTACCTGAGTATGTACCCACTCCAACGTAGCTCTTTGGTAGGACATTTACGATCGACATGAAACCATTAGTAAGTCATTGCAATGTAAATTAGAATGATTGCCGATAGTTTTATCAAAGTCAAGGCAATCATCCTAATTTATGATTTATGACAATAAAATAAGATTTACATTGCAATGACATACTTATGGTTCTACGTAATTCAAATTTGATCGTGAATGCGCTGCATTAGCGGATGGTACCGACTGTGTAGGGCTGTGCTCCCTGCAAGTTCCGTCCCCGACTCGCATGCCTAGTGACCATGATTAAGCCGTGCGTGTGTTTGTCCGCAGTTCGCCAGGAGAACGAGCGCATGATGCACGACGTCCTCCAGGCGGGAGTCTTAAATCGCACCCAGTCGTCGGCGTTGCGCTGACGCCGCGCTATTCGCCGCGGCCGCGCCTCGACAACGTGCGGCCAGCCGCCGCGCCGCCAGAGGAGCCCGCCGAGCCGGACCCGGAGCCGACGAGCACAACCGAGCCGCCGGAACCGGCCGCGCTCCGCCAGCCGGTGAGCGCAGCCCCGGTGGGCCCCACGTGAGCCATCCCCAACGGCCTGCTCCGGTCACGCTCGGCGCCCGCGCCGACCTCGCACGTGTGACGCACTGACTGCTAGGCGCACCACGGCTGTGACGCACCGGTATGTGAACTGAGAGAATAATAGTCATAGATAAGTTACTCGTTCGCGAATTGAGAATTTGAGAGTGACGAAATGGACGTATAGGTAGCCAATGTGAAATTGTGAACCAATAGTAAAGAATGAAAATGTTATTGTTGAAACGTATCGGATAGGATGTAAAAGACAGGAAGTCAATAATCCACGATAGTTATTAAATATGCAATTGTCTATGTTAAGACTAAATTACTTATGTGGAACTAAAGGAAGAAATATAATTTGCAATTCAACTTCAACTGTATTTCGCACACCCAATGAATGAATAAATTATAAATCTAAGATCATGAATGAATACGTGTCTCTGAGACTGTGGTTAGAATGTTGGATGTTTGTAGATTTGATAGCAAAATTGTGTATGCGACACATAACATATTGATAAAAGTACCAACTTCAAACGGGAACAATCATCAATACAATAAGGACAAGTTAGATTTCTTTCTTTATTTTAATAAAATTACAAATTAATGTTAGTATTTGGTGGTGTGGAAATAGTGCCATTATATGCACAAAGAAGTAATTTAATGCCCGCATGTATAGGTAACTCCTCTAGCTATCAAACCTGACCATGAATTTAATAGGCACCTTTATGGACGTATTTTAACGGGTGTAAAAAGACTTAACAAAGCCGAGAGTAATTTTTTCTTTCCGTCATTGTAATCTTTTTGAAGTGAAACTTCTTTACGCACGCTTGACTTGGGGAGTAAGCTGGCGAACGCGTGACGAAGCGTTACGAAAAGTGTGATCGGGCAAGGCGAACGGAAGTTAAGTGGGGGATATAAGCAAGAGACAGCAGTGCGCGCGCACATTTTCTTTCTCTCTTCCTCTCATAGCCAAATACGTTCCGTATATCTAAGCACACTGCAGGCTTATTGTCTGTATCACAGTGTAGGAGCAAGAGAGAGCAGTGCGCGCGCACATTTTCTTTCTCTCTTTCTCTTATAGCTAGTAAATGAATTATACATACAGATGGAGCGAAAGAAGTTTCACTTCAGTCGTGTGGTCATAAGCACACTCGTTTTTTTTTTGAAGTGGTCCATAACTGGGAACCCACTGGTTACGGAGATACTGAAGACAAAGTTCCAAATTTTCTCTGAAGTTGTTTTACGAAATCTAGTTTATAATGTTATTACTTAACTTTAATACCCCTACGATCCCTACCGTTACATGGACAATATTTTGCGTGCTTTACATTGAGCGCTACCGTAATCAGCGTTTTTCACGCCAAATTTCTCAGCATTATTTTTGTACAGACGCACATCAAACTACCTGAAACTATTAAATGTTCCTAATCAACTTTGAACCTTATTCTTTAGCGATAAAGTTGAAAATCTATTAAAGAAATTTGACAGATTGCATAAGTTGATGTGCTGGCGTCTGTACAATGTTACTTAGTTTGATGTACAGAATACGTAGTTGACGGCTAAGTGATGGGTTTTTTACCACCTATATATTACAAAAAAAAAAAGCCTATAATTTAATCAATGAGCACAATATAGTATTATTTTATTAATCACAGTACAACACACTAATGTATCTAATTCTTACTGTTTACCATAAAAATTTGTATTTCACTAAGTGAGTCTTAACTGAGCTTGAGCACAATAATTTTGAGTTACTACTGTTAATATTGAACTCCTTGTTCAACTCTAATCAAGAGCTTTCGAAACTGCGCTTAAATAATAAAAAATCTGTTAAAAAATAAGAGCTTTTTGTATAGTAGTTGTTGTAGTATTATTCTTACGAGAAGAACATTATTGTGTATAAAATAGAGCTGCAAAAATCAGTGTCGTACGCTCTGATGGATCTGTCGTATATAACTACTAACTTCATTGCAGTGATCCGAGCGGTTAGGTAGAATGTAATTATATAAAATATGTTAGCGTTTTTCGGCGCGGCCTTGTTTGCCTGAACACAGCGAACACTGCTTTACACTTCAACCTGTATAACAGCGATTAACGGCACTTGGAACAAGTGTCAGCAGCCTGTATACAGGGTCAAATTAATTTAGCTAGCGAAACTCCGCAGACGTTATGGGTATCGATATCTAAACATGATAAAACAACAAAATAATTAATTTGATGTTTTTTTTCGTGACCGGAGGTAGTTTAGTCACTTGAAATATCTTGTAAACTTGAATATATTGTAAACTTTACAGACGTGATGGGAAACAATTTCTAAATACGATAAAACAAACGATAACAAATTTTGTCAACTCGTGCTTCAAGTAACAAAACTAACAGCGGTCTTTGACCCCCCAAAAAAAAACGTTAAATATTTTATTTTATTTACTTAATCATGTTTAGATATTAATACCCGCCACGTCTCTGCGGAGTTTCGCTAGCTAATTTAATTTAACCCTGTATACGAGTGGAGCTCACAACTCACAACATAATTATTATAATGTCACACCATCGCCTTTATCATATTGTGGATGGCTGTTTCTCCAAGCAATGACGAACGACGTAAATGTAATTTAATTAATCTACGGAAAGCAATTCAATTAGTGTTTCCGCCACAATATTGATTGCAAATAACTTGGTTTATTATTTACGAGGTACTGTATTTACCTTTATGACGTGGAAATATTGACAAGCAACCATGATGGTTTTTTCTGGTTACAAAAAAATTATTGTCTCTTGTTTCGAACCCGGTTTTTTTACAGGTTGAAGCATAAAGCTAGCCGTAGCCGCCTTACTTAGTGTTTTCCTTCTACCAACAAAAAGGTTTAAATTAGAATATTTACCCAAATAAAAATATCTTGACATAAAGTAATCTCTAAGCTAAAAGGCTCACATATTTATGTATATTTCTACATAGGTACTATTAAGATCCTCAAGGGATTTTGTAAATACTAACTAGTTTGGAACAGTTTACTGTTCACAAGATGTAAATTAACAATAAATATAGGTATCTCATTCACGGCTTCTATCCCCAGCTTCGCTAATAATTTACTTTATTCAAAAATATACTTGTATGACAATTTTCTCACATTTATATTGATTACACAGCCCTATGGATCAATGTAAAAGTCCCACTGAGATCCGTCCAGTAGTTTTTCTGCGCCTGCACAATATCTAGTCTGAATTTGTATAAAAAACAATTCTTACTTACCCAGAATTAATTATTTCTCGGCGCGACTACTTTATCCTCGTTACACGTATAGCCTGACCGAAAAAGCTACATATTTTCTATACACCATATACCTACTGAAATGCCGGTGCATTTTCTGCAAAAGCGACAATCAGCAGGTATATATTTCATATTGCAGTTCGAACATTTTAATATAGACGTGCGAATAATAAAATGAGGATATTTTGTAGGTCAGGATACGGATTAAAGTTAAATTATTTTATTAAGTTCATGCGAAGCCGGGGCGGGTCGCTAGCGAACATAATCCGGATTTATACAACAACTATCTGCGATATTGAACATGATTTTAATCTAAAACTATTCGACTCGGGTCGAATCTAATTTATTATCCAATATTAATTAAACATCACTCTGTATAACTAAATTGTAGGTACTAACTTTACATAACAATTTATTTTGTGAAAATGAGTCTTGGTGAAATTTGGACGTTATATATAATAAACCACAATGCTGGTAGCAAGAAAACACTGAGTAAACATTACTGTTCCATGTTACGAATATAATGTTTAATGTGAGCTAAGCGTGTGTGTGTGCCCTACATAGTGCTCATTTTCAGCCTGTCAGTAACCGTTCGGTTTGCATCGTAAATATATTTTTCCAATATAAATCGCAGTTTTCAAATATTTGACGAGATTAGACGAGGTAGTCTAGCATACCACCGGTGCATCAACAAAGAGAATCCCGAGACTACGACATGCTGCAAATGCGCCCTGTGTCCGAGCAAGGCTAACGCTATGCAACTACTAGTTACGAATATGTGTTTCGACAATTAAATGTATGTACTTACTAGTTTAATTGCGATCCGCATCCCCTCCCATCCTCGTGTGATACGATATGCTACGTGTTCAAATGTTATCGGTTGATTATCTCTAAGATATCGCCACTGAGCGAGAACTGTCAATGCAATCATTCGGCTATACTAGAGATCAATTCCAAATATTAAACAAGACCTATTAACGTAATTAGTGTTAGAGGGAGATACAAAGAATTTTATAGTTGTTTGTTGTAAATGTCAGTTTTAATTAATCTATTTTACAGAACAAAATGTTTAATAAAATATCTTTATAAAATAAGCGGTTGTATCATTTGCTCGGCGGGTGCGTATTATATTTATGGAGCGTTGGGGTCTTCTGCGAGGCGCCGAAGGGTTAACATGTTAAGTTGGTGTGTGCACAAAAGCCTGCAATGTATACCTACATGTTGTGTAGAGAAAAGGTAGGGTTTTGGTGAGGTGGGGCAGAGAGAGAGAGTGGCATTCCTCCCGGGCCGCCCTCGGAACTATGCGGCCGCTCGTGTTGCTACCATGCAGCCTCCCAAACAATTTGTACTCCGAACTTGCTACACTCGGCTTAAAATTAAACTATTCGCACGCAAGTTTGACAGCGTAAACCATTTGTTAATGCCTTCACACCTCATATTTAAATTATATTTTAATACCCTTCTGACAATTCGCGTCGACTGTCGTTTAATGAAAGAAAACTTTAAACAGCGTTCATTAGTGACTCTGAAATGAAAATTGTAGGAAGTCGGTAAGTAAATGAAGTTAACAAGCTTTTATCTTCGTCGACAGTCACAAAGCTAGTTGAATTTATAAGATTAGCTCATACTTACTGTAGTTAAAATGATGAAGTGAAATGCATTTATCGTTTTAAAGTGACGAATATCCATTGGGTTCTTTCGTTTTTCTACATATTTATTTATCTACATACATCTACCGTTACGTTAACACCTATAACTAATTGTACACAATACATTCCTGGTGCATTCACTCGGAGAACAACAGAATAAGTCCGCCTATCGCTACGAGGCTAAGCGTGCGGATATGTCTAAATGTCACGTGGTTTTTATTAATTACTTTAATTTAAATTCATTTCAATGATCATAATAAATTAAAGATGTGGATATAGGCCTTGTGATGGCTTGGGGGAGGCCTATGTCCACACTGGACGTCTTTGTTCTTGTTACAAAATCTCAGTTTTACGTAGTAAGGCTTTCAGCTTCAACGTTTACGACGAGTAAGTCAACAGGAACATTTATTTCATGTAATAAAGTAGAGACATTCTTCTCGAAATAATTTATGTAGCATGGTGGGGTTATGATTACACCGCGGGTGAACCTGTGAGACGGATATGTATTTATACGTATACATGGCGGTTGTGTGTTGCTCCATATAACAAAAACTTCCTTTGTTACGGCATCATGCAAAATAGAAGAAGTTAATTAAGCCTGTTAAGATACAAGAAAACTTCATTATAAAAAAAATATTTACAATGGTTCCGTATCTACATAGATTAAATAAAGAATGATTCGTTCCATAATCATGGGCAAAAAGGATAGCAATGAGAATATTTCTAGGAGAAATTGTTCCTGAAAGCCCTGTCATACTAAGTTTTCAGGAGATGCACTTTAACAGGACTGTTATAGAGGAGCGCCGAGCAAAAGAACGCATAATTCAACAATATCAGAAGGTTCATTAACGACTACACTCGTTTTTGAATGCTACAAATCGCTTCACTTGTAATTTTGTGTGTTTGTATTTGTTTCGTTAAATATCATAAATGTAATTTTACCCAAGTATACGAGTATCTACACAACAAGCATGTTACATTACCGGATGAAGAAAATTTATTCGAAAAATAGAACAGGAAATGATGTAGCGCTAAACTAATTAAAACTAATTACTTTAAAACTATTATTTCAAGAATTAACATTTTTCATCCAGTTCAATTACCAATTTGAACTCTTAAAACTGCTTGGAGCTGTTTGGAGGCCATTACTATAATACAAAACATATTAAACAAACTCTGACAGTGTCAAAACTAAAATTTCCTAGCATAAAGTGGATTAAACGTGAAATGAACGTCAGGTACATCTCATTGTTTTTAGAACTATTTTATTACGAAGCCTGGAGTTTCGTACGTACTTCTGTATTTACATTTCGCGAAAGAAAATTACATGCTGGCTGTAAAGTTTTTCTATTACAGTAATGTAGGAAACCTACGTATGCTTTCAAGTTAATTATTCCTCGCCTATATGGTTACTTAGAGATTATTTGATGTGCAAATTAGTCTATCGGTTATTAAATTAGCTGATTGTGTTCGTTTTACAGTAGCTGTTTTTCTACCAAGTACCTCTTCCTCGTAACTACGAGTAGCTAGCTTTGATGCGAATACTTTCTCATATAGTAGGCATGAGCTTCCATGAAACCTATTGACTACGGCACCCATGGGTATACGACGGAGAGAACCAGTGAATGACTTCTTTCAGGAATATTGATCAATGGACGTCTTCAATGGAAATGAAAAATAACATTTAGATCTTTGGGTTTAATGTTATTTTTAAGAAAATAACAGATTAGATAAAGATTGAGGGTGAGATGGTGATGAGATGTTGATTATGTTGTTTTTTAAAGATTTGGGTCATTATTTCCTTTTTGCAATGGAACTTAAGTCAGGACAATCTTTGATTACGTTTTACTTCTATTACTATCTATAGGTAAGTCAAACAAGTCACGTTTTCTCTTTAAGTTCGATTAGAACTAAAAATACTGTACCTACAGTGTACATTTTCCTAAGGCTTACACGTTGTCTAAGAAAGTTGTTGAAAATTCCCAAGTTATAGTCACCCCGATGCGAATATGTTCTTAAGTTGGAAAACTTTCAATCCATATAGACGCTCTCACACCTCGTAGACACTTAGGAAGTAGCGCTCGCTTACTTAGCAGTTCTACCTGAAGTAGAAGTGATGGGAATGTTAGCGTTGTAATAAGTATTAAGTAATGCTTAAACAGGGTTATTTGTAAAACACCAGCAACCTCTTAACAGGTCTTTGTACTCATCATTATGAACAACTTTTACTATGGGACCAAACCTGAAATCGCGAAAAAAAAAATCAGCTGTTCCCTACAATATCTTCGTCTATCTCGTCAAAGTGTAGGGAACAGCTGATTTTTTTTTGCGATTTCAGGGTTGGTCCCATAGTAAAAGTTGTTCATAATGATGAGTATAATGACCTCTTAAGAGGTTGTGTTTTACAAATAACCCTGTATAGGTGTTTGCGTAGTTATAAAAAATAGGCTCGTAGATCTTGTCAGCCTTACGGTGCTAACTGCGTAACACACTATCAATCACGATCTGAATAATTTTGTGGGATATTGCTAATCCATTGCTTCATATATTCGAAAAATATGTCTGCTCAAGAACGTAAATAACGCAATGAATGTTGTTGAACTGTCAAAATAAAAGCCACTGATACTATTAGTGTGTTACGCAATTACCCCGTAGATTGTCCTGGTATGGGCCCATCTTACAAGTAGATACTAGAATTTGGGACCTTAGCAAGATTATAGATATAGACTAAAATGTTGCTAAAACTATGATTAGGTACAGACGCCAGCACATCAAGCTACCCTAAACTGTCAAATTTTCCCAATCAACCTTGAACATTATGCTTTAGCGATAAAATTGAAAATGTATTACAGAAAGACAGATTGTAGTAGCTTGTTGTGCTGGCGTCCGTACTCATAGTTTTGGCAACATTTTAGTACTTAAATCTCTTCATCTTATTTTAGTAAGTCTTACAGGTAGTAATCGTGACTGTTTACGCACTTTTCATGAATAGTAGATAGATATAGATATAGATTATACCATAGGTCTACATTGTTACTCGTAATAATCTAAAAGAAAAGTAATAAAGTGCTCACCGCTTCCAACAACGAGAGCTCAATGTTTTTGTGTTCACGGTGAAATGTTTGTCCTATTTTAAAATTGCATGACATATATGACAAGTTAAATACCTTAATACAAACGACTCGACATATCCAAATTAAAATACCACACAGCTGTATTAATATGGATGTACATACGCCAGCACATCAAGCTACCCGAAACTGTCAAATTTTCTCAATCAACTTTGAACCTGATGCTGTAGCGATAAAGTTGAAAATCTATTAAATAAATCTGACAGATTGTAGTAGCTTGATGTGCTGGCGTCTGTACTCGATACAGTCAGGGAAATTAATTTTATATCAAATTGAAACACTACCAAAATTAGCCATTTCATACAAACTGTCAAAGAATGACAGTTGTGATTTGAATATACGGAAAATTTACGTTGGTAGTCAATTTCCTTAGCAAATAATTTCCTTGACTTTATCTAATACCTGCGTAATCAGACTACAATATTCGCACTATTGGAACACAGGCCTCCTCTCTATGAGAAGGATTGGGCCGTAATCCACACACGCAGGCCCAGTGTGGGTTGGTAGATGTCACATGTCTTCGAATTTATGGTTCAAGGACATGCCAGTTCTCTCACGATGTTTTTATTTACCGTTTTGAGAGCATTGGTGATGAAATCATTTGTTCAAAGTAAAACGCCAGTCTGGATTCGAGCCTAAGACCAACTCGTAAATCGTGGCCACCACTACCTACTATATCTAACACCAACTCTATGGTAATAAATACGACGCAGAGCTGCAAGCTTTGATATTCAACCGGTAAATAAGAACGTACGTCACAAAGTACTCTATTACACTAATGGATATCTAAATATAAGTGCTCTCTCGTAGAATCATTAATCTGAATATATTCTTGACTATATCTTCAAATGATTTTATTTTATTGCTAAGTATTTGCGGTTCTGTCGTATATCTTATTAAAGGATAGACATTTTGATTTTTTGTATGGTTCTTCTTGTTCTCTTATCTTTTGAGTACTCATAATATTTATAGGCGCGTAGGTGTATTTGTGCTGGAGTTGGGCGACTACAATAAGCGGCAGATCAGAAAGGGGCCCAGTTACCACAACCCTTTGCGAATATTGAAATAAGCCTCGGACACATTTAGTGGGTTGTGAGTTAATCTACTTACATATTCCTATATATTATATTATATATGAAAAAATTTAGAAAAATATTTTGTTTAGTTATATGTACGATCACCTTACGAAAACGTCGATCTATTAAACGTTACATGCCAATGGATGCGATTGGACGGCTCCTTTTGTATCATAACATGACAATATTCTAATGAAGAAATCTATAAACGTTATTTAGCACGTACCATACATTGGTTAAGCGTTGTTCCTGTCACCGTCGCTCAACTGTCAAACTACTACCGCAACCCAGGAACATGTCTAAGTCAACACTAGTGCTAATTAACGAAGCAGCAATATTACGCTCGCTCAGTATGGTTAAGGTTGTCTTAAGTCGTCGGTATGAACAATTAAATGCTCTTTTGGTAACAGCTTCTCAACACCCATGAGTGTACATTGACCTCTCTATCTCATAGCCTGCTACAATGTGCGGTCTCAAGAGAGAATTGTTATGATTTCCACGCTTTGCAAACGGATTTGACCAACCTCTATACATCATCAAAATTACTTGAAAGAGACTGTAGTTTCTACCAGAATTTCTTGTTGTGATTCTTCGCCATAGCTACGGGAGGTATACACAGTCTACCAACCGGGGCCCATTCACTATGACCACCCAATGATTCCTTACTTCGAAACCTCGTCAATTCCTTAGCTAATCACATCCACCTCGCGTTCATTTCCCGCGTTTTCGTTCATTATGTCATAGAGAATACATCCCCCCTCCCCCGTAAGAAAAGAAGAACATCAACCATATTATAACGCGAAACTATTTCCAACCGCTTCCGCCAAAATCTGTGCGCTTCTGGCGGAAACGCTTCTCGTTCCCGCTCGGCTAATAATAATAATAATTATTATTATTATTATCTTTATTTCAGACATACGTCCATACCTTTTTACAAAGAAATCGTTAGTAGGGTTATTAATAGTACACACAAAAAAAAAATAAAAAGGTGTTAGTAATTTGTGAAAACAAAACAAGTTACACACTAAATCTAACCTATTTCCTATTTCTGTGCAGGTGTACACTTGCCCAGTACACAGTAAAAGGACTGTCAATTTTGCATGCCAACGTTCTGAGGACAGTGTTGGTGCTGCCACGGACCCTGCTCATCATCGATGCCGTTCTTTTTCTAATTATACAAAAGAAGTCATCGATGGAAGCATCCGCAAACATTGCGGATGCACTGCAGTGCCGGGCCTTCCTCAACACTGCCCTCAGAGCGTCATTGTACTGAACACGCAAGGCGTTGTAAGCCCGCCGCGTAAAGTTGATCCACAGACTGCACGAATGAGGGGAGTCGAAACTTCTAGAACATTCTAGAAACATACGTCGCGCACCCTTTTTTGACATTAGTCGCTTGACGTCCATCAACTGGGCTGCGCACCGAAAAGTGATTCTCTCTTTGTCTCTACAACTTTACGAAACTTTATGTTCGCCCCGAACCGTGTTCATTTTTGTACATATTTATGTTACTGGGAATAAAGGATTTACAGTACATATGTGTGTATATTAAAATGATTATTAAAAGTTTATTCAATTATTACTGCTGGAAGAAAAAGAAAAGCTAGCAACTGTAGACATGTACAATTTACTTACGCATACATACATTCAAGGTAAATTGTCTTGAAACCACATATGCATATGCAAAATCTGTTTCAAGACAATTTACCTCTTCACACCATTTTGAAAACCGATAACACCTAATCGGCTTATTTCGTGCCAATACGAAATCCAAATACTATCATTATCTACATAAGTGAGATTTTCGAAATGCAAACAATGGAGCAACAATCAGCTCTTACGTAGGTTTGGATCGAGGTTGATACGAGGGTAGTTCACACTCGACTGGTACATAAGTTCCGCTCCGCCGACTATCCATTGTACGTCGTTAATGAGTCTAATCGGGGACCATAGGCCACTTTATTCTATCATTAATCATCTGCCCAAATTATTTAATTAGTCCGTAGTGTTTATCGATAGCTAAGTACTGGAATTATATTTAGAGTCGCAGAAAACTGGACTATTATTTATGTTTCCTATGAAAAAACCTATTCCTATGACACCGCCTTCACTTTTTAATTGTTTTTATTATTTGTTGTTATAGCGGCAATAGAAATACCTACGCACTCTGAAAATTTCGACTGTCTGCCTATTACGGTTCTTGGGATACAATCCGCTGACAGACAGACGGACGAACGGACGGACAGCGGAGGCTTAGTAATAGGGTCCCGTTGTCACCCTTTGGGTACGGAATCCTAAAAATGCCTTCTTTCAATCTGCTGGAAAATATTTTCTGCCGCCTATGGACACTTGCAACTCCTGAAGCGGTTTTCTATTTTTAGAAGTTGACATGTCTTTATGCCTGTGTAATTTCACTGACAACCGTACAATTCAAATCAGAACACACCAATACTACTAGACGATAGAAATAGATACGAGTATATATAATTATTTCACAGTCACTACCACCACTTCTCCGGACAAACCCTTTCACAAGAAGCTCTAAAATAATTAAGAAATAACTAGGTACTCTTATGTATTATCTGCGGTCCAGTTTTTTCTACTCTTCTACTACTCTTTTTTCTTTTCTACTAAGTATCAGTCTAATTGGATACTTACGTCGTATTTTTTTCTTCTGTAAGTAGATGTTTTTACACGTCGATATTTTGTTGTTCCATGTTTTAAAACTAGATAGCGTCGGCATTTCCTACCTGATTGAACCCTGAGAAGAAACGCTGAAACAAACCCAGAGGTCATAGTCTCTTTTAAAGTCCAAACATTATAAAACGTGTAACGTTAATTGCGCAAAACCTCATACACCCCAATTAGAGCATTGAGTTAAAGCATAATACAATGACCAAAACTATTTTTTTTAAAGCTAACTATTTTTATTAAGAAAATCGTTTTGATCCTAGCATTAGTTTATGCATTCAAAGTTGAGTCTTATTGCCTTAAAATAAGACTTAATTTTCTCTGACTCAATCGGCGGATAGTATGGCAAAATACATATTTTTTGAAAAAAAAAACCTATATCAAAAATTACTGAAATCGATTCAGTAGTCAATTATGGACAAACTGTATTCAGGTTTTGCGCATTTAACGTTAGACGTTGTATTTATAGGATTCTATGTGAGTCTTACAATGCAGAGCCATGTCTGGAAGAGCCTTTTGAAGGAAGAGCCATTTCAGCTTTGAGTTGACTAGCTTGTTAACTACATCATGGACGACTAAGTACCAGTCTAGTTCGATAACTACGCCGTTAGGGACGACTACCAGTCTAATTAGATACACTTAAAACATCACACTTCGCACCGGCTGCGACAGCTATAAATAAAGACCCCGCCAATTAATTACTAGGGGTATCGACATTCTTAGGTTGACCGGGCAGACTACGCGCAACTAACAACTTCTATTAAGTATAAGTAAGTACCTACTAAATATCTTTTAGCTGCTGAAGATAAGAACTGAAATCTGTTTATGTACTGCATTCATGATTTAGTTTCCAAACATGTAAACAAATATGTGTTTTTGGAAAAACAGCTTACAACTTCAAACATAAAGTTAAAACAACAGAAAAAATTACATCAATTAGAAACAAGGGTTTGAATATGGAATAGGTTATCCTCGTCTTGTTGCCATGTTCTGCAGTGAAACCTAATAGGGGATTTACAAATCAAATCAAATCATTTATTTGCCTGAATATATGGATACATGAGGTGATACATAATTACAAAAAACACTAGACACACACACTAGGTCGGTTTTTGCCGTGCGGCGAAATGAGGCGATTTGGAAGCTAGCTTCCAAATCGCCTCATATAATAAGCCGAATCGCCACCCCATTTACACAGGGCGATAAAATCACAGGTTTATTATGCATCAAAATGTCAACCTTCATGCAGCGGCGGGAGATCGCCTGCGATTGAGCATTTTCACGCACGACAGAAGTCGAAACCCATTCTACCTTCGGCCTAGCCGAATTGCCAGAAGAAGAGTCGGCTGTAGCCCCCATATTAAAGCTTGCATAATGGAGCTTAAGAATTCATGGTCAATAACTGCCTTATTTTGGTCTTTCCCGTCTAATAAAGCATTCAATTGTGCTTCAATACTTTATTAACTTTCATAATTATTATTTTTTATAAGCAAGATTTAGAAGCAGAAGATTTATCTAATATATAAAATTCTCGTGTCACGGTGTAAAAAAGAGCATAAAAGCATAGAGCAGCCAGCTTAGATCAGGACACAATTGTGGTTTTATTTTCAACCTTATTAGTGTTCACATAGGTGCGTTAGTTCAACTTATTGTCAGCTCGGCATTAAACATTGGTACTTTAAACTTTTTTTTTACTTTTAACTTTTTTACTATAAACTTTTGTACCACACTACTCCGAAACGGCTGGACAGATTTGTATGAAATTTTGTGTGCATATCGGGTAGGTCTGAGAATCGGCTACTATCTATTTTTTTTTTTGCAAAACGACGTTTGCGGGGTCAGCTAATTTTTTTGTAAAATATTCCTGACTCGGATTGCAGGAATGGTTGGTTCTTTCACCAGCCGTCAAACTACAGTGGTCTTTTTCATCAGGTGGAAAAGAGAAAAGGTATGTATACGTAAGTGTTTATTTAGCGTTTACTCGTACAAGCAACACAACTGAATCTCAAGAATGGTATTTATTTATAAATAAACGAGAAAGAAGAGCATCCCAATTAACTCATATTCATATCGACGCTTGAAAGGCAAAATTGACTAAGCGACATGGGTGGGACTAACTTTACAGGAACACAGTTTAAAGTTTAACTTTTCATTTTAAAAAATCATATAAATTCTGATTCAGATGTTAAATAAGATTTCCAAAACTAAGAATTATGCCTGTAGGATGATTACAAGAATTTATAAGATTTTTTTATTCAGAGAAGTTCGACCTGTCGCTTAGTCAATTTTACCTTTCAAGCGTCGATATATTTATTTGCATTCCATAATTTTGTAGAGGTGTTACAATGGGTTAAAGCTAAGGTACAATTATGGAACCTGTAGGGCACAGTAAAAAGTATAAAGTTAATTCTTAAAATAAAAATAAATTTAGGACACAAATTAACAATAAGCAATTTTTTAAATATGTCGTTAACACTAAATAAGTAAATGTAACGTTTTATTTTATTGAGATCAGCCTGTGTTATACATAATAAATAACTCTATGAAGAAACTTCGTTAGATCCCAAAGCTTCTACTCCTTTCAGATTACATTTGGTCGTAAGCTGAGATTATCCACATACGACCTTATCTCCGGGGAATTTTCCGAGATGACGAATTAGGATTAACTATCTATGTTGGTCGAAGCAGTCACGTAGTCTTTGAGACTAATTATATGACCGGACGTATTGATCAGCTGTTTGTATAATATAGCCGACTGTCAAACATACGAAAGGAATATACGATGAAAATGATATTTGCATTTAATTTATGAGATTTATTTTGGCAATAGGCTCACCATTTCATGGGACTTGAATATTACTGGTGAAATGTGCGTGTGTATCTCTGAGTACTCGATTCGGGGTGAGCAGTTGTGCTGTTATGTATAAGAACTGCCTCAGACGCGACTGCTGGGTTCGATTCCCGGGTCGGTCAAAGTTTAATTTGGTTTTACACAAGGTTTCAAAGACTCGTCCTCTAAAATATGGGACTTAAAAACATAGCCAGCGAACGGGCGGTGTGCGCCATTATGGGACTAAATAAAATAGTAGTTGATAATCCAAGGTAAGCAGGTGTGCTGTTATGTATAAGAACTGCCTTGGACGCGACTGCTGGATTCGATTCCCGGGTCGGGCAAAGTTTCATTTGGTTTTACACAAGGTTTCAAAGACTCGTCCTCTAAAATATGGGATTTAAAAACATAGCCAGCGAAAGGGCGGTATGCGCTATTTTGGGACTAAATAAAATGGTAGTTGATAATCCAAATAAAACATGGCAATATCCTGTATACTTGTATAGCTGCAGCCATGGGTAATTTAATATTAATAGGACCACAATAACAATTACATTACCACAACAAAGTTATGTCCTGTACATAATCGTGTGACCACATCAAAGCACTTCACCGAGGAAACCACATACGTATGTACGTATATGAATTATCATATTGACAATTATTACCATTAATGTTATTTTAATAATAATAATAATAATAAGTTTTATTTCTCTTCACAAATGTACAGTAGTAGTGCTTAAAACTAGCTTATGGATAAGTTTACATTTGAGAGAGACTGGTGCTTGAACTAGGCATTGCAAGCAACGCCTGTAGTACAAGTCACCAGGGCCCCACGACCGACGCTTAGTGTTTTTATTTATTAAACTTACTTACTTACACTGTTATTGTTATTTAGGTTAAAGCACTCGATTCACACTGTCCTCCGTACTAGTCGAAACTGTATCACGGTAGGACAGTCTTCCTCTTACTCAATTAACCAGTTCTAAATACAAATTGTATTCCACTATTATTTCACAGTATAATAATTTTCTATAAATGACATTATGTTCCAATGTAAACATGTAGGTATCAGAACATTTACATTATCTATGAACAGTAAGTGGTCCTAATGCAGGTAGTGTTAAAACTAAATTTAGTATATGCAAAGTTTACAGACAATCATTAGATTTTTATCTTAGAAGACATAATTATTATTTTCGTGGGAAGTAACTTATACATAGTTAATAAATAGCTGCAGATTCAGATAATAAGTTTAGAATTTTAGATTTTAATCATAAGTTAATGTTTAACTAACTGATATGAGTGTGTGTGTATGAGCATATTTTGAATATGGGTTTTGATGTTTGTATTGTACGGTATGGTGTGTGTGTTGTTTGTTCGAGAGTGTGGTTGTGTTTTTTTAAGTCAAGCTTTTCAATAGTTTCTCCGTTTTATCATAATTCAGTTGTTTTAAATATTCAACAAGAACTTTCTTACAGGCAAATGAAGTCATATTACGTAGGTTGACGTATTTTGATATCTTATTATATAAGAATGGACTTTAATATTGCATAAATTTACAAGCAAATGTGGTTTTATAAGATGGGACTAAGTATACTATGTCATTTCTTCGTTTTCCTGTGTAATGGGGGAGAAATTTGTGTTGACTTAGTGTAACACTTAATATGAATAGCTGTCTCACTGTTAGTACAGGCAATTCACTGTATAGTAACTCAGTTGAGAATCTATACCTCTTAAATGCCATAACTTTCAGTAAAGCACGCTGTGAGCGTTCTAAGCTAATCATTGTTGACTTAGATGAGCCTCCCCATGTGGAGATACAATATGTTAAAATTGATTGACAAAGTGCATAATAAAGTGTTTGTAGTAATTTTCTGTTACAAAGTGGCGGATTTTTTTAAAGACATAAATCATCTTTCTAACTCTAGCTGTCAAGGTCATAATGTGTTCATTCCAGTTTAGATTTTGATCTACAATTAGTCCTAGATATTTAATTGATTGTGTTTTAGAAAGAGAATAGCATGAGCAAGTATTGGATTCGCAACATGTGTGATATTTAATATGAAAGGTATTTAATGGTGGTTGTAACTTATTTCGGATGCTAAAGGCAATATATTTTGTTTTTTGTGTATTTAAAGTTAGTAGATTGCGGTCGAGCCATGTAGATACCAGGGTAAAACCTTCATTAGCTAACCTATATACATCCTTCCAGGATTTTCCTTTAAATAGTAGAACTGTGTCGTCCGCGAAAGTAATTATTTGACCTTGATTCAATTGCAAATTACACAAATCATTCATGTATATTAGGAACAATGTAGGCCCCATGATACTTCCTTGGGGTACACCGTACAGAATTTTTTCAGGTTCACTAACATAATCACTCACTTTTACGCTCTGTTCCCTGTTCGTTAGATAGTCTTTTAGAAACTTGAGGGTAATCCCTCGAACACCAATTAATTCTAACTTCCTGAGAAGAATGGGAATAGAAACGGTATCGAAGGCCTTGGCTAGGTCGAGAAAGATGCCAATAGTTTTTTCTCCCCTGTCTAGGCTATCTACTATGAAAGAAGTTAACTTATGCGTAGCATGTGCTGTTGATTTTTGTGCTCTAAAACCGTATTGATTCTCAGAGAGTATATTGTATTTATCTAAGTAATGCCTTAGCCGAGACTCGACGATGCGTTCCATTATTTTTGACAATGACGGTAGTAGGGAAATTGGCCTATAATTTGCGACATTGTCTTTATCCCCACCCTTATGTATAGGTACAATCATTGATTTTTTAAGTGCTGACGGGAAAATACCTTTGTCAAAACATAGATTACAGATCTTAGCGATTGGCGGCGCAAGAGCTTCTGAACTCATTTTTAGCAATGCCGTAGGTATTCCATCCCAACCAGTAGACTTAGAGTTTTTAAGCCCAATGATGACGCGTTTTACCTCAGTTTCGTCAGTTGGCAAGAGAACAAAGGAGTTTGGTGTAGGTTTTGTTTGACTTGTCATTTTTGCTCGGTCTTGCTCATTTAACTGTGTTCGCGATTTGATATTATTAGCCAATTTGCATCCCACGCCTGCAAAGTATTCATTAACATAATTTAATGAATCATTAATGTTTGTTTTTATGTCTAAAAGGTTGGAATTCTTATTAGGATTAGAACTTAGATAACATACATCTTTTATGAGGGACCATTGTTTTTTAGGGTTATTTTTGTTGAGATCTATTTCCGATGTTAGGTAATTATTCTTAAGTCTTTTAAGTATCTCATTGCACGTGTTTCGATACCTAGTATACGTAATTTTGAGGATAACATTTTCAGGGTCTTTTTTCAGCCTTAAATGAAGCCGATCCCGGTTTCGCATACAGCGGCAAAGTCCTGGAGTTATCCAAGGCTTAATGTTTCTTTTCCTGCGAGATAGTTTTTGTGTCCTCGTATTGTTTTTTATGGCTTGACCAATTATTTTTAAGAAAGATTCCGTTATTTTGTTCAGATTATTGCCTGATACTATATCTTGCCAGTTAGTTTCTTCAAGATGCTTAACAATAGCCTGATAATCAATTTTCCTAATTGTTTGATTACTATTTTTGTTGGTAGAACATATTTTATTCGAAACGCATATCATGACGCTGGAATGGTCAGTGATCGTCGAGTCGCAAACAATAGTCATCGTTACACAATTGGTTTTTACAAAACAGTGGTCTAGGCAATTCTCTTCACGAGTAGGAAGGGTATGTGAAGCAAGAAGTCCATGGGATGCCAACAGGTCTAAATATTTGGCTGATCTCCTGTCATCCAGAATATTGATATTAAGGTCACCAATAAGTATAATACTTTTCACGTCTTTCATGTTGTGTAATATTCTATCTAGCGTCAACAAAAAATTATCAACATTCTTGAATGCAGGAGGTCTATACATAGCAATAATTGATAGTTCATTTTTTATAGTGGCAGTGATACAATTAACTTCATCGCCCACCCGCGTTGGTTCTATTAATGAAATGGCTATGCAATCCTTAATGTATATTACTGTAATGTAGGTAATCGATAAATATGTAAGGCAGGTAGGTCAGGCGCCGGCGGCGGTCGCCAGTCCGCAATAAACTAGCTAACCGTGTGCCCGTGTTTTACTTACGTCATCCCGCCGTACACACATCACAGTGGCGACGAGGTTAATTACCTAAGGTGGATTAACGCGTGTGTATTTAAACAATAGTCGAGATGTCGATTGGGAAGTTAAGTGAGTTTGACGTGAAAACGGGACAGTGGTCATCCTATGTGGATAGGTTGGACATGTACTTTCTTGTAAATAAAGTGGCGGAGGAATTGAAGTTACCTACTTTGATTTCTACAATCGGGGATGAAGCGTACGAGTTACTCGTCAACCTATCGAGTCCAAAAAAACCGTCGGAATTAAAGTATGGCGAAGCCATCAATTTAATGCGTCAGCACCTTCAGCCGACGCCATCTTCATTAGCGGAAAGATATCGTTTCCGGCAAAAAAGACAAGGAGCGGACGAAAACGTGGCGACCTACGTCTCAGAGTTAAAGAGATTAGCTCGCCACTGTAAATTTGCAGCGAATTTAAGCGAGAGCTTGCGTGACCAGTTTATATGCGGACTCAAGAGTGACGTCATCAGGCAACGACTGTTTGCGGAGGATGACACAATAACATTTTTACAAGCCGTGAAGTTAGCGAACGCGTTAGAGGCGGCAGAAAGAGACGCGGCAGTAGTGGATGGAGCGTCCACATCTAGTCCTAAGGAGCAAGCGGTGCATTCGGTCACATCAAATAAGGGTGACAGCAACGATGCGATTCGCAGTAGGAGCGGTGGCAGCACGCGGCCGCGCGGGCGCCGCGGGCCTCGAGGCGCGGGCTGCGGCGGCGGGCCAGCCGCGAGCCGCGTGGGTGGCGCGACCAGCGGGCCTTTTGTATCGGGGCGCAGCAACAACTGCACAGCTTGCGGAGCCACTAACCATAGTGTGGCAAGCTGTCGCTACAGGGAGTTCGTGTGCAGCAAATGCCAGCATACGGGGCACTTACGTCGCGTGTGTCCGGTGAATGTTGAGCAATCGTCGCGAGGAACAACTTCATATCGGGGCGGTCGGCGGAATGGAAATATGTATTCCGCGGAGGCTGTAAACGAGTCCGACGTGGACGACATCGAAGAGAGTTTGAACCTAATGGGACTTAATAATTATAAGCCAGTAAGTTTACCTATTTTTGTAGATGATACCGTACTACACATGCAAATAGATACAGGAACTGCGATTTCTTGTATAAATAATTGCACTTACGAACGTAATTTTTCACATTTGTATCTTATGAAGGACGATACAATTTTGAAATTTTATGATGGTACTAAAATAAAACCATTAGGTATAATTCGCCCTCGGGTTCGATTCCAGGGGCAGGAAAAACAGCTAGAATTGTTTGTAATAAAAAACGGTACTACGTCTTTGATAGGTAGGCAATGGCTAGCGGAGCTACAAATAAAAATACCTATGCTTACATGTAAAGGTACAAGTAACATGAATTGTGTGCTAATTAATGAAGGGATTGAAAATATTCTCGACAGACATAAGGAGTTATTCAGCGGCGGACTGGGTCGGTACAAGGGCGGCAAGGCTACGCTGCGAGTGCGCCCGGGGGCGACGCCGGTGTTCCAGCGCGCGCGGCCCGTACCATATGCGCTGCGCGAGCGCATCGACGTTGAGCTCGACGCCATGCTGCGCGACGGCATCATCGAGCCCGTCGACTGCTCTGACTGGGCCTCACCCTTGGTGCCGGTGACTAAAGCAGACGGTACGTTGCGAATTTGTGCGGATTATAAAGCGACTCTTAATCCCGCCTTGCTGATCGATCGATACCCACTTCCTAAGATTGAAGATGTGCTCGTAGGCCTGAACGGGGCACAGTTTTTTAGTAAAATTGACCTTTCCCGTGCGTACAATCAAGTAGAACTAGATGATTCGAAAAAATACACAGTGATTAATACACATCGAGGTTTATTTCAATATAATAGATTAGTTTACGGTTTGTCGTCAAGTGTAGGTATTTTCCAACGTATAATGACAAATTTGTTAGGTAATATACCGAATGTGCAAGTATTTCTCGATGACGTTATAATAGGTGGGAAAAATAAAAGCGAGCATTTATATGCACTCGAACAAGTCTTACAGCGACTATCTGAGAGTGGGTTAAAGCTAAAGCAAGAAAAATGTGTTTTCTTGGTTCATGAAGTGACTTATTTAGGCTATGTGGTTTCTAAAGAAGGGGTCAAAGCGGACAAATCAAAGATAAAGGCTATAAGTAAACTAGAAGCACCAAATAATATTAGTGAATTACGTTCCTTTATAGGCATGGTAAATTTTTTTTCTAAGTTTATCAAAAATTTCAGTTCCTTGTTAGTACCATTACACCGGTTATTACGAAAAGGCGTAGACTGGAACTGGGATGGACAGTGTGAGCGTGCGTTTACGCAGATTAAACAAGTTTTAATGAGTACCGAAGTATTAGCGCATTACGATCCAAACAAGCCACTAATCATAACATGTGACGCGAGCGCACGGGGCGTGGGGGGCGTGCTGGCGCAGCCGGGGCCTAAGGGCGAGCGCCCGATAGCATATGCGTCACGTTCGCTCACCATCGCGGAGAAAAACTACTCGCAAATACACCGCGAAGCACTTGCGATTATATTCAGTATACGAAAATTCCACCAATATATTTATGGAAGAAAGTTCATTTTACGCACTGATCACAAACCCTTAGTATCAATGTTAGGCCCACAAACGGGAATACCTACCATGACGGCTAGTAGGATGCAACGATGGGCAGTGATATTGTCGGCATACAATTACGACATAGAATATATTCGCACCAATGAAAATTGGGCTGATGGCTTATCACGTCTGCCAGAAAATAATAGCGTTAAAAATTTAAAGGAGGAATCTATTCCTGAGCAAACATACCTACACTTCGCTCAAGACGGGTTGTTACTAGATTATACCGAAATAAAAAAACAAACGGAGAGGGATCCATTACTAAGTAGAATTTTAAATTACGTACGAGACGGTTGGCCGGATACGTGTGAAATCGTGAATTTACAACCGTATTTTAATAGAAAAGCGGAACTGTACGAGGAGTTAGGTTGTGTCATGTGGGGCCACCGGGTGGTGATACCGGAAAAATGCCGGGATAAGATTTTAAAAATCATTCACGAGCCCCATATGGGCATCGTAAAGTCAAAGTCGTTGGCACGCAGCTACGTATGGTGGGCGGGAATCGACGAGGCGGTGGAGCGCGAGTGCCGCGCGTGCACCGTGTGCGCCGCGCACGCGGATGACCCCCCGCGCGCTGCCCCGCGCCCGTGGCCCTGGCCCGCCAGGCCCTGGTCACGGCTGCATCTGGACTTCATGGGCCCTATATGCGGGAAAACGTATTTAGTAGCAGTAGACGCAACAACCAAGTGGTTGGAGGTATTTCAGGTTCCCAGTACTGCAGCGAGTCATGCGATGGTCAGGTTGCGCGAGCTGTGGAGTAGGTGGGGAATCCCTAGGCAGATAGTCACTGATAATGGACCGCCTTTCACTAGTAGTGAATTTGCACAATTCACGCAAGGTGACGGTATCCAGCATATATTCACAGCTCCCTATCATCCATCATCCAATGGAGCCGCGGAAAATGCTGTGAAAACTTTAAAAAGAGTTATTAAAAAAGCTTATTTAGATAACAAAAGTATAGAACTGGCTTTAAATACATTTTTGTTATACTATAGGAATACAGACCACTGCACTACTGGAATAAGCCCATCAGTCGCACTTTTGGGGAGACGGTTACGAACCAAGTTAGACGTGCTAAAACCTGATTTGGAAGTTAGAGTACAAAAAGCGCAGCAAGGGCAGGTTGAAAGCGCGGGAGGTACGGAAAGGAGGGTGGAGGTAGGAGATGACATTTGGTATCGACAATATCTAAAAGGGGAGAAATGGTTGCCCGGTACTGTAGTTAACTCGGCAGGGCCAAGTAACTTTAAGGTACTAGACATATATGGTAAACAGGTGCATAGACACATCGATCAGCTTAGGCGTAGGACGAGGAGTTCTCTGGTAGTCCCCACAGAGTTGTCACGTTCGCCGGAAACTTCAGCACCTAGGGCAGCACCAACATCGCCCCGCGAGGGCCAGTCGGAGCGGCCGGTGGCCTCGGTGGCGTCGTCGCCACCTGCGCGGGAGCCTGCGTCGTCACCGCCTCAGAGCGACGAACAGACCGACCAAGATAAAGTGACGGAAGAGTTCTCGACACCACCGTCCATACCTGTACCGCCCCAGTCTCGCCCCATTAGGAAATGTAGGCTAAACAAAGATGTTAATTATAAGCATTAGTTTAGTTTAATTATAAGAATTACATAGTTAGTTAAGTAGTTTAGGTAAGAAGGCTGGTTATAAATATTATGAGACTCGGTGCCTGTTTCTCAATCATTGATTAGGCACTATCTTCTGGATTAATTTAAATGGGACACAATATATATGGAATTACTCGTCAACTGTATTAATTCTAACTTTATGAAACCGGCCCTTGGTTTTAAGAATAACCAGTTGTAAGCTTTGCCGATTTGTTCATAATTATTATGTTGTTAAAAATTTTACGTGTTATCATTAGTACAGTAAGTTTTTGAAATTTAGTTTAGTCGGCTTTGTTGTTAATTAGTGGTGGAGGGATGTAATGTAGGTAATCGATAAATATGTAAGGCAGGTAGGTCAGGCGCCGGCGGCGGTCGCCAGTCCGCAATAAACTAGCTAACCGTGTGCCCGTGTTTTACTTACGTCATCCCGCCGTACACACATCACAATTACTATGCCATCATTCTTATTGAGGTGATGTGTTGTGGTATGTGCATGATAATTTTCAATCGCCGGTAATACCATGTTTGGGGATAACCAACATTCTGTTAATACAATGAAGTCGTACTCAATATCCAACCTACTTAGCAAAACTTGCAGTTCCTCGAAGTTGTGATTTAGGCTTCTTATATTTTGCGTAATAATTTTATATGAATTTGGTGTTCTATTTAAAAATGTTTTACAGAGTTCAGGAGTATCTACACTGTGAGCATTTAGGACATTGACAGTATTATCAATGTCTACTGTGAGATTTTCTAGATTAGCCATAATCTTCAATAACAATGGTGAGAGCAAGTATTACGGTAATGCGACAGCGAAGATATTCAAGATCTGAGAGGAAAAACCATTGGTAGCCGAGTGTAATTTTTTGTATGTTGTGTAGTTGTGTGTGTGGCTTCGAATAAATGTTGTTAGGTGTTAGTTGAATATTTTTAGTGTTATGAGTAGCTGTAAACATATAAGTTATCACTGCAACCATTACTACATAGGATTTTACGAAAGATAAAGGTAACACGGATTTAAGACTAACTATAGTACTAAAGGTATATAAAGAAGTATTAAAAAATGGATTAAACTCAAAAGATAGTCATATCAGGGTGCTACAAGATACCTCTTTTGTGTGTTCATCTAGGATACCGTCTATTTGCTCTGTAGATTATCAGGATTATCAGGATTGTTGGTTGCCCCTCCGATTTCTTGATAAAAATTTTGCCAAATGAAATCCAGCAAAATTTGAACCCTATTTTTTTCTGTAATTCTCGGCACAAATAATGCAATTTTCTGGCTTTTGGTGTCAGTGACTCAGAAATGTAGACTGATTGTTTCTCACCTTCAAAGCCTAGTGTCTTCGTATTAAATTTGTCGTCTTTCTGATTTTTATTGTAGTTTTTTAGGGCTGTGATGACTTCGTTCCGGGATTTCATTGTCTGATAATCGATTACTATTGGCTTGGTTTTTCCTGACTTCAGTCGGTAGGCCTGGCGAATATGTTCAGCCGGTATAATCACATCCAAAGCAGAGTGAAGCTTAGAAACAATTACGTTCACGTTCTCATCCTCTTGAATGGGTATATTTCTAATCTCGATCGTGGTCTCACGTTGTTTTCTTTGTAATTCTTCTACTTGGTCTTCCAGTATAATAATCCTAGCATTTGCGGCTTTGTTTTGCATCATGATATTTTCATATTTTTCTTCCAATGCCAAGTACAAAGTATTGGTTTTCTCCATGGTTTTTTGTATTAGCGAGTTAGAATTTATAATTGTATTATTTTGTTCTTTGAGGTCCTTAATCGTATCATTTAGGTTTTGAAGTTTGACGTCTTGATTTTCTTTAAAACTCGAAAACATTTTCAGAATATCGCTTTGCATTTGTGCGAAATCTTCTGTTTCAGGACGTAATTTTCTTTTCCTCGAAGTAATGAATCCAAGGTCCTCTTCATTATATGTAACTAGTTCTGGTTGTGATGAGTATTTAGCATCCTGGTCCGTTGGGGGCGAGCGAAACATTATCTGAAATTTTTGCTTATACTGTGCGGAATGGAGTTCTAGTGATATCAGGCGCTGGGATCGTGGTCGCTGCCAAATGTCCACTCCAAGCTGTTTTTAACTGTATTCACTCGCAGCAGGGTTTATTTTAGCAAATTATAATTTTAAATGTTTTATTAAAATTTTAACTGTTGATGACACACACGTCTGTTCGCATTGGAATAACTACTGGCTAACTAGTGATTCAAAACGACCAAACAATGGGGCCCTGGAACAGCAAAGCGGTGTTGGGCTGACCGCGAAACCGATGATGGCGGGACGGTCGCTGAGCGCAGCTGTGCTGTTTGGAGTTCATAGGGGAGGCGTTTACCCAGCAGTGCGGGATGTTCGCGCCTAGAATAGAATATGTGGATAGTGTGTTATTAACACTTAATCTATTATTTACACATATTAACCGACCGTTGATATTTATTTTCTTTTCTTTTTTAAATCAGTCATTATACTTCTTGTTATACAGTCCGCTATCCTTTCATGTTGCCCCACCACGACTCATCGGCGCGATCACACGTCGCTCGCCTCAGTGTATCTTGAGTTAAAAAAGCTATGTTTAATGCACTAATAAGAATCCCTAATGCCATCGTTGTACAAAGATATCTGCATATTTTTTTTTTTTACTTTTGTCGTCATCATCACCACCTGCCTAGCCTTATCCCAACTATGTTGGGGTCGACTTCCAGTCTAACCGAATACAGCTGAGGACCATTAACTATGCTATAACAGTAGCACCTAACTGAATATTAAAGTATAAAAATAAAGCCAACCGTTCTCTCAATTATCGTTTAAGGCGACTAAAGGATAATATTAGGAAGGAAGGTGCCTATCCGCAACAAAGAGATAGCATGGCGATACGGAAACCTGATTTCCGCTTCCCAATGCCTTCCGGAACGCTTACCGTGTAAAAGATAAGACGGTGCTCGCTTTTGCGATTGCTTCTTACAAGCACCACGTAGGTTCCCATACGAAAACGTCTATTTAATCTAAGAAAAAGAATTACGAGTGGTTCTTAAAAACCTTACGTTACATGGATTTTTTGAAAAAAAATTTTTTTGTAAGTACGTATGTAGGTACTTTCAACATTTGTGATCTCGGTGTGGTAATTTAAGTTAATAAACATTGGCAAATTTCTATCAGTTCTTCTAAAAACTTTAGGCTCTTCTTATGATACACATACACATATTAGAAAGCAGTCGAACAAAATAGTTTAACTGAAAGAAATATATTATGGCCCGTTTATACTTGAGCCTCTTTTTTAATTTTTGGCACAGTTGGTCGCAGTAACTAAGCGCGACCAACTGAGTTAGGTTAGGTTAGAACTATGAAAAAGCGCGCGCGAGCCGAGCGAGCGAAGTGAACGTAGCCGCAGCAGCCGGCGTCGAGCGCTACATCCAAGTTAGTCGCAGTTACTTGGCTATTTACTATATTCCGGTCCCCATCATAGAAATTATTAGAGGTTCACAAAAAGAGGCGCAAACATTATACATAGGTACATACAACACTATATTAGAGAGTTTAATCATATTTTTAGGAGCCCAAAATGGGAATTATTAGAGATTCGATTAAATACATGCCTCAATAAAGTAATTTGTGCCAAAAATATGGCAACTACCAATTCTATAAGCTACAGAATGAACGACATGTATTTACATGACATGTATTTACATGCCATAAACATTAGGGATTCATTTCTCAAGCAATAACTATGCGAGATTTCCTATAACAATTGCAAAGCAGCTTGTGAACCAACACTACAGTTGACGTAAATGTCCTGAGTAATATAACTCTATGACAAACCAGAGATAGCTAGAACTAAGCTACCACGAGCACAAAAGCGTTATGCATAAAAATAGAATTTTATTCACTCGTTCTACTTTGTTGTAGAATATCTGAACTTGTAATGTAATCCTAGTTTAATAAAGGGAGCGGGTACGCTGTTCTGTTTGCTGTGCGGATCCCACAAAGGAATGTATGCGGAGATGACGTTAAGCGGCGACCGATCATCATCGTCGGGTGTACTCTGCTACAATGTGGAGGGCTCTCGCTAATCGTTCAGACAACTTCAAAGGCACTTAAGTGCGTATAGATGTGTAGAGGAAAAAAGCTTTAGAAATATCTAAAGATTTAATAAAGAAGAAAGATTTTTTTTTGTGTAGGTCTATGTTGCGGACAAGGGAGAGGAAGCCCTTTGCTTTGCAGCGGGAAAATAAACTCGAAAAAAAGTTCTTATGTTCAATATTAAGAATAAGAATAATTTCTTCTTCCGACGATTTACCTGGTGTAAAATTAAGCATATTTTTTTATGTACCATATCTATCTAGACTACCTATAAATGACATGATAAAAAGCAACTAAAAAAGTTTCGTCATATCAGAAATAGGAATATCAACAAAGGAAAAAAAAGTTGTCTGTAAAGTCGATTTACGGACGATGGTTTTACGTGATAACGTCACAAAGAAACATTGATAAATAAATGTGTCACAAGCCAACGCTTGGGCCGATCGTGCCTCTCTATCGCTTGTTTCGCGTTCTCGCTTGCACGCTCAGGCTCAGGCGGAACGTGACACTTATTCGTGCGTGCAGCCGGTGTTCATCCTACTTCCTACTTATCCTACTAATATTATAAATGCGAAAGTTTGTGAGGATGGATGTTTGTTACTCTTTCACGCAAAAACTACTGAACGGATCTTGATAAAACTTTACAGTAATATAGCTTATACATCAGAATAACACATAGGATACTTTTTGTCCCGATATTGCCACGGGATCAAAACTTGCGCGGGTGAAACCGCGGGGCGCAGCTAGTCGATTTATAAGACGTTATCACGTCAAAAAAAAAAAACAAAAAATTAAAAACAATACAAAATATAAAATTTCGACGATTCAGAGAAAACTGAATATGCTGTCATTCTGACTGATAAAAAAGTGGTAAGTGAAAAAGAAAAAAAAGATATTGAAATTGGACACTGTTCATTCTTTAGTGTGCTGAGCTAATAATCCAAAATTCTGTGTTCGATCCCTAAATTGGGTAAAGATGCACCTATTTAATAAAGGTTTTTTTTTTATTGCTCAATATAAATAAAAATAGAAAAAAAATATTAAATTTTAGATTAGATATCCATAGACAATCTTATAAATTATACTGGGTGGTAAAATAATCTAGCATTTAAACATCACTGATTCGATTGACACAGTGAATGAGCAATGGCTCTCAGCGCTAAGGGTCGAAGGTTCGATCTCCGCACAAAACAAATATTTGATGTCCTTCAGATATTTGTTCAGTCTGGGTGTTTGCACCAGTGTTTAAGACTGTAGTAGTAAGTATAAGACCACCACTGAAGAAAAGAAATCTGAGTGTTGGGAATCTTTTATCTCAAAAAAGAAACGACGAGTAGGTATAAATACATAATAATACAAACCTATAATATATCAAATTATTTTATTTTAAAGCGACACTTCTTTATTACGTATATGTTCGTTTTCGCAAGACGATCTCCATCAAGCTAAAGAATAGGAATGCCATGATTAAAAGTGATTAATGCAACCGATCTACTTATTAAAACTCGTGATTATTTTTAATGTTCGCACTAGAAAACCTGAAGAGTTAAAACAAGGCCTTAGATGTGTTAACTATTGTTATTTTACCTTGGTGTTGCAAAGTCTATTGCACACATTTGTGAAGTAACACGTGGTATTCATAATGCTAATTATATTATAGGAGTTATTTAAACAAAAAATATGTGATAAAGCGAATGTTGGTTAAGTTTCATATTTTATTAATAAAATAGAGCATTAGGCTATGAAAATATTTAACAAATACAAAATAAAATTATTAATTTACAAAAAAAAAATATTCTCATAAAACCACAACAGCTATTATTATTGTATTAGGTATAACCTTCCATACGTTTAGTTAGTTATCTATCCAATAATTTTCCACCACACTGGCACATTTAATTGGCCACGAGACGTGATCACTGATCAAGTCACATCAGAAAGTAAGTAAAATTTATTATCACGAGCTCTTCCCGCATTTTCTGCGCAATTTCAAACTCGTTTAATACGTCATACAATAAGGATTAACGTAATCCCAGAAAATCCAATGAATATTAACCGTTACATTGTAGCATTACCCTTATACATACCAGATTTTACAAAGGTTATGTACCTGCTTTATAAAATGTAAGAGTAAAAAACACAAAATGTTCCAGTTCTTTAAACGTGCAGCTCAGCATTTCTAACGACACGGTTCGACGACTGACGGATGGTGGGATAACTATCCTACTTGTCACACCGAATACTTCAAGCTGGTAACGGGGTAAGCTGTCACACATTGACAATGATAAATCCTGTAACGTAACAATACTGACTTCAGAGACTAATTATAGTGAAATACAAAGTCACGGGGAACAACGTTAATCTGCACAATGTCGATTGGTTTTTCAGTGTTCAGAAACTAGAATATCATGAAAACTATCCGGGGTGAAAACACCGCGAGGAAACCGGTATGTTCTAGAACCAAAAATTCAAAGTCGTGTGACATCTACCAACCCGCACTGGCCCCCGTGGTAGATTATAGCCCACTCCCTCTAGAAGAAAGGAGGCCTGTGTCTCTAGTAAGTAGTACCCAACCAAATAACACAAATATCAAAATTACGTGATGGAAACTTAAGCGTGTTTACACCTGCAATGCTTTTTAAATTACCACATCATATCACAATACGCTGAAATTACTCGATCATAAACCCACGCAATTCTCGTCGCTTAATTTTGGCAGGTGTGTTACACTGTGGGCCAAAATACTTACCACGTGGAGCCCTGACACAGGTAGAAGACGTCGCGGCAGACCCCGTAGAAGATGGCGGGACGAGCTGGACAAAACAAACGACCAGTGGTCCACCTTAGCCCTGGGTCGAAAGAGCTGGAAGTCATGGAGAAAGGACTTTGCCCAGCAGTTAGATAATGCAGGCTAACAGTATCAGTAACGGTGTTACACTAATGGCGAACTATTAGAAAACAAAATACAAATAATGAGACAATAATGAATGATGTCTCCGACGAATTGTGCTTTATTAGAACGTTAAAAATCTAGCCGCAATCTCATCTCAGCGACAATCAATGTCAAAAACTTCGGGATTTTAGAGGTATTTTTGACTGATTGAGACTGATAAGATCATTTTAAGAACGTTCACATACTGATCAGTAACTATGTGAACGTTCTTAAAATTACAAGAATTGCCCCTCAGATTCATTCAAGCAAAATAAAATTTCTAAGGAAATTTTGTATGTTTGTTTGTTTTTGTATCAGTATATGATCCAAATAAGTTTGGCTCTGTTTAGTCGTGGAGTGAGTAATTGCAAGAAATCCACCTCAAATATGCTTTCAGATTATTCCCATAGAAATACTTTCGAAAACGGTTCAGTATTTAGGTTTTTAAACTAAAGTTACCTACTGGTAAAAAATCAAGTTAACAATAGCGTCGTTTGTGATGTAACTCATTTATGCAGAAATTAGAGTAATTTCAAAACAAAATTTTCTTTTTTCTGTATCATTGAGTTATTTCTTACACTCTCATTCTTACTCACAGAGGCATAGAAGAGCAATCCGACATAGTTATAATCAACGAGGGATCGCAGTTTAATAAAGAAACTACATAAAAAATTTAATTAAGTTGTAATTTTTACTCACAGATCCGATAAATTGATTGCAGCGATTTATTTATTTAATACTTTAAGCACACAAATATGCAGAGGCCGACTAAATGCCACAGGCATTTTCTACCAATCAACCTTTGGCTGATGCAGAGACAAACAGTGGTAAGTGCAATCATGAAAATTGAGGAATAAACATTTTTAAATCTATAGATACGCATATACCTATTACTCGTAAAACTATGAATATAATCCAACTAATATGTATATTGCTTTCTTTTAAATCGAATCGATACTATTGTTGGATGAGATATGATCCCAAATCCAAAAGAAACATTACCGTTCTCCTAGTAATTAGCTTCTGCAAAATCACATTACGAAGTGTTTTGCAGCCAGCCTTGTTAATATTACCATCTGTTCTCAGTAGTTAGTTCCAATTCTCGTTTAATCTTTCTGTCTTCCGCTTGCAGGGAGGTTGGAAATTGCTTTTTCTACGACTGCCATTTTTTTTCCACGATTGAGTTCGTTGCAACCAAGTATGCATTGCCTGGCATATTCTAAGAATGAGAATTATGTCTGTTTACTTTTTGGACACTACATTACACTCCCCCCCTATTATATGGGGCTAATTAGCCTATAACTGGCGAAATGTGGGAGTACTTCAGGTACACCTCTGCTAAATTTAATAATAATAGAATAAGTAGTCTATAAATGTTCCCACTGCTGGGACACAGGCCTCCTTTCTTCGAGAAACTGTAATTTACCTCGCGGGTCCACTCGACTGCGGCTTGGAAGATTTTACAAATTCAAATTCAAAAATCATTTATTTCAATCCATTCCTAGATCATAAGAACACAATAAGTTTAAATAAAAATATCATTAAATTTACAATTAAATAATATAAATTAAAATTAAATTAAATGTATAAAATTAAATTCATCAAATGAAAACAAAAATTATTATTATTAAATTAAAACTCTTACTAATACGCCTGCTTACGTCTTAGAATTTTTGGTTCTAGGATATTCCAATTTCCTCACGATGTCTTCTTTCACAGTTTATAAAGCAAAATTTTCTCAAATACAAAATTGGTAATATTTTAGCCAAGAAAAATCTTGTTCAGATAATACTTTTTTACCAGTAAATAGGTACACGTCTTTTAGCAAAAATTGAGAGACAGGTTAATTCATGAAATTAATAACTTTTCCGTCTGTGTAGGAAAGTTTAGAAACTTGAATCCGGTTATTCATTTCGATGTGTAAAGTTGTCACATTAGCTTAGGTGATTGTGCTACGAACTACGACAATTTACAAAAGTGAAAACTTACTGCAGCTGCAGATACTAGATGCTTTCACTGCGCAGTTCACTATGGATTACCTCAGAAGGTTAGGTCCTGCCTAACCTTACAGGCACAGGAGCGTCTTTGTCTTCTAATAAAATATTGGTCCCGATTCTGTTTATTTATTTTACTTTTCGCACAAAAAGGTACAAAGGCGGACTTAATGCTTTAGGCATTCTCTACCAGTCAAGAGTGGTGAAGAGATTAGATGGCAGGTGCTTCACAAACTAAATAAAATTTAAGTTTAGTGCATTTTTTTTTTCTATTTCATTATGAAAAGGACGGAAGATAAATATTAGTTTAGTCCTGTCCAATTAGATAATACAAGTTTAGACGTGATTAAAAAATTGGCTACTAAAAATACGTCAATTTACGTCAGATGCTGATTAATTTGACAGGACTAAACTAATATTTATCTTCTTTCCTTTTCTTAATGAAATAGAAGAAAGAGATGCACTGACCTTCAGTTTAGTTTGTGAACAACAGAATCCGGGCCATATTGCGATCACCAATCGGTCTGAAATGTATGTGTTGTTATTATTGTCCTATTTTCAAGGACCCGTCGTAGCAACCATTCTTTGTGACTAACATCCTCATAATGACATACTATATTCTCAAACTTAGGTACATAAATCGAACAAAAACACACTTTACTTGCCACAAATACTCACCGCGTTTTGTTATTTATTTAAAATGTGTCAACCATGAGTGACTGACGTCGTCTATTTCCTTCGAGGGTAATCCCAGACAAGACGATATGAACAATTCCGAGATAATACCTAACATAGTACCTTTAGAATTATAGAGACCTAATTTGAAATTTTAAGTTATCTTAATATGTATTTAAAATTAGGTCTCTATAATTCTGAATTATAAGAAATTTTAACGGATCATTTAAGGATATTTTAAGATATTAATAATTTAAAATTAGGTCTCTATAATACTGAATTATAAAAAATTTTAACGGATCATTTAAGGATATTTTAAGATAATAATAATTTAAAATTAGGTCTCTATAATTCTGAATTATAAGAAATTTTAACGGATCATTTAAGGATATTTTAAGATATTAATAATTTAAAATTAGGTCTCTATAATTCTGAATTATAAGAGACCTAATTTGAAATTTTAAGATATCTTAAGATTTCAAAGGAGGTCTCTATTATTCTAAAGGTGCGGTATGGTCTACCGATAACAGGGAAGCACTGGCAACTTGAACGCAGTTATAGCCCCTATTAAACTAGACGTAAAGACGCTAATCGCAACAATTAGTTATGGCCCGGCCATACTGGATCCGTTTGACGAAGGATTTATAAATTTTGAAGTATTTTTGCAATGCACGAGAAGGGTCACAATTTGTGGAATGTCGCGACTTAGTCGTACCAATGGAAAAGTTTTAGCTTATATTCGGTGAAAAATGCCAGTTATTCGACAATTTCTCTTCCAGCGAATCTGTTCTACTAACCCATAACAATGATAATTTGACGTTCCTTTTATATTGTTTTTGTGATCGAGGCTTCTGGAATATTATGTAGTTCAAAGGAATAAGGGTAAAGTATAAGTAAACGATACCTAGGTGCACGACTGCAGACTGAGTGAAAGCAGGAGGCTTAGAGAAGGTCTATGTCCAGCGGACTTCTTTCAGCTGAATGACGATGGTGATAAATTAACGTCAAATCAGGTCAGCTTGCAATAAACGCTATTGGAAAATGTGCATATTAAAAAAAATATGTGTGTGTAAAATCCAAGAGTCAATTCTTTTGACAGAAAATCCTGCATGTAATGTAATCTACCGCCTCTTACCAACGAAAACCACACAACATACGTATGAACGTACAAAGTTGGTGGAATTAAAAAGGATAGAGAGACTCTCACAAACTTACATGCATGTAATGAATAGATGTAGCTCATATCTTACAAGAACAATAGAACGAGCAACACTACTGCACGCGCTGAAAGCTTTGCCACAATAATAGTAAAAATAAACAAATGCCAGACGCCGGGGCCTGTACCCATTGTTAACCACCCCTGAAGCAGACCAGATAAACGAACCCTAATTCGGCGGATAGGAAGGATAAAAATACGTGGAAATTAATTAAATAATCCTGATTAGTAGAGGTTGTTGATAAGAATAATTAACACGCGTAACAAACGCCTCGTGATCCCCTGACGGATTAGATCGACGGGTAAGCCTTCACCAACATTTAAAACAACTGATTAAATATTTAACAGTTTTATATTTAAAATTTAACTATGAGATTTGACATAAACCAATTGTTTAAATACCTAACCGGTGGTTTGAATGTTGGTGAACTCAGGCCTTAGACATGGCAATTTTACCGTCGTTTACTTGACTAGGGTTTTATTTTACCGGTGATTTTGATCGTTCAAACTAAGGGGTGTTCTTTACCAAGTTCAACAACCGTCAAGTAAACTCACACTTACAGATAAATTCACATACCAAATAATACTATTGTTATGTATGTGGGTAACTAACTAATGAGTCAATAAACAGTCTGCGTTGAGCTGCCTTGTTTCATTGACGTGTCCCGTACCTATCACTGGCGACGAGCGGTGTTACCGATACGATACCTACACGTGTGAACATTTTGTTAAAAATGCCAATTGGACGTATAGAACCTTTTGACTTAGCAAATAACAATTGGGATGCGTATGTTCGACGGGTCAATCAATTCATTACATTGAATAATATTGACGAGTCCTTAAAGTTAGCAACTTTAGTAACGGTGGTAGGCGCGCAGTGTTACGAATTGATGTGTGATTTGTGTGCTCCCGATACCCCTGAATCAAAATCTTTTGATCAAGTAGTTGCACTAGTAAAGGAGCATCTGGAACCAGACAGGTCGGAAATCGCTGAGAGGCACATATTTCGGCAAAGAATACAAAGACAAGGTGAAAATATTCGCGAATACCTTCAAGCGCTTAAACACTTAGCTAAAACGTGCAACTTCGGCGCTTGTTTGGAAGTGTGCCTACGAGACCAATTTGTATCGGGGCTAAACGATGAAGACATGAGGTCAAGGATCTTCGCAGAACGCGGTATTGGTTACAAGCGCGCCGTGGAGTTGGCGCTAGCGCTGGAGGCGGCGGAGCGGCACGCAGCTACGGCGTGTGCTTCGGCTGGCGCGGCAGCCGCGCGGCCCAGCGGTGCCCTACCGGGGCCAGAGCAGCAGGTTGACGACGGTTTGCATCGGATCAGCTCGAGTGCGGGCACTGCACGTGGCGGCAGGGCCGGCGCCGGTGGCGGCGGCGCAGGCTCGGGTCGTGCGCAGGCGCAGCGCACATGTTCGCGATGTGGTAAATCGGGCCATTCCGAGGGCAAATGTCGGTACAAGCAATATAGTTGTGATGTGTGTGGTGAAAAGGGCCATTTAAAAGCAGTGTGTGTTAAAAATAGGAACACAAAAGGATCTAAAGGTCAGTTTTTTTTAGATGTTTCAGATTCAGAAGATAACATTTGTAGTTTCTATAATTTGGTAGTTAACAGTGATGGTGACGGACCGTACTACGCAAATTTGATCGTTGAAAACGTTAAATGTAAATTCGAAATAGATACTGGAAGCAAAATATCTGTAATTTCAAAATGTTATTATGACAATTATTTTTCAAAAGTCCCAATCGAAAATAAGCTGATAACTTTGAAATCTTATACAGGTGATGTCATTGAGACCATCGGTTACATTGTTGTTAACGTTGTATGTGGTAAAAATTATGCAAAACTTAAGTTATATGTCATTGATAATGGCGGCCCGCCACTAATGGGCCGTACTTGGATCAAGTCTTTAAAGTTGGCTGTTGTGGAATGTTACAATTTAACAGATGACAACTCTTTGGCGGCATCGTTACGAGAAATGTTTCCAGAGGTTTTTGCTGAAGGTTTAGGCACATTTAAAACTAAATTTCACCTATATTTAAAGGATGATACACCAGTTTTTGTAAAAGCACGGTCATTGCCATTGGCCTTACGCCAGCCAGTGGAGCAGGAGCTCGAGCGGCTGCAGCGGGAAGGGGTCATCTATAAAGTGGAGCGATCAGACTATGGCACTCCTATAGTGCCGGTGGTTAAAGCTAACGGCAATATCAGACTGTGTGGTGATTACAAAATAACAATCAATCCACTTTTGAAAGATTACCACTACCCGCTGCCCCGCATTGAGGACTTGTTCGCAGCTTTAGGTGGGGGAGAGGAGTATAGCAAATTAGACTTATCAAACGCTTTCCAACAATGTATTTTACATGAGGATTCCCAACCGATGACGGCAATCACAACTCACGTTGGCACTTTTGTATATAGAAGAGTACCATTTGGTATTAAATGCATACCCGAAAATTTTCAAAAAATTATGGAAGAAACGCTAAGTGGATTGCCGTCAACAGCGGTTTTTGCAGATGACATTTGCGTTACTGGTAAAGATAGATATACACATTTAGCCAATTTAAAAGCGGTGCTACAAAGGCTCAATCAAAATGGTTTGAGAATAAATTTTGCAAAGTGCGATTTCTTTAAAAGCAGTGTTACCTATTTGGGCTATAAAATTGATAAGTTTGGGTTACATACAGATAGTAAAAAAATTGACGCCATTGTAGCAGCACCAGAACCTACAAATGTTACACAGCTCAAGAGCTTCATGGGACTTGTAAATTTTTATTCAAAATTTTGTGTCAATATGAGCGATATTTTAAAGCCGCTTTATTGTATGTTAAAGAAAAATGTAGAATGGCAATGGACTGACGAGTGTAATAGGGCTTTTATAAAGATAAAAAAGGTGTTAAGCCGCGCTCCTGTTTTAGCACATTATGATGCAAGTCTCCCGTTAATTCTATCAGTCGATAGCAGCGCATATGGCGTGGGCGCGGTATTGACGCAGCGCCACACTGACGGCTGCGAGCGCCCGGTGTGTTGTGCTTCAAGGACGCTCAACTCGGCCGAAGTAAATTACTCGCAGTTAGATAAGGAGGCGCTTGCTATTGTATTCGGTGTAACTAAGCACCATCAGTATGTTTATGGTAGACATTTCACTCTGCGCAGTGATCACCGTCCCTTAAGTTACATTTTTGGTAAAAATAAAGGAATACCAGTGACCGCTGCCAGCCGCTTACAGCGTTATGCTGTTAAGTTGGCTGCTTACGACTTCAATATTGAATTCGTAACATCGTCTAGAAACTGTTTTGCTGATGCTCTTTCACGCCTTCCTTTAGACTTGACAAAACGTCAAGTTAGAGGTAATGGCGAAGCATGTAGCTACTTAAATTACGCGCAGGAACATTTTCCAATCAGTTTTAAAGATATCAAAACTGAGACTCGGAAGGACGCATTATTAAGTAAAATATACGGTTTTATAATGTACGGGTGGCCCACTGATAAATGGGCAGATAAAATAGAAAATGCTTATTACAATAGAAGAGACAACTTGCATATGGATCAAGGCTGTATAATATGGGGTTATCGTATTGTCATACCAAGATCGTTACGAGAGCTAGTTTTGACTGAGATACACGATGGGCACCCCGGAATCGTCAAAATGAAACAAATCGCGCGTAATTACGTATGGTGGGAGAACATTGATGCTGACATCGAACGCGTGGCGCGCGAATGTGTTGCTTGCAGGGAACTACGGCCTGCGCCTCCCGCCGCGCCACTACATTCGTGGCCATGGCCGGCAGAGCCGTGGTCACGTCTGCACGTAGATTTCCTCGGCCCGTTTAATAATAAATATTTTTTTGTACTGATCGATGCTCACTCTAAGTGGATAGAAGTAGAACCAGTTAGCACGACGTCTGCCACTATTGTCATAGACTGTTTAAGACGGTTGTTTGCACGTTTCGGATTGCCTAAACGCTTAGTAAGCGACAATGGGCCTCCTTTCTCATCCTTTGAGTTTGCTCAATATTTGGAACGCAATGGTATTAAACATACATTAATACCCCCGTATCACCCCTCCAGCAACGGAGCCGCGGAAAATTCAGTGCGGTCTGTTAAACGTATTCTCAAAAAGGCTCAATTAGAACGAGAAGATTTTAATACCGCATTAAATCGATTTCTATTTATGTATAGGAACACTGAACATAGTACCACCGGAATTGAACCGGCGGTAGCCCTTCTAGGCAGACGACTACGCGGCCGTCTTGATCTTCTGCGGTCCGACACCGCAGAGCGTGTGCGCAGCGACCAGTTGCGACGCGAAGATAGCCACAAACGTCCGCTGCGGACGTTGGTCCAGCAAGAACCAGTCATGTTACGAGATTACACGAAATCAAATCGTAAGTGGACTGAAGGTGTTGTGACCGAGCGTACGGGGCCTGTTTCCTATACGGTGAAAACGAGTGCCGGTCAGACTCATAAGAGGCATATTGATCAGCTACAAACTCGTAAATCGCGGCATTCATTGAGTAAGGCAGTTGACGTAACATCTTTCGATCAAAATAATAGCAAACAGCAAGCTACAGAGCACTCAGTTTCTAAGACCGATACGGACGACAAAGATGAATTCTTTGATAGTGTGGGAGAGGGAGCGGGGATCGCGGCGCAGTCACCACGGTCAAGCCCGCCGTTCACTCCACCTGCTGCTGTTAACACTTGTCGCGTGCGCAGGAAAGCGGCTATTCGTTGCGAAGAAATTCTTAAAAATATGTAACCACATTATAACCTTGTTATATTTCAGAATTGTTATTGTTACACTCTAACAATTATAAGTAAATTTATAACCCTAACGTATTGTTTATTTTTAACGTGTATTTTCACAATAGTCTTTACAACTGTGCTGTGTCACCTATAAGTGGAATACGATTTCTGTGCGAAATTTGGGAGGGAAAAGTGTTATGTATGTGGGTAACTAACTAATGAGTCAATAAACAGTCTGCGTTGAGCTGCCTTGTTTCATTGACGTGTCCCGTACCTATCAACTATGTTATGTATAACTGCTATGTCTTGTCTCGCAGAAGTTGCAAGAACTCATGGGAGAACGGTTAGGTATAATGTACAAGTGCACTTGGAGTGTTTTGAAGTTGTGAGCACTACATATCTATTAACTTGGTATGTCATCATCTGCATAGCCTTTTCCCAACTATGTTGGGTTCGGCTTCCAGTCTAACCAGATGCAGCTGAATACCAGTATTTTACATGGAGCGACTGCCTATCTGACCTCCTCAACCCAGTTACTGTGTAATATGATACCCCTTGGTAAGACTGGTTGTCAGACTTTCAGGCTTCCGACTACCCGTGACGACTGTCAAACATCCACGAGTGACAGCCGGAACCAACGGCTTACCGTGCTTTCCGAGGCACGGAGGGGTCTCGGTATGTAAAGATGGTCACCCATCCACAGACCAACCGCGGCAAACGTAGCTTAACCTGATCGCTCGAGCTGTGCGGCTGTTATTATTTAGCCACGGGACCCTCATATATATTGCTATCTATACGTATACATACCTAGTTAATAGATATTAACTAAAACTAAACTATGGCAAAGGACTGGGCCGCACTGGGCCCGCGTATTGGGTTACAGTCCACTGTCCTTCTTACAAAAAGGAGGCCTGAGTCCCAGTAGGTACAGGCATTGGGAACATTAGCTGATTAAGTATACAGGGTTATTTGTAAAAAACCAGCAACCTCTTAAGAGGTCACTGTACTCATCATTATGAACAACTTTTACTATGGGACCAAACCTGAAATCGCGAAAAAAATCAGCTGTTCCCTACATTTTGACGAGTTACACGAACATAAATGTAGGGAACAGTTGATTTTTTTCGCGATTTCAGGTTTGGTCCCATAGTAAAAGTTGTTCATAATGATGAGTACAATGACCTCTTAAGAGGTTGCTGGTGTTTTACAAATAACCCTGTATATAGACTTATCTTTTTATTGTTTATTACGAGACCGTGAATTGTGCATAATTAAGTAAGTATTACAATTGATTATGAGTTCGTTAATACATAATTCACTTCGTACTATAACCATTTAGGGGACACACACACACTACACACACAACAGGGTACACTAGAGTACTTTATCGAGCATTTCCATGTGACGTAACGTTCTTACGAATGGTATAGCTATACAATACAGGCAAAAGCTTAGTTTCCAAAAGCATTTCCATATAATGTAACATTTTTGCAAATGCTCAACGCTGTGTTCGACCAGCTCACGGCGGGTGAGCATTTACCTGCCTAACATTTCTTTCCACGTTCATTGTTGAAATTTCGGACCTACAGGTACCGCTCGTGCCTTTGCTCGATAAAATATTACACCAATACGCTTATTATTTTTTAAAATAATGTTGTAACAAATCATCGAGCGTCGTGTTCAAAGTGCGGTTCGATAAAATTTAAAAACGGCGAACACTCGATGTTCTGTTACAAGTAAATGCTCAGTCTATACTCACCTTTTCATAGAACACTCACAAAACTTGACAGTTGTGATTCTAATCTTTATAACTACCATACGGACAATTTAAGTTGATCATAGTATTTTTTCTCAAAAATCTGTTTCTCTGGCTTCACATTCCATTCTGTTATCTGAGTATTAAAGTAATACGTAATGTACGCAATATGTTAATAACATTGTCATTCGAGACATAAACTAGGTACTTAGAATAAAGATTGATAAAGAAATCCATATACGAAGATTCTCATATTGTCAATTTGGTGAAACTCTCACAAGAGAACGATTCTAGTAGAGGTGCCGCTTTGATATACGATACCTGCCTTTAATATAAACCAATTTCTTTTTGTTTGAATGCGACTTTAAGAAAAGAATTTCTCATATATGTGAGCCAATATTAAAATGGAATTATGAAACTCATTGTGCTTTTAGATTTTTAATAATAAAATATTATACGCTTATCAAATTAATAATTGTTTTGAAAGTTGAAAATCCTCATTTTATGCACGAATTTTGTACCGTAGAGTCTGACACTCCCCCCTGATCCACCCTGAGCGGGAGGGGTCATTTGATGATTTCCCATCCATAAAAAAAAAGTCTAGGTAGTACTTCTCTTGAAGTCAAAGAACTCTTATCTTTATTAGAAGGAGCCGCTTCTTACATTTAACTTGTAGGTTGTAAGGTGCTGATTAAAAACGGAATTTAAAACCTCGCCACTAAGTTTAATGTAACGTATTTATTTATGTTTCCGTAAGACAATTTATGCACGTAGGTCAGAACACTGTTAGATCACTACCTATTAAAATATTATTACAGCTTTCTCTTTCACGAAAATGGCGCATTACTGATATTTTCTACTAAAAATAAGGATGTATAAGTTACAAAGTGTGCACGTCCCTATAATCGATTATTCGTAAAATCGCATCATTAACCACGTACAAATAGTTTGTTTACCTTCCGAATAGGTATCCGATTCGGGAGCGTTCACCGAAATATCGAAACTAGGATAATGGAATGCCGACACTCGTAAAATTGCATGATTCCTGTTCTAGTAAACATATCGAGATGTATTGATATCTTACCGATGTAAACATTTATTCTAAATCAAAATATAGGGTAAGTATGGATAGGTGTCGCGTTGTTGATTTAGAGCTTCCATTCGGTTCAATATCAAGTGTGATGGGTAGGTTATGAAATGTTTCAGTGTGTTCCCATTAAAATCTCTATTTACCTACTTGTCTATAATATTAAACCGTTTTTATTGTTCCTTGTCTGTTTTCTCACCGATCGATAAGTATAACAAGACAAATTACTATCTAAAGTACATATAATTAAAATTCTCATTTTAACCGACTTCAAAAAAGGAGGTTCTGTATTCGTATTGTACCCGTATGTATGTATGCATGTATATTTGTATGTCCGCGATTTTCTCAAAACTAATGAATCAATTTTGATATTTCTTTCACTAACATGATCTACATACTTTCAGGAAGTTTTAGTATATAATACATTAGGTGATTTATTTATATATATTTAGGAATAATTCTTATGTACGAAGTTATATGCATAAATGTAATGCATCTTCGCCATTTCTATATGAATTTTGATGATTCTTCTTGCTTGCCACCGCTTGGCTAGTATTGTACAGGTATCTATGTATTGTTTTTAATGGATAAGATATGCCTCAGGGGTAGTCCCATATAAATTTGATTAACTTTGCTGGGGTAGTTTTTGAGGATTTATTCCGGTCTTATCCCCTGAACCCCCCTCCACCCCCCCTGGATCCCCCGCTAGTTCTTCTTCTGTTTTAAGCTCGTGTTTACATTATCTGTTGTATTTACAATATCTGCTTCAATAATACGATTTTTTCCCACTTTGTTTTTATTGATGATGTTTTAACTGATATTTACATAGCAAATAGTGTTAATTAATTGAATTTGTGTGGGGTACACAACTAAAAACCTTTTTTCATGTTTGTAAAATGTAATCGGCAATTATTTCCACGCATGGCAGACAAAGTCAGTCGCGTCACACGCGATAACACTATGCTTTGCTCACATAGTTCCAAAACAACATTGATGCGGAAAAGTGTATTTAACATGGCGCCTTTAATATTTAATAAACTTCCTAAGGGATGGAGGGAACTATGCGCACACATACTAAAAAAGCGGCTAAAATTATATCTAGTTGGGAAAGCATACTACAGTATTTTAGAATTTTTAAATGACAAAGTGTACCTAATATTACGAATTTAACACATATTTACTGACATTTTATAATTTTGACAATTTGTAATTAGATATTAGGACAATTTATATTCAAATTTATAATATAGTGTTTAAATTTTATTTTTAGTTTGTGTGAAAATTTAATATTGTTTTTAGCTTTGTTTAAATACCAACGAATGACTTTTCTGACCTATATATTTGTATGCCACAAAGGCCGAACATGACGGATCTTTTTCGTACTTATATGAACAACCTGCATGCCTTGTATGTATACTCATGTTTCTACAAATAAATTTCTTATCTTATTACAAAAAAAAACAACCAACTTCAAAAAAACACTACAAATTGAAAAATAAATAACTTTAATTTCGGAAGTCGGTACCAAAAAACGAAAATGCGGAACCAACGACACCGACTTCCGAAATTAAAGTTATTTTTCACTTTGTAGTGTTTTTTTTTTTTTAGAAGTCGGTTGTTTTCTTTTTTCTCTCTCGCAATTTCCGCACATAAAGCTATTTTAAACAACACGTACTTTTTGTCAAAGCATACTGTATACGACGCGCTGCGCATAAATATGTAGGGGGATATTCCTTACAGCGCAAATCGTGCCGAGATCATAATTTGTTACATTACCACCTACGAAAAATAAATGAATGAAAGGAAAAAATAATTTACAACGTCATTTACAATTATCAGGTGAGATTCAATTTTCTCTTCACCCACATTAATTACGTCAGTCAGTGTATTAACATCAACGATTTACATAATTAATGAGATATAAGAAATAAGAACCGCGCAACGTTGAAAATTCTAAGGCTGAAAAAAGAATTCCTTTTAAATTTTATCTTTATCTAAGACGTGGCCTTTTTCATTAAGACGCAAGCAATATTGCGGGTCGGAAAAGCGATAGAAAGGTGAACCTCTCCTAATATTCGTGACCGTCGGTGCTGTGCATAAAATGGAGCATGATATAAAACAGTGAAGGAATATTTCACGCCGTGAGACTGCGTGACGGTATATTTGCGACTCAGGGGACACCTGTATTGGGAATGTAACCCCGCAAAATTCTGTGGCGTAAGCGGGATGAAACCTGAAAATACGTGTTTATCTGAAAAATTACCTAACTTTAAACATTTTCACAGCGGCAGCGCTCTAAAACTAACAAAATATTTATACTTACCACACAATACAGATGGAACTATTTTTAGCTGATAAATGTGCAACTATTTATCAATTTTGGCATAATAAACAATATTTAATGGTTAAGGGAGTACCTACGTTTCGTGTGGGTACCTGGATTTGAATACTGTTGCTTTTCTAAAAAGTACCTACATATTGAGAAAATCAGAAATGTAGCTGTAACAGAAAGTTAACACTATATGAAGTCAAAATTACGAAAAGACATGTAAGTAATAAATTATAAATAATAGTCTCGTGATACCAATTAAACATGTATGTAGGTACCCAGGTAGCAACGTTACTTTTTAACTCCCTTAATTAATTACTTTCCCTCACACAAGGATGAAGAAATTTCAAAGTACCTAACTAAATAATACTGTTTGTAATTTTATCTTTTCATTACAATAAGCCCTTTCAATAAGGTGAACATTGAGGCTCGTTCAAACAACGTTCCAGTCTGGGATTATGCATTGTTTAGATTCACTGGCTTAATTACTGCTAAATTCGGATAACTTTGCCTTTACTGTCATACATAAGGATTGAATTTTACAGCTGAAAAGCCTTGGAGTTAGAAAAACAGCCAAAGGTTTTAGCCTCAAATTCAGCTTGAAATTTTTGGTAAAAAGTTGTGGTAGAATAATTAAGTAGGTATTCAGTCAGCTTACTTTATAATGGACAAAGGAGAGTATTAACTGTAATAGATATTTAAAATTCCCATAAAGCAAAACAAAAATACTGAGTAAGGATTTCTATTTCGTTATGGAGATCTTCAAACCGCTCCTGACTTGCGCCTTGTTTGTGCCGTCGCGGACTATTTACGTTTGAAGGAAACCTATAAAATGTTGTAAAGGATGAATACCAGTGCGTTAAAGTCAGACATAAATTAATCAAATCTACATATGCTAGTATATTCCTAATATGTCACAGTAGAACATAAAAGTGACTCAGACACGGTGAACTTACTTACTGGTACTTTTTTCAATAGCACTTATGTTAAGTCAGGGAAAAGAATTGATAAGAAAATTGATTATCAACTTAAATAGTCCGTACATTAAACTGTCATTATTTGACAGTTGTGTGAAACGGTTATTACGCGGTAAATTGGCGTAGGTTGTCAATCTGCTTAATAGTTAATTTCTCTGACTGTACATAAGTACCGCCTGGGCACAGTTTCAGGACATAAAAATTACACATCGAGTTTTAGAAAGAGACTGACACAGGTTTGAGTGACAGAAACGACGTTCTACAAGCCCCGTTGGTCTCGTGGTCGCAAGCGCGCTGCTGAACGTGGATTTCTGGGTTTAGTTCCGGTCGTGTCGAATTCCCGTCGCATCGGTCTATGAGAGTAACGGAAGAGAGAGTGCATCTGTGTCTGCGCACACACTTGTGCACGATAAAATCTCCCGCGTCAATGGCTAGTCTTGGTAGAGATTGACCGCCATGGCCGAAATTCGCTCTGGAGGACCATTATTAATCTATAGTATAATAAAAGCGCAAAACCTGAAAATAGTTTGTTCATAATTGACTACTGAATCGATTTCAGTAACTTTTAATATAGTTTTTTTTTTTAATTATGTATTTCGCCATATCCACCGATCGAGCCAAAGAAAATTAAGTCTTATTTTAAGGCAATAAGACTCAATTTTGAATGCAGAAAGTAATGCTAGGATCAAAACGATTTTCTTAATAATAATAGTTAGCTTTAAAAAAAATTATTTTTGGTCATTGTATTATACTTTTAACTCAATGATCTAATTAGGGTGTATGAGATTTTGCGCATTTAACGTTACACGTTGTATTAAACTAATAATAATAAAGCTCAAGAGTTTGTTTGTTTGTTTGAATGCGCTAATCTCTGGAACTACCAGTCGGATTTGACAAATTCTTTTTGCATTTGATAGCCCTAATTCTTGAGGAAGGCTATATAAGTAGTCTATTTAATATCACGCTATGCAGGCCCAGACGGAGATGTCGGGATGAGCTGGATGCCTTCAACAATAACTGGTCCATAGTAGCTTTGAACAGAGAAAAGTGGAAAGAGAGTAGGGAGGCCTTTACCCTGCAGTGGGACATGACAGGCTAATAAATATGGCTTTGAGAAACCGAGCAAAAAAAAAACTTCAGAAAGAATTTCAAGCGAAAACGAAGTAAAAGCGCGGGCAGGTGAAGCGATGCGACGGGGTGGGTCGGGGAACAAGAAAGTTCACGCGAATGAAGTCGAAGACTGAAGCTAGATTTCTATAAAGCCGAACTTTTCTAAGGCACCTCGCGCACTAGACGGCCACGACCACGACCAGTGGCCGCAACGACCAGATTAACTAAAGAAACCATACGAACGTGGCGCACTTGGCCGCACATCTGACTGGCACGACTGGCCGTTGCGACCAACTTTCGTATAGTTTGCTATGAGCGCTCGCGCACTAGATCTGCGACCGCGAATGCGACCCGTCCGCAGCTGTGCGACTATCTTTTTTGTATTGACACATTGACACTAGTTATACTATCTTGTATCAGTAAAAGTAATTCATCAAAACTAGCCACAGAATTTTTTGTGTATTTAAAAAATTGTCATCGTACGCCCTTAATTTGCATACCTATTAAGGTATTTATGTTGCGAATTTCCAACACAGGATGTATCCAATAAACTCTTTTCGTACCTATTACGTCTTTTCCACCTCAAGTACAGGCACACAATTTCTAAGTCCTTAATGTTCGAGCTCAGAACAACAACTACAGCAGCTCGACAAATGACCGCTTTACGACCAGTCGTGGTCGTGGCCGCAAAACTGGCCGCAGCCCAGCCGTAGCTTCTGCGACCAAGGTTGCAGCCACGACATCTCATTTTTACAGCCAGATATTGTAATCGAAGTTCCTGAACCGTAGTATCTGATAATGCATAACTAAACGTTTACCGCCGTCACGAGTTCCACAATCTACATACATTGTCGCGAGCACAATACAATGCCGATCGAGCTAAATGGCCCCGTAATGTGGCACTTGTTGATTGATCACTCTCCGTGAACGGTTTATTTATGGTCTAACAGAATAGAATCCACTGTTGCTTTTAGCTCTAGAATGTTAGGTTAGGAATGCGTCAATTGACATCAATACGCTTTGTAACACGTGCAATAGTTGGGGGTGATATCTATATGCATTACGAACTTCTGCCCGCGACTCCGTTCACGTGAAATTTCTTGTTCCGCCACCCCGTCGCATCGCATCACCTGCCCGCGCTTTTACTTCGTTTTCGCTTGATGTTCTTTCTGACGTTTTTTTTTTTTTTGCTTGGTTTCTCATGGACCTTGCGTGATGTTAAATAGCCTATAGCGTTCCTCAAGAATTGGGCTATAAAATACAAAAATATTTTTTCAAATCCGACTGGTGCTTCCAGAGATTAGCACGTTCAAACAAACAAACAAATTCTTCAGTTTTATTATAAGTATTGACGACGAACTTAATACAAACTTAACAGTGTCGTGAGGGGTATCTTAATGGGATTTTGTCTATTATTTTTTTTCTCTATACCTACACAATTAAGTTACCTACCTACAGACGCCAGCACATCAAGCTAAATAAAAAAAATCAGTCAAATTTCTTTAACACATTTTGAACTGTATCGCTGAAGCAGAAGGTTCAAAGTTGATTGGGAAAATCTGACAGATTCAGGTATCTTGATGTGCTGGCGTTTGTACCTAGTTTAAAAGTATCTTGAAGGTAGTTCGTTAATTATTCGTACGTCGTCGAAAGATTAGGCAATAGTTTTCTTGCCTTATTTTAGTAGTGGACAGAGTTTGGTAGCAGTTCATTTAGGCTGAAATCTGTTGGGGTAAAGATCACTGTTGCCTATATACAGTGGCCTCCAAAAGTTAGTTGACATTTTCCCACTTCACCTTTGACACACCACATTATGATTTAGAATAGGCTTGTCAACTGAAAAAATCTAATTAGTCCGTCAGTTAGATTATCAAAAAATATTTAGTACGTAAACCAAAATTGACGAAGATACGACGCTTTTAAAATTCTCAATACGTCACACCTTGGTATAATTTTTAGTGCGTTCTGACATCACGAGCCACTCCCGAGTTTTGATGCGTTTTATATTTGTCAATATTCATTAATTTACAAAAACAAAAAAATACGTGTCCATTATTTTCCAATACTCTAACTGACGGACTAAATAGATTTTCAATTTATTTATGATGGAAACTAGCCTATTGTAGTGGAAAAATGTCAACTAACCTTTGGAGGCCATTCTATGTATTACCCTTACTTCACTTTTCATGTCAAAAGCGCAACCCCAAAAATAAGAGAGCAACATATTTGTTGAATAAATGTAAAATAAGACAGGTCATATGTCTTTGTAAACATTTTGTTGAAGAGTGTCTTCATAAACGTATGCATTTTGTTTCCGTTTTCTGATAAGGGTGGCGCTGTTGCCTTTTCTCTTTGGTGAATACAAATGTCATGCCGCTTGTGCTCATTATTATATATCGTTTTTTATAGAAATCTAATGTGAGTTTTATTGAAATATTGCTGAAATCCCAATACTATTGCGCTCGTATTAGAAAGTGCAGCTACTGTCTTAATCTCTGACCAGCGCAGTATCCGGTATCCGTAACTGAAACAAAAGTATAGCAGCCGGAGTAGCCTGCATCTTTATCCATACCTACGCAGCGCTTGCATCGCTCGAGCCTTTGTTTCTACAGCGGTAAAAGCACTAACATCCCCCTTGAGACTAAGTAATAATAAACTCTAGGCCTGTGCCCGAAGAGTTTACTTTGCCGGAACAGGTCTAAGGTGAGGAGCCAGACCAAGAGAGATACAGAAACCCGCAGGGCAGCATGTGGCGAGCTGTTGGGCAGTAGCGACCCCACGGACCCTATCTCCCGGGAGTAGTCTTGTTCCTCACCTCTGGCTTGCCTTAATTGGCTGGCTGGAGTGAACATTGATGAGGAACAGAGCTCCCACCTCATTCTTGCCTTTATTGGCCGGCTTGAGTGGAGATTCGCAAGAGCAAACGTGCTCGGGGGAAGGAAGTATTCCAGTAAGTGCTCGTAGGGATCTTGACCATCTTCCGGGCTCTGGGATTGTTCTGAAAGCCGTGGAATACCTCTCCACTCCTCAAGCACCTCAGGACATGTTGCCCCCTTGTCACTACGTCACTATGTGCTAGCGACAGTTTCCGGGGGCCCATTATTGAGTGTGCAAGTCACCCCCTGCCATTTTATCCGTGTATATATAAAACATTGATCAGGCAGGGGCCATAGTTCTTCCGTAGTTCTTGGTAACCAATCCACTTTAACCTCAAAAACCCATAGTACAACTTTTTATTTTTCCAATACTGCAATAGTCCTACACCAACCGAGGGTTATCCTTGGGTGCACTTTCATAGTGCATATAGGGATAATTGTCGGTTGGTGCCACATTTCATTAAAATTTTCTAAGGGGCCTCTGCGAGTTGGCTTCGGCCCCTCGTACGCCTTCCAAAGGACCGGGACCCCATGGTCCCGAGATATATAAAATAATAATAATAATAAACCATTTATTTTCAGGTAACAAAGACCCATAGATACATACCTTAACCTAAGTATACATAATAATACAACTTTGTTAGTAAATAAAACTTAATAACTATGTTAGTATCACTTAGTTGCACTAAGTCTTTGTGCGTTCTGGTGGCACTTGTCCGCGAAAGCGGCGAAATACCACATCCTGCGGCCAAAAGCTTTCTTCCATCACCAAGTGCAGGTAGCATGTTGGTATGCGCACCACAAACGCCTTAAAGTTGACGTTGCGACGCGACTCCAGCAGTTGTACTTTCGGCGCGTACTTCCACCTTTGGCGCACGTACGTCACGAGTCCAGTGCAAGAACTTCATAATACATACCTAGGTAAGTACTGCGACTAAAAGACGAAGAATCTATTATAAGTATAGAAAATAAGTAAAATGAATTAGAAGACCAGTAAACGTGTATTGGATGAATGAGTGAATGTTTTGTCTGTGCATCATGACATGCAAATAACAAGTCCGTACTCTAATATACTTATAACATCGATTAAATTACATAGTAGAATTAATATTGTCTCTTTAGCAAATTTTTTTTTTCTGAACAAGTCTTCTTGGTGTTTTATATTGTTAAGAAACTTTACACTGTAAAAAATATAGATGAACAGGTAAGTGTACCCATTCAACTGATTTTAATCCCCTAGTCGTGATTACAAGTGCGAGTAGTTTATTGCGTAGCTATATTTATCACAGAACAGATAATTATCTGTTCTGTGATATTTATGCTCAGAGGCCTAAGTAAAGGTATGCCCATGTAGTTGGGCGGTAGTGAGAGGAGAGTGGAGACCAAGCTTTAAATAAATACATAAACTCACGCTTTTTCCACGAGCGTGGACAGAAACTTCAGAAAGACACGTTATAGCTACAATGTCATGAAAAAAAAAACCCGTCAGCGTAGAAATGTTCAGGAATTATGTACGTAAATCCATTGTAGCCAGTTGAGCGTCGATGATCGATGTTTTATATATCACGTTTTTTTATACTTAGTTTGTTCTTCCTGTGCGAGTCACAACAAATACTTTCTCTTTCTTTCTTTCTTGATTTTACTACGTCAGTAAATTGTAATCGACTTGGTTATTCATCGTACGGTTGTGAATCGGGGGAAACCGTACCATCGAGCCCGGGCATACAAATTTATTACCCTACCCTGCCCTATGTGCGTAGCTGCTCTATTTACAAAGCAAATAATTTAAATTAATGAGCAAGACTCGGAAAACAATGTTAACCAAAACGTAACAGGTGTAAAGTAATGTCGGTACACCGCATATTTAAAGGAGTACGTAAGTATTTTAATTCCTTTGCAAGACCCACAATTATCCTCTCAGTATGTGTATTTAAAACTTGGGTTTTGTGAGCCTTTCATTTTCTTCATCTCGTTTGTACTTTGATGGCTGTCGGGTACAATCTATTTATCACTTATTTTCATGTTTGTAAAGTAATAATTATAATTATCGAGTTTGTGAGGATGAAGTTATGACGTGCAACGTTAAATAACAAGGAAAATTATAATTTGACTGAAATACTTATGCGTAGAAAATTCACTTAAGTATACCTACTTCAGTTCATGAATATATTGCCTGCTGATGCAGTACCAAATTTTCACTTACTACTACGTCGAACAATATAAAATACAAAAAAGTAAATTATCAGCGATACCTTACAACGTTAATTCATTTTGACATTTCTAACAATAACTCAGAGTTTAGCGACTCAAGTCTCCTACATCGTGCATCGGTGGGTTTAATATATAAAAATTTAACTCTTGGTTTAGCTCTAACTCTTGGTGGCGCAAGATGAATTATTTGATTGACCTTAAGTTAGCTATTAACTCGAAGTTATTTAGGATAACCCATGAACGCTCAAGTGAGCCATAAAAAATAGTGCTGTTTTAACCGAAGTTCTTTAGAACTTAGGACATATGGGCAGACACAGTTATACTTTTGAAACTTTTAAGTTTATAGATAAAGTATATCCTCTTTTTAGTATCAAAATTATGTTGTCAACCTCCCACTATGATATCAACAAATATCGCAAAAATTGATGAAACTAACACGACAATTACCACCCAGCGTACTGTGTAAGTTGAGAAATCCGTTCACGTCGCATCGCTACACCGGAGTTGTATGAAACTGTCTTTTGCTGACTTCGGACTGAATGCTGTCTTTGTTTTATCAAAAACAAGCTGAACCGGCGAACTTCGTGCCGCCTCAGTATCAATAAATACAAAATGTATGAGAAAATGAATTATAGTCACCATTTCTTTTTCCTGAACTTTTTCCATGTTTAAATAGTTATTCTGCTATTTGGGTCAGAGACACATCCAACAAATTAAAGATCATAAAAATCGGTCCAGCCGTTCTTGAGTTACAAATGGTGTAACAAACCCAATTTTGTTTTATTTTTATAGATGTTGTATTGTATACGCATCGTTGGTTTTATGAAGAATGGAACGTATGCGGTATGTAGAGACTGGAGATACATTAAGTAGGTACAGAGGCCAGCACATCAAACTACCCCAATCTGTCAAATTTTCCGAATTGAATATGAACCTTATTCCTTTGTGGTAAAGTTGAAAATCTTTCAAAGAAATTTGACAGATTGGGGTAGGTTGATGTGCTGGCCTCTGTACCTAGTTCTGATAAAAGTAGACATACTCATAGTTTAAAAAAGTATTTTAAACACCTCGAAGTTATTTATGAGGGGGAGTAGGCTAGCTTTATGCCAAAATAAATTAATAGACTGAAAATCAATTTGAAACGCTGCATTTATTATTTAAAGTTCTCACTTTTATACAACTTTCATGAAATAGTAACATGTTCCAAAAAATTACCAAAAACATCAATTGAACTGTTAAAATACAAAAAACTGGCTCCAAAATGCTTGTATTTTACAGTGGTAAACAAAGACAGTAAACAAAATTCACTGCAATGTATCACGGACACAATTGAATGGCGCTTGAAAACTGACAAAATACGGTCTACGGTCAAAAAAGCTATGTGATTCAATTCGGTACACTTTCAGCCACGAATTTAGAGCAAACTATAAATATTTAAAATTGTAAATAGTTTGAACCTACAGGATATCCCAGGAAAAGTATGCGCTTCGGGAATCATCGTCTATTTTCGGAAATATGAACGCGCGAGAGTATTTACAACCATTGAAGTACTTGCCTATGAAAGAAATATAGAATATAGATTAACAACACAATTCCAAAAATAATCATAACTTTTGAGTGACAGATTATGATAAGCTATATACGACCGCAGTAAGTTACCCGACAGAAAGAAAACTTCATAAAGACCCGCAATGATAAGTGCACTTTGTAGTAAAGCGTGGCAGTACAAAAGACAAAACTAAGAAGCTTTGTGTCTGTGGGAGATAACTCTGTGTTCGTTCTAATTCAGAAACCTGAAGATTACCGAAGCGCATAACGTTTCGGTTGTAACTGTACATGCGTTACACAGTTGTTCAAAGACAAGGTTTTGGCCCTTCGAGGGTTCGTCAACGAGTGTCAACACTACTGAATGTGAGGGTACCGTAACAACTTACTGCAATATATTCAATAATGTAAGAACAGAAAACCCCTAGCGTTTGTGCCACTGAAAACTGAAACTTTTTTTGTTTCCCATATTTTTTTCCCCGAAACTCTCTGTCCTATATAAGTACGTCCTATTATGGACCACTAAAATTCGGGCGAATTTTCTAGGAAGAAATTCTTTTACATCTTTTCCAATGAACACTAGGAAACTTTTTTATACAGGTTGCAATTGAAGTCATGGGCATTATTTTAACCTAAGGCACTACTCATGATACTAATTGCATTAGGGCTACTATTACGCAAATCAACAATATTATTAATGCAAGTATGGAAACCTTAAAATGTAGTAAGCATAGAAAGTATCAAATACTTTGCGCTTCTCGATAGCAAATGCGTAGGTATACTACGCCGTACGCGTCATTGGGCGTGAATTCTTTGACCCCGCCCGACTCACGTGACATTCGTAAGTTGCCAATGAATTGATTCATAATAAATTCCAACTTTCTCTTCGTACTTTGCCGGCTTAGGACGGTCAAAACTACGTCAACTAACATACATTAAAAAAAAACATTTACGTACCTAGCTTGTGGATTGTTTTGAAAAAACCTTATTTGTCGGTAAAGTGACAGAGGGTAAACGGGTGCTCTTCCACGAGCTTGTGCATGTGCTGGCACGTGAAAAGACGAAAAATCCAACAGGTTCTTAGTGGTTCTGGTGGAATGCGACCCCGTGAAGGAAAAGGGTCATTTGGGTTGCGGCGATGGAACATTTCACGAGTTCATACTAAATTTCTTGTGCGATCGTAAATTACAACCATTTGTGGGTATTGTTGTTTGGTGCACCTAGCCTGCACATTACGCGGTCGAGGCATCGTGTACACAAACACACACACAACTACTACACTAACACTTAATACACTGCAATCCAAGCACCGTATGACGCGAGCGGCGAGTACGGCGATTATGTCACGGGATCAATAAATCAATTACGCGTCAATCAGTGCTTCCAGATCCCAAAAGTAAAATTACAGTGGTGCGAGCTACAAAATACAGGAGTTTCTCAAAACAATACAGTAAATTTCAAAATCGATTACAGTAAAATTACAGACAAACTTTATTTACATATTGATAGAAAAATAGGTCTAACATACAGTAAATCTACTGTAATTACAGTGAATCTGGAAGCACTGGCGTCAATGCACCGGCGCGCAGGTGATGTTTGTTTACATTTCGCTTTGCGCTGTACTGCGCTTTAAGATTCTGATACTTCAACATTTATTGGCGTTAACGAAGTATTTTGTTTTAATTACTTTAAGTGTTTATTTGCAATAATAAGCCTTGTGCAATTTGACTTACTACATTTTTAAGGTTTTCCTTAATTGCATTAATAATATTTTTGATTTGCGTATTAATAGCCCTAATGCAATCAGTATCGTGAGTAGTGCCTTAGGTTAAAATAATGCCCATGACTTCAATTCCACCCTGTAGACAGTGGTATGTGTACCGTAATCACCTCGATTAATATAATCTTAAAGTACACAATCAAACAAACAAACACAATCACACTGTATCTCCTAAATACAGATTACTCAGTGATCTAGCTAGGAGAGCAGCGATTCATCCAAATTCTCCTTGTACAGACGCACATCAAGCTACTACAATCTCTCAAATTTCTTTAATAGATTTTCAACTTTATCTGTAATGCATATGGTTCAAAGTTGAAGCTTGATGTGCTGGCGTCTGTACCTACACCATGCAATTATTAATGCATACCTTGTAAGTCGCTCATGTACCACAAAACCTTTATGTATTTAAGTAAATTATATTACATTATACAATGTCGGCACCCTTTTTTTTTAAGTCACCAAACTACCAAACTGTTTTGAAAGAAAGATGAAAAACGTTTTCATTTGTTTTTAAAAAAAGAAAAACGCTCTGAAATTCAGTGTAAGTATATCATTTCACAATCTCTGTACCTTGCTACGAAATATCATTATTATTAACCGAATAGCTGGCATAATAAACAGCAGATACGGTAAGTTATTTCAATGGGCAGACCGACTCTGTTTCAAGACATGTCCAATGCCAGTGTGACGACAATGCGACCCTTGTCACATGATTCCACAGTCATTACAAAAATGTTTGTTACTTAGATACGTACTGTGATATGGTTAGTTCACATTGGCCCTTTATAACCGTTGCTTTGACGTCACAAAGACTTACTTTTAAAACATCTATTATAAATTGTGTAATCTAATCTAATAATCTAATAATCTTTATTCAAGTATAAAGTACAATTATGATTTACATTAATTACAATCGAGGAAAGTTAAATTCTAACTGTAATGTAGACCTGCCTGATCTAGGTTTAAGAAAAACCTGTGTTTCAGGCCATCAATTTACATCAAACGTTTAAAAAGAAAGACAACGATAAATGTACTAAAAACTAAATTGAAAAGAAAGTATAATATTTCCAATTACTTAAAGAGTTACTATTTGGGTATATTATTTTAAAACTAGATTATGTAAGATATAGTATGTTTAAATAAATTAACGAATAACATTAAAGTAAGTACATAAAGTGTAGACTATTATTAATTAGGTAAAGGAAGAGACTTATAGTAGAGTAGGTAGATTGATTTTATTTTAAAATTTCTAGTAGCTTTTCCGTGTCTGTATAATTGAGTTTTGCCAAATATTCCTGTACTAGTAAATTACACCTATTATAACTTAAACTATAGATCTTTAGCTCTCTGTTAAACTGGTTATACAAGTAGGGTCCTAAAAATAAATAAAATCGATTAGCAAAAGCATGTTTGGTTTGAGAGTTAGCACAAACCAAATCTTTTCTTCTCCTATCTGAAGGCACTGGGTTAAAATAAAGTTCAGTGTGTTGGCAGAAAACTACATTCAAAACAAATAATTGACGTACTGTTAGCACCTTACAAGCCATATAAAGCTGGTGTGTAGGAAATCTAAATGGACGAAATGTAGCAACCTTTAAAACTGCTCTTTGGGCGCGTTCTAGGTGCAATAAAATTGATTTAGCGGCACCACCCCAGGACGTTATACAGTAGGTAATAATAGATTGACACAAAGCCAAATAAACCTGTCTGATTAATTTAAAGTTGGCAATGTTACGTAAATTTTTAAAAATATATATTAGTAATGCCCTGTTGGTAATGCCCTAGGAACAAGACAAGGACAAAATAAATAACAAATTATGTACTTGGTTTCACGATTTATTTTTAAATTAAAAATTTCCAACTTTTGTCAACGAATATTTCTGTAAACATATAAGTAGGTAATTGTAGCGGGAAAACAACGAATTACATAATACGGTAGCTATGTATATAATAAATGAGTAAGTAAGCAAAATAGGAATACGCTCGAATTAAAAATGAACATTAAATACAACCCTACAAGGTGCTTTTGGCGTGTGGCCAAAATTGGAACTAACCCCGCCATCTTGTTTTGTTTAAACAATTTCAGTTACAATTTCACAAATTTTTACCAACAACACCCCTCTGTCAATGGCATTCAGGAGCCAAACAATCCTTTAGTACAGTACGTATGTTGGTCTAAATGTCACTGTCCATAAAAGTTTTATTGAACACGAGTAAAAAAAAAAATAATTTACAAAAAAAGAATACATACAGACGAACATAGAAACTCTACCTTTTTTGGAGTCGGTTAATTAATAGGTACATACGCCAGCTCTTCAAGCTGCCACAATCTGTCAAATTTCTTTAATAGATTTTTAACTTTATCGCTAAAGCATAAGGTTCAAAGTTGATTGGGAAAATTTGACAGTTTCGGGTAGCTTGATGTGCTGGCGTCTGTACCTAAAGTATATTTCAGGCTCGATATTTTATATACTTAATATTAAATATTTTATAAAAATAAATCCCCTCACAAATAAATAAAAGACACCTCAAATGGTATCACTATTTCTATTAAAAAGCAACGCTACCCGACATGCTATCAGTGACTAGAGTGAAAACGGATCCCGCATATTCATTCTCTCGAACCACAATGATATATAGGACGCCATGTTTCTTTACTATTTCGGGACACAAATGATCAAGAAAGGATCACTTCACTTCACATCATAAATAAGATATATAGGTTGTATGTAGCGGGCATTTATGAAGACGTGTTTTTGCTGCGTCATGGTTACAAACAAATGAAAATTCGAATTTCTATAGTAGCAAGGTAGAAAAAATTGTTAAACCTAATAATTATATTAGTCTATTACTGTTGTACTGCAGGACAAAGGATTCTTCTCATATAGAAAAGGCTCGGTGAGGCTGAGGACACGACTTACCTATACCCATTTAATAATAAGACTGAAATCAGACCAGGTATGATTAGGTCTATGTCACCATGATCATACGGCATACCTAATACTTATAAGTAGTAAATTATCCAAACCAAAGTCTTGTTTATTTTTGTTAGGATGTATGTACAGACGCCAGCACATCAAGCTACTACAATCTGTCAAATTCCTTTAATAGATTTTCAACTTTATCACTAAAGTATAAGGTTCAAAGTAGATGGGGAAAATTTGACAGTTTCGGGTAGCTTGATGTGCTGGCGTCTGTACCTCCAAACCATAAGTATCTATCTAATACTAAGAATATCCGGCACATGCCAACACGCTGTAATCTGTATAGAGTATCAACTACGTATGTCTCATACATCTTTTGTAAAGTGAGTATACTCATTTCAGGCGTCATTTGATCGGGAGCCGATTATAACGTTACCTTTATTTATGACATGAATCTCTATGTACAGAGGCCAGCATATCAAGCTACCGCAATCTGTCTTTCTTTAATAGATTTTCAGCTTTACCACAAAGGAATAAGGTTCATATTCAATTGGGAAAATTTGACACATTGGGGTAGCTTGATGTGCTGGCCTCTGTACAATTAGTTGATACAACCTTCCTAGTGTTTATTTACTTAATCAAAATAATATGTACATTTTTATTTATTGGCATAAATCGTGGTAGATATAAAGGATGTTACAGATATATACTTGACAGATTTTCCTATTGATATTTTCTCCATGAGTTTTGCTTCATACAGACGTTCCCTATTTAGACAGTGTGAAGAGTGTAACGTCTATGTAGCTCAAATTGGTTTGTTTTTTTAGTGTTCTTGAATATCTACTAGACACACTTTTTATTGTTCTTCTTTGTCTCTAATATTTTAAGGTTGGATATCATGCATACCTATTATTTGCATGGTTACTGAAATGCTAATTTTAGATGATATTTAATTTGAATTGCAAGTGGCTGTGCCGTTGGTGTGCTTATTATAAATAAATAAATATCATAATGCAGGGCACATTCCTCGATAATAACATGTTGGACAGTGTAAAGCTCATTACATTTTTTATTTATGTAAGTTCACGTCCACTACGCTACTCAAAAGTAAAAATCAAATCACCAATGAGTAGGCATGATGTGACAGCACTTGTCTTGATCTGAGATTGTAACACGTTATTTTTGAGTAGCGCCTCGCCTCGGTAGCGCGGTTGATGGGCCTAAGTAGTACAACGATGAAGTTAGAGGATCTAACATCAAGCACATTGCAAATAGAAATACCTACTTCCATTTAGGTAATAGGTAATACGGGCTGGTGTCCGCAACTCCACGTCATCGCGCGTATTTTGCGTACAGAAAAACTCCATATATTACTAGAAGATTGCGATCGTGATATGATCACGAATCTGTCAAGAGTAGGCACTAAATATGCGGACATTTCTGTATTCTAGGGCCATATTCAGTCATGAAATTCGTTTTAAAACTAGGTTCGAATTGAAACTACTGTACTGAAATAGAATGATGAAGAATATTTCTGCTTTAAATAATTCATAAGCATAATCAGCCTGTAATGATGCCACTGCTGGGAAACAAGCCTCCTCTTGTCGAGAGGGAATCGCCTGTAATCTACCACGTAGGCCCAGTGCGGGTTGGTAGATAGATGTCACATGTCTTCGAATTTTTGGTTTTAGAACATGCCGATTTCCTCAAGATGTGTTCCTTCACCGTTTTTGAGAGCAGTAGTGATGAAATTATTTACACAAAGCAAAGTGTCTGCTGCCTGGCTGGGTTCGAAACTACGACCTACAACTCGTAAGTCGAAGCCGTTACCACTGGGCCACCACTGTTTTCTAAATCTTGACGATGCATCAAAACAACCTTTACGAGTTTTACTCTAAATGTGCGGCAAGTGCACTCTAAGTAAGCCCAGCTACCACTTTCCTAACTGGCAAATATTTTAAGCACGACATGTGCTATTCTCGTATAGACCTAATTCGAGATACCGAGATTATTCGAGCATTATTCTTGAATAATCTAGATTCTAGAATAAGCGAAACAAAACAACAAAACAAAACAAAACAACTACAAAATATTTCAGACTAGTATGGAGATTTCTTCGGTTTGAGTATAACTATGCCGACGTTCGAATAAGGCACGGGATCCACCGCCTGTGACATTTCCGACGTCTTGTCCATACTTCGGCATACGCTAAGCTCTATGTGAGTTGTGACGTGTTTTTGATGTCTAATAAATCGAGTATTTACATCTAATACCATGAATTTCAGTACATGTACACATTATATTATTATGCAAAACTCCACAATACGTAATACTTCTGACTCTATCTACTTTCAAAATATTAATTTTATAAACACTACTATTTTTAATAATGATTAAGTCGACAAGAAATTTAAAAGTTGGATTATTTAATGCGGGGTCGCTGGGTACGCGCCATGAGGAGTTCCTAGTTGCCATGGATAACCTCTCGGTAGACATAATGGCGATTAATGAGACCTGGCTCAGGCAGGGGGAGGAGGGTCGTGCGCCGACAGTACCGGGCTACCGGCTGCGGCACGAGCCGCGGGCGCGCACCGTGCGTGGCGGCCGCGGGGGCGGTGTGGGCTTCTACGTGCGTCACGGTTTGCGCGTACGCTCCGTGCCGCACCCGCCATCGCCGCAGGTCGAGCAGATGTGGCTCCGACTTAATGTCAACTCGCATTCAGTTATTATTGGTACAGCATACAGGCCGCCGTGGCTTGATGTGAATGCCTTTCTGGATGCAGTTACTGATTCTCTCTCCTCGTTTGCTAACGCGGACAAGGTTATCTTACTTGGCGACTTTAATATTAATGTCTTAAACCAAAGCGACAGTAAATCTAAACTTCTGAACAACTTTATACGTTGCTGCAAGCTTACACAAATTATTACTGAGCCAACCCATTTCACAGATCATAGTGAAACTCTAATCGATGTTGTGTGCACTGATGCCCGTGTGTGTGGGGTCTCTGTATCACACATACCGGAGCTTGGTCACCATGCAATTATTTCTGTTGAACTAAATTTCAAATTAGAGAAGCCTGCTCCACACTGGATTACCTACAGGCCACTCAGAGACATCCTCCCTGATTTATTTAATAAAGACTTAAATAGAATGGACTGGGAACAGATTGAAAGTCTGGAAGATGTGAACTTAATGGTATCCATGTTTAATCAATACATTCTTACACTTTTTGATTTGCATGCTCCCCTCAAAAGAGTCCTAATTAAAGAGAAATCTTATCCCTGGATAACAGACACGGTTAGGGAAATGATGAGACTACGTGATAAGTGCCATTTGAGGTCAAAATCGACAAAATCCGAGCATCATATCAAATTGTACAAGGAGTATAAATACCTTGTTAGAGCTGCTTTTGATAGTGAGAAGTGCGCATATTTTAAAAAATATATTAATAATAATATTAAACAACCTAAGAAGTTATGGAGTCATATCAAAACAACTGTAGCCACCTCAAAAAAACCAGAGCATTCTCTGCCTCATTTCTGTAACAACCCAGAAACTATCAACCAACACTTTTTGGATGTGCCAGGCAGTGGGAAGGTCACTACTGCAGATCTAACCTACTTTGAGCATCATAGACATGGTAACAGTCATTTCCAGCTTGAGCCAGTTCAGCAGGATGCAGTGCTGAAGATCTTGAACAGTCTTAAGTCCAATGCGCAGGGCTCTGACCAAATTTCTCTGGAAATGTTGATGTTGACACTTCCAAGAACACTTGCAGTGATCACAGCTATCATCAACAGATCCATAGTCGACTCTTCTTTCCCTGATCTGTGGAAAATGGCAATAGTTAGACCAATCCCAAAAATACCTAACCCCACTAGCGTAAAAGACCTCCGTCCCATAAGCCTACTCCCATGTCTGTCCAAGATATTAGAAAGGGTTGTCTCTGACCAACTTAGGGCTTACCTTGAGCAACACAGTATCTTGCCACTGGCTCAATCCGGTTTTCGCAGGGCCCATAGCACAGCAACAGCGCTCCTGGATGTAGTCGGTAACATTCTTGAAGCCAGAGACCAGGGTATGGGAACCCTGCTCGTCCTACTGGACTTTTCGCGTGCTTTCGACTCAATTAACACGTCACTTCTACTCTCCAAGCTGTCTTACTATGGGTGTGAAGTCGAAACTGTTAGATGGTTTGAGAGTTACCTCAGCAATCGATCACAGTTTGTCCAGGTGACCAGTAACAGTGGAGATACCATGTCTTCTGGTCCGAAGCGCGTGGACAGGGGCGTACCTCAGGGATCGATTTTGGGCCCACTTCTCTTCATTCTTTACACTGCTGACATTATTAACTGTCTGATCAACACCAAGTTCCACCTTTATGCTGATGATCTGCAGTTGTACCTCTCCTTCCGATCCCTGGATACAGCTGAAACTGTAAAGAAAATAAATGAAGATTTGGAAAGGATCTCGGCTTGGTCCATGTGAAACTCCCTGGTCCTGAATCCTAGTAAGTCCAAATATATTGTGATGGGATCTAGGGATTTCCTGAACAAAATGCATGCTTGCAATCTGGACCTCAGTATTGATGGCTGTGCCGTGGAAAGGGTTCTGGAAGCTCGTAATTTAGGTATGATATTTGACGGGCAGCTACACTTTGAAACACACATATTGGAGGCTGTGCGCAACTGCTTCTACCGACTGAAGGTCTTGTATCGTATCCGTCCCTACATAAGTGTGGATATGCGTGTCATGCTTTGCGAGTCACTTGTTCTATCCAAGCTTAATTACGCTGACACTGTGTATGGGTCGTGCATTCTCGGTAGAAGCGAAAGACTTATTCAGCGGGTGCAGAATGCTTGTGCAAGATTCTGCTACAATATCCCACCACGATCCCACGTCACTCCTTTTTTAAATAAGGGTAATTTGATGAGAATGTCAGCACGCAGAAAGCTTCACCTGGCTACCCTACTCTTTGGCACAATTCTCACTAAAAAGCCAGATTATTTATATAATAAACTGTCTTGGTCACGCGATGTTAACAAAATTAAAACTAGAGCATCTTCTTACCTCATGTTAGCCTCATCGCATAGAACAGCTGCATTCCGTGGTAGTTTCAAATTCGCTGCCTCCCGTTGCTGGAACGATTTGCCACCTCCTTTTCGTGCTATAAAATCAGTTGGTACTTTCAGGATAAAATTTAAACAGCATTTACTGCAGCTTCAAAAAGATACCGAACTTTGAACCTACCATTGATATGCACGCAGCTTGCAATGGTGATCCGAGCGTTTGGCAGCGATTGGTCACTGAACAGGCACAGTAGTTGTTTCGCATCTTGTTTTTGTTTTGTATTCCCGAGTACCTTCATGTTTGATGATTAATTAATTTTGCATATTCCACACTTTTACTTTTTTTGTTGTTATTAATTTGATTGTTAATGCTGGCCTACTCCATGTTTTGTTTCGTTGTTCGACACTTGTTTTGAGTTGTTTCCTGTCAAAGTCATCATTAGTTTATTTCTTCATTCCATCCATGTTGATAATTGACTACCTAGTCACACTTATAATGTTTATCCACTGTAATACTGTTCCAATAAGCAGCCGTAATGTGATAATTTATTAATTTTCACCAAAAGGTCGGCGCCTGCGACCCTTTGCTTGTCACAGTAATGCCACAGAGTGTCTATAGTCTATGACATCTTTATGACACTCAAGGCATAGACAAGTAATGAGGTTACGTCTGGCGCGGATATATTTTTAATATTTTACGTAATCTATGTTATTTATTTATTTTTTTTATTTCTTTTATTATTTTTTTTATTTCCGTAACTGCCCGTGACACCACAGCGGGCCCTATCAGAATACCAGCGCTGCGATATTTATTTTTAAATATCGCAGCATCATGCTGAGATAGGAGCCTATTGGCCTCGTATAGGACTTTTTGTTTCATTTTTCTTTTTGTTACTTTTTTAATTTTTTTTAATTTTTATTTTAGTATTTTAATTTAGACTGTGTTTAATTAGTTTGTGATCCTCCTGTACGGGTCGCAATAAATACTTTTTCTTTCTTTTCTTTCTTTCTTTCAGTATTTTATGTGTTTACATCATCGAAGTTTGCATATATTACACAACATTTCCTGGAACATATGCGTTAACTCCAAACACCCCAATTAGAATATTATGTTATAATTATAATGCGCACTCTAAATGTTTACTACTCTGTGTAAAACATTGTTTACTAGCTGCTGCCCGCGACGTCGTCTGCGTGAAGGCTCTACAGCACTAAAAATACCTAAGATGCCAGTGTCGCTATAGCATTATAAGTACACAACTTTTAAAATAGCATTAGAATATAAGTTTTTTTTGCTTCTTGCTAGAGTAATATGGGAATCCTGCTGAGTTCAGTCATAAGACGTGACTGAAGGAAATAGAGAAAATAATGCAGGAATACATTCCAGGACAAAAAGAGTAAAAATACGTACAAAGGTATCATACCTTACAACACTTCCCTATAAACTACGTTGGTAATTATACTGCCAGGAGCCAAAATGTAAAGAAAGTCATGACTGGTGGCGCGGGAGCAAGCGACGTAGAGTTGCCCTTGTGAGAAGCAACTCGTCCTGAGGTCGACACCCGCTGCCCTCAGTATCTGCCCCTGCGACTTATTGATGGTCATCGCGAAGCAAACACTCACGGGGAACTGTAGCGCTTGAACTGGAACGGGAAATTATGAGGTATGAGGGGAATGCGTGGTATAAATACTGCCTCACCGACGCCACAACCCGTAAGAATTTCCGCCTCAATGGTGTGTCTGTGGAGCGAGATGACTTTAAGGCGGGTCCCGTTACACAACTTCGGAGGAAATAGGTTCCGAAGAAGCATAATCGGGACACCGACCTTCAGCTTGATGGTATGCGCTGGAAGTCCACTTGCTGACAGGGAGCTCAGAAATTCCACGAGATAATGTGTGGCGTCATCTTGCTCGACAAGTGTTTATCGAGGTGTAGACCACTTTATTCCCCTCAATTTCCGAGAGAATGCATTCGTTAATTGCTGTAGCCTGATCATTTTTGGGCATCAAAATGGCCCGCTCACACACCCGAGAATTCTGCTGGTGCGGTATACGATTGATGTCCCCGTACACACAGCGAATGAGTTCTTCTAAGCTGGATACCACTCTACCGAGAGACTCTCGAAGCACCACCTGTCCACCTATCTCTTCTGGTAGAGTGCCTTCGCCAAGACTTAGAAGGGCATCGGAGAATTCTTGAGCACGTGCATTGCCGCCAAGCCGAGCTCTCATATTAATGGTCAAGCGTAGCGTACGAACTCGTGACCACAACGAAGATCGTTTCAACGAAGCATTCACCTCGTCAACCCTCGAGTCCCGCGTCACCACGGGAAGCGTTTGCCGAAAATCACCACTGAACAGAACTGTGACACCACCCATCAAATGTTCGTTCCTGCGGATGTCCTGCAGGATTCTGTCCACGGCCTCAACTGCCTTCCTATTGGCCATCGTACACTCATCCCATACGATCAGAGAGCAATCCTTGAGCACGTGTCTCTTATCGCTGTTACGTGACACACCACAAACAGGCGTTTCGGCGCTCTCTAAATCGATGGGAATTTTAAACATGGCATGTGCTGTCTTGCCACTCGGAAGCAGTGTGGTAGCGATTCCCGACGACGCTACAGTAATAGCAATTTTGCCTTGCCTCCTGACCTCTGCAAGTATGCCAGTGGTAACAAATGTTTTTCCTGTTCCACCAGGAGCATCCAAGAAAAACATTTTACCCTGGTTTTGCCCAACGCTTTCAAGGACGGTGTCATAAAGTTTTTGCTCTGAAGAGAACAAAGCGACATGGTCATTTCGTATTGTGGTCATTTCGCCCGGATCGTAATTTTGTCTCGGCGTTATACTCCCGATTTCCACGGTCTTGATACGGTGATGATTGGGGAGCTGGTAATCCATATTCGATCAGTGGATTGCCGCCGATAGAAATGACCACATCTTGAAGTGAACTGAGACAGGTGTTCAGCACGCGTTCATCAGTTACTTCGACTTCGTCTCCAGTAGCACGCCTCAAAGCTCGTAGAAAATCTTCAGACAGATGATGGCGATACTTCTCCCACAAAGCTACCGGGTTCGCGACTCCACAAAACACCAAGATGACGGCAAACAGATGACGCATGCGGCTGGGACTGTCACTGACGCTAGCCTCCGCGAGGGTGTCATGAAATGAAATGATCATCATCAATGAACATAACTTTTTTGTAATACTTAACACCGCATTTTTTTTTATTGTCTTCCTCAACTCTGCTCAAGATATTGAGGGTTTTGTTGGAACTTGAATTTGTCAAAACGAACTATACGATACAACTTATATGAAGAAAATGCACATCACCATCTATGAATTTTAAAAATAACTAACTACTTACCTCGCCAACATGATCAAATTTAAATAATTAATTTCCAAAAAATGTTAACATGTAACTTGATTTGATTTTTATGAAATCTCATAGATGGCGCTGTTTTAAAATTGTCTTTATACTACTAACATTCATTAAACTATATTTCCCTGCCCAAGTTACTTAAATGGCGTAGTTTTTATAGTGTAAAGCTAGATAATAGCATGGCTTACTCAAAAACAACATTTAAATTTGCGTCGTTAGATTACACGCTGTCACAGAATGCGTAAGTAAAATAAAGATTCACAGCTCCTCCCCCGTAGGTGATAGCGTGATAATATGTCGCCTATATGTTGACCCGACCTCTTAGTAATATTCATGCAAAATTTGAAGTAAATCCATGCAGTACTTTTTGAGATTATCCCGGACAGACAAACAGACAAACAGACAAACAGACAAACAGACAAACAGACAAAAATTCTAAAAACTATATTTTTGGCTTCGATATCGATTGTAGATCACGCCCCAAGTATTCTTTTTAAAAAATATTCAATGTACAGTTTTCACTTTCCTACGATTTTATTATATGTATGTATTATATGTATGTATAGATAATAAAATCGTAGGAAAGTCAAAACTGTACATTGAATATTTTTTAAAAAGAATACTTGGGGCATGATCTACAATCGATATCGAAGCCAAAAATATAGTTTTTAGAATTTTTGTCTGTTTGTCTGTTTGTCTGTCCGGGATAAACTCAAAAAGTACTGCATGGATTTACATCAAATTTTGCATGAATATTACTAAGAGGTCGGGTCAACATAAAGGCTACATATTATCACGCTATCACCTACGGGGGAGGAGCTGTGAATCTTTATTTTTCTTACGCATTCTGTGACAGCGTGTAATCTAACGACGCATATTTAAATGTTGTTTTTAGTAAGCCATGCTATTATCTAGCTTTACACTATAAAAACTACGCCATTTAAGTAACTTGGGCAGAGAAATTTAGTTTAATGAATGTTAGTAGTATAAAGACAATTTTAAAACAGCGCCATCTATGAGATTTCATAAAAATCAAATCAAGTTACATGTTAACATTTTTTTGGAAATTAATAATTTAAATTTGATCATGTTGGCGAGGTAAGTAGTTAGTTATTCTTAAAATTCATAGATGGTGATGTGCATTTTCTTCATAAAAGTTGTATCGTATAGTTCGTTTTGACAAATTCAAGTTCCAACAAAACCCTCAAAATCTTGTATTACAAAAAAGTTATGTTCATTGATGATGATCATTTCATTTCATGACACCCTCGCGAGGGCTAGCGTCAGTGACAGTCCCAGCCGCATGCGTCATCTATTTGCCGTCATCTTGGTGTTTTGTGGAGTCGCGAACCCGGTAGCTTTGTGGGAGAAGTATCGCCATCATCTGTCTGAAGATTTTCTACGAGCTTTGAGGCGTGCTACTGGAGACGAAGTCGAAGTAACTGATGAACGCGTGCTGAACACCTGTCTCAGTTCACTTCAAGATGTGGTCATTTCTATCGGCGGCAATCCACTGATCGAATATGGGTTACCAGCTCCCCAATCATCACCGTATCAAGATCGTGGAAATCAGGAGTATAACGCTGAGACAAATTACGATCCGGGCGAAATGACCAGATCGCTTTGTTCTCTTCAGAGCAAAAACTTAATGACACCGTCCTTGAAAGCGTTGGGCAAAACCAGGGTAAAATGTTTTTCTTGGATGCTTCTGGTGGAACAGGAAAAACATTTGTTGCCACTGGCATACTTGCAGGGGTCAGGAGGCAAGGCAAAATTGCTATTGCTGTAGCGTCGTCGGGAATCCCTACCACACTGCTTCCGAGTGGCAAGACAGCACATGCCATGTTTAAAATTCCCATCGATTTAGGGAGCGCCGAAACGCCTGTTTGTGGTGTGTCCCGTAACAGTGATAAGGGACACGTGCTCAAGGATTGCTCTCTGATCGTATGGGATGAGTGTACGATGGCTAATAGGAAGGCAGTTGAGGCCGTGGACAGAATCCTGCAGGACATCCGCAGGAACGAACATTTGATGGGTGGTGTCACAGTTCTGTTCAGTGGTGATTTTCGGCAAACGCTTCCCGTGGTGACGCGGGGCTCGAGGGCTGACGAGGTGAATGCTTCGTTGAAACGATCCTCGTTGCGGTCACGAGTTCGTACGCTGCGCTTGACCATTAATATGAGAGCTCGGCTCAGTGGCAATGCACGTGCTCAAGAATTCTCTGATGTCATTCTAAGTCTTGGAGAAGGCACTCTACCAGAAGAGATAGTTGGACAGGTGGTGCTTCCAGAGTCTCTCGGTAGAGTGGTATCCAGCTTAGAAGAACTAATTCGCTGTGTGTACGGGGACATCAGTCGTATACCGCATTTGACCATTTTGATGCCCAAAAATGATCAGGCTGCAGCAATTAACGAATGCATTCTCTCGGAAATTGAGGGGAATAAACTGGTCTACACCTCGATAAACACTGTTGTCGAGCAAGATGACGCCACACATTATCCCGTGGAATTTCTGAGCTCCCTGTCAGCAAGTGGACTTCCAGCGCATACCATCAAGCTGAAGGTCGGTGTTCCGATTATGCTTCTTCGGAACCTCCTAGGTATTTTTGGTGCTATAAAGCCTTCCTTAGATGACGCATGCGGCTGGGACTGTCACTGACGCTAGTCCTCGCGAGGGTGTCATGAAATGAAATGATCATCATCAATGAACATAACTTTTTTGTAATACAAGATTTTGAGGGTTTTGTTGGAACTTGAATTTGTCAAAACGAACTATACGATACAACTTATATGAAGAAAATGCACATCACCATCTATGAATTTTAAAAATAACTAACTACTTACCTCGCCAACATGATCAAATTTAAATAATTAATTTCCAAAAAATGTTAACATGTAACTTGATTTGATTTTTATGAAATCTCATAGATGGCGCTGTTTTAAAATTGTCTTTATACTACTAACATTCATTTAACTATATTTCCCTGCCCAAGTTACTTAAATGGTGTAGTTTTTATAGTGTAAAGCTAGATAATAGCATGGCTTACTCAAAAACAACATTTAAATTTGCGTCGTTAGATTACACGCTGTCACAGAATGCGTAAGTAAAATAAAGATTCACAGCTCCTCCCCCGTAGGTGATAGCGTGATAATATGTAGCCTATATGTTGACCCGACCTCTTAGTAATATTCATGCAAAATTTGAAGTAAATCCATGCAGTACTTTTTGAGATTATCCCGGACAGACAAACAGACAAACAGACAAACAGACAAACAGACAAACAGACAAAAATTCTAAAAACTATATTTTTGGCTTCGATATCGATTGTAGATCACGCTGCAAGTATTCTTTTTAAAAAATATTCAATGTACAGTTTTCACTTTCCTACGATTTTATTATATGTATAGATTTATAGTTACAATGATTTTGGGATAAAATTGTGGTCACATTACAAATCTACGCACGTACTTATCTACAAATCATCTATTAATCTATCACGTAATCTACGGTCTAGCGAAGTAGGTACTTCGTCAATTTTGGTTTGTTTTAACTGTATAGCGGAAGTGTGACTGTGATTTACGTAGTTTTAATTATTTTTGGGATCAAAAAGTACCTACATTAAAAATGACAAAAATAGATTCAGTAAAAGATTCGAAGCAAACTACACTCATAATGTGCTTTAATTGTTACACATTGTATAAGGAGTAAGCACCATTGGAGGTCTCAATGTTGCTAATGACAATTTTTAGAGGAAATGCGGATGGTCGTTTCTACATAGAAACGAAATCATTGATTTTTTAAAGAATAATAAAAAAACCTCAAAAAATGCCGATTTAAACCGCTGTCAACAGAGGCTTAGTGTACAAATTTAATAACTATTATTGAAAAAGAAAAACATAGGGACACAGTATATATCGTTCTTATTCAGTTAATAATATATTACTTAAATTGGTCCAATATTGGAGGAGGAAATAGGCAAGAGCCAAACCTCGAATGACTAGATGAATTTTTACTTAGGCTTTTTCAAAAGTCTCTTCGCATTTCTTCTTAATTCAATTTGAGAAAAATTTACACCTATTAAGGTAGGTATACCGAATTATGCATCAATTAATTACAACTAAGGAAACCGAAATCTTCTTAGTAGAAGCAACATCGACGCGCAACTGGTCACCATGAATCCAAGAGCCTAAGTCTGCTATTACAATAGTGTCAGAATGGTCTATCATTGATTTCATAATTGTTGATTTTGACAGGTTTGGTAATCTACTAATATAATGGCGTCATTATGACTTTCCAATGGTCAACCACTGACACTCCATTGAAAGAAATGGCATAAAATGGTAATCTTGTACATAATGACAAATAAATAAATGTTATGTTTATTGCTATTTACGAACTTCTTACTACTTCAGATTGTAAACACTAATACGTACCTAATATGTAAAAATAAATATTAAATGAAATCTAGCATGTTTAGTAGTAGTTTTTCTCAGACCATTGACCGACCAATGATCGACCATTATGAATTTTTTTTCCACTTTTAGCAAAATGACAATGGGATCGTGTTGGAATGACGAATTTATAAAAATAGCAGACTTGGGCCCTAGTATATTTGAATCCAAAAAGTTGAAACGTTGAAAGTTAACGTTGGTTATTAAACAAAAATTTCTACTTTAGGGAGTCTAGAATCGTGTGCTGAATTCATAGTTACAGTTTGTGCATCGATGTCCTTTGCCACCCTGTAGTGTAAATTATCGAGCACGTTTTCTTGTTTATATTTCTGCGATCAAATAGGAGGGCTTTAGTATTGCTTAATAAGTTCCTATTATAAAAGATCTAATAACGAGATGAGGCACACAGGATGTGAACTGACTCGAATTGCCAAGTGAATAAACAACCAATTTGATTAAAGCTCAGAAAGGGCTGATTGCAGACCGAAGAAAGAAAGAAAAAAAAAGGTATTATCAAAAAGACCATTGTGCTTGTTTCATGTTTTCTTTTAAGTTTGCCAAACCAATAAGAGCGGTTCTGCATTACATCCGATCTGAATCCGAATTAAAGATCCGACTTCAATCCGCACCCTAATTGCGTAACGCACTATTACTCTCAATTTGAATCATTTTGAACCATATTGCTAATCTATTGCTCCTTATGTTCGAAAAATGTGTCTGCTCAACAACGGAAATAACGCAATGAATGTTGTTGAACTGTGAAAATGAAACCCATTGCTACTGATAGTGTGTTACGCAATTACCCTGCCGAATTGGGAATGTTCTAAATTCGGACGGATAGAGTTCGGATCTAGTGCGCAACTCCTCATACAAATAGGACTACGGTCACTTCAAACTGGCATTTCTCGGATTCGGATCGGATGTAGAACCTAAGACAAGATATCCGGTCTTCACTTAAAAACTTCTGTAATTCTTTCTGGCAACTGTCGAAAATGCGAAATATAACTTTATGAAGAGAGATTTGAAACAAAAACAAAACTGGTTGGCAGTTCGGTAAATACCTTCATTATGCTAACGACTAGTTTTCCGCTTCGCGGCGTCACCCGTGGTTCAGCCTTTTAGGGGTTGGGTTAAATTAACCGTTTTTGCTCGACGCCTTTATAAGAATCACTGTTTTGGGTCTCGTTAAAGGCAAATTATCACTGGATAGGGTTAAGAATACAAATAATGATAATGTCACCAAACTCTGGGACGTAATTCGTATATAGCTGGGACGACCATTTTCACTTGACGAATTCACTGATTTTTCCTTGATACAACGAATCTAATTTTAATAACACACATTGTTTTCACTTGTTTTAAATCTAGATTTATATCTATGTGTGTATGTGATTTGGTGATTCATGACTATTTTTTTAACATCAAACTTTACTGCTTTCTTGTTTTAGTTGTATGTGATATAATTAATGTTTTCTGGACCTAGTATAGAATCACTAGGACTTCACGTGGGTAAAAAGAAAAAATACTATGTCAAATTCGTAGCAGGTGGCGTTATGTAGTTTTTGACTGCCGCTATTGACAAAGAACCGAGCTTATGTCTGTACTGACCTGTACCGCCGTAATACAGTTTATAACTAGTACGGGGGCCGCCAGCCGGGGTGAATCGGTTTCGTTACAACCTGAATTTTGAGTTACTAAGTGGGTATCTAATCTTTTAGATTCATAGAAAACAAGTAGGTACCTACTAGTGTAATTTGTAAGGTTGTTATTCTTTTGGTAAAATTAAAATTATGACAATATTTTCAATGGAAAATTATTCGTTTTTTTTTTTCGATTAGTAACTATTTACCTATACCTATACCTACCCTAACTATATTTCATTCTACAGTGACAAAGCAAACTGAATACAATACCTAAGTATAAATCTTCCAGCATGCTATAAATAAAAATATTTGACCTAACAACTAGTCTTTTATTTCACAAAAGTATTAATACTAATAGATCCATTAGTTTATTCTCAGATCAGTTCGTACTTTCAGTTGTAGAGTACGTGACTGACGCAAAAACTTCGGCCATGTTTATTTTCTTTCCGTCAACAAGATTACGAAGAATCCGATTGCGTTTTTACGACATTATAGTTTTTTAGGAACGGAACATACGATTCTTATTATAAACAGGGAAAATATAGTAAACAGAATATAGAACGTCGTATTATTTTATTCAACCGACTTTAAAATACTATTAAAGTTGTAATATAGGTAGTAGTGACTTTTAAAAACAAATTAAATTCTCCTTCACCTAACCTGCCTGAAACTTACTATAATTATGTATAATACAGATATTTAAGGCAAGTAGTCTTTTTCCATGGGTTGTTTATTTTAAACCCCGTAGATAGATATTGTATTTAAAACAAGTTGTTAGGACAAGTTTTCATCAACACATTATAATAACGGAAAACTTTTTTAACATGAAGACGAGGATTAAATCTCCAGTCTGAAAGAATATAACTACAATTATGTTTATAAGTAGGTAAGTATGTATAATTTTTATGTCCACGCAAACACTGTCCATTCTAAGGTTCCTGGAAGAGATCGCAGAAAGCGATAAGGCCACCCATTGTAAGTATATTTTGCAGTGTTATTAGTAGATTATTTATAAGGGGATAAAGCAGAGCGCTATTTTGGATCCTGAACGCAACGAAGGCTCCTCAGGCTTCGCTACGCTCGGGAGCCCTGAGTTAACTCCTAAGCGAAGCGAGGAAGTTAAGACTAGAATCCTGAATGCAGTGAGGGATTCAAGCTCGCCCAAGACGAAGACACCTTTATCACCAGGGAGAATACTCTATACTTTTCGCCCCTACTGCGAGGTAATAAAAACCAATTTGATTATCGAATTAGTAGTTTATGAAACTGTTAAATAACCGGGGAATATATAGTTATGTGCAGTTTCATACACTATTTACCCGACTACGTGACAGGACAGGGTTATGTTTTATGCGTACTTAACTATGTATCTTTGTAATTCCTTATTACCTCGAAGCATCCTAACGGCCGGTTGGATTTTAATACATGACGTGTGAGTACCTATCCACTCGTTTGGGTCACGCGATGGTTATAGGCTAGGTTTTGTTTTTTTATAAAAACAAAATGGCGGATTTTAGAAAAACTACAACAGAGTATTATGGTCTTGAGTAAAAACAAATTGGTACCATTAAAATGTAAAAATAAAATAAAGGTCTTAAAGAGACGATTCAAAAAATATAACACACTAAAAGGATTAAAATTAAATTACAAATTCAAAACCCGACTGCAACTAAGATTCAAAATTAGCTCACTTTTCAAGCAGTCTTATACAGTTGGTGGTATCAAATAGGAGAGTGAACTATAATGACATACCTTCTGCCTGTCGGGTTTTTTTTTTCAATCTTAATTCATCAAAAACAAAAAATAATATCATCAATGTAGCGTCAGCCCAAATTGAACAATCTAACACGGGGGTATACGCAACAATAAATACGGATCAATACCGATTATTTTGTTCGTCGACGGCGACTAACACCTATGAAGTGAGAACTCTTTGGTCAACCTGTACATTAATAGTTTTTTTTTTTTTGTTAAAGTTTGCACACTATTTTCAAATCAAATTAATGACCAGAGGGTCATAATGAAATTCAGTACAATAAATACCCGGCTAGAGCCTAGGGCTAAATGTCTTGCGGTGGGTTCACATTTTTTTTTTCATCTTTCATCAACTTCTATAGAATTTTGTCTGTGCAACAAAGCAGTACAGACAAATGTCGGTGTATCAGAAAAGTGTAAAGTCTGCTTATAATAAATCTGCTATTTGTCGTAGCCATATAATTAATTATTAAATAAATTGATTAACTGACTAAATCCAAGACTGAACTAATGAAAAGTCTGCGCAAACATTTTGTGGAGATGTGTGAATTTTTACTCAGACTTCCGAGTCTGTACCTACAGATATCTGTATGACCAAAAGTCTGTATAGTGTGGACCCACCATTAGGTTAGGTTTGCATGACATATAATTTGACGTTAGCGAGCAGGTGATGTGAAAATGTATTTTTTTATGTATTTTCAGGTGTACAATAAGTCAATAACGTATGTATGAATAAAAAATATGAATTCAATCCCCAGAGTAACTAATTACCCGACTACGACGAAGCAATAAGGAGGGTTATGATTTTGACCAGTAGGTATGGTATGTACGTATGTATGTTCATCTATTCCCTAATAACTTCTAAGCTCCTTGTCATAATTTGACAAATGAAATATCTTTGGAAACGTATTGATTATCCGCTGGTTATAGGCTATGTGACGTCACATTAAATTGAATATGGCGGCCTCTAGCGGACATAGTCATGACCTGAAAATAATAAATTTAATCATGCACAGGTTGGGTATCAAATGAAAAGGCCTACCTAAGGAAATTAGCACATTTCAAAATTAAATTTATTGTCAGCTGTTGCTGACGGCTTTGCTTGCATACACCAATTAGGAATAATTTCTATAAAATCACGCCTCAGATTTGAGCCAAACATATTTATGTCATAAGTTTGGTATATTATCTATGCACTTACATGTAAAACAATAAAACCTAAACAAAAAAAATTTAAGCAGCTTTGCTTAAACTTTATCACGAAATTATAACCCCAAAATAATTTAAATAAAAAATAAGTTCAAAAATTAAAACCCGACTACTGAAATTCACAAAAAAAATAAGTTTAAAAACTAAAACCCGACTACTGAAAAGACGAAACAAGAAAGTACCTTCCCGTGGTCGCATGCCGCTGTACTACATACTTATAAGCCATGGAAGCATTACCAAAGTTGTTTAGCTCAAAACTTCAAATGGAAAATTCGCAATTCCCTCCCTCAACGAAAATCTGAAGCAAAGAGTATTGTAGCGACATCTATCCTCAATCATAGACAAAAGCAAACACGGTGAGAGGAAGAGAGAACTCCCAAAATGTGACCCCCTTTAATTGGCAGATGCTACGCTGTCTATAGATAGCAAACATGTTCGCCATAAAACAACGCCATCTAGCGGTGGAAAGCGTAATATGGTGAAAACTTTTACTACGAGGAACCGTGTAGATTTTCCCGAATGTTTCGACAGCATTTTCACTGATATCGTACTACAACGCCGTCTAGTGTTCGATAGTGAAATGTTTAAAAGCTTTTCAAAGATGGAAAGAGAGAGTTTTCCGGATGTATCCTTGGATATCGTCCAGAGAGCGCTGAAAGAAATATTTGACTTATGTGTTGGAAGCAAGGATCAAAGTTTTAGTTGTAATTCTTCCCTTACTAACATTTTTTATTACATAAAGTACCCTCCAAAAGTTGGTTGGCATTTTTCCACTTCAGCTTCACATATTTTTTTAGCTTCACATATTAACTTAAAATAACTTAATATATTTTTAAATTCTAGATTCAAATATTTGAAAATTTTCTTAACTAATTCAACTAGGTACCTATGATAAGAAAAGAAATAAAAATAATAATAATCAGGAAATCCTCCTGATTATTATTTTTATTTATTGATGGCCAGATTTTCTCAAAATTAAATCTTTAACTTTTACGGATCGATGATTACATTACAACTGATTTTTTCTGTTGATGTGAACTCGTAAAGTAGCATCGTGCAGGCGTCGTCTGATGGTTGTTAAAGAAATTGAAGTTCTCGCTTTATGTGAAAATTCTCTATTCCCTCATACAATAATCTTGAGATTGATTTTACAATAGCGCAATATTTATCGAAAATCAAGAAAAGTTGTAACTAAGGAATCCTAGGTCGAGGTTTCTAAATAAAAATCAGTGACTGAAAAAGTTCTAAACTCTTTTTATTAGGTATTTGCCAAAAAAAGGCTGACTGAAAAAAAAAATTGATTCTCTTACTATAAACCTTTGTTCGTTGGTTTATTTTCATCTCGAAGCCATATTTTTCTTTCAGATTATAGTCAAAAGCCGTAACAATGGCAAAATTTATGTTAAAATATATTGATACTTTACAAAAAAAAATATTCAAATAATATTACAATACTCGTAAATATTGTTATACACAGAAATTATAAACGTCAACTATATTTTGGCGGTTGGAATAATATTTGACAGCTAAAAGCCGAATACATATTTTTTTTAATAATCAGGTAATCTCTTATCTTAGATAGTTAGTTTTATCAATAAAAACATTATAGTGTAAGCACAGTTCAAACATTTATAGGCATTAGGTACCTACCTACAGCCGAAGTGGAAAAATGACAACTTATTTTTGGAGGGCACTGTACATATTGAGATATAGAAACGGTTAATATGAATATTTTTGACATAGTGATTAAATGAATACAACCCCTTGGATTACTAATTATTTTTTTAGATGAGATCCAACTAACAGTCTCTACTTTAAGTAAGTTTAATTATTTATTATAAATATTATCTACACGGTGCCAGGGACATCGACGCGGAATCTATTACCATGGATTCAGTAAGTATATGATTCTGAACGTCCCAGCGTTGTTTACCGTCGATTATTAAAAAAAAAAATTCTGCTCCATACATTTTGACCGTATAGGTAAAACAACACTTTTCCAGCAGATTTTGTTTTTGGTAACCGATGCAAATTTTCTACGCTATGAGGGTCTACTCTAAATTCGCGATTTATTTGCCAACAATATAGACAAATATGAGTTTATGGAAAAATAACTAAGTCCTACACAACTCTAAGTATAAGTGCAGTTTACGCTACAACTTCAAACATTTTTATAACTTTTTCTATAGTGCTAGTCACTCTGAAATCAACTTAATAACTTGAAAAAATATTAATTTGAAACATAAATTTAAATATATTTAGAATCGTGCTGAATTATTCATGGTTTCAGTTTGCGCGTCGATGTCCCAGCCACCCTGTAGGTATATGTATTCCAGTAGTTCATACACTAAACGAAGACAAAATTCATACACTCATCACACAGAACTCACAGACATATATACCTACTGACATGATCGTCTTCCAAATTAAAATCCAATTTTGATTCTTATAAACCAAAATTCGTGATAAAATTAATTAATCAGCAAATATCTATTACAAATATGGCTCTTTTTAGCCTCTGTTACGAGATGCACGACATGCATTAAATTTCACAATCTATAGGTATTAACCAGTCTACTAAACGGTTTCTTAGCTTTTAGATTTCCCATTGATCCCTGAAGAAACCTTTGAAAAACTGAACTGCAGGAGGTCAAAAATGTGAAATTAAATGTAGTAGATAAACTTTAAAAATAATTCAAAACACTACACCATTTTATAAAATCTCTGCAAGTTTTCCTCTAAGCCGCACCGCATTAAGCATCTCGGATCGTTTACAATAAATCACTTAAATCTGCGACATTAATCAAACAATAACCGGTAGAAATTGGATCCTCACCTCATCATAAGCTTTTAGAGATCCTTTGTGAGCTAAAGAGCTCTGACATAACGTGTTATCAAATAAAAGAAAGGTGTGAATTTTCACAGGCGGTTATTGAGGCCCCTCCTACTTAAGATGGCGCTATCCCCTCCACCGAACGAGTAGCCAGTAGCATGAGAGCATCTCATCTCGTTCATACCTACAGCCACCGCGGACAATCTCTTGGCACCACCTATTTTCGGATGCAATTATCAGTTTCCGGCGAACCTGAAGCTAAGTTTAGTCTGGTTTTTAATCTCCGCGGCACACGTTTGAATGTTCAGTGAAGTGAAATTTTCATGGGCAAGATATTCACAAGTGAGGCCATTAAGATTATGAAGTTATAAAAATTAAGCAAGCGTTATAATGGATACGATAGACGATATATCAAGTACTTGCGAAAACGAATACATTTCTAACACGGAAAATACTAGTGTGTTGTGTAGTGCCGAAAGAGACTCAAGTTATGACTGTGAATCAGAAACCGAGTATGATAGTGAAAATGAAACAATAGATATTTGTGATAACAGTGAACAATCAAGCCATCGAAACACCGAAAACAAAAATCTCAAAAATGTAATAAATCCCTTGCTAAATGCAGATAAAATATGCTTTTTTGAACAGAGCCGAGTGATATTTCCTACTAAAAAATTTGACAGTATTAGAAATCTATGTAATAGTATTGAAACTTCCCACAATAGTACAAAAGATTCAGTGAACAGTGTGATACATGGTAAAAGTAAAACGTTTCTTATAGACAGTATATTAGGCAATAATAAAAGTAATAGTTCTAAACTCGTTAGTAACTTACGTCCAGAAGAGGATGACAACGCTGAAGAAACTACTGATGAACATAATGGTAAGAAGTTTGACCTCTCATTCTTATTCTATTATTAAAAGCACGCGGTCGAATTACGGTTTATTAGTTATTATTCTATTATTATTCCCAAAGTTCCACAAATTTCCCAGGCCGTCGGAGACTGGTAAATCAATAATCAGGTTTAGTTAACTTATGAGGAAACTAATGAATTAGCTTCCAAACGATGACTACCTTTACCTAATAACGATTCCGAAAGTTTTCCCCACGTTTTCCGTATCTCTGTAACAGAACTTTTCACTTTTGATTTGCCAAAAATCAACAAAAGATTAAATTCTTCGAACCTAGAGTCCATAAATCTATACCGCCTCCAGAAAGATGGCCATAGGCCATGTAAAGTGCAGACAACACCAAAAACCATTTGCTGTATATTCCTGAAAACTTGGAAAACATAGAGGCAAGACGCAATTTTACTGAAGATATGAAGAGTATCATAAAAACTTAGAAAATATATAATTATTATTGGTTAACCTCTTCTTAGATAAATTATAGTTATTACCTTTAGTATGAAGATGGTAGAGGTTTTGCTGCATTTCATTTGCATTTTCTTTGATCTTCATAATAGAAAATAAAAATAAACGACGCACTCAATCTGAAATAATTTCTAGTAAAGGATGTATGAGGACCTAATACCCCCCCTCCAGATAAGTTCTTTCATTAGACTGAATGGCTGCAGGGGTAGCCGTAATATACCTTCGTAAAACCAGCACCCTAATTGCGTAATACATTTCAAATCAAAATCCAAGGGTTTTAAAGAAATTAAAGTTCCTCCATTGTTCATAGGTTTGAAAAATTCGTCTGTTCAACAACGCAAATAGCGTTCATCGTGACTGAACTGTCACAATGAAAAGGCATTGCAATCAATTGTCATTTTATGTGTGTAACGCAATCACCCCGCAGGTTCAGGTTAGGTTTGAAATTAATTTTCTTACCTTTCTAACTTATATTGTTTAAAATCAACATGATAGTTTTTCATGGCAGTTTTCTGAAAAATCATAAGGCACTTTAATTAAATCCATGTCAAAGACATCAACGAGCGGCTTAATAAGTTTTTTTTTTCTGAACTTACCGATGCCGACGGTCTCGTGACGAATTTTCTATCCACCTCACGAGTTCAAAGTATACTATACACAAAAGGTGCTTTATACAGTGGCTTCCAAAAGTTAGTTGACATTTTTCCGCTTCAGCTGTAATGCCACATTATGATTTAAAATAAAAAATAATAATTAGGTTATTACTTGATTATTTTTTTATGATAAGTCAAAGCAAGTTGAATTAGACAACAAAAACGGTACTTATAGCAGTTCAATCATTTGGATCACTAGAATTTAAATCATAAACTTTTAAAGGCCATTGTAATAACATAGCGATGGAGACTACAAGTCGTCGTTCGGTAGTATAGAACTTTCAAGTTAGTAAACTTTTTAAAGAATAAGTTCATAAATATTCATTTATTATTATTTGTTATCAGTATCATCAACTTCAACATGTCCGGAGCTGAACGCACTGAACGACGCGGGGCTTCTCGCTGGTCATGCGTATGCGCATTGGCTCGCAACACATCAACCCTCTGCTGCGCTTTACGGTAAATATTCAAGAAAAAAATAATTAAACACACCACACGACGTTTTTGTAAATATACAAACAATAATATGAGACTCTAAATACATAATTATGTAGAGAATTTGCAAGACTACTTTAAAATAGTACTAAAGTGACCAAATAGGCCTCAAGTCAGCCACTTAATGCATTTCCATTTAAAATGAATCCGTTCTACAATGACATCGAATGTGAAATATTTCGATATGGGTAGGTACTCTTGAATACTTACGATGTGACTGACGCGGGCAGAACCGTGTGAATATAAAACTGCGCCTGGGGCAATACCCGATACTAGCATAAAAAAATAATTTATTATTTATTTATTTATTTCTTCATTCATTCTATTTATAAAACTGATTTTTAAACAATCTTTTTTTTTACTTTAACTTTGCCGTAAGTAAGTAGGAAATCAATAGAAATTAAACTTAAACTGCTAAGTTTCTCCTGGGGCCTCTGCTATTTTCATAAATTCGTCATTCCAACACGATCCCATTGTCATTTTGCTAAAAGTTCGTAATCTGCTAAATTCATAATGGTCGATCATTGGTCGGACAATGGTCTGAGAAAATCTACTGCTTTTCATGCTAGATTTCATTTAATAAATATTTTTACATATTACGTATTAGTGTTTGCAATCTGAAGTAGTAAGAAGTTCGTAAATAGCAATAAACATTACATTTATTCATTTGTCATTATGTACGAGATTACCATTTTATGCCATTTCTTTCAATGGAGTGTCAGTGATTGACCATTGGAAAGTCATAATGACGCCATTATATTAGTAGACTAGCTTTTGCCCGCGACTTCGTCCGCGTGGGTTTCGTACTTTCCTCAAATAAATTTAACACCCTCTCCACCTCCCCCTGAAAGGTATTTCGAAAATTATTGATTACGACCTTTATACTTACTTTATTTAAAGAAATAAGTATTCGGGCCAATATTTTACTTAAACTACCTAAGATGTTTCAAATAAACTATCCTCCCTGTTCATCACGACAGGGCTTGTTTTTGCATTTGGTACGTTTCCATTTTTATGACATAAAGATTATTTATACCCATTTTCGTGTTAATGGAAGTTGAAGTTTCTACTCCTTAAACTTTATTACCCTTTTCCACCCCGGTAGGAGTCGAATAAGTAAAACCCTAAAACTCATACTTTTTTATTTTAAGTATGTAAGTAGTAAACCCCTAAAAGTGACAATCTTTATTATTTACTGAGGCAAATGTTGAAAAGTTTCAAGTTTCTTAACCAAAGGAATAAGACCACCTTTTCACCTTCACAGTATTTATCCCCATAGGGGCGAAATATTGAAAACATATTTGGGACGTTTCCAGATCTTGACTCAAAGATTATTTATACCAATTTCCCATTGAATCAAGCCACGCAATAAAATACTCCTCTGTGATATGGACTACCCCCGTTCACCCCGTTAGGGTTAGATTTTCGAAAAACCCAGTCACACTTTTTTATTTATTTTGGTCTTAAGTATACATACTGAGTTCCGAGTTTATATTATTGGACCGCGCGATAAAATTCTTCCATACAAACTGACACCCTCAATCTCCCTTTATTAGAACACTAGCTTCTGCCCGCGACTTCGTCCGCATAATTTTTTTTTGTTTCCCCGACCCACCCCGTCGCAACGTGTCGCCGGCCTGCGCTATTACTTCGTTTTCGCTTGGCGAAAACTTCAGACTTTTTTTCTTTTTGCTCAACTCCTAAGGGTCTTAGCGTCAAGTTTAATAAAACATAGCCTTCCTCAAGAACTGGGCTATCAAACGCAAAAATATTTTTATATATGCGACCAATACTTCCAGAGATTTAGAGCTTTCAAACCGTGTTTCAAACAAAAAAACTCTTCAGCTTTATTATTAGTATTATTTTAAAACTATGATATCTCCTAAGATATACATTGAAATCAAATGATGTCAAAGACAATTTTGTTCAAAATTAAATACATGTCATGAATAACGTATTTATTTGGATAAGGATTAATACCATGTTTATAAAAACACCTTCGCAAATAATGCATTATTTTAGAACAAATTTGGTTAGCATAAAAAGGTTATAGTGAGCTAACCTTAAAAGATAGACATATGCTGTCGCGGACTTTTTTTTAAAGCTTTTAAAGGGAAACAATTCTGTCATATATGGTTTTTGCGAAACTTTAACCGTTTACGCAGCGCACGCAGCGGAAGCTCTCAATAGGAAAAAAATCCCCCGATTTTGAAACATTCTTCATTGGTGCTCCGCTCCTATTGATTTTAGCGTGATGATATATAGCCTATAGCCTTCCACGATAAATGGACTATCTAACACTGAAAGAGTTTTTCAAATCGGACCAGTAGTTCCTGAGATTAGCGCGTTCAAACAAACAAACAAACAAACTCTTCAGCTTTATGATATTAGTATAGATAAAATGACAAACTATAATTTACTTAGATAAGTATTTGTGCTAAGTTTGAAGCTTAAATTTATGCATACCATTTTTTTGGAGTAAATCAAGCTACGCACTATAATACCGGCCTTAAAAATCGAAATACCAATTTTTTACCCGTCAGGGGTCTACTTTCGAAAGACCCATTTCTTATTACTTACTTAGGCAAATATTCCTTCCAAGTTTCAAGTTTATTAACCAAATGGATAAGATTTTTCGTATAAAGTTTTTCCCCACTTTTCACCCCACACAGGAGGACTTTTGAAAAATGTTTGGGATGTGTTCATAACTTGACTCAAAGATTATGTCCAACAATTTTCGAGTTAATCAAGCCACGCAGTAAAATGGAAAATTAACTACTCCTTTTCACCCCGTCAGAGGTAGATTTTCACAAAACCCTGATACATGTTATTCTTTACTTTTGGTCTTAAGTATAAATACTGAGTTTCGACTCAATCGGAGACCGCACATTAAAATTCTTCCATACAAATGTTGACACCCCCTAATCGCCCTTTAGGGGGTAGTTTAGAAAAGCAAAAAATGCCAAAATTCATAATTTACTTAGATAAGTATTCATGCCAAGTTTCAAGTATATTAACCAAATGAATAAGATTTTTCATATAAGCTGTATCCCCACTTTTCACCCCCACAGGGGTGGAATTTTGAAAAATCGTTTGGAATGAGTTCATTACTTGACTCACAGATTATTTATACCAATTTTCGAGTTAATTAAGCCAGGCAGTAAAATTTGCCCTGTAAAATTAACTACCCCTTTTCTCCCCGTTAGGGGTAGATTTTCGAAAAACCCTGATACATGTGACTCTTTATTTTTGGTATTAAGTATAAATACTGAGTTTTGAGTTAATCGGACCGTGCATTAAAATTCTTCCATACAAATTTTGACACCCCCCCATCCCTCTTTAGAAGGTAGTTTAGAAAAACAAAATAGACCAATTTTCATAATTTATTTAGATAAGTATTCGTGCCAAGTTTCAAGTTTATTAACCCAAGGAATAAGAGTTTTCATACAAACTTTCATCCCCTATTTAACTCCCTTAGGGGTTGAATTTCGAAAATTCCTTCCTTATTCCTCGTCTACATTATAAAGAAAACCTATGTGCAAAATTTCAGCTTTCTAGGTCCAAGGGTTTAGGCTGGGCGTTGATGAGTCAGTTAGTCAGTCAGTCAGTCAGTCAGGACTTCTCTTTTTATATATATAGACAGTCAGGACTTCTCTTTTTATATATATAGATTACCAAACTTGTCAAAATCAACAATTATGAAACCACTGATATACCATTCTGACACTATTGTAATAGCAGACTTGAGGCCCTGGTTTATTGAAGACGATTCCCTTTTTATTTAACCTTAAGAGGAAATGCGGGTGGTCGTTTCTCCATAGAAACGCTATCGCCTGTTTTCTTTCTGGTTTAATGACCATAAAGCAATGATTTTTTTACAGAATAATAAATATTAACTACTTGTATGTCCCTATGTTTTCCTTTTTGATGATACATTATTTTTATAGGCACTAGAACCCTCAAAAAATGCCGATTCAAACCGCTGTCAACAGAGGCCTACCTAGTGTACAATTTTGACAACTACTTATTAATGAAAAAAGAAAAACATAGGGACTCAATTATCCTTCTTATTCATTTATGAAATATCTTTTAAATTGGTCCAATAATGGAGGAGGAAATAGACGAGAGCAAAACCTCGAATTATTTTTTACTTAGGCTTTTTCAAAAGTCTTTCCGACCGTATGGCGTAGCTAGTCCTAAAGGAGCTCTGTATGAAAATTTGTTGAGGGCCTTTTTACCCGACCGTAATGAACTTACATAAGAGGGTTGTATTTTTTTACAAAATAATTATAGCATAACTACTGACTTGGATGGTCAAGCTGACATTGTGATATTAAGAATGCAAAAGCGAGCAAGCGAGATAGAAATTTGGCGAATTCTGACTCGGATTGGATTTATCAAAGAGAGAGCAAAACGAGCCCGAGCCTAGCCCTAACATCCAAACGCGTTGAACACCATACATATTACAATACAAAAACGTAGCACCCGTGCGTGTAACAATCGCGTGCAGTTGGACCCGGTGTGATACTTCGCACGCCTAATTCACACGCAATCATCCCTCTCACATAATATCTAATTATCTATTTATTCATTATTATTATCATTGCTCAAACCATCGAGTAATAGTGCTACCGAATACTTTGTGGTTTTTGTATTGTAAAATTTGTAGTCTACTTATACGATGAGAACAATAAACTTGACTAACTATAAAGTACCTATATGATGATGAGGGCGAAACTGTTTTTGTTCAATTAGACACCTAAAAGCAGTATAGTACCTATGTAGGTACGTTTACGGTGTATTTGAATACATTAACTCAGAAATGTCGCTATATGATTAAAAATAAAGCATATGTGCATGCAGCAATTGGCTACAATGTAAATTCTATTGACAATCGTTGACGGTAAATGACGGTGAATCATACCGTAAGTTAAATACCAAACGTTCAAAAAAACTGTTTATTTATCATCAATTTTGTCACATTTGTTGGCTCGGCAGCGTGAAGGAATTTCGGTGGCTATAAAATTAGTGTGAGTGTGTAACGTCCGGGAATAGCCCGGGGGTCCAACACAAACTTTCTATGTCAATGCGACGCGACCAGACACGACAGAACCAAGTTGACATTTGACATTCTTTCATCTTGTGTTATGTTGATCGGAGTAAGTGAACATCACGATTCTATTGCGCTAACATTGTTACCGAACTAATTATAAATTACAACTTTGCAATCGAACGACAAAAATCTTCCATGAAAATCTAAACTTTCAATGTCGCCATCCTTCCAAGTTCGTGACAAAACTGTATTGTCAGACAAACAAATCGTGTTTAGCTCTACATAGGTAGGTACAGTTGCAAATTGGGCTATTATCAGTTCCTATTTCTATTTCGCAATTCACCAATAGAAAAACTTTTGCGAGATCCTAACAACAGGAAATGGGCAATAAAGCAGATAATCATCTGTGAATCTGTGAAAATATTAAATTCAGCGACACACGCAAGCGTATCTTGTAAAAACTGGTGTTAACACGACGTGTTGACCGTTCTAACTAATTGTAACGCCCAACAACTTGGTTACACATAGCGTTATGGTTCGCTCGATTAGTCCGAGGGCACATTCGACGAAATGTCGCCAGTGCTCGCCAGCCGTCGGACGGTGGTCGCGACTTCGCACCGAGGTGTCGGCAAACAGCTGCCGCGACGATAATTACCAACAAAGCTCTCGTATTTGTGCATCGCCTTAACGCGGACCCTGCTGTGATCGAACTCTATCCAGAAACTGAGTTTACACCATGGCACTATGCACTATATACCGAGAAATAGACTTTGTCAATACTGCTGTTGGATTTTATAGAAATACTTAAATGAAAGCTCATGTTTAGATACATAGGTTGCATGTTGTGGTTGCTTAGCATTGTAGGTCTGAGTAACACAAGCGAAATTCAAGGTAAAACATCCCACAATGTAATTATAATTTTTGGTTCTAAGCTATCAAATTCAGACTATGTTTTAGCAATGTCTAGGAGATCTAAGTCAACCTAAACCGATTAAAAAAAAATAGGTATTTATGAGATATGATTTGTTCACACCCTCGCAAGTAAAGAAAGTAATAAGATGGATAGAAAGTGGTGTGGAAATAATTTCCAAGAGTGCCTAAGGATAAACAGGGTGTAATAAAAAATTGCCAGATCTTTAAATTACAATAATATTTTGAAATATTTATATTTAGAACGGTACATCACATGTCTCACTCGTGAATAAATATTTCATTGACTGTAACTTAACACCATTATTTTTCAAACTAAGTTTAAAATGCCCTGAAAAACCTGGATGATCGTAAAACTCTTACGTCAATAGTTAACAGTCGGTTAGCACGACCGTCGCACATACACCGACCACAATGCTGTGTTGACACGCGAGATGTCAAACCGCGCAGGCTCTGCACAAACAGACTGATTGTGTTTATAGCCACTTAACGAGAGCCTGTGATAATTCCGATTAGTGTTCGAAAAAACTTTACTACGTATTTGTTTTAGCGAGAGCAGCTACTTTGGACATGCTTTTAAAACCTCGAAACTATGAACTTGCAATTTTTATTCACACTTACAAAACACACAATATTTCAACTTACTTGCTGATCATGAAATTTTCTTTGTAGATGACAAGAATAACAGAAGACCACGTCGATCCGGGCCGGAGAGAAAGCCTCGGCAGGCATACAGCGCAAAACAACTTGAGCGATTAGAAGCCGAATTCAAAGTCGACAAGTACCTCAGCGTGTCGAAGAGGATGGAACTATCAAAAGCTTTAGGCCTTACGGAGGTGCAAATAAAGACGTGGTTTCAAAACCGGCGGACGAAATGGAAGAAGCAGTTGACTTCGAGATTGAAAATAGCTCAACGGCAAGGGTTGTTCCCGGGACAGATCTTCGGACACGCCCCGCCGGCGTATTCACTGTTGAACCCCTACGCGTATGCACCTCTTAGCTGTGTTTTTACACCTGTGACATTACCGTCTTCACCGCCTTAGATAAATACTAGAAAAAAAGGGACAAAAATCAGAGTTAATAGTTACCTACATATGTCTAGTGTTTGATGCTCTTAAGTTGGAAGTTTGCAGACATAGAATTTGTTTAAACCAAATCTTGTCTGCCGTACATTTTTACTTTCTTGTTTCGGTTTCTTTAAGGTTACCTAAACTCAGATTTTCAATTTTCTAGACCAAAATGTCAGCTAATATAATATACTAAATAATGCCAAGTTGTCAAAAGAAAAATTCGATCTGATTTGAGTCTAGCAAATTATTAATCAGAGTTTAGTCTCATCAACCAAACCATTTTCCACATAATCATGCTAGGCATCTTTAGTTTTACCAGGTGCAGACCATCAATGTTGCTCATTAATGAGCCAGTGTAACCATTCCGCACTTCTATATCCACTGCGATTTTAGTCTCATTGATAATTCCGAACGTATTTGGACGCGTTGTAAATAAGTATACACCCGTTTTAAAAGCCTAACATTTCGTCATTCAAGCACCAGGTTTGGTCTGTTTTCGTATAGTTTAATAGCGTGTTAACTATTTTAATTGCTTCGCGAACTACACATAATTACTTAACTTGCTACTTTTGTCACTTCCACATCGTCCTAAATCAGAGGTGTCAAATATAACACACATTGGTATATTCTGTTGTCTCTACGTTAAAGTAGTAATAACATTAGGTTTCGTTAGAACATGTTGTTTAAAAATAATATGCTACTAGATATTTATTGTAGCATAGTTATTGTAGATTTATTTTATCTCTAGTACCTAAGTTAATTATTGTCCAAATTGTAAATACATAGGTAGTACTAAATTTAGCGATTACACAAAAAGCAATATCTTATACAATAAAATATTAATTAAAGTATAAAACCTCACTTATTTTTGTCATTTAATCTTAAATCCGCGCTGACAGTCTTAGAAATAATTTAAAATGTTCGTTAATAATTATTAAGAGTTGTTAATGCAGTGTGCTCGAGGGTAGTGGCTGTCACAGTCAGCTCCGCCGAGTCCCAGGGTCGCAGCTCGAAGAGCACCTAATGCCCCGCCACGAGTCCACGCCACTCCTGCACTGTAACACACATTAACATAGTACATAATTATAAAATATATGGAAATATTGCTCCGTAAAACAAAGGATACAAGAGAGTCAATAGTCACAACTCCATAATCGAAAATTACCTACTTCTTTTTTCTTGCGTTTTAATTATAAAAAAGTAAAAAGATTCGTCTAATCTATAGGTATCATTGCTTCGAATTCGCATTGCAATCCGACGGCCATAAAAGCCTCACCGGGCGGGCGTCGGTTCTCCCGCTTCAATTATCAACTACTATTTCTTAGATGTAGTTATTTATATTATACTAGCTTCTGCCCGCAACTTCGTCCGCGTAAATTTTTTTTGTTTCCCCGACCCACCCCGTCGCAACGTGTCGCCGGCCTGCGCTATTACTTCGTTTTCGCTTGGCGAAAACTTCAGACTTTTTTTCTTTTTGCTCAACTCCTAAGAGTCCTAGCGTCAAGTTTAATAGAATATAGCTTTCCTCAAGAACTGGGCTATCAAACGCAAAAATATTTTTATATATGCGACCAATACTTCCAGAGATTTAGAGCTTTCAAACCGTGTTTCAAACAAACAAACTCTTCAGCTTTATTATTAGTATTATTTTAAAACTATGATATCTCCTAAGATGTTCATTGAAATCAAATGATGTCAGAACAATTTTGTTCAAAATTAAATACATGTGATGGATAACGTATTTATTTGTATAAGGATTAATACCATGTTTATAAAAACCCCTTCGCAAATAATGCATTATTTTAGAACAAATTTGGTTAGCATAAAAGAGGTTATAGTGAGCTAACCTTAAAAGATAGACATATGCTGTCCCGGATTTTTTTTTTAAACTTTTAAAGGGGAACAATTCTGTCATATATGATTTTTGCGAAACTTTAACCGTTTACGCAGCGCACGCAGCGGAAGCTCTCAATAGGAAAAAAATCCCCCGATTTTGAAACATTATTCATTGGTGCTCCGCTCCTATTGGTTTTAGCGTGATGATATATAGCCTATAGCCTTCCTCGATGAATGGGCTATCTAACACTGAAAGAGTTTTTCAAATCGGACCAGTAGTTCCTGAGATTAGCGCGTTCAAGCAAACAAACAAACTCTTCAGCTTTATAATATTAAGTATAGATTTTAACGTCTAGGGCCTAGATGGTAGGATATGATTAAGAATTATTGGCCAACAAACAGCAACCACTAGAAATTTCTCACTAAGTCCGCATACACACGAGCGACATTCGTCGACGGCTGTAAAATTGCCTCTGCCGTTGACACTCATGTGTATGAGGACTTAAGGCCGATTTTTCAACCGTCAGTTAACTTTTATTAAAATAATAAATATGGCGGCTTCACATATTTTCCATGCAAAAGTTGTCAAATTTTTATTCCTCAGATAAAAGTTATTTGAATAATTAAAAAATCTTTATTCAGCTGAGCAAGTTAACATCGGGTAAGTACCTACATACTTAGAGAGGTATAAGTAACAAGGTGTAAAGTTCACTCATCCTCCATAGAAAAGGGAGGAACCTCCGACCAGACGAGTGTTGTGCCTGGCGGGCAACTGCCTGATGATTCATGTCGGGCCGTTGTATACTCGTATACATATGCTAGTTGCGCGGTAAGCCCTGCTTGCGAGATGCAGGATTTTGCGTGACGTCAGTATGAAGCGTAGTTCGCATGTGGTGTAGTAGATACCGCTACATACATATTAATATGACTCTACTTACTGCCAAACCGGCAACCAGTACCAGTTGCCATCACGTAGATTCCGAGCCTGCTTATTCCCCACACATAAGGCTCGGTACAGACAAGGTGTGGAGCGTGGCCGTAACGCTAACAACGCGTAGCGGGCCATTTTGTTTACTGTTGGAATAGAGCTGGGCTCTGGAGTCTCTGGTGCATCCCGCTTTATACGAAACACATCGTCAACGTTGACTGTATCGCCACCATTGTCCACCATTTGCATCACTTGAGGTTGTTGTGGATTCTGAGAAATTGGTACAAGTTTAGTTGGAATAAGGCTTATAGAATCATTGGAATAAACTAAGATGCTCTCAGATTCAACTAATGTTATATAAAGTACCTACATAGCTTTAAGGTTGTATCAGTCAGTCGGATTATAGGTAAGTAAAAACCGACCAAGTTCGTGTAGGACTACACAAAATTGTGAACGCAAAAAAAAATTGTACTTATGATAAAACTACAAATTTAAAATTTTCTAACTTTTTTCTTGACCTGCTGTAAGACTTTGCTTATTGCCAAATTTCATGATTCTAGGTCAACGGGTAGGTACCCTATAGATTTTGATTTATTTGCGAGTAGGGAGGTATCAAAATACATAAACGGTATAAATGGCTGTATTTTTTATTGCGTTGACTTAGAAGCTTAGGTAATTTTTTTAGAGCTCCAAGGGACGGTAGACTTACCGTATTTGAAATTAATTTCAACTTGATACCTACACGGGTTCCTGAAAAAAAAAGTATTGACAGACGGTACGGACGGACGGACCAACGAATTGGTCCAATAAGGCTTCCTTTTTTTTTTTGAGGTACGGAATCGGAATTTTAAAAATAAATGGATACGATACGTGTTTATAATTTTAGTATCTAGTGCTTTAGTTGTCCATTAAACTATGGCTCAAGACTAAGTTAAGCAAACAAAATAATTATGTACCAGTCGTAACATAATGAACCTAACGAACGATACAGGATGTAAAAAAATCCATCACGAAGTCGTCATCAACGCATTCTGTAAATAAAACTATAAGTACTAGATTTAACTGTGCAAAAATAATTGCTAGGAAGCGCTTATTTATATAAAAATATCATAATAATGCGAAGAACAAGTGACTCTTGGCTTCGTTGAGAGCATTTTTATTTTTTACACCTGGTAAAAAATTATATTTTACCGATCCAAAAATACTCACCATAGTTATACACATGAGCACTTGCAGAATAAACATGCCGAAAGACAAGAAAGCGATCCCAGTCAGCGATATGTCGAACAGATCAGCTAATCCGAGGCCGTGGCTGCCGTGGTCAGAGTACTCTTCCACCACATGAGGTACGGCCGCTTGGTGGTAGTATAGTGGTGGCGGTGGTGGAGGCATCGAGTACTCGTAGCCACCACCTGATGATGAGGGAGAAACTGTTCAAATTAGTTACATCAATATTTACATTTAAATGAACCTATATTTTGACGCAGCCGTGAGGCTTTTGTTGTTTGAAACATTATTTTTATTTTTTTTTTTGTATTTTGTGTTTCACGAACTGTGTCCAAATATTTTTTTTTGTTTATTGTTTACATATTCCATATTTACATAAAATTACAGCTAACAGTCTTAAATAGATAATAATACGTTAGTTACGTATGTACTTACATTAAATTTCTCGCGATATGATTCAGCGTGTGTATTTCTACGCATCTCAGTCAGTAATTTGTATAGCTGCAATTGTCAACCAAAAAAGTGAAGAAGAGGTTTGTTTGAGACCCTTAGATATGAAATCGGTTTATGAGGTAATTTTAGATGGTTGCAGTGCAGCTAGATGAGAGTTATGGAGAAAATGCGAAATGGCGTGCATTTAGAAAGGCCTATGTCCAGCTGTGGACTGCTATAGGCTGATAATGATATATTTTTGAAAATATGAAGATGATGATTTTTACACTTACTATACTTAGCGACATCTGGTGTTGCTACCACATCGGGAGCCGTGTAACTTGCAAATTCCTTGCCTCCTTCATAGACTTCGTAGCCCTCCCTAGTTTGCAGTGAAGGTGTTTGCTGTGGTGCTGATGGAACCCCTGTCAGTGACGTATTGCCTGTGCCTGTGTTCGTTGCTGAGCCGATGTTGGCAGCAGTGTGAACGTCATTGAGTGCTGCTACCCTAAGATTTTATACATATTCTGTTACTATTACTGAGCACGGAGCTCTGTGGTTATTAAGCTTTGGTCAAGTTAAGTCAGTCTTCGTTGTTGTATGTCTAATCAATTCAATGCATATTGAGTTATATGACTAGATGCTTTTGCCAGATTTATTATAGTCATTTAACCAATTAACAGCGGTTAAGTGAAACAGGAGCTGGATGAGACATTTTGAGTTTTAGTCACCTGGGCAGCTCATCTACACTGGGTACATGAACTGCCCAGCTGACTTAACCATTTTAAAATCGTAAAGACTAGATATTAGAACATAAATTTATATATATATTTAGGTTACAATATATTATTATTTTCGTGTCTTTCTGTGAGACCGCGTTGTTCTTTTAAACTACGCGACTGATTTTAATGCGGTTTTTACGAACATTTACAGTTTTTTCTATTAAGTTTAATTTAATTAAATTTACATTTAAATTATGGAATCTCGATGGTTTGTCAAGTCGGAAAACCATGCTGAGCAGGAGTGCTAGTATTTAATTAATATAATTATAATCTAAAACATAGGTATTCTTACTTGGCCAACCACTCTTGATAGTTGGCAGAGCCGACGTCAAACATGACGTTATTCCTCAAGTCTTGTCTCCGCATCAGCACATTGTCTTTGACTTCAGTAAAAGGTTTCCCGACCCTATTCTGCAGGACACTTTTTCCCATTTCCTCTAAGATTTGGTCAGCTATGTAATTACGACAGTGGAACTCGTTCATCATTTTTCTGAAATGAACTTTGTAAGTATTAGTATGATTATTATGCTACTACCACTTTCATTTATCGTAAGTATTTTTAAACAAATTGCTAGATTTTCATCATCTATGTATGTAGTGGGCTCATGTCTTACATTCATATTATTACCTAGATACTTTTTTTTTTTTTTTTTTTTTTTTTTTTTTTTTTTTTTTTTTTTTTTTTTTTTTTTTAACTATCACACAACGCCATCTAGTCCCAAGCTAAGCAGAGCTTGTGTTATGGGTACTAGACAACTGATAAACATACTTATATATTTCTAAATATATAAATATTATAGATAAATTACACCCAGACACAGAACAAATGATCATGCTCTTTACACAAACATTTGTCCTGGGTGGGAATCGAACCCACGACCTCCGGCATAGCAGTCAGGGTCACTAACCACTAGACCAACAGGCCTGTTAGACTTGAATCGTCTGTGCATAATGAGACTAGAAAAATGCAACGGTAACTACAACTTAACTACGAATCAGCCATTCAGTTTACATTTCAATCTATTCCTAAATAATGCGTGCATAATATTCCCACTGCTGAGACACAGGCCTCCTTTCTGTGAAAAGGAGTGGGCCGTTATCCACCACGCGTGTCTGTACGGGTTGGTGGATGAATATTCGAATGTTTTCCTTCACCGGTTTAAGAGCATCTATTCATAGTGAGGCTGAATTACAACAACAGCAATATATAGGCATATAATATGAGTTAAAAGTTTAGTAACTCACTTATGAAGAAGAGCGTAAATAATTGTGTTCCTGAAAAAAACTTTTTTACAAAAAAAACAACCGACTTCAAAAAAAAAACACTACAAAGTGAAAAATAACTTTAATTTTGGAAGTCGGTGTCGTTGGTTCCGCATTTTCGTTTATTGACACCGACTTCCGAAATTAAAGTTATTTTTCACTTTGTAGTGTTTTTTTGGAAGTCGGATGTTTTTTATGTAAAAAAGTTTTTTATTTTTCACTTTTTTACCGACTTCACAAAAAGGAGGAGGTACTATGTTCGGATGTTTGTATGTTTTTTTTTTTTTTTGTATGTTTGTTCATCGAATAATCCGCCAATTGTCGACGGATTTTCAAAATTCTTTTTTTGTTCGAAAGTAGATAGTTCTGAGGTGGTCCCATTGTCACCAAGTTAGGATCTGATGATGGGATCTTAGAGAAATCGAGGGCAACCCTCAAATTTTATAGGCTCACTTATTGTTTTTCGCATATTTTATGAAGTATCTTGTGTATTTGCGTATGGTTGTCACCATCTCAGGTAGCTGAGCTGATGATGGAAGGTACAACTCCTTAACAGTAAGAAGTTACTCGAACAGACAAGGACAGTTTTAGTAAATTGTTTTGATGTTTGATAGGGCATTTGCCACATTTGGTCTCATGATCATCAAGTCATGACCTGATGCTGCAGTCAGGATAGTCTGCAGAGTACCTAACTCCTCGACAACTAACAGCAGATATATCGTATTTAGGCTCATTGAAAAGGGCTCGATGTGTGGATAAACATACTGTTAATGAGAAACACCGAAGTACCTACACATAGACTTGATGCTGATGCCAGGAGCATCAGAAAAAGTACAAACCTTGAAATTACAGCACCGTAGTCGTGTTTGGGCTCATTTTAAACAGGACTAAATGTTAAGTTCAATGCAATGTTGACATAAGTCTGGCCTGATGCTGCCAGGATTATCAGCGGGGTCCTGGAGAAATCGAAGGAACTCTTCAAATATTATAGGCGCACCTATAGCGTTTCGGGTATTATTTATACTAACTCGTGCATTTGCTTTCGGATAGCAAAATTTAGTGAAGTAAAACTGATGATGAAGACCACAGATGGCCACCGGGACTACTCAATAATAAGTATTTCACAGGTTGCGATTCGATTACTTTAATATGGTTGCTAAGCAATTTATGCTCGTCACAATGCGAATGGTGAAATGGAGCTGATGGTGTTTTTTATGGAAGTCGGTTTTTTTTTTTGTTAAAAAGTTTTAGTGGGTCGGTTTGTAACTCATCTATCATCACCTTTAAAAAATATACTGCTTTTCCCGATGCAGGGACGTTAAAGGTTGAGGAGTTCTCCTTGTAAGTACCAGGAGAAATGGAGCTGAATCAGAATTCACCATCAGCTCCACTTCACGATACGCATTGTGCTTAGCAACCACATTAAAGTACCTAATTGAATCGCAACCCGTGAAATATTTATTATTGAGTAGTACCGATGGCCATCTGTGGTCTTCATCATCAGTTCCACTTCACCGGATGGTGCTTTCTGAGACCAAATGCATGAGTTACTATAAAAAATACCGAAATCGCTATAAGTGTTCCTACAAAATTTGAGGGTTTCCTTCGATTTCCATGAGATTCCCTCATCAGATTCGGATTTGGTGACAATGGGACCACCTCGGGAGCATACCCTTTCAAATAAAAAAAGAATTTTGAAGTCGGTCCACAATTGACGGAGAAATCGGTGAACATACGTTAAAAAAAAAACATACATAAAGTCGAACATATAACCTCCTCCTTTTTGGAAGTCGGTTAAAAAAGGGGGTTCCTACATTTGATAAACACGCATTTAGGCACCTGTATTTAGTATTACCTGTTCTTTTCTGGTAGGTCGGGCCATTGTGCATTGCGGTGTTTTGTGTTGGAATCAAAAATAGGTACCTATATTCCTTACCTGTGAAAATCCAGAGTAGACAATGCTGCATCAATAGATCCATTAATCGATTGTCCTACAGGCTTACTATTACTGATTGTGTGATTCTTGGTTTCAATGCTTTGGTTTTCACCGTCTACCATGAAATACGTTGGCATAAGATCCGAACGAAGAATATCATTCACATTTAATTCACTTTCAAACATTTTTGCTGACACTACAAAATATCTCACTATTAAATATATTATTATTTTAAACATTTTGTTTGAAGAAAACTTCGTGTGTTACTAGGAATGCAGTAAGCTAACAAATGTCACACTACGATTATGTCGGACGAAAATATTATTCGAGTTATAAAGCGGAAAATAGTCCGCCGACGAGCGTTGAAGTTTAGATATTATCGTCAATGTTCATAACTGTAAATAAATATGATCTTGGATCTTGGAAGAAGTCATTTATTTGTATCTAGGTAAGGAAAGCTACCTGGATAGATGAGATCTACGGGGTAATTACGTAACACACTATCAGTAGCAATGGGTTTCAATTTGACAGTTCAACATCATTCATTGCGTTATTTACGTTGTTGATCAGACACATTTTTCGAAAATATGAAGCAATGTACTAGCAATATCCTTCAAAATGATTCAAATTGAGATTGATAGTGTGTTACGCCATGAGGGTGCTAGGTGCTAGTAACAATTTGTATATAGGAGTGAAGTTTTCGTTACGCTTGACGACAGTTATAATACCTACGTCTGTATCTTTTTTCATAATTATCACGAATGTCAGACAGTTCTCTATAAGAAGCACCTGGAAGCCTTGAAATAGCAGTAAGTAAGGTGATAGATTCTTTGCAAGTTACCACACCGCCATGGGTTTGATTAAAAGATTTTCTCTTATTAGACCATACTTCATGATCATGTTTCTTTGAGTAAAGCTACGGATTACTAAGTCTGCAGAGGCCGCCAAATAGCGTGCACAATTTTCCGTTGAATGACGTCACTGAAATGTTATCTAAAAAGTTGGTGTGCGTCCCTAGAGAGCATTTTTTGACATGGTGCCACCATATTCACGACAGCCGACACTAAAGAAATCGCACCTAGTCTTAACTCTGCGTTATCTCAATACACTGCGATCACCATTCTTTTTCTAACGTGTTGTGTGCTATTATTTTCTGCACTGGTTGTCGGTCGGCCCATGTTTAGCAGAGCACGTTTTTAGTTAGATACTAGCTTTTGCCCGCGACTTCGTCCGCGTGGGTTTCGTACTTTCCTCAAATAAATTTAACATCCTCTCCACCTCCCCCTGAAAGGTATGTCGAAAATTATTGATTACGATCTTTATACTTACTTTATTTAAAGAAATAAGTATTCGGGCCAATATTTTAGTTAAACTACCTAAGATGTTTCAAATAAACTATCCTCCCTTTTCATTACGACAGCTCTTGTTTTTGCATTTGGTACGTTTCCATTTTTATGATATAAAGATTATTTATACCCATTTTCGTGTTAAGTGAAGTTGGAGCTTCTACTCCTTAAACTTTATTACCCTTTTCTACCCCGGTAGGAGTAGAATAAGTAAAACCCTAAAACTCATACTTTTTTATTTTAAGTAAGTAAGTAGTAAACCCCTAAAAGTGACAATCTTTATTATTTACTGAGGCAAATGTTGAAAAGTTTCTTAACCAAAGGAATGAGACCATATTTTCACCTTCACAGTTTTTATCCCCATAGGGGCGAAATATTGAAAACATGTATGAGACGTTTCCATATCTTGACTCAAAGATTATTTATACCAATTTCCCATTGACTCAAGCCACGCAATAAAATACTCCTCTGTCATATGGACTACCCCCGTTTACCCCGTTAGGGTTAGATTTTAGAAAAACCCAGTCACACTTTTTTATTAATTTTGGTCTTAAGTATACATACTGAGTTCCGAGTTTATATTATTGGACCGCGCGATAAAATTCTTCCATAAACTGACACCCTCAATCTCCCTTTAGAGCAGAAAAACATAAAATGACAAACTATAATTTACTTAGATAAGTATTTGTGCCAAGTTTGAAGCTTAAATTTATTCATACCATTTTTTTGGAGTAAATCAAGCTACGCACTATAATACCGGCCTTAAAAATCGAATTACCACTTTTTTACCCGTCAGGGATCTACTTTCGAAAGACCCATTTCTTATTAGGTACTTACTTAGACAAATATTCCTTCCAAGTTTCAAGTTTATTAACCAAATGAATAAGATTTTTCGTATAAAGTTTTTCCCCACTTTTCACCCCACACAGGAGGAATTTTGAAAAAATGTTTGGGATGTGTTCATAACTTGACTCAAAGATTATTTCCAACAATTTTCGAGTTAATCAAGCTACGCAGTAAAATGGAAAATTAACTACTCCTTTTCACCCCGTCAGAGGTAGATTTTCGCAAAACCCTGATACATGTTATTCTTTACTTTTGGTCTTAAGTATAAATACTGAGTTTCGACTTAATCGGACCGCACGTTAAAATTCTTCCATACAAATGTTGACGCCCCCTAATCGCCCTTTAGGGGGTAGTTTAGAAAAGCAAAAAATGCCAAAATTCATAATTTACTTACATAAGTATTCATGCCAAGTTTCAAGTATATTAACCAAATGAATAAGATTTTTCATATAAGCTGTATCCCCACTTTTCACCCCCACAGGGGTGGAATTTTGAAAAATCGTTTGGAACGTGTTCATTACTTGACTCACAGATTATTTATACCAATTCTTGAGTTAATTAAGCCAGGCAGTAAAATTTGCCCTGTAAAGTTAACTACCCCTTTTCTCCACGTTAGGGGTAGATTTTCGAAAAACCGTGATACACGTAATTCTTTATTTTTGGTATTATGTATAAATACTGAGTTTTGAGTTAATCGGACCGCGCGTTAAAATTCTTCCACACTTATTTTGACACCCCCCAATCCCCTGTTAGGGGGTAGTTTAGAAAAACAACAAATGCCAAACTTTATGATTTACTTAGATAAGTATTCGTGCCAAGTTTCAAGTTTATTAACCCAAGGAATAAGATTTTTCACATAAGCTGTATCACAACTTTTCAACCCCCACAGGGCTGGAATTTTAAAAAATCGTTTGGAATGTGTTCATTACTTGACTCACAGATTATTTATACCAATTCTTGAGTTAATTAAGCCAGGCAGTAAAATTTGCCCTGTAAAGTTAACTACCCCTTTTCTCCCCGTTAGGGGTAGATTTTCGAAAAACCCTGAAATACGTAATTCTTTATTTTTGGTATTAAGTATAAATAATGAGTCTTGAGTTAATCGGACCGTGCATTAAAATTCTTCCATACAAATTTTGACACCCCCCCATCCCCCTTTAGAAGGTAGTTTAAAAAAACAAAAAAGACCAATTTTCATAATTTACTTAGGTAAGTATTCGTGCCAAGTTTCAAGTTTATTAACTCAAGGAATAAGATTTTCCATACAAACTTTCATCCCCCATTTAACTCCCTTAGGGGTTGAATTTCGAAAATTCCTTCCTTATTCCTCGTCTACATTATAAAAGGAACCTCTGTGCAAAATTTCAGCTTTCTAGGTCCAGGGGTTTGGGCTGGGCGTTGATGAGTCAGTCAATCAGTCAGTCAGTCAGTCAGTCAGTCAGTCAGTCAGTCAGCGCGTGGGTTTCGTACTTTCCTCAAATAAATTTAACACCCTCTCCACCTCCCCCTGAAAGGTATTTCGAAAATTATTGATTACGATCTTTATACTTACTTTATTTAAAGAAATAAGTATTCGGGCCAATATTTTAGTTAAACTAACTAAGATGTTTCAAATACACTATCCTCCCTTTTCATCACGACAGGGCTTGTTTTTGCATTTGGTACGTTTCCATTTTTATGATATAAAGATTATTTATACCCATTTTCGTGTTAATGGAAGTTGAAGTTTCTATTCCTTAAACTTTATTACCCTTTTCCACCCCGGTAGGAGTCGAATAAGTAAAACCCTAAAACTCATACTTTTTTATTTTAAGTGAGTAAGTAGTAAAACCCTAAAGTGACAATCTTTATTATTTACTGAGGCAAATGTTGAAAAGTTTCAAGTTTCTTAACCAAAGGATTAAGACCGCCTTTTCACCTTCACAGTTTTTATCGCCATAGGGGCGTAATATTGAAAACACGTTTAAGACGTTTCCATATCTTGACTCAAAGATTATTTATACCAATTTTCCACTGAATCAAGCCACGCAATAAAATACTCCTCTGTGAAATGGACTACCCCCGTTCACCCCGTTAGGGTTAGATTTTCGAAAAACTCAGTTACACTTTATTATTTATTTTGGTCTTAAGTATACATACTGAGTTTCGAGTTTATATTATTGGACCGCGCGATAAAATACTTCCATACAAACTGACACCCTCAATCTCCCTTTAGAGCAGAAAAACATAAAATGACAAACTATAATTTACTTAGATAAGTATTTGTGCCAAGTTTGAAGCTTAAATTTATTCATACCATTTCTTTGGAGTAAATCAAAGCTACGCACTATAATACCGGCCTAAAAAATCGAATTACCACTTTTTTACCCGTCAGGGGTCTACTTTCGAAAGACCCATTTCATATTTAGGCAAATATTCCTTCCAAGTTTCAAGTTGATTAACCAAATGAATAAGATTTTTCCTATAAAGTTTTTCCCCGCTTTTCACCCCACACAGGAGGAATTTTGAAAAATGTTTGGGATGTGTTCATATCTTGACTCAAAGATTATGTCCAACAATTTTCGAGTTAATCAAGCCACGCAGTAAAATGGAAAATTAACTACTCCTTTTCACCCCGTCAGAGGTAGATTTTCGCAAAACCCTGATACATGTTATTCTTTACTTTTGGTCTTAAGTATAAATACTGAGTTTCAACTTAATCGGAGACCGCACGTTAAAATTCTTCCATACAAATGTTGACACCCCCTAATCGCCCTTTAGTGGGTAGTTTAGAAAAGCAAAAAATGCCAAAATTCATAATTTACTTAGATAAGTATTCATGCCAAGTTTCAAGTATTCACCCCCACAGGGGTGGAATTTTGAAAAATCGTTTGGAATGTGTTCATTACTTGACTCACAGATTATTTATACCAATTTTCGAGTTAATTAAGCCAGGCAGTAAAATTTGCCCTGTAAAATTAACTACCCCATTTCTCCCCGTTAGGGGTAGATTTCCGAAAAACCCTGATATACGTAATTCTTTATTTTTGGTATTAAGTATAAATACTGAGTTTTGAGTTAATCGGACCGCGCGTTAAAATTCTTCCACACAAATTTTGACACCCCCCAATCCCCTGTTAGGGGGTAGTTTAGAAAAACAACAAATGCCAAACTTTATAATTTACTTAGATAAGTATTCGTGCCAAGTTTCAAGTTTATTAACCCAAGGAATAAGATTTTTCATATAAGCTGTATCCCCACTTTTCACCCCCACAGAGGTGGAATTTTGAAAAATCGTTTGGAACGTGTTCATTACTTGACTCACAGATTATTTATACCAATTTTTGAGTTAATTAAGCCAGGCAGTAAAATTTGCCCTGTAAAATTAACTACCCCTTTTCTCCCCGTTAGGGGTAGATTTTCAAAAAACTCTGATACACGTAATTCTTTATTTTTGGTAGTAAGTATAAATACTGAGTTTTTAGTTAATCGGACCGTGCATTAAAATTCTTCCATACAAATTTTGACACCCCCCCATCCCCATTTAGAAGGTAGTTTAGAAAAACAAAAAAGACCAATTTTCATAATTTACTTAGATACGTATTCGTGCCAAGTTTCAAGTTTATTAACCCAAGGAATAAGAGTTTTCATACAAACTTTCATCCCCTATTTAACTCCTTTAGGGGTTGAATTTCGAAAATTCCTTCCTTATTCCTCGTCTACATTATAAAGAAAACCTCTGTGCAAAATTTCAGCTTTCTAGGTCCAAGTGTTTAGGCTGGGCGTTGATGAGTCAGTCAGTCAGTCAGTCAGTCAGTCAGTCAGTCAGGACTTCTCTTTTTATATATATAGATAATATGACAGAATCTATTGAGGTCTACCGTACCTATAAATCAATCAATCTTTCAAAGTGTCTAGCCTTTTCCTAACTACGTTGGCATCGGCTTCCAGTCCACCCGAATGCAGCTAAATACCTACCAGTATTCAACCTATTAAATTAAATACGCATCAAACTTTTAACCAACAACTAACCAAGCCAATAATAATTACAACAACAATACTTGAGTAGGTAGTCAAAAAACTTTTTAACAAAAAAAAAACCGACTTCCATAAAAAACACTACAAAGTGAAAAATAACTTTGATTTCGGAAGTCGGTGTCTTTGGATCTGTATTTTAGTTTATTGCCACCGACTTCCGAAATCAAAGTTATTTTTCACTTTGTAGTGTTTTTTATGGAAGTCGGTTTTTTTTTTTGTTAAAAAGTTTTTATTTCTCGCTTTTTAGTGGGACTGTTTATAATGCATCAAGCTCATCGCCTTTTACAAAATATTACTTTTCCCGATACAGGGACGTTAATTGTTGAGAAGTTCTCCTGGTACTCCACCATCAGCTCCATTTCACCATTCGCATTGTGACGAGCATAAATTGCTTAGCAACCATATTAAAGTAATTCGCAACCTGTGAAATACTTATTATTGAGTAGTCCCGGTGGACATCTGTGGTCTTCATCATCAGTTTTACTTCACTAAATTTTGCTTTCCGAAAGCAAATGCACGAGTTAGTATAAATAATACCTGAATCGCTATAGGTGTGCCTATAATATTTGAAGAGTTCCTTCGATTTCTCCAGGATCCCGCTGATAATCCTGGCAGCATCAGGCCAGACTTATGTCAACATTGCATTGAACTTAAAATTTAGTCCTGTTTAAAATGAGGCCAAACACGACTACGGTGTTGTAATTTCAAGGTTTGACTTTTTCTGATAATAATATAATAATAATAATAATAAATTTTGTTTTATTTGCATAACACATTACAATCATTGTGAAGTCCTGACTCCAGAGCTAGATATGTAATACCTGTATTTCAGGAGTCAGTTTCTTCTTCCATTCACAAGTTATTTGTGCAGTATATGGAGGGCGACCTATAAACAGCAAGTATGTTGATGTCTGGATGAATTTTTACTAAGAGAAATTCTGCGCCTATTGACTTAGGTTCCTCGACTGTACATTTAATGTGTTTCTTTATATAAATTAATACCACCATTTTGGTTTAATCGTGTTTTAGAGTAATGAAATTCATAATTTTCAAGAACGGGGATAGGCTTATCATCTTTTATCCAGCATTCAGTCAGTATAATTATGTCCATTTCAAAAGATAATCTACATAATTGTGCTTGGAAACTATCAAAATTGTTATATATACTGCGTATATTTTGGCAAATAATTTTTAGTGAGGGCACAAAGCTCTCTGTCATTACGTTACACGTTTCGATGTCACAGCAATAACAATTAGCCACAGAAACAGTATCTAACTCTCCACATATTATATTATTAGCCATTGGGAGCGTTATGAGAAACTATATCACTATTAAATGTTATAAGCGTTATAAACGCGCAATATTGACACCAGGTGCAAAGGAATATATTATGTCGGGTTCATCAACTTGTATGACAGTAGTCTTTTAAACATAGATCCTAGAAAGCATACTTGGTATATATTGGTGTGTGTAGGTGATGTATGTTTATGTATGTAGTTGTGTGTGTGATGCGACGTGTAAAGGTTGTGTAAGTGTATAATTTCATAATTGTTTACAAACTGCGGGAAACAGGTGAACCAAAAATAAAGTAAAACAATAATATCGACATTACAACAGAAAAAATCGGTTAGTCAATTACGCAAGTTGTTGACGTCAACTTCATTTTTAATCAGTATCTGCTTTCCACCTTCATCTTTCTTTAGATAAACCTTTCCGTATGAAGTCCAGCAAAACTTGTAAGAATTGTCTTTGGCAAAATTTCTAGCTATGTAAAATAAGCGCTGAGCTTTTAGCGTTAGACTTTCCGCTATGTATATAGGGGCCAGACATTTTAATATGGGTTGTGTTAAGTTTGTTTACCCCGTTTTTCTTATTAAATTTCCGAACACTTTTTACTATGTCGTCTTTTGTCTTAGAACTTACGAAATCAACTAATATCGATGACGTTCCCTCCTTTTTGTTAACTCGGAAAACGTCCTTTATTTCGTGTTTTTGCAGAGGGATTTTCAAGAACAGTAGCCGTTTCAGTTACAATTTTGCAAAGCTCGTCTTTGGTTTCGCTCTGTACTTTTGGGATATTTCTAATTTCAATTTTAGATTGAATGCACATCCTCTCTAGATTTTCCACTCTATCCTCAAGCTGGTTTATATAGGAACGGTCTTCTTTTCGTTCAGCTTCGAGTTTTTCTGTTTTTAATACCATTTCATCGTATTTTTTTGAGACTTGATGCTGATGCTCCTGGCATCAGCATCAAGTCTCTGTGTAGATACTTCGGTGTTTCTCATTAACAGTACGTTTATCCACACATCGAGCCCTTTTCAATGAGCCTAAATACGATATATCTGCTGTTAGTTGTCGAGGAATTAGGTACTCTGCAGACTATCCTGACTGCAGCATCAGGTCATGACTTGATGATCATGAGACCAAATGTGGCAAATGCCCTATCAAACATCAAAACAATTTACTAAAACTGTCCTTGTCTGTTCGAGTAACTTCTTACTGTTAAGGAGTTGTACCTTCCATCATCAGCTCAGCTACCTGAGATGGTGACAACCATACGCAAATACACAAGATACTTCATAAAATATGCGAAAAACAATAAGTGAGCCTATAAAATCCATCATCAGATCCTAACTTGGTAACAATGGGACCACCTCAGAACTATCTACTTTCGAACAAAAAAAGAATTTTGAAAATCCGTCGACAATTGGCGGAGTATTCGATGAACAAACACACAAAAAAAAAAAAAACATACAAACATCCGAACATAGTACCTCCTCCTTTTTGTGAAGTCGGTAAAAACAATACGCAAGATCCCAAATTCTTCAACTTCGATAATCTTTCATAGAAAAATTACCTCGCCTATGCAATAGTGTGTCGACACCAACCCACAGGTACATAATCCATTATAAAGCACCCCAACCCGCCCCCTGCTGCTCTTTAATACCCCTCATGGGTAAAAGGATCCATTGTTGTATTACAAATGTTCTGATGTCATATCAGAGACGTTTGACGTGAGAACAAACCATATTTCCCCACCATTAAAAGCTTTTTATCTGCGGCGGGTAAACAGATTTTGAGAGGGAGTTAAATTAATTGGTCCTAGAATAAATTGATGTTGTAATTTCTTAATGCAACCGTGTAATGTAACTCAATTAATTATTTTGCTAGAGAGTGGGTGTAGAATCTAGATAAAATAAATAAGTGGGTAAGTAAGTTTATGATTTATTTTTGAATGATCATCTATTCGGCGTAAGTATAAGCAGCTTATAATGATCTCAATGCTGGGGCACAGCATAGCCCTCCTCTTTTCGAGAAGGAGGGGGCTGTAATCTACCTCGCGGACTAGTGCAGGCTGTGCGGATTGGTAGATCTCTTGTCTTCTTTGTATCTAGGACATGTCGGTTTCCTCACGATGTTTTCCTTTACCGTTTGAAGAGCAGTGGTAATGACATTATTTACACAAATTAAAACTGGGTTCAAACCCATGACTGACCAATCGTAAATCGGGGCTGATACCACTGAGCCACCACTGCAGCAATTTGGAGTCGCGTATTTTATTTGAAATATAAATATACCTACCTACTTATTTATTTCTAGACATACACATACTGTAGGTACATAAATGATTAATAATTATTAGTAAAAACTTAGGAGTAAAATGACTACCTACGTATACCTAGGTAAATAGCTGTAGAGCAAACCCAAAGTTGACAGTAAATCTGTATCTTTGCGCTGATGGTAGGATGCAATGCTAGCTTAGTTGTGCTAAAGCCAGGTTAAGCCCTAGCTATCCACTACGTACAACTTCGATCCGAAATCTTGATTTGGAACCGGTCTTCGCGTAGCCCTGACTTTAGAGTAGGTAACTACAATTTGGCTCAGTTGCAACCTTGCTGGCATATTTGATCGTAAGTACTGTAGTACCTACAACAACTTTATTGCAATGAACAAACATTGCACCATCGATGCGATGTTTTATATATTTCTGATGACATGGTCTAATTAATCTTAGAAACAGGCTATAATTTTAATTGAATGCCAATGGTTCCGTTACAGTATACTGTAGTTACACTGTTCCTGCAGAATTTGTAAGTATCTACATGATTTCTCAGGGAAGACGGTGCACAGTGGTCACGTGATGTTTTCCTCTGCCACATTTAGGTTTTGGCGAAACTCCTTTACAGTCTCCCCAGGGATGTGCCCTAACAGGCGTTGCTCAGAGGGGGTCTCGGATCGGTCTTTTGAGAGGTAACGGTGGCCCTTTCCCTATGTGTTCCCTTACCGTGTATATGACTGCATTGTCAATACATAGTAGGTACGTACACACGGCTACACCCCCAGTCAGTCAGATTTCCAGTTGTAGCTGACCACGCATTGTATAGGTTTTTTGTACAATCAGAAGTCAGCTTATACTGGTTATGTATAGCTTGATGAGCAGCCGTGCGTACCTACTACTTACCACGAATGATAAGTGCTATCAGAAGAATCGCACCTATTCCCAGATCCCCCCCCCCCCAACCCTCCTTATTCCGCCGTGGGTGCCAAAGACGATACATAATCTAAAGAACAGACAAATCAAATAGGTACTACAAACAAATAATTTAACAGGGGATCAAAAGGCATTCTTCTCTATTAGGAGGCTTCAGAATTGAAAAATGGTAAATAATAAATAGCTTATACTTAGATAGGTACGTGAATCAAACTCCAACAAATCAAATCAAACAACAGTGAATCAAACAACCATTTCAAATCAAATCAAACAACAGTGAATCAAACAACCATTTTTCAATTCTGAAGCCTCCTAATAGAGAAGAATGCCTTTTATACGCACTTTGCCAATTATAGGCACTTTTGAATTGTCAAGGGTCGGTCAGTCAGAAAGATGAAGCTAGTTGCCCATTCCAAAGCGTAGATACCTATGGAGAAGAACGGGCAAGAAACTACACGGACACTCTTTTACATCATAAAATTGTTACAAAAATCTTGGTTACATCATTCATGTTGAAACATGTGAGAACGATGCAGAAAGATGTGCACGTTGAAGGCGTCCGTACTAAAAAGAACAATTCATAAATTAAAATAAGCCGTGGCTAAGAGATGACCAGTCCCTACTGACGGCGCCCGTTCACGAACATGACGTATGGATCAGCACCATTCAGCTCAACCATTTTGAAGGGAACCCAATGTGTTGGATACACACACGCCACCAGCACCATCAGCGAGACATTTGAGTGAGCATGACATAGTCCCGTATTACAGAACGTCACTCAGTACTCAAGCATTACTTAAAACTAGTTTCAACCAATCAAATGGCTTGAATCTAGTTTTAAGTAATGCTTGAGTATTGAGTGACGTTCTGTAATACGGGCCATACTCTCAGCTGCCAGGGCACATTCAAGTCAATGAAAGACGTACCCAGTAAATGGTAGCTTTATAGTTTAGGTACATAGTGCTCACACATGTGCTATGCAATTATACAATACTAAGAGATTGAATTTATGCAAAGATAGTTTTTTCAATCTTCAGCAGCTCCAACTATATTTTCGAATGCTAATTAATTAGTTTATGCGCCCTTGTGGAGCAGGACCAGCGGTCAGCCAAGCATTTTGTCAGCGATGTAATCCCCCAACTTATAATATGCTTGGCTGCATAGTGTGCGTTTTATGCAAGATTTGAATTTCGTTTCATTGAGTTGGAGTATGTGGAGGGGGGGGGGGGTATTTTATTGTAACATTTTAAACAGTACCCCATGAAGGATGAGTCTACTTTAGCCAATCTGAAACCTGGTTGAACTAATTGGTCCCTATTTCTAGTCCCATAGGTGTGTCTGTCACCTCTTTTGCTGAAAAGATTTAAATTTTTCCTTACGTACATGATGTTTTCATAGATGTATTGACAAGGTACTGTCATGATATTAATATCTTTAAACAGTTCCCTTAGAGAATCGCGCCTGCGGAGGCCATATATTGCTCTGATGGCTCTTTTCTGCCGAATAAAAATAGACTTGATATCTGCAGCCCGTCCCCATAATAAAATACCGTAAGACATGATACTATGAAAGTAACTGAAATATGCTAGCCTCGCGGTATCTACATTAGTAAATTGACGGATTTTTCTTACAGCATATGCTGCTGAACTAAGCCATCCTGCAAGAGATGTTAAATGAGGACCCCATTGCAGCATTGCATTAGTTTTTTTCCCATTTAATACTAAATTATTATCAGTGAACCAATTATGCACCTGCATTAGGGCGTCATTTACGTCGTCAAGATTTGGAGCACGTCTACTTATCTTAAAAAGCAAATAACACCATTTGTGGTTGTTTTTTTAATAATAATAATAATAATGAATAAAGTGTTTTTAAATAAGTTATCATCCATTTCTGACATATTTAGGTAGGTAGTATTCCTATGCCTATGCCATGTGCCTTGTTAGGTCTTTAAAATTTTGTTTTGTTCTCATGGTACGATTGTTAGAAATTTTCCGAAGGTACAAATTAAGCAAATAGACTTTAAAGTTTTAAATCAACACCACTGAAAACTTATAAAAATACGGTTTGCTTAAGCATTAATGAATATTGGAAAAAATAATACCGTTCTCGTCGTATTCAATCAGAAATAGTTAGACGTGCATTCGATTTAATAAAGACAGCTACAAAATGTTAGAGAGGCCCGTGGCTTAATAATAACAGCCGCACAGGTCGATCGATCAGGTCAAGCTACGCTTGCCGCGGTTGGTCTGTGGATGGGTGACCATCTTTACATACCGAGACCCCTCCGTGCCTCGGAAAGCACGTTAAGCCGTTGGTCCCGGCTGTCATTCTTTGATCTTTGACAGTCGTTACGGGTAGTCAGGAGCCCGAAAGTCTGACAACCAGTCTTACCAAGGGGTATCGTATTACTCAGTACCTAACTGGGTTGTGGAGGTCAGATAGGCAGTCGCTCCATGTAAAATACTGGTATTCAGATGCATCCGGTTAGACTGGAAGCCGACCCCAACATAGTTGGGAAAAGTCTAGGCAGATGATGAGTTACAAAATCTTAGATCTTCGGTTATTATTCTTCTCCGAAATCCGTCGGGCTACCCACTTGTTTTTGTTGGGACCAAATAGCACATTTTTATAACATTCGTTTTTAAACAGGAGAGCAGACATTGCGGTAGTACGACTAGGCTCTAGTACCTTCGTCTAACGCAAACTTAAGCACCCTATAGATGACTGCCGCCGTGGGATCTGGAGGCGATAGTCCTCGCGCGCCTGTACGAGTGGCGCGCGGAGGCACTACGCCGGGGGGAAACTCCGCTTCCGCGGCAAATTGCGGCGGTGCGGACTGACCTCCGGCGCGATCTCATGGCGGCATGGAAAGAGCAACTCTCGCAACCCAGCGCAGGGCACGCCACGATAGCGGCGGTAAGACCTCTCTTTGAGGAGTGGCTAGAGAGGCGCCACGGCGCCCTCACCTACCGTCTGACGCAGGTCCTCACCGGACACGGGTGTTTCGGGAGGTTCCTGCACACCATCGGGCGGGAGGAAACGCCCGGGTGTCACCACTGCGAGTGTCGCCCGGAGGACACGGTGGAGCATACGGTGGCGGTATGCCCCAATTGGGCGGAGCACCGCCGTGTTCTCGCAGAGGCGATCGGCAGCGGCGGCGACCTCTCGCGCCCGGCCCTGGTTCAAGCCATGGTCCGGGGCGAGAGGGAGTGGGAGGCAGTCACCTCCTTCTGCGAAGCAGTCATGCTAGCGAAGGAGGTGGCGGGACGGCTGAGGGAGAGAGCCTCACGTCCCAGCCGCCGCGGGAGACGCTCCGGGCGTCGGGAGCCGCGAGACGACTCCCGGCCACCGTAGGCGCGGCCTGCGGGCGGAGAGTAATGGGTAACTCTCCGTCCGATCAGAACCAGGCCCGTGCCGGACGGCGCGTACGTGTTCCACGCGCGCCTCAAAGAGATGTCAGCATAAAGGAAGGGGCCCGTAAGGGCCGAAGCCTGCCGGGGCAGCGGGATTGTCCGAAAGAGTTACCGCTACCCCGGAACAAGGCGGCTAAGGAAGGAACACGGGTGGGTTTTAGTCAGTAAGAGTCTGACACTCCCTTCTGCTCCACCCAGAGCGGGAGGGGTCATTTGATGATTTCCCATCCACAAAAAAAAAAAAAAGCACCCTATAGATACATACATCCTACTTCCCCGGACCAGATCTTTCACAAAAGGCTCGTCTGCTTCTCTATTGAGAAAATTTAATAGAGAGCCCGGAGAACAGTGATGGCCCAGTGGAAAGTGGAAGAGCAGTACCTAGTGATGGTGGCCCAGTGGTAACGGCCTTAACTCTCTCAAAACGTTGAAAGAAAATATCGTGAGGAAACCCGCAATGTCTTGAAACAAAAATCCGAAGACATTACATTTGCAAATCCGCGCTGGGCCCACGTGGTAGATTACAGCGCACTCCCTCTCGAAGAGAGGAGTTTTGTGTCCCAGCAGTGGGAACATTATAGGCTGATTATGATGACTGCCCCGTTGGTCTCGTGGTTGCAAGCACGACTGCTGAGCGTGGGGTCCTGGGTTCGATTCCCGGGTCGGACAAAGTGTTATTGAGTTTTTCCATTAGGAATTTCTTAGTAACAGTCCGAAGTTTGGAAGTTGGCGGTTCAATACCCCCCCGTGCCTCGGAAAGCACATAAAGCCGTTGGTCCTGCGCCTGATCTCTGTCCGGTCGCGTCGGATTGCCGTCCCATCGGACTATGAGAGTAAAGGAACAGAGAGTGCACCTGTGTCTGCGCACCCACTTGTGCACTATAATATCTCCTGCGTACCCGGCTAATCTCCGTTGAGATTAGCCACCGTGACCGAAATCGGTCGGGGAGGCTATTACATGCATTTATATTTTTTTGTTGGTGAAGGTGAACAGATTCTGTAGGGAAAAGTAATTGTTTGCATAGAAATCACTGACCAGCGCCCTAATTCACAACCATACGACAAGCTATCGTATTAACGACACATTTCAGTATCCTCCATTTGCCTTGCCCCCGACAGCAAACAGCTGTTGGAAGAATAGTGGTCTTCTATTTAATTTTAAACTGACAAAATTTTCGGGTTTTGGACTTGTGAACAGGGTTTAGAGGACTCCTACGATAACATTGTTTGATGTTCGATACGGTACGGAAGCGTATCGAGTGGTTGTGAATAGTTAGGCTGTAATAAACAAGTCGAGGTCAGTGGTGTGGTGGTCTAAATGATTTTTAGTGTGTATCTTTTAGTCGATTTTGTACTATTTGTTACCTAATATAAGCTATAAGTATTTTGTACCGACCTTTTCTTTTCTTTCGCTTTTATTTTTAGTGTTTATCAGTGGAAACTTGTGCATAGGCTCTAATTTCATATTGTTAAAGAACTGTATAAGTTAACTGCAAGTTTATTATAAAATAAATAAGTTGGTGCCTATTACCTTGTGCTTTCGTATTTGTACTACATACCATTAACAGAAACAGTCACCGCTGGCTGCTGCTTATACCTCCATACTTACTCTCTAGAACTGTTCCCTGTCTGTTTAGTCAATCTGAGCGGTGCTGAGCGCAACTAGCTAAACTATTATAACTAGTTAAAATACAGAACTCGGTATTATATACCTACCTATAACACAAAAAAAAGTTTAGGTAAGTAACTACTTTAACATGCATCAGCGTCTCCTGCTGAGTACGTGCCGACTGTGCCAAGCGTGCAGAATTTCCCCGACGACGACAAGAATAATCTGCGGCTTGTAGCGCCATCTGCACTTGTCGCCATCGGATTCGGCACCATTCACAGCAACATCACATCACACCTGTAATCCCGAAGGGTTAGGCGTACGTGTACCTATAGTACCCAGGGCGACACATCAAGCTATATAATTATGTTACGGCTAATTGCCGAAGTGCGCTATAGCTAGTTTTAGCCGGGTACACCTAGGTGCATCCTACGTCGATGGAGCTATTTCTGTGTAAAGGGTTTAAAGTAACCTAACCAAACCTAACCTCGGGGTGCCCTTCGATCGCTCTTGCATCCTACGTCGCCTTTCAACTCTGACCGCAACCATGCAACCGATGTCACCCGAAGTACACACGAACCGCATGTGGCCGGCTGCACCTAGTTGTACCCGGCTAAAACTAGGTGTAGCCGCACTTCGGCCGGCTAAAACTAGGTGTAGCCGCACTTCGGCCAATAGCCGTGACATAATTTATATTACCAGTCTATGCTGACTTCTGATTGTACATACGGCTACACATCAAGCTGGCTATGTATAGCTTGATGTGTAGCCGTGCGTACGAAAACACCCACAATTCGCCTGTAATGTTTAAGTGGGTGAGTGGGGCAGTTAAGTTTTTGTAATAGTCGGACACAAATCTAGAGCTCTGGGCAGCTACTGAAAAATTCTTAATGAAAAACCCAATACCTAACAATTTTCCCAACCTGGGAATCGAACCCAAGACCTCATGCTTAGCAGTAGTGCTTGATGCTTGTGACCACTAGACAATCCGAATCCGCATTTGTGAAATTGTCACGAAAATTTTATTGAAAAAATATATGGCGGTGATGAGCTAGATATCCGCTGTTAAAATCTGTATGTAGATTTTTAAATCGCGTGTGTACCTAGCATTAGTTCTAATTTGGGCATAATGTTTTATAAATCTAAAATCCAAAAATAATTACAAAAATCATCTTAGAAAATAAAGCTCAAGATGAAAAATCAAGATTCATTTCAATGATTCACTTTTTCATTTTGTGGTGGTGGATTTTAATCCATACTAATTTTAGACACCTTGTAGGTGGCATATCTGAAGCCATGGCAATTTTGCAATTTGGCACTAAAAATGTTATTGCTATCCTTCACACAGAGTAAACACCCCTATACAACAAAGTTTTTGTTGTTTATTTCATAGAAGTCTATTACCTGTGAAATTCACAGAGATGTTTCACAATTGATAATTATTATTGTAGTCCATGCTATTCTGTTCGATCCTTAGAAAAAGTATATTCTACGTCTGTGCACAGAGTACATTTTACTATCGTCTGTGGATTGATGGATTCTATTCTATTGTCTATGGTGCCGAAAAAGCGCGGGAACCTTGAAACGCACAAGGCGCCAAAATTGCTATAGTTTTCTAAAAAATTGTGAATATTGTGTAATTATTTGTATATTTTAGGAAGTATTTGAAATATTAAATATATAGTTAATGTAAATAGTTATTAGAAGATATGGGGGGAAGCAAGAAGCGGAAAAAGGCGGAGCCCCCTGACGAACGAGCATCTGATAGGGACACTTCTTCCGACTCAGATGAAGACTGTAGCAAAAAGTATAATATATTTAAAGTTCCAGGGTATTCGAGGAAGTACCCTGAAAATAGCAAAAAATCGGAATACATAGTGTTTTTATCTCACCAGAACGAAAATAAAACCTTTACAGATAAGGATAGGCTGGCCATATCCCATGCCATACGAAAATATTGCGTGACTGGGATATTACATCTAAGATCAATAAATAAATATAAAATTGGCATCACTTTTGATCTTTCAAATAACGCCAATGTTTTCTTACAAAATAAAAAACTTTTAGAAGAAATGGGCTATAAGGCCACAATACCGGCTGTCGACACCGAGGTGACTGGAGTTCTCACCTCAGTCCCTACGGACCTATCTAATAAAAGGATTTTTGCTCTAATTGGCAGTTCCAGGAATATAATACAGGTGAGGCGCTTCATGCGCCGAGTGCAGAGTGAGGGTGGTGCGGTCACGTATCAGCCCACTCAAACTGTCGCGGTAACTTTTGCGTCAACAGAGTTGCCTCAGTATGTTTATCTTGACTCTTGGAGACATGAGGTAAGCGTATACGTTCCTCCTGTAAAACAGTGCCTTCAATGCATGAAGTTTGGACATATTGCAAAATATTGTAAAAATGATTTAGTATGCTCTATATGTACATCCAACCATAGTTTTAAGATATGCAAAGAAGATCCTAAAAACGCTAAATGCGCCAACTGTGGTGGCAATCATGTCGCTATTTCAAACACTTGCCCCCAAAAAAAACAGAAAATTGAGGAAAGTAAAATTAAATCCAGAGCCGTCAAGTATTCAGATTTGTTCAATGAAAATTCATTTCCACAACTAACGCATAAAAATATTGAAACTCAGATAATTAATTTAACTAAGTCAGATTTTTTCATGAATACTCTAACAAATGCAATAACAAAAATTATACTAAGCCAAAAAGATAACCCCATAAATTCTACATCTACTTATAAAAGAAATTCTTCAACATACATTTAGAAATAGTCCTTCCTCTCATAGCAATGGATCTTAATATCATGCATTGGAATGCACAAAGTATTTTAAGTAATAAGCTTTTATTAACTCGATTTCTTTATGATCATAACATACATGTAGCAATTATATCAGAAACTTGGTTGACACCTATTAAACATTTTAACATTAGAGGATACAGAATAGAAAGAAATGATATTGGTAACAAACACAATGGTGTAGCCATTTTAATTCACAATAATATAGATTACAGAAACATAAATACATATTCTGACAATTCCTTACAAAATATTTGTGTAAGAATTACTGTAAATAATACAGAAATAAGTATTGTAAGTTTTTATTGTCCAACGAATTGCACTCCTTCTTTTAACAAACATAAATTTGAATCTTTAATAAAATCAGTGCCTGAACCAATGATATTTGCTGGTGATTTCAATGCCCATCACACATCATGGGGATGTAATTCTACAAATCCAAGAGGTAGGGATATTTTGGAGATTATTGATGATAATAATTTAGTTCTATTAAACAATGGTGAAGTGACAACAGTCGGTTCTATGACGTGGCGTCCAAATGCTTTAGATTTGTCCTTGGTGTCCCCATCATTGGCTCTTTCTTGTGATTGGTCTGTACATAATGATCCACTCGGCAGCTACCACCTTCCTGTAATTATTAAAGTTTTTGTAAATAATAGTAATATAAATACTAGTAGCAATATCAACTCGCATTTGCCCATATATCCTAACTTTAAATTGGTTGATTGGAAGATGTATGAACAAAATGTAGATTTAGAATTATCTAATTTTCAGGACCAAAACTTTGCTCCATTGGAAGCTTATACTGCGTTTTGTAAAATTTTGCATTCTGCAATTGATAAGTGTCTTCCTTATTATAATTTGCCAGTTTCTTTCCATAACGATTCTTCTAAGAATAACTCATCTCATAAGAATTTCGTTAAATCCCCTCCTCTCCCTTGGTGGAATAAAAAATGCGCAGAAGCAGTTGAAAAATCAAAGTTGGCTTATATTAATTTTAAGAACAATCCCTCTGATGACACCTTTATACAGTTTAAAAGATTACAAGCCCTCAAAAAACTTACTTTGAAAACAGAAAGATCAAATAGTTGGGTTGAACTCTGCAACTCTTTTAATCGATGTACGCCTTTGTCGAGAATCTGGAAATATATGCGGAAATTTAATAAAACATATTCTTACAACAATAGTGATGATAGTTGGATTCAAGATTTTCTGCAAAAATATACCCCAGACTATGTAAATAGTAAATCTAATTTTCCTCTTGTCAGTGAAACAAATTCTGTAAATAACTTCTTAATAAAACCATTTTTAATTCAGGAGCTCATGGCTGCTGTCTGTTCTAGAAAAGATAGTGCTTTTGGACTGGATGGAATTCCTTATATTATGTTGAAAAAGCTTAGTGATAGAGGTTTGCACATCTTTCTCAAGATATTGAATAATCTGTGGTTGAACAATGATATACCTCACTTTTGGAAGTCTGACTGTTTGGTACCTATTTTGAAGCCTGATAAAATGCGGTCAAATCCCGATTCCTATCGTCCTATTGCACTTACATCTTGTGTTGGTAAAATTTTTGAACAATTAATAAAACAAAGGTTGGAATTTTACATAGAACAAAACAATATTTTACCTGCTAATCAATTCGGTTTTCGTAGGGGAACATCGGCTCGTGAAAGTATTTGTCAGTTACAGCTTGATATCCAAAATAGTTACATTAATAAGGATTGTTTAGTGTCTGTATTTTTTGATGTTGCTGGAGCTTTTAATAGTGTCAATATTGATGTGCTTTGTTCTGAATTGCTTATTATTGGAATTCCAAACAAAATAGTTCACTGGGTTAGTGAATTCTTGACTGAAAGGAAAGTTTATGTTAAGTATAATGGTAAATTATATGGGCCAAGGCTTGCTTCTGTTGGAGTTTGTCAAGGAGGAATACTTTCTCCATTAATATTCATTCTGTATATTCGTCGTTTGAATTTGATCCTAGGTTCTGAGGTCAAAAATCTTCAATTTGCTGATGATTTGGTTGTGTATTTGTCTGGGAAAAATTTAACAAATATAACAAATAGTCTAAATAAGGCTTTACATGGATTATCTACATACTTTTCTTATTTAAATCTAGATATAAATGCACTTAAGTCTAAAGTAGTAGTCTTTGGTAAAGCTAGCAATTTCAGTCCTTCTGTGTATTATAATCAAGTTTCTATTCCTATTTTTCATGAAGCTAAGTTTTTAGGTGTCACTTTTACTCATAATCTTTCTTGGAAAAAATATGTTGAATTGGTTAGTTCAAGAGCTAACAGAGTTTTCAATGTCTTGAAATCTTTGTGTAGAACCTCCTGGGGTGCTGATCCAAAAATATTGTTGCTTTTGTACAAATCTCTGATCCGTAGTCATTTTGAATATGGTTTTCTCTGTTTTGCTGGTGATAGAAGGATAGTAGATATCTTTGATAAAATACAAAATAAAAGCTTGAGACTTATTACTGGAGCATTTAAAAGCACTCCAATCAACGCAATGCAAGTTGAATGTAAACTTCCTCCATTAAGTATAAGATTCACTTACCTAAAAGAGAGGTTTTTATTAAAACTGTATAGTAAAAATAATAATCAGCTGTTTTCAAATTTCAAACAACATAGTACACCATCTATTTGTAACTCTCTTTATATACTTCAGGGTTTTTCTCAATATGTAAATTTTCTTGAAACTCTACAAATACATAAGTCATCTCTTCTTCCGTGTTATCAGGGGGATTTTAACAGCAAATTTCCTGCAATTGACATCATCATTGACCACAATTTATCCACCAAGGAAGATGTAAACAGTAAACTACTTGAGTTTACTGATTATAGATTTTTGTATACTGATGGGTCCAAAACTGAGTCTGCAGTCTCATTTTCTATTTACGATGGCCTATTGAATACTGGTATTGGTTATAAAATAAACTCAAACACAAGTATATTCACAGCCGAGGCTGTGGCTATTCTTGCTGCCTTAAAACATATTAAACATAAAAATGATGGATGTTGTGAATGGATAATAGTAAGTGACAGCATGAGTGTCCTTGAAAATCTCAAAAATAATAGGCTGAGTGCTAATACAAACTATCTAATTTCAATAATAAAAGAGTCTTGGTTGCATTTGTCTTCTCTTAATATTAAGGTTTTATTCATGTGGGTCCCTTCACATGTTGGTGTATTGGGAAATGAAAGGGCTGACTTTTTAGCCAGAACTTTAACACATTCTGATGATGTCCCTGACTCTAGTAGTTTCCTCAACATATCTGTTCCATGCACAGACATAGTCCCTCTATTGAAAAAAAGGTCCATTGGTTTATGGAAAAGGCATTGGAATCACACAGTCCAAATTGAAAATAAAGGTTTATGGTATGCCGTATATAATGTTTCCATAGGAAACACACCTTGGTTCTGTAAAATCAATACTTATATGAACAGAAAGTTTTACTCCACCATACTCAGGCTTCGTTTTGGTCACTGTCGTCTAAATTATCACCTGTTTCGTCTGAAAATTGTGCATAGTCCTCTCTGCGATTATTGTAATTCCCAAGTTGAACAATCTTTAGCACACATTTTCTTTGATTGCTCATCTTTTGGCATCCAGCGCCTTGTGCTAATGGATGAGCTTATTGAAATATATGGCAGTTCTGATTTGGTACCGCGCTCCATCCAGGCTCTCCTTGTAAATACTTCAACGTATTTACATTTGTTTAATTTCATTATTAATACTGTTGGACAAATTTAATTTCTCGTGTTTTTATCTGAATTTCTTGTGTAGATATCTGAATCTGTTTTCTGTATTTATTGTATAATTTTATTAATATAAATAGTTATCCTTTGAATTTTGTAATACTTAATTCGTTTTCTATTGTAAAAAAAAAAGTTAGTGATAAGATTAGGTTATGATAATATGATAACCTCAATATTTGAACATTGAACATTGACATTCAAAATCCCGTCAGTTGGGGTTTAAAAAAAAAAAACTAGGATTTGACACATGGCTCTTACAAAAATAACATATGATTAATTTATAACTTGGATTTTACCTAAGATTTTGTAGAATTAAAAGTCTTAAACATGGATTAGAGTGAAATAAAATATATAACACTGATGACCTAACACGGATTTACTTTACTTATGAATTAGAAGAAACTGATGACTTAACTTGGATTTACATAATAATGAATCTATCTAACTAATGAATTTAACTGGATCTACCCTATCTTGGAAAAAAAATACACTGATGAATAAACTGAATTTTCCAAAAAAATACAAATTAACTGATGACTAGGCAGCATGGTCCCTGACCTTAGCCTGTTCCGCAAGGAACAAATAGGAAAAAAAAAAAAAATGTCTATGGTGCCATACGACAAGAAATTTAGGATTTCTTTTTTACAAAAATATCCCAGTGTATTGGTTTTTTATATTTATTCTAATTCTGAGATGTGAAATCATATTATGGATTTGAAATAGTCCTTACAATATAAAAGAAATGGGTACCAACGGCAACGGTCGGCGTGGTGGAGCGAAAATGCCTGATGTTCGCCGCCCCATGGAAGAAGGAGATTGTGTTAACGACATGGAGAGCCCCGAGCTCGACTTCATTTACGATGATTGCGATACTCAACAAAACGAAATAGCTGAATTATACAGTTACACGGAACATCCAGAGTATCAGCTCAACGTCAAGGCATTCGAAGACATAATGGAAGAGTTCAGCTATCCACCTAGTTGGCAAAGACTGACAAATAAACAGCAGCGGACTGTGATAATGAAATTATTAGAACATTTAGATGTCGCCGTGAGTGAGATACGTATGCGTGCAACTCGCTGTATACTGTACTTAGCTCAGGGATGCTGGGCAGAGATGCAATCGGATGCTGAACAGGCACACTGGGCCCGCGTCAACGTAATGATGCTGTACGACATGGGAACGTTTTCTGCTTTTGTCGAATTACTGAATCTCGAGATTGTTCGGAGCAGTTCTGCTATAGCTTCCAGGAAGCTTGCAGAATCTCTTGCGGACTCTACTAACTTACGAGTTATCCTGTCTGTTCTGTATCTTATCACAGAATACATGAGAACTGAAAAAGACAACCCTGAATCTGAGTTTAAACATTTAGTTAAAAACTTTAAAGAAGAGCTGGGAGCACCTTTTGGAGAAGAATTACTACCAGTTAAACTGTTAAGCATGGTGACACATCTTTGTGCAGGTACAACTCCTCACTTTCCTATGAAAAAAGTCCTACTACTTCTGTGGAAAGTGTTACTTGTTTATTTAGGAGGTTCTAAGGAGTTGAAAGAGAGAAAAGGTAGGCTAAGGGAGAAATATGAATTACCAGCTTTATCAGAAGACACAATTGAAATAATAAAAGGTATGAGAGCAAGTTCACCTCCCCCCAGTGCAGCCGATATGCTAGAGAACCAAAATCCTGGACAAAGGAAACTACTTAAAGAAAATGAAAGGGAAGGAAAAATTCGCAGACACCTTTTCATGAAACAAACCTCACTGGATGAATCTGATGAACAAATATTTGTTGATAAAGAAGAAACTGGAAATGGCTCAGAAGATTATTCAATGGAGTTTCAGTCTATACCCAGTGAGGGTTCACAATCTGAAAATAACCCTAACTGCCCATATTACATGTACTTCAAACAGTTTGACAGCCCACCTCCACCACCTCCGCTGCCTAGAAGTCTTCCATGGCAGTCTAAAGTGCGTCAAAAAGATATTGACATGTTTCTTGATAATGTCAGGATCAAGTTTGTTGGGTATTCCCTTCCTGGAGATCGACAAACCATAGCAGGACTACCACAGCCCATACATGAAGGGATAGACATACTAAAGAAACATGTGTACACCAGCCTTTCAGAATTACAAGCAGAAAGAGAACTGGAAATAGCTCGAAGCCCTCTCACAAAAGGAGAAAGAGAGGTTGAAGAAACAGAAGCAGAAGTCCTATACAAAGCAATGCTGCCTAATTTGCCGCAGTACATGATTGCACTGTTGAAAATTCTTTTAGCAGCAGCGCCTACATCAACTGCTAAAACTTACTCTATCAACATTATGGCAGACTTACTACCAGAAGAGATGCCCATGACTGTTCTTCAGTCCCTCAAACTTGGTATTGATGTAAACAGACATAAAGAAATCATAGTTAAAGCAGTCACTGCAATATTGTTACTCCTTTTGAAACATTTAAAATTAAATCATGTATACCAATTTGAGTTTATGTCACAACATCTTGTGTATGCTAATTGTATGCCATTAGTGCTTAAATTCTTTAATCAGAACATTTTGTCTTATGTTGGAGCTAAGAACACAATACCAATATTTGATTTTCCAGCTTGTGTAATTGGAGAACAACCAGAGCTGACAAAGGAATGTCTGGATATTGGAGACTCAACCGTTCCCTACTCTTGGAGGAATGTATTCTCATGCATCAATCTATTGAGGATTTTAAATAAGCTAACTAAATGGAAGAATGCAAGAATCATGATGCTTGTGGTTTTTAAAAGTGCCCCTATCCTAAAACGTACATTAAAAGTTAGACATGCTTTAATGCAGTTTTATGTGTTGAAACTACTAAAAATGCAAACTAAGTACTTGGGCAGACAATGGAGGAAAACAAATATGAAAACCATCAGTGCAATATATTCCAAAGTACGGCACAGGTTGAATGATGACTGGGCCTTTGGAAATGATGTTGATGCAAGACCATGGGACTTCCAAGATGAAGAATGTGCCCTGAGAGTGAGCGTTGATCGCTTCAATAATAGGAGATACGGCACAGGTGGGGAACAAGAAATCGATTTGACACCCCTTGAGACAGATATAAATAGTGTGTTAGAAGCAAATATTGAACTTGATGAAGAGTTTAAAGATAATTATGAATTGTGGCTTGATCAAGAGGTTTATAACAATGAAATAAACTGGGATGTATTATTGACAGCATGAAATGTTATACTCAAAACCATCTGATTTTGTGTAAACCAATTATGTTTTTGTACAGTTAGTTTATAATTTTTAAATATATCTCTTATTTCATTCAGATAAATTTCATATCTTTCCTAACATGTTTTCTTATAAATCTGTCTAATTATTTTAGTTACTTAAGTTAACTTAGTATTGTTTTGTATTTAAAATATAACTATCATGACAGACTCTTGTGTATAAACAGATTACAATTAACTCAAAGGTAAATTATGAATATGCATTATTTTAGTCAAATTAGACGTAAAATGTGTGTATTATAGTGTAGTTAACAGTTTAGAGCTTGTGGATAATGAATTATAATAAATCATGTATTTAATAAATAGAACTTACATACAACAGAACTGAACATAACATTTGATTTGTGAGACAATTTCGGATACCTATAATGAAATTGGAGGATTTGTTAAACTTTTAGTATTTTCAACAACCTACCTACGTATATATAAAATAAAATAGCTACATTTAAATAAAATTTTAATGAAGATATTGGTGTTTTGCATCTGTGCACACATTGAAATTAATGAATTATATACCCAATGATATTATGTACAATATACCTAGAGGTAGTTAAGGCACTAGCGCGCTCAAATGACAAATTGCATGCAGACAAATTCAGACAATTGTCGCAATTTAATTTAGTCGGCTAATAGCAGCGAGAGAAGCAAAGCGTGTCCGTAGCGTGAGAATAAATTATCTAAAATGCCAAGCTGTGTGTTATGAAAGTGCAAAAAATATGGTTCCAAGATAAATAAGAGTGAAGGAATTTCATACCATACGTAATTATATAAAAGAACGTCATATTTGTATTTTGTTACGATTTTATTTCTCATTTACAAATAAGTTTCGAATTATTAACATGGTGGTTTGAACAGGATAGAGAATACGATAGCTACTGCAGCGCGACAAGGACAAATAGCATGTGTCATAGATTAATCAACCAGAAACGAAATCGTAGGCAAAATACATAGCGTTCGTAACCGCTTTATTGCGCAACCTGAGTTTTCTTGTTAGTTAGTGAGCGTCTTTCTAAAATATTACTATGATCATTATAATAAGTTCTGGCTTTTATAATAAAGGTGACGTAATAAAACGTTGGTATCACGTAATAAAACGTTGAAAACCAGAACTTATGATAAGAAAAAGTGTCTGTTTTAACTACATTACATACATTCTAATATTACTAGTAAAATATCTAATAGCCTGCTATTACTAATCTCATTCTATATATATTAGAATGTATATTATTATATATGTATTAGAATGTATGTAATGTACAGAGTCCAGCACATCAAGCTACCCCAATCTGTCAGATTTTCCCAATTGACTATGAACCTTATTCCTTTGTGCTAAAGTTGAAAATCTATCAAAGAAATTTGACAGATTGGGGTAGGTTGACCTGCTGGCGCCCGTACCTAGATAAAAAACAGACACATTTGATACATCATATAATCATACCTATTGTTAAATTCAATGTCTCTTCTGTTGGCAAATCCGCATACTCTATGATTCATTAGTGTACTTCAAGCGCAACACACTACAGATAGCTATCTCTTTCTGTGTCATACGTTCCGTATTATCTATCACAGTCGTAGTTGAAAACTACTATACGTCTACAATGTAAGTAGGTACCTACTTTGTAATAACAACACAACAATACAGAACGTCACTAAGTATGAACGTAGCTTACCTTTCTTTTTTAATATCATTGTATATACCCAAATAAAAGTATAACTACACATCTAAATACTTAAATTACTAATTCTTGAAATCTCATTCTTGTTTACCCTAGGGAAATAAGTAGGAAGGTGAGCAGTGTTCATTCTAGGCAGTAGATGCCTGAAAGCTGATTTCAAATATACAAAAAATATTATTACGATTATTAATAGGGAGATACAATTCAAAATAATATTAGATCGTATCTGTCCTGACATGATAGTTATTTATAGGATAAATATGCTCTCTCTGCTTTTTTATGTATTTGCTTATTGATGTGTAGGGTACAGTAGTTTAGACTGCAACTAGCTAAAGAAAGAGAAATAGTTCATTGAGTATAGTTACGGCCACCAGTTGCCTAGCGTACTCCGCGATGCCGGAAATGCATCCAGCCTTGCAAGATTAGAGCTTTTCAGGATAGAGCGAATTTTAGGCTTCTAGCTCGAGCAATCTAGTCTCTACTCTCTATATTATTTTACTCTTTGCATCTAGTGTCGAATGTGAACTGCCTTCATCATGGGTCGTACTCGTACTTGTCGCACACGTCGCTGCTATGTAATAAAAATTTTAAAATAATGAACTCCTTGGCCTGGCCATAATGGTCTCAATTTTCATAGTTTTATTTGTGTAGCATTTTTTTTTTGTAATATTTCTATTGTCTTGTTTTTATTGCTAGATTTGCATTATTTTTTTCATTTTGTTTGTGTTTGTTTTTTTAGCATGGGGCAACCCTGTTAACTGTTTGTGTCACTCTCATGTCACTGCAACGTCCCACCCAAAACTCTTGTTTTTCTGTAATTTTTATCTAGCTTGTAATTTTACAGATTACCTTATTATTGTGATTGATTATGTGCTAATAATAATCGGTATTATAGTCCATTTTATTTTATTGGAATTTATAGCTCAAGATCACTAAAAAGGTAAGTAAAGATTGCTCCCTTCCTTAACTTCCTGTGGGTCACGAACTCCACCGTTCAATAATGTATCCTCCTTTACTGTGCTATGTGCCTCCAACTATAGTCATTTAAAGTATATTTTCTTCTTTATTAGTGTAAATGGTCTAGTGAATGATTTTAGCATCGACAAAATGGCCGAGTTAGCAGCGTTACTGCAAACCGAGATCCCCGAGGGGCGCAGCCATCTAACAGACAGCCACACGAATCTCGAGCGTGTAGCTGATTACTGCGAAGCTAACTACTTTCAATCTGAGAATAAGAGGCTCGC